>CM058041.1:47003003-48203003 GCA_030169165.1 Centaurea solstitialis | reverse complement strand
TAGGGATGCAGTACCTGGATACTAGTAGTTAGTTTATGTTATCGATTATAAATATAATATTTTAAAGTTATCCATGATTTTTGAGCTTGTAAAAATCTAAATTTCCATAGCTACTTATTGAGGTGGGAATCTCAGTAAGGTTATAACGCTATTCTGAATGTTTATATATAGTTGATATGGTTAAACATTCATAAGTACTTTTCAGAGTGAAGGAGTATTGGAGGTGACCAGTTTCAAGTCTACTTCATGGAGCCTATGTCATAAGTATCGACTTGATGATAGGTTGTCCTTTGACCTGAGATATCTGGTCTGTAAGCATGAGGACTACTGTACTCTTAGCATGCTCTAATGCTGCACCGTAACTGGGTGGCCATAAGGGGTATGACTAGATGCAGCGGAAGCCATGGTTGCAGATGCGGGTAGTCAATATGGGATTTACACCTCCTTTATGGGAGAGATATTTCCGGGCCCCTGGCGATTAAGATTGGCAGAAATGCGTGGCCATGCTCGGATAGAATAACAGTGGTTATTTGGGAAGTTCCATAACTGCAGGCAATCGAGATCAGTGTCAGGAAATACTTGAGTTTATGATTGAACTATCTCAGCTCCATGTCTAAAACTCACTTTAGAAATATCGTGTGTAAAGGGAATGAACCTGTGTACAATTCAAATATGAATCGTATCTCTGGCTATAAGAGATCTTATAACCTGGTTAACCTAAGTGTCTGGCTAGGGACCTCCTTAGGCTAATGGTAACAGTTAGGTTACTGGTCTGGCACAAGTGGGAGTCTGAAGGGATTATGTGCAAGACAGTAATTAGGGTTATCATGTCCAATGTTATAAGACACTAGTGGGTCACACTGCTACACACCCAACCCGAGACCTATTGGATTAATTGTGTGGAAATAATTTATTAGGTTTAATTAATTATTGAGAGAAGAATAAATAATAAATTGTTTATTTATTATTTATAGATAATTACTTAATTGATAAGCATAAATTAATTAGGGTAATTATTGAGGAGTTATATTTGGTTTGGGATTCTATTGAACACTGCCATATTTATCTTCGATAATTATAGGGTTAAGGAAGTGAGATAAACATCTGATTTCATTCTTACTGTTCCACCAAGAAATCACAAACCACTCTCTCGCTCTCTCTCTTGGCCGCCGGCCACACACACGCGCCACACACACACGCCGGAGTTTTTCCGATCAATCCAAGGCGGTCTAGCAGCCAGTCTCACGGTGGTGCAGTAGCGATGTATTCCTCACAAGCATCCGGAAGATTATTCGTATCATCAAAAGGTAAACGCGAGAAAACCCCTCTTGATAAACTGTGTTTGATAAACTACGGATGGATCATTGTTCGGGTTTAATTTTATCCACTGCGTTCTTATTATTCGTTTTATCCGAACTGAAAAACCCAACACTTACATATCTCATTCTCATCTAAACTAGATTTTGAAAACCCATTTTTGAATTTTTTTCAAGGGTTTTTCAAAAACCCCAAACTCACTAATCCTTGGATTTTTCTGCGTATAAAAAGAATTCTAATTGGGGCTTTAAATTAGTTGAAATGATTAAGGAGTACTTCCCACGATTCCGATCCATTAAAGCGGTACGTGAGCTGGGTTCAAAACGTCGTGAGACAGTTCGGTCCATATCCGGTGTGGGCGTTAGAGTAGAATATTCTAGATCTAAAATGATATTTTTTTATCGGGAAATGATAAAAAATGACTGAGATATTTTTTTATCAAACCACATATCCTTTAACAGATTTATTAATAGTCTCATTCGAATTTAACAATTGAATTTAGGTGTATTCTTTCCTCGAGTTTGACTAAAAAAAAGACTCAAGTTTTTTATTAGGCAAAAGTTTACAATCCTTTGAGCCAATCTAGATTTACGAATTATTATAGATTATTCATTGGTAGAATGGAAAGAATTGGAGGAAGAGGAACCCACAGGGAATGAATGAGAAGATCGAAAAGTTGGAAGAAGAAAAGATTTTTTGAGTTTTTGGGTTGGTTGTTTGTGCTAAATGTGTTTATTAAAGTTGTAAATCACAGCTACAGCTTTACTTTCATATATTTACATTGTGATTTGGTGATGTTTTGACGTTTGGAATGATTTCAACCATTGTTGGAGTTCTTGAAAAACTCATGTGGGTTTTTAAGATTCTTGTGAAACCCATTGTTTTGATCCATTTTAAATTGAAAATGTTGTCAAAAGTTGTTTTTGAGACTTGTGTGTGACTTGGTGAAGGGTTGGAGTCCTTATGGGTTTTTACACCATTGTTGGGGTTCTTGAAGGTATCATGTCTTCTTCATGAAGAACACAAGCAAAACCCCTTTTTATGAGATGACTTTGGGTAGATTTGAAGATAAATTGGACTAGTCTAGTTATGGCTAAGACTAGTGTTTCGGTATAGAGTATAAAAGGGTCTTTTTGGACTATATATTGATATGAATGTGCATGTAAATGTATAGGTGACTTGCCTTGAGCGTTGTACGTGTATTGTGTATATCTTCAAACTACTATCAGGTGAGTACTCTATCTATATTGACATGGTTATGCTTATGTGATTGATATGCATATGTGATTATGTGTTGCTATGGTTATGTTAATGCCTAGGTGGTACTCGTTACCCCTAGGGGGAGATGTGCTCCTTCGGGCACATGGCATGATAGTACCTATGGTGGTAGAAATACCCCTAGGGAAGATGTGTTCCCTTGAGGACAAGGGATCAAGCTACGGATTAAGTGGCATGGTACCAGTGTCAAGGGATCAAGTTATGTGATATGTGATTGCGATGTATTTCGATTATGTATGTATAGTTATGTTTGTATAGATGTGTGCTCACTAAGCGAAAGCTTACCCGTTCTTGTTTACCATTTTTAGTGGCAGGTTCTTTCCGTAAGGTAAAGGACGAGGTTTGAGGCTCCGAGATTCGCCAGTTCAGTCTCGATGAAAAAGGTTGGAAAGGATGGTGTTACGGTTTTAAGGCAAATACTTCGTAAAGGTTTATGAGCATTGTTGATGTTGTATAACGGTTTTGCTAGTGTTTTCCCCAAACATGATTTGGTTTTCGATTAAACTCCTACGATGTTTTAAAATGGGTTTATAGGAATGTGTTTTGAAATGAGCTTCTGCTACTTATTGTTTTTATTAATTGTTGGTTTTCTAGTTTTAAAGGGATGTATCGGACGAGCTTCCGCTTTCAAACGAATATTGGTTACTTTCGTATTAAAATGGTGTTTCTAGAATATGGATGCTACAAGTTGGTATCAGAGCCTAGGTTTAAGGGATTCAAGTATTCACAGATGGTGGGTACTTGAACTTAAACCAAATGCTCGTGTTTTCTAAAAATTTAAGTAACCAAGTGGAATGTTTTATGGAGAAATGAATAGTGAGACTGAACTGCGGAACGAAGCATCAGAACGGGGTGAGTACACCAAACCTTACCTATTTTAAGGCATGTTGATTTATTGTGGATGTATGTATGAATTGCATGAGCTTATGGCATGTGTGGCAAGTGAGCATCAGTTGTGTGAATAACTAATGCTATGTAGTTATGTTGAGCATGTACCCCTATGATAGATGTTATGTAATGTAATGTATGCAAGTTGTTATGTGTATTACGTGAAAGTATGGCATGTGTGATATGTGAGCACTAGTATGTGAATTACTAGTGCTATGCAGTTATATTGAGCATGATGATAGCTATTACGGGACGTATGAATGCATGTATGTCATATGTGGCTTGTAGATATGTGGTTATGAGTAGAGAGCATGATGTCTGTTATGTACCTAATTGGTAGATGAGCTATTAAAGCATTATGTATGATTACTGTGTATGAGGCAACTAGTCGGGGATTGGAAATTTTGTGATGGTATCGAGGCTAGATATGGAGAGTGTATTTATAATGATACAAGGGCCCATATCATTGCAAATACATTGTGCATGTCGGGAATTGATATAGTCACTGAATTTCTATGAACCAACTGGATTGTTGGGATGGGGTAGTAGCATGATAGGACTTTCGTGAGTGTCCTTAAAGTAAGTAGTTAGACACCTAAGAAGCATGTGATGAGGAGAGAATATGAAGCTAAGGTCATTGACTTGAGATAGTAGACGGCATCGGATGGAAAGTAGAGTGGTGTATAAAATGGTATGTTAATTGAGTCACTAAGGATAGACCACTCAGTAGCATGTTGGGAAAGGAGAGGTATAAAGAGGGCCGTTGACACGAATATTCGTGGACTAGACGAAAAGGGAAATGGTTGCCTTAAAAGCATGATGATTTTTTTGGATTAGTACGGGTTATGGACAAAAGAGTGTCCTTGTTATGTTGGAAAAGTGATGGTTGTATGATAGATTACATGTGTACAGTCAGTGGATTAAAGAGTGTAGCAGATGAGGTAGGAGAAGTTTTCAATGAGATCCTTCCTGGACTTTCGAGCTTGAAGAGCAAGAATTAACCCAGGTGGTTAATAGCAGTCTAGAAGCAGTTATGGCCGCATGAGCTGGTGATGCAGTAAGCTCTCAGTCTGATCAGGCTAGAGCAGTTAGTTACGAGGTTCTCGGCTTGTCAATCGTCGATTTTCGAAGGAAGAAGGATCCAGTGGCTAAAACCATCGGATTTCTGTGACAGGAAATGCTTTATGCACTGGTTTGCAAGGCGGAAGTGGAGGGTATGACGTGGGAGCAACTTTCTGGCTTTGTGGAGAACAGAAGGTACCTCGGTTAGAGATAGATAGGCTAACTAGCGAATCACTACCGATGGTTCAACCTACCGGGCCAGTGAATGAGAGTACTGGCAAGTTGCTAGAGGCAATCACTCTGTTGCTCAGAGTATGTCGTGAACGAGGGACGGAAGGTGTACAGATATGTTGAAGAGTTAAAGCCATAGATAAGAGAAGTTATGGTGACAGAAAGGTGCACTGATTTATCAGACGCACGAGGTATTTCGGGCTAGAGAGTTAGTATTGGAGAGGCAAGGAAAAATAATGATACCTCCAAGACCCGGAGGTGTGTGTTCTAGTTGACAGCAGAGGGGCAAGGACGGAGCCGGACGCTGTGACAGGGTAAGCAAGAGAGTCCGTTAGAGATAGGAATAGCGGACGAGGAGTACTGTTGGTGTAGTGATGTGTATAAGAGAGAATGTAATAACGATAGGGGAAAACGGGTTGTTATAGACCTAATCCCTACCGCTATGAGAAAGGTAAATGTAACAGTGGATACAGACTGATTAAGTCGAAAACGAGTTTGCTTTGATTGTGAGAAGCAGCAAGTAGTAGTTCAAACCCAAGTGGGGGAGAACTTACTATCGAAGGAGACGGAAGGAGACTACCGAAGGTATGTACTTTGGCTAAGGCCAGGAAGCATGTCCTTCATAGAGGTAGCAGCTTCTTAGCATACGTGGTCGATGGCTGAGCTGAGACAAATAAGAAAACGGTAGCAGACATGTCAGTGGTCAGCGAGTATCCGGATGTATTTCCGGATGGTTTTCCTGACATTTTACCCGAGAAGCAAGTGGAGTTCCGGATTAAGCGAGTTCCGGGGGTGGCGCCGATAGCTATTGCCCGTACCGGTTAGCACCTCCAGAGATGCAGGAATTGTTGCGGATGAGAATCGATTATCGAGAGTTAATCAAGCTTACGGTAAAAATAGATACTCGCTGCCCAGGATCGACGATCTTTTCGATCAACTTCGGGGAGCCATGTGGTTCTCAAAGATAGATCTTCGCTCAGGGTAGCACCAGTTGAAGATTTGAGAAGAGGATGCGCATAAGACTCCCCTTCGTACTCGATATGGGCATTCCGAGTTCATTGTGATGCCATTCGGGTTGACGAACGCGCCAATAGCTTTTATGGACTTGATGAATCGGGTCTGCAGGCCGATGTCGGATAGGTCAGTGATTGCATGCATAGATGGTATACCGAACGATTTGGGATCGAAGGAGGAACATGTGGAGCACTTACGAGATGTACCGGAGACTTTACACAAGGAATGGTTCTGTGGGGATAAGAGAAGACAACGACGATCGAAACCGTGAGGAGAGGGCTAAGTAAAGCACTGGTGTTGACTTCACCGGAGAAAGTAGAGGACATGACAGTTTATTGTGATACTTCTTACCACGGGTTAGTGGTAATATGATGTAGCGTGGGAAGTAAATAGATAATGTAAAAAACTAAATTGTGTGATATGTTGTATGTGATAGTAAATGGTAGACAACTATATCGGTTTGTGAATGGCATGTTTTGTGTGTTTATGGACAACCTTGTACTCGTAAGGGTCAAGGGATAGTATCGTTCTCGTTAGAGGAATGGCAGGATCAGATCCGTTCTTGGAACGGAGGGCAGTTATATGTACAGATATTTTTATGTTACGAAAGCCTTTGTAATCCGTGTTGGGTTTTGTGGGATCCCTCAAGTCAAACTGACACGAGTATAATCGTGGATCTCAAAACCTGATTTGTTCAAGAAATCCCATAGACCTAATGACTAATCTGTCAAAGATTTATGTAACCGAAACCTCTCTGGTTTGATCTTAACACGGAAACGATTTGGATACAAAACTCTAAAAATCCACAGATCTTTATATGTTTAATTAGCTTATTTAGTTAGGAGCATTTACCTGGATTGCTTGAGATTAAGTCCACCGGTGAACGATCAAACGAATGTTCCTCTAGAAGAACTAAAACTCGAAAAACTGAACTGGTTTAGTTGCAAGGGGAGGGGCCGGCGCCGATTTGGAGAGAGAGGAGAGAGATCTCTGAAAACTGATTATTGGATAATCGATGAATGAATAATCTTAAACCCATAAGGTTTATTTATATAGGAAAGAAATACAGTTTCCATCTGATTCAGTTTCCTTTAATTATCTAATTCTTTTCTTTTCCTTCAAGAAAACATTATTCTAGATAATTACTTTTAATTAACTAAATTATCCTATTATATATTTATTTATCTAATAAATATATAATTTACTTAGTTAATTAATAACCCTCAAACTTTTGGATTTCTGACTGAAATTACCCAACTGATTTATAATTGACTATTATAAATCCAATCTCTCCATTTCTGGGTTTTATTTAACTTATTCTATTTATAAGTCCTCACAGGTGTGACCCTCAAGTGTCTTGTAACATTGGATGTATAATCACCGGTTTGTCAATTTTGCACATAATTACTAACAGACTCCCACTTGTGCAAGTTGGCAATACCGTTTTGATTACACGGACCTAAGGAGGCCCCTAGACAGGCACTTAGGCTAACCAGGTTACAAGAACTCTTATACCCAGACAGGTGATTAAACATTCCATAAGGAAATAACATCTATGAAACTATTGCTCATAAATTGGGTATATCTTGGCTTTTCCCTTTGCAACACGATATTTCATCTATAAGTACGAGCTTGGAATGTGTCAACTCTAAATACTCAAGATTCTGTTTCTCGACTACCCGATTTCTACTGATAGGTAAACGACATAGAACTAATCAGTTTGTTTGGGCATGGCCATGCACTTCATCAGTATATTCAATCAGTCAAGGGGCCCAGAAATATCTCTCTTCATAGAAGAGGTGCAAATCCCATCTTGCATATCTGCACTTAACACCACGACTTCCGCTGAATCTAGTTACGCTCTTTATAGCCACCCTGTTACGGCGTAGCGGTTGAACGCACTAAGTATTCAACAGTCCTCATGTCATTAAGTCAAATACCTCAGGTGACAAAGACAACCACTGTGAGATTTACTTATGACAATTTCCAAGAAGTAATCTCAACCGCGGATCACGTCCGATATTTGCTATTCTATCAAATATCTGCGCAACTTTTGGTCTACAACATTTGTAGCTGTTATTCAACAACTGATCATAACTACCCAAAAGTTCACAATGACTTTAACACCCTATCATGTTCCCACAATGATAAGTTGTCATGGACAAGTTTCGAATGAAAGACTGGAAAACTAGTTTCATTCCTGGATTATAAAACATGCAAAATATAAAAGTGATAGAGAAACTAATTTTGTATAGTCCATATTACACTCTGTAATAATAACAAAATTAATAACATTTCTTAATTACTTTTATGGTATCTATTTAACGTTTGTTAAATACTGGTCTAAAAATGAAGTATCACCTATCTTCAGTTTAAAACCTTTGATTAAAGTTTACCATTTTAATCAAAGTAATAACCAAAAAAATTCAAGTTTGTATCCACTGATACAATCTCCTTGAATCTGCTAACTATTGTTTTGCGAACACTTAAACAGAAATTAGAATTTTATCATATTCCCTGAACTTGGAGACCTGGAATAACTCCTAGTTTTCCCTGAATATGTGAAATTAGACTGCAACTTTCCTTAGTTGCTTGTGTAGATGAATGATTTCTACCTGAAATCACATTCTATTTACTATGCTAGCAAATTTACTGGAATTCTATCTTTATTAATTATTCCAACATTTTAATTATTGACTTAAGTCATTTAAGACATTTGTTTCAAATACTTTGAAACTTTCATTTTCCCTTTTTGACTATTAGGTAAATTATATCTTATGAATTCTGATCCTACCTGGATCATGAATTCCGAGATATACTGAATCAATAATTATATGTTTCATTCTTTATCTTAGACTAGATAGAAAATAAATTGGGCTCCCACTAACCTATATGAAAACCAACTATTACTCAAAATTTACTATTGACTTAGTCTAGGCTTTGATTTGTCATTTCTATTTTAAGTAATGAACTTGAGAATTCTAACATTTATAAAACTTAACTGGATTTTGTTAAATCCTAATTCCAAAACTTGGAATTTTCCTAGTTTTATAAGCACTGTTATTATTAACGCTATCTGAGTTAATATCCTAAATTCTCTTTTAAACATTTGAGTAATGAAACCTGATCACAAAAATTATTTCATAATCTTTTACTCATAAATGTTTTATTCCTAAAAACACATTCCTGTAAAATAGTATTTCGTGTGTTTTTGACAATTTTTCATATAAATTACTTCAATCTAATTAAAACTATTGAAGTAACTCTGTTAGTGTAATAGGCAATGTCTAGGATCTAATTTTAAATCAAGTCAAAACTTGACTTTGTCAGATTTAAAACTTCATGCAGGTTGGAAAGGATGGTGTTATGGTTTTAAGGCAAATACTTGGTAAAGCTTTATGAACATTGTTGATGTTGTATAACGGTTTTCTAGTGTTTTCCCCAAACATGATATGGTTTTCGGTTAAACTCCTACGATGTTTTAAAATGATTTTAAAGGAATGTGTTTTGAAATGAGCTTCCGCTACTTATTGTTTTTATTAATTGTTGGTTTTCAAGTTTTAAAAAGTATGTATCGGATGAGCTTCCGCTTTCAAACGAATATTGGTTACTTTCTTATTAAATTGGTGTTTCTAGAATAAGGATGTTACAGCGATCTTGCCAGGGTGTGCGTTATTTTGGAAAAGAGACTGTTGTGGTTAGTTGCCTTGGGAAGGATGTAGTGCTTGCGGGGGCCTACTGTTGATGATTTGATTTAAAGATTTGCGGGTAAAATGCTTTATTGAATAGCTTATTGACAGGGATTTACTCACTATAATGTATGGTCTAACCCTCGTCTTGTTTTCAAAACTATGCATTTCAGGTATTTTATATATTGGATTGCAAGCATGAGAAGAAGGTAGTTCAGAGTGGATTAAGTTAAATGGTTCGCTATTGAAAATTATTTGCAGTTAGAATTATTTCTTTTTGTTGTTGTAGTTTTGAGATAGATTTTCGGAAGATTGTATTATCCAAATTGTGTTCGAATTGATTATTAGTCAGTTTCCGGTATTTGTGGTTGATTTATAATTATAAGGTTAATTTTGGAAACCGGGTCGTTACATTAGTCGGAAAAAAAAGTGTCAGCTATATTTTTGTCTCGTGGATCATTAAAATTAAAAAATCAAACATTTACCCAGTACTGATATTTTAACGTTTTTACAATTGTACTCGACAAGGTCGTATACCTTTAAATATTTCATAATCGTATTGTTACTAATACCTTCTAAAATAATTTTTTCAACTATAATATTAACTCCTAATTTTTAATAAACAATGGAGATGTATCAATTTGCAAAGAGATTACTTCTTCAAAATGTATCCAACTATCCCTAATATACTATTGTATGTATCCACATATAAAAATTTCTTTTGTATATATCAAACTTTATTTTTTAGTCTATTGTGTGTATTTTTTATACACACAATAGTATATTGGGGGATAGTTGGATACACATAATAGACTAAAAAATACACATAATAGACTCAAAAATAAAGTTTGATATATACAAAAGGAAATTTTTAGGTGGATACATACAATAGTATATTGGGGATAGTTTGATACATTTTGAAGAAGTAATCCAATCTGCAAATACAAAAACAGATTTAAAATTTTGATTTTTATTTTTGAACAAACCTGGTTGTCCCTACAATTGAAAATTGGACTCCGAATTGCGAACAAATTGTGAAATCCAATTGATCAATTTGTTCAGATTGCAGATTAGAGGTAGATTGGTTGAAGTTGAATTCGGTGAAGATGTGGCCGTATGTTTTTTGGTCGAAGTCTAGGTCGATTAAGATTAGGCTGTGTTTTTCTTTTGTCTATGTGGGTCAGACTTAAAATTGTTAGGCCTAAATATAAAAAATTAATACATTTTAGACTACTAGTGGCTATGTGGGTCGGACTTAAAACTGTTTATTTGGGACAGACATAAAGTTGTTGGGCTTAAACATAAAAAAATAATACATTTTAGACTACTGGTGGCTATATGGGCTGGACTACGAATTGTGAAATCCAATTGATCAATTTGTTCATATTGGAGATTAGAGGTCGATTGGTTGAAGTCGAATTCGATGAAGATGTGGCCTTGTGTTTTTTGGTCGAAGTCTAGGTCGATTAAGATTAGGATGTGTTTTTCTTTCGGCTATGTGGGCCAGACTTAAAAGTGTTGGGCTCAAACATAAAAAAATAATACATTTTAGACTATTCGTAGCTATGTGGGCCGGACTTAAAATTGTTTATGTTAGATCATGCTTTTATGTTGTGAAGAAGTCATGGGCTTATTTTGTCATTATGTAATAGTTAGTAATTGACTTTTATCTTTTGGGTCCTTTATGTAAAGAGTCATGACTCTAAGGACCAGTTGTGTAAATGTGGCACTATATAATCGTGTCACTAGTTACGTTTTCAACAGTCGAATCAATCAAGCAACTAGTAACTTTCTCTACATGCATGTTACGTATCTTCTTATACACATTTCTTTTGCGTGTTTATGCTTTTAAATCATTGTTCGAGCATTACTTTCGCGTGTAATCGCTTGCAGTGATCCGTACATCGATTCCTCACATATTCACGGACTAACAATTGGTATCAGAGCGACAGCTTTGGTAGATTTGCTCGATTTTAGGGACTGTTTTTGACATTTTGGCAAGAATCCCGAATTGGATACTCGTATCCCGATTCGGGACTCTCATCTTCCGAATTGGAACTCTTGTTGGATATCCTATATCGGAGAACTTGAATCCCTAATCGGAACTCCATAAAAACCCCTGTATCGGATTATTTGTTTCCCGAATTGGTAAACTTCGTTTCCCAAATCGGTAAACTCATTTCCCGAATCGGGACTTAAGCCTTCTCCAAATCGGAACACTCCAATTACCAAATCGGGATTGACTATTTTCCCTCCTTGGCCTTTCTTTTTTAAAATTTTCGAATTTCTAAAAAGGGGCCTTAATTGTGGAAGTTCTGTTCAAACGGAAAATGCTATCTACTCAAAGAAGATCCATCTCGTGAGGACACGATGTCTAAAGAAATTATCAGTATCGGTTCTGAAACTCAACCTCCAGTATTGGTCGTTGGCGAATACCAGCAATGGAAACTCCGGATGATCAACTTTCTTGATCTACTGGATGACAAACTAATGGTCTCTATCACTAAGGGACCGATTAGACCTACGGTTATTGTAGCTGAAGTAGCCCGAACTGAAGTCACTCCTTATCTACCTGCGTATGAGGTTGAAAAAGCGTATGACATGTTCTCTCATGAACAACGTGCTTGGGCAGCCATCGACAAACGTGCCCTCACGTTACTCACTATGGCACTGCCAAATGACATGTTCGCGAGAGTTGACAACTGTAAGGATGCAAAATCAATGTGGCTGGGCATTGAACAACAAATGCAGGGAGGAGACAAAGCAGTTGAAGGCCAAAAGGAAAACGCGATGAATGCGTATGAAAGCTTTTGTGCTCGTGAAGGAGAATCACTAACTAATATCTACAATCGTTTAAACATCTGTGTAAACGATTTACGGAGACTTGGACTGGAAAAGAACAAATATGAGGTGAATGTAAAATTCCTCAAGCGGTTAAACAAACTTTGGCAGTCAGTCACTATCAGCATTCAAGTGAGCCAGAAACTTGGCCAACTTGGACTTCATGACCTATACAACATGATGCTTCCTCATGAAGAGACCTTATTCGGTAAATCCGAAAAGAAGATTGATCCTCCTACACTAGCTTTGTTGTCAAACAGAGGATCAAACATACATAGATCCTCGTCCTCACATGACAACTACATAGTTAAAGAACCTGTAGTTCTTGATGATGGACTTACCGAAGAGGATACGTATCACCTGGAAAACTCCTTCGCCTTGATGGCTAAATTTCAGGGAAATCCCCAACGCTTCAACAGATTCAGACAAGGACCTCAGTTTGTGGGAGGTCAGTCTAGCCAAGGCGGGTACCAGTCTAGAGAAAACTTTCAAAGAAACGATCAGGGGAGATCAAACAACTATCAACAACGAGCTAGTTCTAGGTATAACCATCAAGGATCTTATCAAGATCGTGGACAAGGTTACAACAACAACAACCAGCAACAACAAAGGGATCAGGATTACAACTCCAACAACTACCACGGAAACATAGGCTATCAGGGAGGTGGTTACAATCAAAGGTGGAACAACCAATCTTGTCCTAACAACAACAACCACAACAACAACCAGAACCAAAAATCCAATGACGAAGGTCGTCAGTACAACAACACCGATGGAACTGAACCACCGTAGCAGAACAAACTACCAGCTCTAGAAGCTCCACCTGCAGCCAACCAAAACAGGAATCCAGCTCGAGTTCCCACCAGCTACAACTGTGGAACTCCGGGTCACTATGCATCTGAATGCAAGATAAAACTCAAGGACTCTGCTTACTTTGAGAAAAAGGCTGCCATAATGAAGAAGAAAGCGCTCGGGAAGGTGCTGATGGCTGATGAAGAGGACTGGATCATGGAGCCAGAGGACTCAGATGATGAAGGCCCACCTGCCGTGCAAGGTCACTGCCTCGTGGCAGACTTTGAGGAACCTTGCGTATCTGGTTCCCCAAACAATTCAACAGAGGAAGAAGCTGAGGTAACTTCAAATTCAAAGTTGTTAAATCCTGTTGAACTGTTAAATTCTGAAATCCTGAGACTTGAGAGCAAACTCCAAGTGGAAAGAGCTCTCGTCGCAAGATTTAGAATTGAAAGTGCTGTGTACAAAAGTTCATTAGAGGACCTTACCTTGAATTATGACAGATTGGAACTTGAGTCTGGAATTAGAGAATCTAATCTAGAAAACAAGTTATTAGTCCTCCAAAGATCTCACGATGAAATTGAAAGCAGTCGTGAGGAACTCAAGCTCAAATTTCACATTCTTTCCGAGGAAAGAACAAAACTGTTTATAAAAATAGAAAAGCTTGAGGAGAACAATCTAAAGAGAGGACAATCTGAACATACTTTGAGTCTGCTTACCAAGCAAACCACTCAACATCCCTTTTATCAAGTCAAACATGGGTTGGGACATTTAGATAATCGTATTCTTCAAAAAGCACCTACAGATCTATACAATTTTGACAATATGAGTGCTTCCAAACCTGAACCTAGGTCTGTCAAAGGACAAGACAATGGCAACTATGTGATGCAGACTGTGACCTTTACTGAGATTATAGATGGAAAAGCTGTATTTTTTACCACCAGTCCTGCCAATAGTTCACCCAGAGTCCCCCTTCGAGTCCTGTTGCCTCTGGTCCTATTTTTACCCCGGCTAGTAATCCTGAGAACACTTTCTCAAACTGGGAAGGCATCAAAGCTAGAACACCTAAGGTAGCCATGCCTCCTATTAACTATGCCGATTTGAACTTTAGCTATGACTCTAGGGAAATAGATACGTCCGTGGATGCCGATGTTATCCAACCTTTGGATGTTTCCGCAACTCAGCCTCCTGCCCTAGTGTGTCTAGAGAGAGAAATGCTCCATCTTAGATCCAAAGCCATGGAAATTGATGCCTGTCGCCATAAGATAAAGCACTTTGAATCGATTCTCTCTGAAAAAGACAACCTGATTAATTCATTGGAACTTAGTTATCTCGAGGACGCAAAGTTTTCTTGTACAACTTTTAAAATCAAATTTGCGGATCTCCAAAAACAACTTGTTGTCCAACTTGTTAATAACACAATTGAAAGGGACTTCTTTTATGAAAAGAACTGTTGTTTGGTCAAACTTTTGCAAATCAGGACTGTCAAATCAATCGCTTAAAAGATCGATTGTCTTTATTGGAGGAATCTGACTCATGGGATTCAAGTACCAATAGAACACCTCTCATACCAGACTTTAGGTCAACCCTGCCTAAACTCGTATTGGATCCAAATATTGTGTATGATGTGAAGGTATTTTTAGATGCTGATGATCCTCCTTTAGGTTATATTCCATGAAAACCTGTTTTGCCAAAAGCACCTGCTGTAAAGCAAATCTGTTCCACCAAGCCACTTGCATCAGTGTCTGTGATAAATTCTGAAGGTGAAACTTGTGACGGTACTGATAAAGGGAAGTCAGTTAAGCCTCACACACCTACCGTAACACAAACATGGCATTCAAATATTAAAGATGCTAGTAGGTTGGTAAAGCCCATTAAGGGGCTAGACTTTCATTCTAGTTCATTTGACGTGGGTGAGAACTCCAAACCCAAATAACCTTTGAAAACATCAAAATCCATTTTTCAAAAACCCACAAATTTCAAAGGTGGTCAATCCATTCTTGTTAGACCGTCACCCAACTCACAACTTGCTTCTCATGTAGATGGGAGGACAGGTGATGGAACAGCGAATGTGAAGCCACGGAGGAGGAGAAACGGGAAGAAGAAGAACTCTTTTAATGCTTTCCCTAAAAGGGGTGGTCAAGATCACACTTGTCTTGGCTACAACCACCTAGTTGTAATTCAAACGTGAACTCAAAGTCTGTAAACACTAATCGCTCTGCGAATTCTGATAATTTTACAGCTTCTAGAAACCATATATGTTCATTGTTTGATAATTACATGCGTGTTGATATGCCTGGTAATGCAAATACTTATCGTAAGTCAGGTAGTCCTCACAGGGGAAGAAATAAGAAAATGGCGAAGCAAAGCGCTTTGCCTCCTGTGAAGTCTCCTAAGCCTAAGGAGAAATATGAAAAGGACACTTCACCAGCAGCTTTATCTGTATCTAATGGTAGGGCACCCATGTGGCAATGGGTTCCTAAACAAACTTGATTTTGCGTTTTGCAGGGCGGTCACATGTGGTACTTTGACTCAGGAGCTTTCAGGCATGTGACTGGGCAGTGGAACATCCTCTTCGACTACGTCGTTAGAGCTGAAGGCTTCGTCAAACTTGTAGATAAGAGACATCTACCAATTCGGGGTATGGAATAATGACGAAGGGAGTACACGTCATCAAGAATGTGCGTTACGTTGAGGGGTTGCAATTTAACCTATTTAGCTCGAGCCAGTTTTGCGACAGCGGCTATTTAGTGACTCAATTTGTGATCGGCAGCACATCTCCAAGCTCCCCCTCGATTGAAGCTCTTCATCTTCAGTTTCAACACGTGTTGAGTAGGAATTCAGCATAAGAGCTGAGCTTGGATCACCGAAACATCATATGGAATGAAAACCTGGGAGAAGTTGCTTCGATAAGTTTTATTTCTTTGACCCTCAACTCTTCAGAGGATTAGCCGATTTCCTGAATTCTTTCAAAATAATAAGTAACCAAATCCAGATCTAGTCTTCTTAGTTAGATGGATGACGACCGTCACTCAAAACTCTAGATCGCAATCGAGCCTCCACAACGGTAAAATGGTTAGGAATTAAGCACATGACAATAGTACCATTCACCGAATGTGGTATCCAAAGGAAAAACTCAACTCTCACTCCTAAGAGAAATAATTCCATCAAAAAAACTCTAGAATAATGGTTGCAGAGTGTCAGGCTTCTGAGTAATCTAACCAAATACAAAATCTGATCACCATGTTCTGAAATCGTTACAAATCCGGCTTGAGGGAGAATTCATGAACAGTGCTCCCCCTAGGAATACTTAGCACGGGAGCGTGAGGAAATCTTTGCTTGGAAGTGTAAAATTGTTGTGTATTCCATGTGTAGTAACAAATGGCGGAATTATACCACACATGCTTTCCAGAGATATGTCATTGAAGTAGGTTAAAAGGTTTCTGAAAAGTAGGTAAGGTTCAAGTCCCGATTCGGGAAAATATGAGTCCTGATTCGGAAGTTGTTCAATTCACCGATTCGGGATTATATAAATCCCAATTCGGCGAATGAGTTGAAGATCTTAGGCTGATGCGGGGTTTCCAAAAGGTCCGATTCGGGGAATAATTTTTCCGAATCGGGAAACAAAGTTTCCAATTCGGGAAACAAATAATCCGAAATGGGAGTTACTGAAAGTTCCGATTCGGGAGTCAAGTCTTCCGAATCGGGATACTAATATCCAATTCGGGAAACAAGATTCCGGTTCGGGAGTCCGAGTTTCGTTTCGGGAAACCCAACAGCCAACTTACCCAAAACATTTTTGCACAACAAATAGCTGAATCTACTGAAAAATCGTTCAAATCGAATGATTTGTTTGGCTCTGATACCACTTGTTGGTCCGTTTCAGCAGGATTCAGGGGTGGATAAGAAGAAAACAACAAGAATCGATAGCAAAAGAAGGTGTTCTTGATTTATTCGAGAGCTCCGACAGTTACAAGAAACACACACTAAACTCTAATCGACTCTCATGGAATGTTTCTAACTTCTTGACTTATCTCTGTGTTTTAACAACTAACCTCAAGACACCTTTATATATAGGTGTAGCTTGCACTATAAGCTAAATGATAAAGCTTGCACTATAAGCTAAATGATAAAGCTTTCTCTATAAGCTATAAGCCAAAGCTTGCTCTATAAGCTAAATAATACAATTAAGCACAAAGCTTGCTTTATAAAACTTTCACTAATTAGGACAATTTGGTCCCGCTGCACATGACACTGTACCACTCGTCAGCGCGGGCCAGGGAAGCACCTTCGCGGGGCTTTCCCTGTTGTCACACCCCGCTAAAGCGGAAACACGGAGTGTAACAGCGCAAAGTAGCACAACACAAAGTATAGACAATAAACGCCATAGCATATCAAAATATTTAAGTCTTACAATGTTACATCGCGTTAAAGTCTTAAAATTATTACGAAGAAAATTAAACTACAACGGAAAGGAAATTTAGTCTTGATATGCATGAAGGCGTAACACACGTGCATTATTGTTCTTCTTACTTTGGATCGCCTGGAAAGCATGAGAGTTAAAAAGGTCAACTATCGTCATAGTTGGTGAGTTCACGGGTTTAACAACACACATACATATAGTTCGCATTACAAAAATAATACCGGAGATATGTAATAAGTTCAAGCAAGAAGCTTAATAGTTGGACTTTGCGCGGGTTTCGCAATCATGCGCGTGTCTCGCAAAATCCCGGCATATGGTATTTATCATGCAATACTTACACTCAAGATTAACGAGCCACTACTAATCTCCTAGAAGCATAGTTTTTGCCCCGCAATGCCATGCTTATCGCAACATGACACAAAAATCGTTCCACATCAAAGTAATTAAACACCAATCGTTATCGTTCCAGCCCCGTTGCAAGCGGGGGACGAAAGGTGGGGTTGCCAACCCGATAGCGCTACCATTGATTACTCGGTCCACCGCACTGAATTAGACTTAGTAGTGTGTACGAGGACTTGCGATAAGAAAAACACCCAATTAATCTAGATAAGTATGCATACCATAGCCACAAAAATCGTTCCACAATAAATCGTTCCAAAGAATCTTTTCAAAAATAGTTTCAGAAGTTTAATCAACCGGTAGTTTATCATGCTTTTCACCCCAAAAATGTAAAAACGTAAAAAGGGCCGTGAATAACTCACCGAGTTACTAGTTCAAGAGTCCCAAGTTAGCGAGGTTCCACCGAATTTCGACCTAGGGATATAAAGTATTTTAATAAGTTCCTTGACCCA
Source organism: Centaurea solstitialis (assembly GCA_030169165.1). NCBI lineage: Eukaryota > Viridiplantae > Streptophyta > Magnoliopsida > Asterales > Asteraceae > Centaurea > Centaurea solstitialis. Next base: position 48,184,617 of record CM058041.1, on the reverse strand, counting down.
TTTTAAGTTCCTTAAATCATAGTAAAATTATACGCGCGAACGAAACTTTAATTTTTATAACGATTGTCGAAAAATACGTACTTTGGTGATTATAATCGAAGTGTGAAAGTTGGTATATGGTCATGCATGTGTGTTTTATGTTAATTTTACCTCATTTATCCTTCTATTATTCTTTTAGTGCTCAAGGATGTAAGTGTTTTAAAAGAAATAAAGTTTTACATAATATACCATTTTTCAGTTTTTCTCATTCTTGACAGATTCGGAGGCTGTTTTCGGACATGCATTTGGGTATGAAGCACAACTCCAAATATCACAAAATTTTAATATGTTTTAGCCATATGAGTTTACTATTTACTGACCAAATTTCATAATTTTTGGAAAAGGTTAGGATCCTCAAACAGAAGGTTTATTAGAGTAGTGACAGCAACTAGAGCTGTTGTGCAACCTTTTTGAACGGAGTGTTTGAGGGTCCAAAACTTGGAATGTTTGCAAACGGCCAGTGGGGTTTGAAAGATAACTCAATGAACTTGAATTTAAAAAAAAGAATCATGTCATTTGAACATTTTATGAAGGAGTTATGGCCTCTCAAAGTCAGGTCCGAATCTGTCCAGAATCTGTTGCACGAATTTTCAGACTAGTTGTTGAATAACAAAATATTTCTTTTGTTTAATAGTTTTTATGATGATTTCTCTTTACCAAAACTCAAGTCCAGATGTGATTGAAGGAATATCAACTTCATAATCATATTTTACACATGCATTTACATATATACCAAATTAAACATCTAGATTACAATCATAAGCCATCAACTCACTTATTGCCTGAATTTTTGATGATCCAAGCAAAGAAAAAGGTATTTGGCTATATGAAATCATCCATACCACATGCAAGGTGATGGATGATCATAAGAAGATAGGAATCACTAGTCATCAACTCACTTATTGCTTAGCAAAGAAAGGGTATTTGACTAGTGATTTCATCTACACCAAAGTATGGTGGATTGTTTGCATGAACATAAAATAGAAGAAAAGGAAGTACTTGAAATGAAATGTACAAGATTATAGTAGTATATGAACAAGAATTTAAAGTAACAATTAAGAGTTTTGAAGATCATTCAAACTACCCAACTATTTGGTTGATCATAGATGTTTTCCTTGCTTATTTGCAAGATACTTCCATCTCACAACATTGGGAGATGATGATTTAGAGAAGAAGATGATAATTTACCTTGATGGTGTTCTTGAAGATTGATGAATATCTTCAAGAACTTGGGATGGTGTATGAAAGAAGCTAGAGAGAAAACTAGAGAGAAAGTTTCTAGTGAGAAGTTAGAGAGAGAGAGAGGTGTAGGTGAAAATGGCGAGGTTTGAATGACGGAGTGGGGTATTTATACCCAAAAATCAAAGGGTGAGGGTGGTGGCATGTGGCCGGCCAAGGGAGGAAAAAGGGGGGGGGGTTTGATGGTGGTGTGATGTATTGAGTTGAAATGTAGAGTGTGTAAGTGAGATAAGTGTGTATTGGTTTGTTTAAGAATCTTTGTCTCTCACTTTAATTCAAAACCATGTGAGAAATGAAATGGTTTTCTTACAATAATATGGCTGGTTTCTCAACTAAAATAATTTGATTTTGTTGAATTATTGTAGTATTAGGTATAAAAAGCTGCTAAAAATGGAAACTGTAGAACCCAGGTGTTGAGAAGAGTCAGAATCATCTATCTTTAAAATGCTTTCTAGTTTAGTTTCCTTCCTTTGTAAACAACCTTGTTTTGTTTAGCCCTTGTTTGAGGTTTGGAACCTCGGGGGCCGTTGTTGACAATCTGTGTAACTTCCTTTTCCCTTTAAAAGGAAAAGGATGTTTAGGGTTTTGTGTAGGAATCAATATCATACCAAATTGGGCAACTTTTTCACCATTGTTGAGTTCATCAAAGCTTCATTGATTTCATCTCATTTTTATAGGATTTCCATCCATTTCTATTTGCATTTCATTGTTTTCAGGGACAACAATTGGTATCAGAGCCAAACTTGTTGATTCCTTGGCTTTTGGTTTGATTTTTAAAAGATTTTAAAGGTTTTTCAAGTTTTGAGTTTTTCAAAACTTTTGGATTTTCAATCCAAAAGGTGTTTTAAAAGGGCTTAAATTAAGTGTTAAGTGATTCCCCAGAGTTTTCTAAGCATTTTCCTACATTTTGGGGGTCTAAACACTGATTTTTAAGAGGTTTTTAAGTGTTTTTAAGAAATTTTTCGAGCTTTCTGTGCAGGTTTTCCGAATCGGAAAACAAGAGCTGAAATATCAGCTCAAATTTTCCGAGTCGGAAATTGCTCATTCTCCGAATCGGAGAACTCTCCTTTTCGAATCGGAAAACTCTGTTTTCCGAATCGGAAAACGAGTCTCTGACTCGGGGTCTTGCTCTTGAGAAGTTTCTCTTTTCGTGTCCCTTTTCCGCACCCACCTTTTCCGAATCGGAAAAGCTCATTTTCCGAATCGGAAAAGAGTGTTTTCCGCACCACACTGTTTTGAGCCAAATCCGAATCGGAAAACATCTGTTTCCAAGTCGGATTTCGCCTCTTTGAGCCGAAACTCTTGCCGTTTTGTTTCTCAAATTCGACACTAAGCTTGCTTTCAAAACCTTTTACTTTTACCAAGCTTTATGTGTCCCGAGGCGCTCGAAACATCAGCTTTTTCAAAACCTTTCTGTGATCAAGCCAAGTGAATCTTACAAGGAGGTCTCATTCTTTTCTCAGAAATGTCGAAGGAAATCCTGGGGATTGGTTCCGAAACTCGCCCTCCTGTCCTGGTGATGGGCGAGTACCAGCAATGGAAACGCCGGATGATACACTTCCTAGACATGCTCGACGGAAATCTCATGAAGTCAATCCGTGAAGGCCCAATCCGACCAACTGTTACGGTTGCCGCTGTTCCCAAAACAGATACGTGTCCCGAACTTCCGTCATATGTAGTCGAAAAGCCAGTTGAGATGTTCAATCCAGAACAAAGAGCCCGGCACCTCGTTGACAAACGTGCACTGACCCTTCTGATTATGGCTCTTCCTAATGATATGTACGCAAGAGTGGATAGTCTGACAAACGCACGAGACGTTTGGTTAGAAATAGAGCAACAGATGCAGGGAGGTGACACCGCCCTCGAGAGTCAAAAGGAAAGTGCCTTAAACGCTTACGAAGGCTTCAAAGCCAGGGAAACCGAATCCCTCACCGAGTCTTATCAAAGACTGAACGCCTTCGTGAATGACCTACGAAGACTCGGGATAGAAAAGTCAAAGTACGAGGTGAATGTTAAGTTCCTGAAGAACCTGACATCGGCATGGCAGAATCTGGCGATCAACTTATCAGCTGAGCCGAAATCTGGGGATTATGGGTCTACATGACCTTTTTAGCATGATGGTTCAGCATGAGGAATTCATCACTGGCGGCAAGTTCAAAAATGCTGTTGACCCTCTGGCACTCGCGGCAGTACCATGTGGAGGATCAAACTCAGCTCCCTTCCAGCATCAACAGTACAGCAACTCATCTCCTCAGCAATTCAACCACTCACCACCTCAGCACTATCAGGAGAACTACAATCAGGAGTTCAACGGGAACTATGGTTCAAACTACCAAGAGTTCAACTCGAACTATAATCCAAGCTATCAACATCCAGATGATCCGTTAATCATCTCAATCTCTGATGATGAGCTCTTTCATGTGAATGAGTCCCTTGCCCTCATCTCTAATAGCGTACAAAAGCTGAATTCCAAACGTGGATACAGCAGACCTAGGGGATCTGGATACCCCAGTGGAGGAAGGATGGGGCAAGGCCGAGGTGGACACTACCAGCAGGAACGAGTTCAGTTTGGGAATCAAGGAAGAGGAGGATACCAGCAAGGGGACAGATATCAGAATCAGCATCCAGGAAGATACCATGGTGATCAAGGCCAGTACAGGGAAACAAGGGGAAGCTACAGAGATAACACCTACCTGGACTATCAGGGAGGTCCTGGAGATCAGGGAGATTGGAGAGGACAGGTCTCTCATATCAACTATCGCCAGAACCAGAGAAACTACACTCCTGAATCAGGATACATTGATCGTCAGGGATACAGCAGCGGGTACGAAGGTGGCCAAGATGGAAGATATGGAAGACTTGAAGGCGGTCCAGGTGGTCAGGGTTATGGACAAGAACAAGAAAGGAACTACCGTGGATTTGAAGGACAAACTGATCACGGGAACAGAAACTATCCAGAAGGCAACCATCAGAGTGGTTCTTCCAAGCAAGCCCCGAGAGAAGGACATCATCAAGGTCCTGTTGAGATTGGTGATCAAAGGTTGAATGCTCCTCCAGCTCCGGTGAATAGTGGTGCTCCTACCCCAGCTCCTCAAAAGACCGCTAGTGCCACTACATCATGCTTCAAATGTGGCAAGCTGGGTCACTATGCGAACAACTGCCCTGTCAGATACAAGGATGCTGCATACTTTGAGAAGAAGGCAGCATTGATGAGGAAGAAAGAGAAGGGAGTCGCTCTGCTAGTCAATGAGGAAAACTGGGTGTGTGAGGAAGAAAGCTCAGACGAGGAAGATCATCTTGTTGGGGGTCCATGTTTGATGGCAGACTTCGAAGGACCTGAAGCTGTTGGCCCCAGCACATATCGAGACCTCGACGCTTCTGAGGTATCCACTATTCCTGACTTAACTGATGATGTGACAATGTTAGAATCTAGAATTTGTGAACTTGAGAGATGTCTCCAATCGGAACGATCTCTCGTCACGAAATTTAGAATCGACAGTGCCATATACAAAAGCTCTCTTGAGGACTTGACCATAGTGTACAATCGTGAGACTCTTGAGTCTAGCGTCAGAGAGTCCAATTTGTCCAACAAACTCAGTTGTCTTCAGAAAACCCATGAGGAACTTAATAGTGACCATGGTGAGCTCCAATTAAAATTTCAGTTGCTTTCAGAAGAAAGAACTAGACTGTTTTCCAAAATTCAAGAGCTTGAAGATAACAACTTTAAAAGAGGACAATCTGAACAGACCTTGAGCATTCTTACGCAGCATGCCAACAAAAATCCTTTCTATAAAGCCAGACCCGGACTAGGATTGTCAGAAAACCATGTTTTAGAAAAGGCACCTTCTAATCTGTACAATTTTGAGGACATGGCCGCCTCCAAACCCAAACCTGCCCTAGTGGGAGGACATGTGACCGAGGAATTTGTTAGGCAGACTGTCACATATACCGAAGTTATAAATGGTGAGACCATAACCACGACCATCAGTCCAACGAACAGCACCTCTAGCAGTCCACCCACTAGCCCTACTCCCAACAAGCCTATCTTTGTTCCGGCCAGTGATCCAACAAACACTAAGTCCACATGGGAAGGCATAAAAGCTAGGACCCCTAGGGTAGCTATGCCTCCCATCAACTACTCAGACCTTAACACTAGTTATGACACTAGGAAGATGGATTTTTCAGAAGAGGCCTTAGTTATCCCACCAGAGGATGTTTCCGCAACTAAGAGTCCTGACCTAGTCGAACTAGAGAAGGAGATGTTTGGACTTAGACTAAAAGCCATGGATCTGGACGCATGTCAACATCAGATACTGAATCTGAAAGTGCTTATTTCTGAAAAGGACAACTTGGTTCACACTTTGAAGAAAGAATTGATCGAGGCAAACGCCGAGAGAATTAGAATGTCTTCAGAGTGTGAGACCGCAGCCTCAACTTTTACTGATTTTCAACTTAAGGTTGCGGATCTTAAGGCACGATATGTTCTCCTAAATGTTCATTCAGAAATTGCAAGAGAACTTGATCATGATGAAAAGATCAATTATCGTGTGGCCTTAACCAACCAACGTGTGTCAAATTCCATCTTGAAAAGAAAAGTCATGTACTTTGAAAACCTTTCAGACTCAGTTAATGATAGGACTACTCCACTCCTAAACCATCCGATAGTTGAATCCCAAACCAAATCTGTTACTGATCCAGAGGACTATTACACCTTACTGTCAGATGATGATGAACCACTCGACTCACACCATAGGATAACCGAACCAAAGACTATCCATGATCCTAACGTTGAATACGATCTGAAGGTGTTCTTAGATGAAGGTGATGATCCTTCAGGCTTTATCCCAAAAGGGCCAAAATCTGTTTTTGTAAAACCTGAGAAGTCTGTTGAGTCACGAGCTCCTGTTTCTGAGAACAGTAACCCTAAGGGTGAAAAATGTGTTGGTACTGACAAGGGGAAGTCAGTTAAGCCTCACGCACCCAAAGGACTCCAGAAAAAGCATTCAAAGTCTAACGATGCTCGTAACTCAGCTAAACCCATTAAAAGCCTTGACCTTAATTCAAGCAGCTTTGAAGTGGGTGAGACCTCTCAGTTAAAACCAAAGCAACCTTTCTCTTCCACAAAACCTAAATTTTCAAAAACATCTTCAGGAAAGGGTGGCAACTCTTCTCCTATTAAACCGTCATCTAACTCACACCATGCTCGTAATGCAGATGGGAGGAAGAAGGATGGTGGACAGGAAGTGAAGCCACCGAGGAAGAATCACCGAGGAAGACCCAACTCTTTTCAAGCTTTCCCTAAGCAGCATAGTCCTAACCGTGCGGGTCTTGGCTATGCTCCACCTAGTGTAGGAATTAATTCAAACATGTCTGTAAAACGTAATCGACATTTAACTCATGCTTTTGACTCTTTGCGTAATGACATGTGCTTTATGTTTGACAATTTTCTGCACTATGGTGTTTATGATTCTTTTAATGCTGATGTGCCTAAAATCAAATCTCGAAAGAGAAGAGGGAGAAAAAGAGAAAAGGGGAAACCTTCCTCGTCAGTGCAGTCCCCTAAGCCTAAGGAGAAATCGGAAAAGGAGACTGCATCGACCAATTCAATTGTTTCTGACCCTAAGGAACCCATTTGGCAATGGGTCCCTAAACAAGCCTAATTGTTTTGCAGATCAGTCATGTGTGGTACTTTGACTCGGGGCTCACACACACATGACTGGGCAGCGGTCCTTCATCTTCGACTACGTTGAGAAGTTTGAGGGATACATAAAGACTGCCGACAGAACGCCGTTGCCGATATTAGGGTCGGGAAAAATCACCAATGGAAAGTACATCATCAAGGGTGTACGTTATGTGGAGGGATTGGGGTACAACATGTTTAGCTCCAGCCAGTTCTGTGATAACGGATACTGGGTGAAGACCTTTCAGTATGGAAGTGACGTGAACGATGAAGACAACAACGCTATTCTCTCCGCCAGGCGGAATGGCAATCTCTACACAACCGTCTTCCGTTCAATCCCTCAAACACACCCCCTGTTTGAAGCTAACCCGAAGAATGCGATCTGTCTGCTCTCAAAAGCATCAAAAGGGGACAGTTGGTTATGGCACCGCAGACTATGTCATCAGAACTTCAAAGATATGAACAAGCTGGTTTCTAAGGGTTTAGTCAGGGGACTACCTGAGCTTCGCCTTTATAAGGACACTCTTTGTCCTGCGTGCGAACAAGGAAAGATGACCAGAAGCTCTCATCCACCGAGAATGGATACGAATTGCCAAAGTCCCCTCGACCTGATACACATGGATCTTTGTGGACCTATGAGAGTAGAAAGTCTCGCCAGAAAGAAGTATATGCTAGTTCTCGTAGATGAATTCTCTAGGTTCACTTGGATTGAATTTCTTCGAGACAAATCAGAAGCTGCTGAACGAATCATAGCCTTCATCAAACGCACACAAGTTCTCTTGGGTCGCCGGATGAGGAAAATACGTAGTGACAACGGTACTGAGTTCCGCAACGCAAAGCTGCAATCCTTTCTCGAAGAAGTGGGGATCACTCACAACTTCTCGGCAGTTCGCACACCTCAACAGAATGGGGTCGTAGAAAGGAAGAACCGGACGTTAGTCGAAGCAGCAAGATCCATGATGGCTCATTCTGGAGTTCCTCAACAGTTTTGGGCTGAAGCCGTTTCCACAGCATGTTACACGCAAAACCGGACTCTGATCGTAAAGCGGACTGGTAAAACCGCTTACGAGATGGTCGAACAGCGTAAGCCAAACATTGACTTCTTTAGAGTTTTTGGTTGTAAATGCTATGTTCTTAATGACCGGGATAATTTGGGTAAGTTTGACCCTAAGTCTGATGAGTCTATCTTCATCGGATACTCACATAACTCTAAGGCTTACCGGGTTTTCAACAAACGGACCCGAACTATCCTGGAAAGCTCAAATGTTGATTTCTCTGAATCTGAAACCTATCTGAATGCTAGTTCTAGTAGTGTGTCTGCATCTTTCCCTGAATTGTTCCCTTCACCACCGAGCACAGATCCGTCTTCTAACTTTTCTGCTTTAGACTTTTTAGATCTCGCGGAATACGATCTGCACACTCTAACGAGTCCTATCGTAGTTCCCGCTCCAACAGGTTCGATCACAACCACAGTGACATCTGATGCCTTCGTCACGGAGCCCTCCTCCAGCACTTCAACTCACTCCGTGACACCTGAGTCCGTGGCTCCTCCATCGGAAGTTTCATCCGCAGCTTCACCGGCATCTGATCAAGAACAGACTCCGCACCCTGTTCTTACTCCAATTCCAGAAGAAGCTCCACTACCTTCCCCGAGCACGGCCCAGCGATCATATGCTCAGGTAGTCAGAAAGCCCCGGTTAGAGGCTGCACCGCGGATTAACCAGGCTGAAGGCTCTTCAAGTGGGAACCTAGAAGAGGTCTTCGCAGTGCAAGATGAGAACGACGCCACCAACAACCGACAGGCTTATGTCACTCACCCTCACACTCGCAGGTGGACAAAAGATCATCCCCCCTCCCAGATCATCGGGAGTCCCTCACAACCTGTAAACACTCGATCTGCAAAGCACACTGAAAATCTGATCCTTTTCGGTGGATTCTTGAGCGATTTTGAACCATCTGATGTTTGGCAAGCTCTCACAGATCCCGACTGGGTAATCGCCATGCAAGATGAGCTGGCCGAATTCGAGAGAAACAAGGTTTGGCGCTTGGTAGAACGACCATGGGGAAAGACAATCATTGGCCTCAAGTGGATACTCCGGAACAAAACCGACGAGAATAATCTCATCATTCGGAACAAAGCTCGCCTGGTCGCCAAGGGTTATCGCCAACAAGAGGGTATCGACTATGATGAGACGTACGCGCCAGTAGCCCGAATCGAAGCGATCCGAATCTTCCTTGCGTATGCTGCACACAAAAACATGACAGTCTATCAGATGGACGTCAAATGTGCCTTCCTAAATGGAGTCCTTCAAGAAGAAGTGTACGTTGAGCAACCGGAAGGGTTCGTCGATTCTCGATTCCCGAATCACGTCTACATTTTGGACAAGGCGCTTTACGGTCTAAAGCAAGCTCCGAGGGCATGGTACGAAACTCTCACTGACTACTTACTCGGAGTAGGCTACAAGAAAGGTACTATCGATCCCACTTTGTTTCTCAAGAAGTCAGGTACAGATTTAATTATCGTTCAGATATACGTGGATGACATTATCTTTGCGTCTACTAAACCTGAGATGTGCCAAGAGTTTGAGAACACCATGAAATCCCAATTCAAAATGAGCATGATGGGCGAGTTGACGTTCTTTTTAGGACTTCAAGTTCGACAACGCCCTGATGGCATTTTTATAAATCAAGCCAAATATGTTCAAGATCTTTTAAAACGATTTGATTTCGGTGGCTCAAACTCCGCGGCCACACCAATGCCCAAAAATTTTCAACTCTCTGCTGATACTTCTGGTAAACCGGTTGACCAGAAAACTTATCGGGCAATCATTGGTTCCCTTTTATATCTCACGTCTAGTAGACCAGATATCGTCTTTTCCACGGGTGTCTGCGCTCGTTTTCAGTGTGACCCACGGGACTCACATCTGTCTGCAGTCAAGAGAATCCTTAGGTATCTGAAGGGCACACCGGATTTTGGCCTTTGGTACCCAAAGGATTCTGGCTTTGAACTAATTGCATATACAGACTCAGACCATGCAGGTTGTAAGCTAAACAGGAAAAGCACTTCTGGTGCATGTCAATTTCTCGGGGACAAGTTAGTCAGTTGGTCATCCCGGAAGCAGACTTGCGTCTCTTTATCCACCGCGGAGGCAGAATATGTAGCCGCCGCTTGCTGCTGCTCGCAAGTTCTGTGGATGAAAACCCAACTAGCTGACTTTGGATACACCATGCATCGAATTCCCATATACTGCGACTCCAAAAGTGCAATACAGATCACGGCAAATCCGGTTCAACATTCTCGGACGAAGCATATCGACATTCGATATCATTTCATCAAAGATCACGTCGAGAAAGGTAACATTGAACTATACTTTGTTGAGAGTGACTATCAGCTTGCTGATTTGTTCACCAAGCCGTTTGACGAGAAGCGTCACTTTTTCCTCCTAAGCAAGTTGGGAATGCTAGACCTCCCTGCCTGAGGTCTAGGGGGAGTCGGGAGTTCTTATTTTATATGCATGTGTGTAGGGGGAGTCTGTAGGATCTCTATAGATGTTGCATGAATCGAGGGGGAGTACTAAGTCCTGTATATACTGTTTGGTGTGCTCACTAACGTTCTCGGATCCACATCACTTTGGATACCACTTTTATATTCTATTTTGTAGATGTGGATCCTCACTACGACTTCTGGTTACTTCAGACCAGGACTCGCTCTAAACCCGGTGAGACGAACCAGGTACGTCTCCTTTCTCGGGAGTCGAGGGCTGAACTTGTAACTTTTTGTGAACTTGAAAGTTCAGGGGGCGGTAGAGTACATGTCTTGAACTTACAAGTTCGGGGACTAGCTTTGCCACTTTCTGCTTCTTAAAGTTCAGGGACTCGTTTTGCAAATCTTGTGAAACTTGTAGTCCAGGGTCTGTTTTGAAAATTTTCTGAAAATACAAGTTCAGGGACTTGTTTGTAAGCTTACTCAAACTTCAAGTCCAGGGGTGGTTTTTGCCAAATGGTGAAAGTCGGGTTAAGAGAGCCAAAAGGAGAGCCAAACACAGTGTTTTTGACCCAAACACAGTGTAATTCGGTAAAAATATAAATACCGGTTTTCAAGAATTACTTTTCACAAAATTCAAATTTTCATCTTTTTCTCTCTGAATTCTCACCCGAACCAACTTCGCGCTCGATTCCGGTTTTCGCTCGTTATTGCTCCGATCGTCGATCTTTTTGCATATTCGGATTCCTGGTAAGTAAACGATCAACCCTTATATAGTTTTAACATCTAAATCATGTGTTTTAATGCCTGGATCGAAGCCTAAAAGTTTTTAAACTTACCCGAAACCCAAACTTCTTGGAATGGGATTTCGGGACGTTAAAACGATCCATTGTTGCTTATAATGTTGTTATAAACTGATTTAGGATGAATGTTGATAGTTTAGGACCTTAGATCGACAGTTTTTGAGCGGTTTCTAAGTGGAGAACTCGAACAGTCTCGGTTTTCCGACTCGGAAAACTTGAACATTCAAGTTTTCCGAATCGGAAAACTTGAATGTTCAAGTTTTCCGCATCGGAAAACGATGCTCATTCGTGTATGTTTTCCGATTCGGAAAACTATGTTTTCCGAATCGGACTTGGTCTCGGTTTTCAATTGCTTCTTTTCCGACTCGGAAAACGTGGAACTACCCATATGGGTTTCCAAGGTTTTCCGACTCGATCGAGAGACCAAGTTTTGCCAAAATTTTCTAAGTGTTGAGACATTTTCCGAATCGGAAAACCATGTTTTCCGACTCGGAAAACCCACAAGTTTTTCTCTCTAAGTGTGGGAGTTTCCCGACTCGGAAAACACCCTTTTCCGAATCGGAAAACTTGTCTGTTTTATCATTGTGCTATCTTTCTAAGTGTTGAGTTATCCGACTCGGAAAACACTCTTTTCCGAATCGAAAACTCCCCTCGTATAGTTTGCTCATTTTTCCGACTCGGAAAACACGAAACACTCATTATTGGGTTTTCGAGGTTTTCCGACTCGCGTTTAGTCGAGGGTATAGTCTTTTCACGTCATATTACTTCTAACACTTAATATATTGCAGAAATGACTGATCAACAACCGATTGCTCCTACTTCACCCGTCGCCAACGCTGCTGATCTCGCACTGATCAACCCGGCAGACATCGTCGAGATCCACCAGAACAACCAGTTCGTTGACTTGGCGAACTTCACCGTCCAAGATGACGTTGTTCTCGAGATTCTCCGAGCTCACCCCCTTGCATACGCGATGCAAGCCACTGCTGCCATCCCGATGATCTATCTGCAGCAGTTCTGGAACACTTCCCGCGTTGAGAACCGGGACGGAGTTCAAACCATCATCGGCCGAGTGGACCAGACTGATCTGGTCTTCACTATGGAGGATCTTCGCAGAATCCTTCGTCTGCCAGCTGCAACTCCGGAGGCCCCGTTTGTGACAACCCTCCACTTCCCACCTCAGGTCAGTAAAACTTTAACTGAATAACCGGAGCAAGACAGTATTTTAATACTGTCATCTTGATAAAAACAATATTATATGACAATATTTATTGTGAAAAGGCTAGAAAAGAGCCTTTGACGATTATTGAGTCGCCACTATAGTCGGTACGCAAAACCGACTGATTGTTATCAGCAGGTCCCGATTTCGACCACTAGACTGTCGAATTTAATTTTTATTGACCCCAAATATGAAAAATATTAATTTCTAATAAGTTCCTTAATAAAGATACGAAAAACTGCTTTCGTTATGCAAAAATCGCAAAAACGCGCGTTTTCGGTAACGGTTTCCAATTTTAGCAGCTTTTTACACCCAATGCTACAAAATTCAATTAAACTCATTAAATGGCTTATTGAGATCAGCCATATTATTATTAGAGACAAATATTCTCTCATCACATGGCTCAAATTAAAGCAAGAAACATTGATAAGAATCTAACCAATACACACATCACCAACTTACACACACTAACATCAACTCATCTCTCAACTCACCATCTCTCTCCCTCTCTTTTTCCCTCTCCCAAAACCGGCCACAAGGCCATGGTATTGGCATCTCTTTCTCTCTCAAATCCTAGTATAAATACACACATACCCCTTTCCATTTCATTTGTTCAAACTTCACTCTCTCTCTCTCTAACTTCTCTCTAGAAAATTTCTCTCTACTCTTTCTCTCTAGCTTCTTCCATACACCTCCAATTCTTGAAGATATTCATCCATATTCAAGAACACATTCAAGGTAAAATGATGATCTTCATCAATCTTCTTCTCTAAATCATCATCTCCCAATGTTGTGAGATGGAAGTAACTTGCATTTAAGCAAGGAAAACATCTATGGTCAACCAAATAAGTTGGGTAGTTTGAATGATCTTCAAAACTCTCAATTATTGCTTATAATTCTTGTTCATCCTTTAAATTTTTGTTCATATAATAATCTTATACATTTTATTTCAAGTATTTCTTTCTCTTTATACAAACAATCCACCATATTTGGTGTAGATGAAATCACTAGTCAAATACCCTTTCTTTGCTAAGCAATAAGTGAGTTGATGACTAGTGATTCCTAACTTCTTATGATCATCTAACACCTTACATAAGGTATGGATGATTTCATATAGCCAAATACCCTTTTCTTTGCTTGGATCATCAAAAATTCAAGCAATAAGTGAGTTGATGGCTTATGATTATAACCTAGATGTTTAATATGGTATATATGTAAATGCATGTGTAAATGTGCTTTATGAAGTTGATATTCCTTCAAGCACATCTGGTTTTGAGCTTTGATAAAGAGAAATCATCATAAGAGTAATTAAACAAAGGAAATATTATGTTATACAACAACTAGTCTAAAATTTTGTCCAACAGATTCTGGACAGATTCGGACCCGACTTTGAGAGGCCATAACTCTTTCATAAATTGTTCAAATGACATGATTCTTTTTTTAAAATCAAGTTCAATGAGTTATCTTTCAAACCCCACTGGCCGTTTGCAAAAATTCCAAGTTTCGGACCCTCAAACAGTCCGTACAAAAAGGTTGTGCAACAGCTCTAGTTGCTGTCACTATTTTAATGAACTTTCTGTTTGAGGACCCTAACATTTTTCAAAAATTATGAAATTTGGTCAGTAATTAGTAAACTCATATGGCTAAAACATATAAAAATTTCGTGATTTTTAGAGTTGTGGATCATACCCAAATGCATGTCCCAAACAGCCTCCGAATCTGTCAAGAATTGTTAAAAACTGAAAAGTGTTATTTTATGTAAACTTGTATTTTTCTAAAACACTCTTATAAAGAGTAAATTGTTGGACATAAAAAGACTATATGAGGAATAAGATGAGGTAGAATTAATATAAAACACACATGCATAACCATATACCAACTATCACGTTTCGGTTATAATCATAAGAACTTATTTTAATCGTTAATCGTTATAAAAACTCACATTTCGACCGCGCGTATAATTTTACTTAAACTAAAGGAACTTAATTTGGGTCAAGGAACTTATTAAAATACTTATTATCATTAGGTCGGAATTCGGTGGAACCTCGCTAATTTGGGACTCTCGAACTAGTAACTCGGTGAGTTATTCACGGCCCCCTTTTTACGTTTTTACATTTTTGGGGTGGAAAGCATGATAAAACTACCGGTTGATTAAACTTTTGAAACGATTTTGTGAAATGATATTTTTGAAACAATTTATTTTTGAAACGATCTATCTTTGAAATGATTATTTGAAACGATTTTCGAAACGATTTTTGAAACGATTTTGGAACGATTTTCGTGGCTATGGTATGCATACTTGACATGGATTGAATGGGTGAACTATCTACTTTGTTTGTAACGATCTACACATGTGGGCTTAAGGCTCACCGCTGAGGTAGTTTCGTGGGACTGGAACGACTTTGTCATGATTGCGATCATGTACGACTTATGAGACTGGAACGTCGCTTTATGGCTCGTTAATCTTGAGTGTAAGTATTGCATGATAAGTACCATATGCCGGGATCTTGCGGGGTACGCATATGATCCAACTATTAAGCTTTTTTTGCTTGAACTTATTATCTCCGGTATTATTTTTGGAACGTGAACTATATGAATGTGTGTAATTAAACCCGTGAACTCACCAACTATGACGATAGTTGACTTTTTAACTCTCATGCTTTTCAGGCGATCCAAAGTAAGAAGAACGACATGCACGTGTGTTACACCTTCATGCATTTCAAGACTAAATTCCCTTTCCGTTGTAGTTTAATTTTCCTTGTAATAATTTTAAGACTTTAACGTGATGTAATAGTGTAGACTTAACTATTTTGATATGCTATGGTGTTATTGTCTATACTTTGAGTTGTGCTACTTTGCGCTGTTACATTCCGTGTTTCCGCTTTAGCGGGGTGTGACAGACTTGGTATCAGAGCCAAGGCTATAGAGAATAATGATTTTCTAGCAAGAAAATCGAGTACTATAGCCATCAAAATATAACAACGGAAAGATGAATTTTTTTTTTTCGAAAAATTATTTTTGCGCACTTCTAGAGTGATGAACCCGAGAGTCGCTTCATTGGGTCTTAATTAAACAAAGCCTGGCCAACTATGTTTAGTTAAGAGGCAATAATGCGAAGCTAGGGGAAAGTTACGATGGAAGTGTGAAAAACGAAAACTTTTCTTGCATGGCATATTGCATGAGTAACCACGATACCGGACTAGATAGAACGACACTATTGCGTTATTACACTATTGCGTTGATACACTATCGCGTTAATGCACTATTGCGATAATAATAGGAAGCCACTATTGAGCTTGTTTATTGATAATTAAATATAAACACTTCAGTCACCATGACATCGAACGGCGGATGGATCTCCGAAGAAGAGGAGGACCCCTCGGAAAACTCGGGGTCGGACATGGAAGCGGCAAGCGAAGATGCCTCCGATGATTCAAACCTAAATTCCCCCGTGATTGATGCACCCCAACCTCTACCCGGAAAGCCTGCACCCGAACCGGTACCCCCTAGGCCACGCACTAGGGAAACCGCTAGGAAACGAGTTCTTCCTCCCATACGTAGTGGTATCGCCATCCCTCGTGATCCCTACGCCGGACCCTCCCACATCCTTCCGGGAGTTCCAATTCCGCGAAACCTAGAACTCTCGATCGAAGACGCTCGTAGGATGAACGTTATGGAGGATAGGATAGAAAGGTTCCAAGAGAGGATGAACAGGCAAGCTCAAGCCTTGCGTGCCTTGACCGATCTAGCCCAATTTCTGGAGCAAGGAACTACGGGAGCCATTGAGAGGGCGGTGGCAGCGGGACGTCTGGCTAGGAAGGCGGAGCTACGGAGTCGGGCAGTGACCATCTTCACGGTTATGATGATGATTGGGCTTGTGATCCTTGTGTTTCTCAACCTTTAGTAAACCTTTATGATGTATTTCCAATTTCCCTATCGTTTTATGTAATGGATGTAATCGAATGGCGTAATAACGCCAAATTTTGGAATGGAATGATATTAAGTACTATGAATAAATGTTGTCCTTGTTTATTATAACCAACTCGATTGTATGAACTCTTCCAAATGCAACCTTAATTCAATTCATCTCTTTTAAACATTGTAGAACTATGACAACTCGAAACACAAGAAGCACTGGATCAACGCCAAATAATCAAACCCCGGACATTGCCCAACTCGTAGCCCAACAAGTCCAAAATGCCATTCCCAATATTGTCACACAAGTGACTGCTGGTATCGACAACCGTCGAAGGAGTGGCGGAGATCAAAGTGGTGAAGGAGGTAGTGGTAGTAGTCAGGGATGCACTTACAAGACCTTTATGTCTTGCAAACCCAAGGAATTCCACGGCAAAGAAGGGGCCGTAGGACTACTTTCCTGGTTTGACAGCATGGAGTCTGTACACCATATAAGCAAGTGCTCCGATAACCGCAAGGTGGAATATGCGGCGTGTCAACTACAAGGCAGGGCTTTGACTTGGTGGAATATCCAAGTACAAACCCGAGGCTGGGAAGCAACATACAACTTATCGTGGGAAGACTTCAAGAAACTGCTGATAGAAGAATACTGCCCAAAAAGTGAACTGCAAAAGCTAGAGGCTGAGTTCTGGAACCATTCCATGAAAGGCATGGATGTGGACAAGTACACGGCACGTTTCCATGAACTTGCTCAACTTGTACCACACATGGTTACTCCAGAGGAGAAGAGAATTGATAGGTATATCTGGGGACTAGCGCCCGAAATCCGAAGGATGGTTACCTCGGCTAACCCAACCACCATCCAGAGTGCTGTAGTCTTGGCTAACCGTTTAGCCAATGACGTAGTCCGGTCAGGAGCTGGAACTAAGAGTAGCATGGGAGGCAAAAGGAAGTTGGAAGGACAGTCAGGAAGAAGGCCTAGTAGTGGGTCGAGTCAAAGTACGCACTCACTAAAGAACTATGTGGCAAAGACACAAGACCAAGGAACCTATAAGGGATCCTACCCCGAATGCAAGAAGTGCAACCGCCACCATTGGGGAAACTGCCTTTATTGTGAGAAGTGTAAACAACTTGGGCATTCCACACAATACTGTAGGAAGGGGGAAGGAGTACCTAGTGAAGGAAGAAAGTGTTTTGAATGCGGAAGCCCAAATCACTTCAAGAATAAGTGTCCCAAGATAGGACAGGGGTCTAGGAATACCATGGATGGAAGTCAGGGTAGTCGCACCAATACGGTGAACCAGGGAACTCAGGCTCGAGGTAGAGCTTTCGTGATAGGGACTGAAGAAGCACGTCAGGATCCCCGTGTGATAACAGGTACGTTTCTTATAAACGACCACTATGCATCAGTCATTTTTGACTCTGGAGCCGATAGAAGCTTTGTGTCCCTAGGATTTAGACCACTAATCCCCTTAGCCTCCGAAAGCTTAAATGAGGTTTATTCGATAGAACTAGCAGATGGATGAGAACTTAAGGCTCACGATGTACTTCTAAACTGCACGTTAAGCTTAGCTGATGAATTGTTTAGCATAGACCCTATACCAATCGAGCTAGGGAGCTTTGATACAGTCGTAGGTATGGATTGGCTGTCACAAAATAGAGCAACGATAGGATGCTATGAGAAGACTGTTAGGATACAACTTCCGGATGGTAGAACCCTTGTAATAGAAGGAGAGAGACCCAACAGAAGTTTAGGAATAGTTTCGTGTATGAAGGCTCATAGTTACTTAAGGAAGAGATACGTAGCATTCTTAGTTCAAGTGGTAGGAAAGAAACCAGAAGTAAAGAAACTCGAGGATATTCCGGTAGTACGGAACTATCCTGAAGTATTACCGGACGAGTTACCCGGATTACCTCCGACTAGACAAGTCGAATTTCGAATCGACTTAATTCCTGGAGCAGCCCCTGTTGCTAAGGCACCTTACCGCCTAGCACCAGCCGAGATGCGGGAATTGTCCAACCAAATACAAGAATTGCTGGATAAGGGATTTATTCAGCCGAGTTCATCACCTTGGGGAGCCCCTGTACTATTTGTCAAAAAGAAGGACGGATCGCTTAGGATGTGCATAGATTATAGAGAACTGAACAAGTTGACCATTAAGAATCGTTATCCCCTCCCTAGGATAGACGATTTATTCGATCAACTTCAAGGTGCCAGTTTCTTCTCTAAGATCGATCTTCGATCCGGTTACCATCAAGTAAGAGTCCATGAGGAGGATGTCCCTAAAACAGCGTTCAGAACACGCTATGGACATTACGAGTTTATGGTTATGCCTTTCGGACTCACGAATGCCCCCGCCGTGTTTATGGACCTGATGAATAGGATTTGCAGGCCATACCTAGATAAGTTTGTAATCGTATTTATCGATGACATACTCATCTACTCTCAAAGTAGAAAGGAGCACGAGCAGCACCTGAAGGTAGTACTTGAACTACTTAGGGACCAGAAATTGTACGCCAAATTCTCAAAGTGCGAATTTTGGATCCGGGAGGTACATTTTCTTGGTCATGTAGTTAGAGAGGAAGGAATTCTTGTGGACCCAGCAAAGATTGAAGCTATTGCAAAATGGGAGACCCCGAAGACTCCAACGGAAATCCGCCAATTTTTAGGATTGGCAGGATACTACAGAAGGTTCATTGAAGGTTTCTCGAAGATCGCACAACCTCTGACAATGCTGACTCAGAAGGACAAGAAGTTCGATTGGGGTCAACGACAAGAGGACGCCTTTCAACTCTTGAAGCAAAAGCTATGCAACGCACCAGTTCTAGCCCTACCCCAAGGGACAGAGGACTTCGTTGTGTATTGTGACGCTTCACGACAGGGACTAGGATGTGTGCTGATGCAAAGGGATAAGGTCATAGCCTATGCATCTAGACAACTTAAGAACCACGAACAGAACTACACTACTCATGACTTAGAATTGGGAGCAGTAGTCTTTGCACTTAAGATTTGGAGACACTATTTGTATGGAACTAAGTGTACGGTGTTCACGGACCATAAGAGTCTACAACACATCCTAGACCAAAAGATGTTGAACATGAGACAACGTAGATGGGTAGAGCTACTTAGTGATTACGATTGTGAGATCAAATATCACCCGTGCAAGGCTAATGTAGTGGCCGATGCCTTAAGTCGTAAGGAAAGGGCGAAACCCTTACGAGTGCGAGCCTTGGAAATGCTTGTACACACCAGCTTGAAAGAGGATATCCTAAAGGCTCAGGAAGAGGCCTTACGAGAGGATAGACTAAAGGATGAAACTCTCCACAACCTAGAAGGAAGGTTTGACCTTAAGACCGATGGCGTACGGTACTTTAAGGGGAGAGTTTGGGTACCGAAGACTGGCAACCGGAGGGGATTAATCCTAAAGGAAGCACACGAGTCGCGGTATTCCATTCATCCAGGGGCAGATAAGATGTATAAGGATCTGAAGGAATATTATTGGTGGCCAGGGATGAAGAAAGATGTAGCGTCGTATGTGGGACGATGTTTGACATGTTCCAAGGTCAAAGCTGAGAATCAGAAACCATCGGGTCTGTTACAACAACCCGGGATCCCTGAATGGAAATGGGAACGGATTTCTATGGACTTAGTCACTAAATTGCCCAGAACTGCTAAAGGGCATGATACAATCTGGGTAATAGTTGACCGTCTGACAAAGTCAGCTCATTTTCTCCCACTCCGAGAAGACTATAAGATGGACAAGCTTGCGCAAATCTATATTAAGGAAGTAGTGACCCGTCATGGAGTGCCAATCTCCATTATCTCTGATCGAGATAGCCGTTTTACATCACGATTCTGGCAATCATTGCAGAAATCCTTAGGATCCCAGTTGGATTGGAGTACGGCATATCATCCTCAGACAGATGGCCAAAGTGAGAGGACCATCCAAACCTTAGAAGATATGTTGCGCGCGTGTGTCATAGACTTTGGAAGAAATTGGGACGATCATTTGCCACTAGTAGAATTTTCCTACAACAATAGCTATCACACTAGCATCCAATGTGCCCCCTATGAAGCCTTGTACGGCCGAAAATGTCGGTCTCCGCTCAGCTGGGTGGAAGTTGGAGATAGCCAACTGACAGGGCCCGAGTTAATCCAGGAAACAACTGACAAAATTGGCTTGATTAGGGATAGGCTTAAGGCTGCTAGGGATCGTCAGAAAAGTTATGCTGACAACCGTAGGAAACCATTGGAATTCCAAGTGGGAGATAGAGTACTTTTAAAGGTTTCCCCTTAGAAAGGGCTAGTACGATTCGGTAAAAGAGGAAAGTTAAGCCCTAGGTACGTTGGACCTTTCGAAATCATCGAAAGAGTCGGCCCAGTTGCTTACAAGCTTAGGCTACCCGAGGAAATGAGTGAGATTCATAACACTTTTCACGTGTCGAATCTCAAGAAATGTATAACCGATGAGTCCCAAGTTATCCCTCTAGAGGAAGTCTTTGTGGACAAAACCCTTTGCTTCGTCGAGGAACCAATAGAAATTCTTGACAAAGAGGTCAAGAAGCTCAAAAGGAGCAAGATTCCGATTGTTAAGGTACATTGGAAGTCCAGACGTGGACCAGAGTACACTTTGGAACGTGAGGACTTCATGAGGAAGAAGTACCCTCAACTCTTTACTTGATCAGGTGGGGAAGTAACAACAAATGAATTTCGGGACGAAATTCTTTTAACCGGGGGAGACTGTGACAACCCTCCACTTCCCACCTCAGGTCAGTAAAACTTTAACTGAATAACCGGAGCAAGACAGTATTTTAATACTGTCATCTTGATAAAAACAATATTATATGACAATATTTATTGTGAAAAGGCTAGAAAAGAGCCTTTGACGATTATTGAGTCGCCACTATAGTCGGTACGCAAAACCGACTGATTGTTATCAGCAGGTCCCGATTTCGACCACTAGACTGTCGAATTTAATTTTTATTGACCCCAAATATGAAAAATATTAATTTCTAATAAGTTCCTTAATAAAGATACGAAAAACTGCTTTCGTTATGCAAAAATCGCAAAAACGCGCGTTTTCGGTAACGGTTTCCAATTTTAGCAGCTTTTTACACCCAATGCTACAAAATTCAATTAAACTCATTAAATGGCTTATTGAGATCAGCCATATTATTATTAGAGACAAATATTCTCTCATCACATGGCTCAAATTAAAGCAAGAAACATTGATAAGAATCTAACCAATACACACATCACCAACTTACACACACTAACATCAACTCATCTCTCAACTCACCATCTCTCTCCCTCTCTTTTTCCCTCTCCCAAAACCGGCCACAAGGCCATGGTATTGGCATCTCTTTCTCTCTCAAATCCTAGTATAAATACACACATACCCCTTTCCATTTCATTTGTTCAAACTTCACTCTCTCTCTCTCTAACTTCTCTCTAGAAAATTTCTCTCTACTCTTTCTCTCTAGCTTCTTCCATACACCTCCAATTCTTGAAGATATTCATCCATATTCAAGAACACATTCAAGGTAAAATGATGATCTTCATCAATCTTCTTCTCTAAATCATCATCTCCCAATGTTGTGAGATGGAAGTAACTTGCATTTAAGCAAGGAAAACATCTATGATCAACCAAATAAGTTGGGTAGTTTGAATGATCTTCAAAACTCTCAATTATTGCTTATAATTCTTGTTCATCCTTTAAATTTTTGTTCATATAATAATCTTATACATTTTATTTCAAGTATTTCTTTCTCTTTATACAAACAATCCACCAT
This sequence comes from Centaurea solstitialis, assembly GCA_030169165.1. NCBI lineage: Eukaryota > Viridiplantae > Streptophyta > Magnoliopsida > Asterales > Asteraceae > Centaurea > Centaurea solstitialis. The sequence goes on along the minus strand of CM058041.1, from coordinate 48,162,445 downwards.
ATTTGGTGTAGATGAAATCACTAGTCAAATACCCTTTCTTTGCTAAGCAATAAGTGAGTTGATGACTAGTGATTCCTAACTTCTTATGATCATCTAACACCTTACATAAGGTATGGATGATTTCATATAGCCAAATACCCTTTTCTTTGCTTGGATCATCAAAAATTCAAGCAATAAGTGAGTTGATGGCTTATGATTATAACCTAGATGTTTAATATGGTATATATGTAAATGCATGTGTAAATGTGCTTTATGAAGTTGATATTCCTTCAAGCACATCTGGTTTTGAGCTTTGATAAAGAGAAATCATCATAAGAGTAATTAAACAAAGGAAATATTATGTTATACAACAACTAGTCTAAAATTTTGTCCAACAGATTCTGGACAGATTCGGACCCGACTTTGAGAGGCCATAACTCTTTCATAAATTGTTCAAATGACATGATTCTTTTTTTTAAAATCAAGTTCAATGAGTTATCTTTCAAACCCCACTGGCCGTTTGCAAAAATTCCAAGTTTCGGACCCTCAAACAGTCCGTACAAAAAGGTTGCGCAACAGCTCTAGTTGCTGTCACTATTTTAATGAACTTTCTGTTTGAGGACCCTAACATTTTTCAAAAATTATGAAATTTGGTCAGTAATTAGTAAACTCATATGGCTAAAACATATAAAAATTTCGTGATTTTTAGAGTTGTGGATCATACCCAAATGCATGTCCCAAACAGCCTCCGAATCTGTCAAGAATTGTTAAAAACTGAAAAGTGTTATTTTATGTAAACTTGTATTTTTCTAAAACACTCTTATAAAGAGTAAATTGTTGGACATAAAAAGACTATATGAGGAATAAGATGAGGTAGAATTAATATAAAACACACATGCATAACCATATACCAACTATCACGTTTCGGTTATAATCATAAGAACTTATTTTAATCGTTAATCGTTATAAAAACTCACATTTCGACCGCGCGTATAATTTTACTTAAACTAAAGGAACTTAATTTGGGTCAAGGAACTTATTAAAATACTTATTATCATTAGGTCGGAATTCGGTGGAACCTCGCTAATTTGGGACTCTCGAACTAGTAACTCGGTGAGTTATTCACGGCCCCCTTTTTACGTTTTTACATTTTTGGGGTGGAAAGCATGATAAAACTACCGGTTGATTAAACTTTTGAAACGATTTTGTGAAATGATATTTTTGAAACAATTTATTTTTGAAACGATCTATCTTTGAAATGATTATTTGAAACGATTTTCGAAACGATTTTTGAAACGATTTTGGAACGATTTTCGTGGCTATGGTATGCATACTTGACATGGATTGAATGGGTGAACTATCTACTTTGTTTGTAACGATCTACACATGTGGGCTTAAGGCTCACCGCTGAGGTAGTTTCGTGGGACTGGAACGACTTTGTCATGATTGCGATCATGTACGACTTATGAGACTGGAACGTCGCTTTATGGCTCGTTAATCTTGAGTGTAAGTATTGCATGATAAGTACCATATGCCGGGATCTTGCGGGGTACGCATATGATCCAACTATTAAGCTTTTTTTGCTTGAACTTATTATCTCCGGTATTATTTTTGGAACGTGAACTATATGAATGTGTGTAATTAAACCCGTGAACTCACCAACTATGACGATAGTTGACTTTTTAACTCTCATGCTTTTCAGGCGATCCAAAGTAAGAAGAACGACATGCACGTGTGTTACACCTTCATGCATTTCAAGACTAAATTCCCTTTCCGTTGTAGTTTAATTTTCCTTGTAATAATTTTAAGACTTTAACGTGATGTAATAGTGTAGACTTAACTATTTTGATATGCTATGGTGTTATTGTCTATACTTTGAGTTGTGCTACTTTGCGCTGTTACATTCCGTGTTTCCGCTTTAGCGGGGTGTGACACCGTTTGACCCTCTCGTGTCTGGACCTGAGCTGTTCAGCGAAGTGCTCGCTGTCGGAGTCCACTTCACCGAGAACAACAGGCCGAGAGGAATCTCTCAGATCTCACAGGGAATGCTGCCCCCAATCTGGTACTCTTTCTTCAACATACTCAACCGCACGATATCTTCGAAGACCCATGGCGTGGACAAGGCATCAACCCAGTTCTGGCACATTTTCCATGCGGTCGCCTACGGAAGGCGGATCGACTTTGCTCAGCAAATCTGGGCGGACATCATCGGTGATGTCAGAGCTGGGCCAGGACGCACAAAACACACATCCATCCCTTGGATGCGCTTCTTTAGTCTGGTCATCCGAGATCACATGGCTCAGAACCGGGTTGTCAGACTCAGATCACGCCATCTCCGCTTCAAAAGCCAGCAGATCGGCCGAGCCAACAAGAAGACTCTGCGGCCTGGTCAGGTAGAGATGCACATACCGGCAAACGTGCTGAATATGGCAGACCGTAGGTCAATGAGCGTTAGGATGTACCGTATATCCGTAGGTTTAGAAGACACGTCTACGGACTCCTCAGAACCGGGGAGCCCTGCCCAAGACGTGCAACCCGTCCTAACTAGAAGCCGTGCCTCTGGTACGGCGGGCCAGAGCTCCAGTGGGGGAGCCTCTGGCTCGGGAGTGATGAGAGTTGACGTCAGGGGAGGAGCGGGTAGAATAGTCGGTACGTCTGCCACTCCGCACACTTCTAGAGCCGGTGCATACCAGACCATGATTCAGAACCGTGCCACTCGTGCTCGCACTCCTACAGTTGTGGAGGAATCTTCTGAGGCCATCCGCACGCGCGAGTACACGAGTCACTTCAGGGTAAAGCAGTACATGGGCACCCTTCAGCAGTCACCGATCCACTCGTCATCGGAAGAGCGCCGATCGCCGACGCCGCCGCAACAACCTACTGGGGAGGACGTGGAAGCTTCCCCACAAGAACAAGCACATGTTCCTCCACCACCTCACTCGGCGGCCGTTACTTCTCAGGGAGGCGAACCCTCAGGCGAACCATCTGGCGATGACTCCGGCGGTCACGAATCTTCCGAGCACACTCCCAAGGACCGTCGTGAGCCCGATGACGAGGCGACAGAATCAGAACAAGTTGACTACGGATCTGACTCCGAGTTTCAACTATCAGATCCACCAAAGGGCGGGAAGGCCCAAGTGATAGATTTGGATGAAGCCACCTCCTCCTTCAACGACGACCGAATTTCTGGTGATCCCACTCTTATTGCGGATCTGGCGTCGGATGACCGAACTGTTGGTCAGGAGGAAGAAGGTGAGGCCGAGGTAGCTACCGGCTGGGGTCGAGAAGACAGCGAAGAAGAAGAAGAGAGAGAGAGGGGAGAAAAGGAGAGAGAGAGCAGAGAAAAAGAGACCGCAGACGTAGAGGTCCAGTTGAGCGAGCCTTGGGCTCAATTAGAGGAGGCGGATGTAGAAGAAGAGCCGCATAGGTTAGAATTGGATATCCCTTTAGCCCAGAGTCCAAACCCCACAGAGGCAACCCTCATACAAACCGGTCACTCGCTGACGTCAGGTCAAGTCGCTGGCAGCCAACCAGCGCATTTGCACGCCCAAACCAGCCACTCGGCCATCTCTCAACAGATGGTCGTTTCACATTCTCACGGGGATTTAGCTCAACTTCCACCGGCCACTCAATCGGAGTCTGCCGGTGTTGAAATGAGAGAGGCTCTGCCCCACCTCTCGACGTCTTTCAGAGCACCAGTCGTCCTAGAGCCCGTTACTGAGACCTTTAGGGTCGTTCATTTGACTAGGACACTGTTGGATGCATCATCTGCCCGCCCAAGTGGCGAGGCCGGAACGGGGAGAGTTGGTGCGTCATTGGACGCCCTTCGAGGATCCACCGGAAGCCCCGACACCGTCAGCATTATTCCAGCGGTGACATCGGGCCGAGAGAGTACCTCTTTAGGACTCTACTCGTCAACTGGAGCCCAAGTGGCACCGGGTTTAGTTTTTCCGGGACCGGGTCCGACAGACTCGAGCAAAGTCTATAAAGATGCTCACGCAACACCGGGGCTTTTGAGCCTGACGGATTCGGGCGGAATCCCTAAAACCGCCCCTGCACCAACGGGACTTCTAGGTCCGACGGATTCGGACGACATCCTTAAAGTCGTCCAAAGCAGGTTATTAGCTGTGGAGCAAGCCAATCAGGCTCGGGATGCGCGGGTCGAGGCACTCGAGAAAGCCTTGGCCGAGACGGAGAGGAAGAGACTAGCCGATCTTGAGGCGTCGCGCAAGCTTCAAGAAGACCGGGATGCGGAGCTCTACGAGCTCAAACGGAGGATCAAGGGCAAACATTCTGAGGCTGCCCCATCTACTGAAGCTCCAATTCCCAGGCCAACTGAAGACGTCCTCAGGCTCGCTCCTCCGACTTCGGGCGACCTTCCACCGATCCCAGGCTACGTTACTGAGGTGGAGCACTTGATGATGGTCACCTCCTACACCACTCAGAATGACCGCCTGTCCGCCCAAGTCAGAGATCAAGCTGCCCAGATCGAGCTGCTACAACAAAGGATTAGAGAACTGGAGGCCGTGTGTCGGTCCCAGGCTCAGCCTTCGAAGAGGAGGCATGATGACCCTGATGACTCCGCACCAGGTCCTCATGAGGGGGAGGTACAAGCTGCAAAACGGCTTCGCACCGACCTCCAACCTGGTTCTGGCTCCGGTTCATCAGCTCCAGCTCCAGGTTCCTCAGCCGCCCCGTCGAGTGCTCCCACAGACTTCGAGACCGCCGAAGCTCCCTATGTCGACTCTGAGACAGAAGACATTCCGGACATGGGGAGTAGGAGATATGAGAGGATTCCGGAAGGGGAGTCAGTTCAGTTTCCCCAAATGACGGACACGGCTCAGATTGATGCCGTTATCCCAGAAGCAGCGCCGACTGAACCCTCAGAGTTCCAGATTCCGGAAGCAGCCCGGAAGATCTTGCGGTCGCTCGCTCAGAGCCTTAGGGTCTATCAGAAGGGAGACGACCTCGTCAAGGATCCTGACTACGCCAACCTCCTCTCAGCGCTCAAGTTTCCAACTCCAGAAGCCCCACGGACCGTCCACTCGACCGATCCAGAAACAGATGCTCCTACTGTCATCCAGCTCAACTGGAACCACTCCATCATCTTCCGCCCGTTCCTAGAAGAAACGTTCACCCGCATCTACCAGCAAGAGAAGCTGCACGCCTGGTCCCGAAAAGTCTACTTCGGGATCTCTCACATCAAGAACAAGAGACGGAGGACAGCGTACGTGCATCAACGAATGTGCAACTGGGCCACTCATGGACGCCAGAGGATCAGACGTCGCTTTATCAAGGTAACTGCTATGCGCCCCTACAGACATGGCCATCAGTTATTCCTTGAATATGATGTTCGCATGTACGGCACCGGTGTCCCTCGAGGTGAACTGCAGAACTGGACCTTCACAGAAGCTGACTTAGATCGGGTGCATCTAGAAGACCTTCTCACGATCATCAAGTACCTCCAAGGCCCGATCCTCCGACCAGAGCACTACAGAGATGGCACGGAGATACTGAAGAAATACGTCCGTCACGCAATCTCACTCGCGAGAGTGACGGACTACCAGCTTGCCATAGAAAGCCGCCAGCCGAAGGTCAACCTACTGAGACCAAACCTGCTCGTTCCTGGTATCGATGCCTACACGCCTTACATGCCAACCAGGATACCTGAGCATGGAGTCCTTTACATGACTCGGAAGAAGAAGGAGCGCAGGTTTATGAGGTTTGGCGAGCTCTCCAGGTTCTGCGACGGGACCCTCCTCTATGTCTATAATGGCATGCAGAGCAGACTGCTGGCGGATCAGGTACCCAGTCGGAGAATCATAGATGGAAAAGGAAAGCTGCTGGAGGCAATGAGGTTGATCGAGAAGAAACTTAAGGAGCGGATGATGTACAGACGGGCAGAGGCTGCGATGCAGATGAGAGCTCGGATCATAGGCGAGTGGGAAGAGTACCTGCAGATGTCCAAGTGGGAGCCTGCACTGGAGCTTCCACCACCATTCTGACTTCTTCTCAAAGGGGGAGATTGTAGAACCCAGGTGTTGAGAAGAGTCAGAATCATCTATCTTTAAAATGCTTTCTAGTTTAGTTTCCTTCCTTTGTAAACAACCTTGTTTTGTTTAGCCCTTGTTTGAGGTTTGGAACCTCGGGGGCCGTTGTTGACAATCTGTGTAACTTCCTTTTCCCTTTAAAAGGAAAAGGATGTTTAGGGTTTTGTGTAGGAATCAATATCATACCAAATTGGGCAACTTTTTCACCATTGTTGAGTTCATCAAAGCTTCATTGATTTCATCTCATTTTTATAGGATTTCCATCCATTTCTATTTGCATTTCATTGTTTTCAGGGACAACAGAAACCGTTACCGAAAACGCGCGTTTTTGCGATTTATGCGTAACGAAAGCAGTTTTTCGTATTTTTATTAAGGAACTTATTAGAAATTAATATTTTTAATATTTTGGGTCAATTAGAAATTAATTCGACAGTCTAGTGGTCGGAATCGGGACCTGCTGATAACAGTAGGTCGGTTTTGCGTACCGACTATAGTGGCGACTCAATAATCGTCAAAGGCACTTATCTAGCTTTTTCACAATAAATGTTGTCATACAATATTGTTTTTGTCATAATGACAGTATTAAAATACTGTTCTGCTCTGGTATTTCAGTTAAAGTTTTACTGACCTGAGGTGGGAAGCGGAGGGTTGTCACACCTGTCAACCGGATTCAGAAACGAGCCGGTCTTGACACCATTGGGAGAGGAGCCCAGGGATTCGGCCAGCATCCTAAAAGTTGTCCAAGACAGGTTGGAAGCCCTCGAGAAGACGGACGTGGCCAAGAACCAGCGGATTGAGGCCATTGAGAAGGCCTTAGCCGTCAAGGAACAGGAAGATAGAGCCCGCCGAGCTGAGATCGATGAGCTACGGAAGGAGGAAGAGGACAGACAAAAGGAACTGGATGAGGCAAGACGCCTTATTAAGGGCAAGTTTGCTGAAGGTGAGCGCCCGTCTTTTGGTGACTCAAGCCGATCTCCCACTCCTGTCCTCCGTCTAGCACCACCACCACTCGCTGAAGACGTCCCCGGCTATGTATCTGAAGCCGAGAACCAGTTGGTCATCACTTCCCTCACTACTCAGATTGATGCACTACAGAGGGAGGTGCGTCAGTACCAACAGACGGTGGCCACCAGGGATCTTCAGTTCGAGATAGCACTATGAAGGGTCCGTGAACTTGAGGAGACTTGCAGGTCTCAGGCTCAGTCCTCAAAATGGGGACATGATGACCCTGACAACCCTGCCGCAGGTCCTCATGAGGGGGAGGTCCAACCATCGAAGAGACTGCACCTCGACCTTCCCTCCGGCTCCGGAACAGCTGCATATACGACACCGACCGACACGCTCCATCGGCAGATCAGCCCGCAGATCCGGAAGATCGTCCCACGGATGTCTGGGACTCTGATTCTGACGACGAAGACATTCCGGTAGATGCCGTGGACTGGGTATATGAGGCTATCCTAGAAGGTGTGGTCGTTCAGTTCCCACATGAGAAGGTAACTCGTGCTATCAACTTGATCGATCCACACACCGCTCCGACGGATCCTTCCGAGCTTCATATTTCTGAGGAGGCAAGAAGGATTCTGAACCAGCTTGCACAGAGCCTTCGGTTTTGGAAACGATCCGATGACATCATATCCAGTGCGGAATACGATACCTTTCTCCCTACCGTTCAGATGCCTGAGGTAGTTACGGCTCCCACAGCTCAGCATCCTAACAGACTTGGTTGGAACACACGGTTATCTTCCGACCCTTCCTGGAGGAATCCTTCTCACGGATCTTCCAACAGGAAAGGTTACACTCGTGGTCCAAGAAGGTCTTCTTTGGGCTGTCTCACATGAAGAAACGTCGACGCCAGACTGCGTACGTTTACCAGAGGAAGCTCAGTTGGAACGAACATGGGCAGATCAGAAGAAAGCTTCGATTTACCAAGGTCACGGATGTCCGACCTTACCGATTCAGCCACCAACTGTTCCTAGAGTTTCATGTTCGCATATACAACCCTGGCAGACCCGACGGCAACCTTCGAGACTTCATGTTCAACGAAGCTGATCTTGATAGCATCGATCTCGAAGATTCCCCACTATCATCAAGCATCTTGAGGGCCCGATTCTGAAACCTGGTTACTTCAGAGATGGCCTTGAAGTCCTCAAGAGGTACGTACGTCATTCGATCAACCTCTCGCACCTTACTGACTATCAGATGGCCATAGAAAGCAGACAACAGAAGGTAAATCTGCTTCGTCCCAACCTGGAGGCCAATCTACTTGACCAATACCTGATCTACTTTCCGACGAAGGTTTCGGAGCATGGTGTTGTGTACCTTACCTTCAGGAAGAAATAGTGAAGGTTCATGTGGTTCAGTGAGCTATCCAGCTTCTGTGACGGCACCCTTCTGTATGTTTACAACAGGATGAAGCACCGTCTGTTGGAGAACAATATGCCGAAGATCAAGGGTGATCAAGGGAGGAAAAAGCTGATCGAGGCCTTGGATCTGATCGAGAACATGCTGAAGGAGAGGCTGATGCTGAGGAGAGTTGAGACAGCAATGGAGCTCCGTACGAGAACGATTCGGGAATGGGACGAGTACTTACTACTCTCAGAGTGGGAGCCTGCGCTCAAATATCCGCCGCCTTTCTGAATTCTTCCCAAAGGGGGAGATTGTTAGACCTTGACTTTTGGTTGTTAAGAAGTCATGGGCGTATTTTGACAACTTGTAATAGTTAGCTTTTAAACATTATCTTTTGTGCACCTTTTAAAAGAGTCATAGACTCTAGGGATGTTTTGTGTAACTTCGGCTCTATAAATACGGGTCGCTAGTTAACGTTTTCTAATAATCAAGTAATTGACAACTTTCTCTATATGCTTTATCGTGATACTGTATTCTTTATCTATCGTGCATATATTGCTTGATTACCGCTGTTTGAGCATCATTATCTATTGTAATCGCTTGCAGTGGTCCATTCATCGTATCCTCATTGAATCACGGACTTCCCTCTCATGAAGACCTGCGGCAGGGTCGTCAGGGTCATCATGTCCCCGTTTTGAGGACTGAGCCTGAGACCTGCAAGTCTCCTCAAGTTCACGGACCCTCCGCAGTGCTATCTCCAACTGAAGATCCCTGGTGGCCACCGTCTGTTGGTACTGACGCACCTCCCTCTGTAGTGCGTCAATCTGAGTAGTGAGGGAAGTGATGACCAACTGGTGCTCGGCTTCAGATACATAGCTGGGGACGTCTTCAGCGAGTGGTGGTGGTGCTAGACAGAGGACAGGAGTGGCAGATCGGCTCGAGTCGCCAAAAGATGGGCGCTCACCTTCAGCAAACTTGCCCTTAATAAGGCGTCTTGCCTCATCCAATTCCTTTTGACTGTCCTCGTCCGCCTTCCGTAGCTCCTCGATCTCAGCTCGGCGGTCTCTATCTTCCTGTTCCTTGACGGCTAAGGCCTTCTCAATGGCCTTAATCCGCTGGTTCTTGGCCACGTCCGTCTTCTCGAGGGCTTCCAACCTATCTTGGACAGCTTTTAAGATGCTGGCCGAATCGCTGGGCTCCTCTCCCGATGGTGTCAAGACGGGCTCATTTCTGAATCCGGTTGACAGGGAAAGCCCCGCGAAGGTGCTTCCTTGGCCCGCGCTGACGAGTGGTACAATGTCATGTGTAGCGGGGCTTCGGGTGGAAGTCTGCAGATGTGTCCTAGGGGGCTCTAAAACTTGATGTGTCATGAAAGAAGGCGAGAGCTGGGGATGAGCTTCTCTTGTTTCAACACCGATCGACTCAAAAAAACCCCGTGATCTGATGAAACGACCGCCTGTTGTGAGGCGGTCGAGTGGATGGATTGGGTGTGCAGTTGCGTTGGTTGGCTGCCAACGGCTTGACTACTCAGCATTGGCCGAGTAGTATCAGTGTGGGATACCAGGGCTGGTTGGGTTCCAGATTCTGGTTGCCAAGGTTGGGCCTCTACCTCTTTAGCCTCTTTCTCGGCTTCTATCACCGCTTCTTCCTGGCGAGCCTCTTCTACTGCGGCCTCTTTACTCACAGGACCCTGACTCTCACCCTCAAAGACTTCACCGATGCCCAGTTGCATCCATGACTCACTTGCTTCAGGTTCAACAGCTCCTGTGTTCACGGTCCGATCATCAGTGCCGGAGTAGTCTAGGAGCTGCTCAGTGTTGTCTGTGTTGAAGGAGGAAGTGGAGACGTCATCAAAGTCGCCTTTTCCCTTGCCTTTCCCCTTGCCTTTGCCTTCGCCTTTTCCTCCCTGGGGCTCATCGTTGGGAGTCGTCGTGTCAGAAGAGCTTCCTTCCGGATCACTAGAAGGGTCTTGCGGAAGTCTCGACGAGGTGGCGTGTGGTGGAGGTGATGGTGCACAGGCATGTTCTTGTGTGGATGCTTCCGTGGCACCACCCGCCGTGCCAGAAGGCGTAGATCCTGAAGCATCAGTCGGAGTTGAGGGTTCCGAGACCTCCTCGATCGTAGGAATAGGAGGAGTGGATCGTCGGTGGGGAATGTACTCCTTGACCCTCGGTGTAGGCATCTGAGGATTGTCTATCATGTGTTGCCTAAGACGCCTCAATCGTCCTTCTCTAGTTCTTGGAAGGTCGGCTGACGTTGATGCGGCGTGAGCGGTGGCGGATCGTCTGACAATGCTACCTACGTTTTCCCTTACATCCACACTCATCACACCACCCGAGCCTGAGGCCCCCCTAGTGGGACCCTGGTGCCTCGGACGGAAGGCCCGAGGACTAGAAGGGACGGGATGCGCACCCTGGGCAGGACCTTCCGGTTCTGGACGGTCCATGGGCGCGGCTCCTAGACCTAGGTTATTCCTATACCTAACGATGCTCGGTGCTCGCTGGTCTGTCGTGTTGAGGACGTGTGGAGGAATTGGCATCTCGTACTGGCCCTCAGTATAGTCACGCTTGGCCAACCAGCTGACCTTCTCCGACTTCATGACAGGATGTCCGGATCTGCGTCGAACATCCTGATTGCGATCCATATGGTCACGAATGATAAGACCCAGGAACCGCAACCAAGGGATCGAATGGTGTTTGGTACGTTCTCTACTGGTAATATCCTTCGTGATGTCCAGCCAGAGTTGAGCGGCGATATCGATGCGTCGACCGTACGCAACTGAGTGAAAGACGTGCCAAAAGGGCGTCGTCGCCCTGTCAGTCCCCTTAGTCTTCGAGGACAGGCACCTGTTCATCAGGTTGATCATCTGCGCCCAGATAGGTGGCAGCATGCTCGCAGCAACCTAGGAAATGCCGTTGACTTCTTCGGTGACCCCAAGAGCGAGGATTTCGCTGAGAAAAATGGGTCCGCGAAACTAGAGGATCAAAGTCCTCGTGGCCGCCATCAGTAGCAGCTGGCAGGTGAAGGATGCGCCGGATATCCTCCATAGAGATGACCAGTTCGGTGTGATCAACTCGATCGATGATCGAGAAGACGCCGAATCGGTGCTCGACAACAGCAGTTTTCCAGAATTGTTGGACGTAGATAGCAGGCACATCAGTAGTGGCCGTCATGGCATATGCCAGAGGGTGAGCACGTAAGATCTCTCTCACAATGGTGTGCTGCACCCGGACGGTAGAAAGGTTCACATACTCGTTGTTTTGGAGTATGAGAAGGATCGACGATGGAGCAATGAGTGCTCGGTCAGCCTCGGGGTCGATCGGAGAAGAAGCGCGTTGCAATTCCTGACCTCAAATCGATCCAAAAACGTCTAACGATCCTAAAACTAGTGATATTAAGTACATTAACGATTTAAACTAGTTTAGGAAGAAGTTTGGAGCGATCTAACGTCCCGAAACCCCAATCCAAAGACTTATGGGTTTCGGGTTTTATCAAAACTTTTAGCCTTCATCCGATCAAGAATCGACGTAGTTTAGATGAATCTGAATGCATAAACTTGTTAGAAATCTTACCAGGAACGTAAGGAAGTAGTCGGATCGTCAAACAGAGCGATAACGAACGCTCGGGGAAGTCGGGAAGCGATGGATCGTTCGGGTCGTTCTTCGTGTTCTTGATCAGTCGAGAGAGAAAGTGATAAGAGAGTTTGAATTTTGAAAGTGATAACTGAATTCAGTTATCAACTCCCGCTTTTATATTTTTGATAACTTATCAGATAGTTTGAAAATTTTATCTGATAACTGCTCTCTCAGATCTCGACTATCAAGAAATAACGGATTGACCCCTGAAGTTAAAGTTTGAAGGTTTTTCAAAAACTTCCCCTGAACTTGTGGTTTGAAAGAGTTACAAAAACGGTCCCTGAACTTGAAGTTTTGGAAACTGGCAGGACAAGTCCCTGAACTAGTCAGAATTGGAACCTGTCACTTCCAACCCCCTAACTAGCAAGTTCATAGATTTTACAAGTTCAGCCCCTTGACGTTATTGAAACGACTAACCCGGAAATTCCCGAGATCGGATTCTGCAACAGTTCTGACACCAATGGTCAGAAGTCTTATACTTTGAACAACGGGTCCTGAACTAAAGTATTCAGAAGCCGTACTTCGGTTCTACAACCTGCAAGAAAAATTAGGAATGGTATCCATTACAGATTGGATCCGAAAGAGTTAGAAATACACAACATTTATACAAAAGCTCCCCCTAGATATATGCGACACAGAGCTCCCCCTACACACATGCGTATAATTAAAAGACTGGCTCCCCCTAGAAATCTGTCGGGGGATCTAGCATGCCCAATTTACTAAGTAAATAGTAATGGCGCTTCTCGTCAAAAGCTTTGGTGAACAAGTCAGCTATCTGACGTTCACTTTCAACAAAGAACAGTTCAACGTTACCTTTCTCGATGTGATCTTTGATAAAGTGATATCGAATATCAATGTGTTTCGTCCGAGAGTGTTGAACTGGATTTGCCGCAATCTGAATGGCACTGCTAGAGTCACAGTAAATCGGAATCCGATGCATGGTATAGCCATAGTCCGCTAGTTGAATTTTCATCCAAAGAACCTGCGAACCACAACACGCCGCGGAGACATATTCTGCCTCAGTTGTTGAAAGAGAAACACAGTTCTGCTTTCTCGATGACCAACTCACTAACTTGTCCCCTAGAAACTGGCATGCTCCTGACGTGCTCTTCCTGTTTAACTTATAGCCTGCATGATCTGAATCTGTAAAAGCTGTTAGTTCAAAACCAGAATCCTTAGGGTACCAATGGCCAAAATTAGGTGTGCCCTTCAGGTACTTAAGGATTCTCTTGACAACCCCGAGATGTGATTCTCGAGGGTCGCACTGAAAATGAGCACAGACACACGTGGCAAACATAATGTCGGGTCTACTGGCCGTGAGATAAATCAGAGATCCAATGATCGCACGATACACCTTTTGGTCAACCGGATTACCAGATAAATCCGCATCTAGTTGAAATGACGTGGACATCGGTGTTGAGGCAGACTTAGGTCCATTAAAATCAAAACGTTTTAAAATGTCATGAGTATACTTGGACTGATTTATAAAAATCCCTTGCGGGGTTTGACGGACTTGAAGTCCCAAGAAAAACGTAAGTTCGCCCATCATACTCGTCTGAAATCTGGACTTCATTATCTGCTCAAACTCAATGCAAGACTCAGGGTTTATAGATGCAAAGATGATATCATCCACGTATATCTGCACTACAATCAAATGATTACCTGACCTTCGAAGAAACAGGGTAGGATCAACAGTACCCTTTTTATATCCAGATCCAAGCAAATAAATGGTAAGTGTTTCATACCAGGCGTGAGGTGCTTGCTTCAAACCGTAAAGTGCTTTGTCAAGCACATAGACGTGTTCCGGGTACTAGGGATCAACAAATCCCTCGGGTTGCTCAACATATACTACTTCTTGAAGTTCTCCATTTACGAACGCGCATTTGACGTCCATCTGGAAGACCTTCATGTTCTTGTGAGCTGCGTACGCGAGAAAAATCCTAATGGCCTCGATTCTAGCCAAAGGAGCGAATGTATCGTCGTAGTCGATGCCTTCCTGTTGACGATATCCCTTGGCGACCAAACGAGCCTTATTACGGATAATAAGATCGTTTTCATCTTTCTTGTTGCGGAAGATCCACCTTAAGTCAATGATTGTTACTCTTCATGGTCTTTCCACAAGGCGCCAAACTCTGTTTCGCTCGAATTCAGCAAGTTCTTCCTGCATAGCCTTACCCAATCAGGATCTGAAAGAGCATCTTGGGTCTTGGTTGGTTCAAATTGACTAAGGAAGCCGCCGGAAAGAATTAGGTTTTCATCTTTCTTTGAAGAGCGAGTTGTCACTGGAGCAGATGGACTACCGATGATGTTGGTAGTGGAATGGCTTCTGGTCCACTTTCTAGAATGGGGAATAGGATCGTATTCCATGTTGTTTCTTTCTTCGTTCTCATCATGAATGGCAGTGGAGAGAAGACTAGCATCCGGATCAGTATTCAACACGGTCTCCGGACAGGGTTCCCGTACCACTTCAGCATAGGTTCTAGATGGAGAAGGTGGCGGAACAACTTCAGGAATTGGTGCAAGAACAGGGGACACCGTCTGTTCTCGGACCGCTTCAACTGCAATTTCAGGAGAAGGTTGTGTTGAAGAGAGCTGAGAGGGGGAGAGAACAGTTTTCTCATTCACTGTGTTAGAAGAGGATTCTGTTTCTATAATAGGGTTAAGTATAGACATCGGTTCTACGTTTCTAGAAGAGGTTTCTCCTACAGCGGTAGAACAGGATGAGCTCTCATTCACGAATGCGTCTGCAGATATGGATGTTGATGAAGGAATTGTATGATCAGATGGAGCAGGAACAATGATTGGACCAACAAGGGTCGTTAGATCAAATTCTGCTAAGTCAACAAAATCAGATTCAAACGAGTCAGTGGGAATAGTTGTGCTCGGTGGTGAAACTGTGTTCAGTTCAGGGAAGATGGGACTAGCTGTACCAGAGCTGGCATCCGAATACATCTCGGTCTCAGAGAAATCAACGTACCGACTCCCAAAGATAGATCGGGTCTGTTTGTTGTATACAATGAAGATAGACTTATCCGACTTAGCGTCAAACTTTCCCAGATCATCTCTGTTGTTCAGTAGATAGCATACACAACCGAAAACCCTAAAGAATTTAATATTTGGCTTACGCTTGTTGACCATTTCGAACGCGATTTTACCAGTCCGCTTGACGATTAGGGTCCTGTTCTGAGTGTAACAGGCAGTAGATATTGCATCAGCACACAAGGATGGTGGTACGCCAGAATGCGCTATCATGGATCTTGCAACTTCGACTAACGTACGGTTCTTCCTTTCTACGACTCCGTTTTGCTGGGGAGTACGTACAGCAGAGAAGTTGTGAGAGATACCCACTTCTTAAAGGAAAGATTGGAGTTTCACATTTCGAAACTATGTACCGTTGTCGCTTCTTAGCTTCTTCACCTGACGACCCAAGAGGACTTGGATCCGTTTGACGAAAGCGATGATTAGATCTGCAGCATCAGATTTCGCTCTTAGGAATTGGAGCCATGTGTACCGAGAGTATTCATCGACAAGTACAAGCATATATTTCTTGCGTGCAAGACTTTCGACTCTCATAGGTCCACAGAGATCCATATGCAGCATGTCAAAGGATGGTGACAGTTTGTCTCCATCTTTGGAGGATGCGAACTTTTCTTCATCTTCCCTTTCTCACAAGCAGAGCAGAGGGTGTCTTTAGATAGTCGCGTCTCCGGAAGACCCTTGACAAGGTGTTTCGATACGAGCCTGTTCATATCCTTGAAGTTCTGATGAGACAAATGCTGATGCCACAGCCAGCTTTCTTCCTTCGTTGCTTTAGCGAGCAATACCACAGCTTCCAAATGTTGAGGAACAGTATAGAACATTATGGTATATAAGTGACCATTTCTTCGAACGCGAAGAATCACGTTTCCATCCTCGTCTTCAATATTGCTCCCAAGAATAAACGTCTTAACAAGATATCCTCCATCACAGAACTGGCTTGAATTCAGTAGGTTGAAATGCAATCCTTCAACGTACCGCACATTTTTTATGATGTGTTCTCCATTCGTCATGCTTCCATATCCCAGAATTGGTAGACGTCTCTTGTCTACGAGTTTGACGAAGCCTTCAGCTCTAACGACATAGTCGAAGAGGATGTTGCGCTGCCCAGTCACATCCCTGAAAGCTCCTGAATCAAAGTACCACATGTGACTGCCTTGCAAAAACGCAAAATCAAGTTTGTTTAGGAACCCATTGCCACATGGGTGTCCTACCGTTAGAAACAGATAAAGGTGCCGGTGAAGTGTCCTTTTCAGATTTCTCCTTAGGCTTAGGAGACTTCACAGGAGGCAAAGCATTTTGCTTTGTCATTTTCTTATTTCTTTCCCGTTGAGGACTACCTGACTTACGATAAGTATTTGCATTACTAGGCATATCAACACGCATGTAATTATCAAACAACGAACAGATATGGTTTTTAAAACCTGTAAGATTATCAGAATTCGCTGAGTGATTAGTGTTTACAGACTTTGAGTTCAAGTTTGAATTACAACTAGGTGGGTTGTAGCCAAGACCAGTGTGATCCTGACCACCGCATTTAGGGAAAGCATTAAAAGAGTTCTTCTTCTTCCGATATCTCCTCCTCCGTGGCTTCACATTCGCTGTTCCATCACCTGTCCTCGCATCTGCATGAGAAGCCAGTTGTGAGTTTGGTGACGGTTTAACAAGAATGGATTGACCACCTTTGAAATTAGTGGCATTTTGACAAACGGATTTTAATATTTTCAAAGGTTGTTTGGGTTTGGAGTTCTCACCCACGTCAAATGAACTAGAATGAAAGTCTAGTCCCTTAATGGGTTTCACCAAGCTACTAGCATCCTTAGTATTTGAATGCTGTGTTTGTGTTACCGTAGGTGTGTGCGGCTTAACTGACTTCCCTTTGTCAGTACGGTCACAAGTTTCACCTTCAGTGTTTATTACAGACACTGATGCAAGTGGTTTGGAGGAACTGATTTGCTTTACAGCAGGTGCCTTTGGCAAAACAGGTTTTCATGGAATATAACCTGAAGGAGGATCATCGGTATCTAAAAATACCTTCACATCATACACAATATTTGGATCCAATACAAGTTTAGGCAGGGTTGACCTAAGGTCTGGTATGAGAGGTGAACTTTTGGTACTTGAATCCCATGAGTCAGATTCCTCTAATAAAGACACTCGTCTTTTCAACCGATTGATTTGACTGTTTTGATTTGCGAAAGTTTGACCAAACAACAGTTCCTTTTCATAAAAGAAGTCTTTTTCAATGTGTTGTTAACAAGTTGGATAACTAGTTGTTTTTGGAGATCCGCAAATTTGGTTTTAAAACATGAGCAAGAAAACTTTGCGTTCTTACATTGGTTTGACATACTTATCCTTTCGGCATTTGCCTCATGATAACTATGCTCCAATGATTTAATCTGGTTTTCTTTTTCAGAGAGAATCGACTCAAAGTTCTTTATCTTATGGCGACAGGCATCAAGTTCTACGGCTTTGGACCTGAGATGGAACATTTCTTTCTCTATACACACTAGGGCAGGAGGCTGAGTTGCGGAAACATCCAAAGGTTGAATAACATCAGCATCCTCGGATGTATCTATTTCCCTAGAGTCATAGCTAAAGTTCAGATCGTCATAGTTAATAGGTGGCATGGCTACCTTAGGTGTTCTAGCTATGATGCCTTCCCAGCTAGTGAAAGTGTTCTCTGGATTACTAGCAGGGGTAAAAATAGGACCATTTGCAACAGGACTGGAAGGGGGACTACTGGATGAACTATTTACAGGACTGGTGGTGAAAGACACCGTTTTTCCATCTATAATTTCAGTAAAAGTCACAGTCTGCATCACATAGTTATCATTGTCTTGTCCTTTGACTGACCTAGGTTCAGGTTTAGAAGCACTCATATTGTCAAAATTGTATAGATGTGCAGGTGCTTTTTCAAGAATGTGATTCTCTGAACGTCCCAACCCAGGTTTAGCTTGATAAAAGGGATGTTAAGTGGTTTGCTTGGTAAGCAGACTCAAGGTATGTTTAGATTGTCCTCTCTTTAGATTGTTCTCCTCAAGCTCTTCTATTTTTACAAAAAGTTTTGTTCTTTCCTCTGAAAGAACGTGAAATTTGAGCTTGAGTTCTTCACGACTACTTTCAATTTCGTCGTGAGATCTTTGAAGATCAAGGAGCTTGTTTTCGACGATAGATTCTGTAATCCCGGACTCAAGCTCCATTCTATTAAAGTTCTCGGTGAGGTCCTCTAAACTACTTTTATACACAGCACTCTCTATTCTGAATCTCGCGACGAGAGCTCCTTCCATTTGGAGTTGGCTCTTGAGTCTTAGAGTTTCAGACTTAGACAGTTCAACATGTTTAACAATAATGAACAAGAATTTACCTCAGCTTCTTCATCAGTTGAGTCATTTGGGGAACCAGATATGCAGGGTTCCTCAAAGTCAGCCATGAGGCAGTGTCCTTGCATGGTGGAACGGCCTTCATCATCTGAGTCCTCTGATTCCATGACCAAGTCTTCCTCATCAGCCAACAGCACCTTTCCAAGCTCTTTCTTCTTCATCATGGCAACTTTCTTCTCAAAGTAAGCAGAGTCTTTGAGCTTTTTCTTGCAATCAGATGCATAGTGACCCGGGTCACCACAGTTTTAGCAGGTGGGAACCCGAGCAGGATTTCTGTTTTGGTTGGCTGCAGGTGGAGCTTCTAAAGCTGGTAGTTTGTTCTGTTGTGTTGGTTCAGTTCCACCGGTGTTGTTGTACTGACGACCTTCGTCATTTGACTTCTGGTTCTGGTTGTTATTGTTAGAACCAGATTGGTCGTTCCACCTTTGATTGTAACCACCTCCCTGATAACCTCTGTTTCCGTGGTAGTTGTTGGAGTTGTAATCCTGATCCCTTTGCTGTTGCTGGTTGTTGTTGTAACCTTGTCTTCGATCTTGATAAGATCCTTGATGGTTGTACCCAGAACTATCATGTTGTTGATAGTTGTTTGATCTCCCCTGATCATTCCTTTGAAAGCTTTCTCTGGACTGGTACCCGCCTTGGTTAGACTCACCTCCTACATACTGAGGTCCTTGTCTGAATCTGTTGAAGCATTGGGGATTTCCCCAAAATTTAGCCATCAAGGCGAAGGAGTTCTCCAGCTGAAACATTTCCTCTTCGGTAAGTCCATCATCAAAAACTACAAGTTCTTCAATGGTGCAGTTTTCATGAGAGGACGATCCTCTATTTGACATCAAGGCAGTGTAGGAGGATCGATTTTCTTTTCAGTTTTACCGAATAAGGTTTCTTCATGTGGCAGTGTTGATCCAGCTCTCCTAAGACCTGATGAAATGATAATGATCCTGTTACTTTACTTAGTGAATAGATTTTTACTTCTGTTATAGCTTGAGGAATTATCATTGAGATTGTTCAGTGTTATTCCATGTTGCTTATGCTGTAACTTAATTTTATAATCATCAGGATCAGGATCAGCAGATGAATGAGTCTGTTCGGACGTCTACTGATCCTGACCATCAAAGTGAAGACCTCCTGAAGACATCAAGATCATACTCAAGAACCATCAGCGAAGTCGAAGAATTAGCTGATGACAGGACCAGCATGCTCGTGATCTGAAGACGGAACTCAGTGATAGCAGGCTGCTCAATTTCGTATGACATCCTGAAGACTTATCAGGATATAGTGACCTCTGATCAACCTCAGTATCAGAGCATTCCTCACTGATCAGTATCCTGATCCTGAAGGATTAGTGTAATGTCTTAATCTAATGCACAAAAGGATTATCCGACTTTACTGACATAAAAAGTACATAGGGACAGTCTCTTTTCTGTTCCCTCCGTACTTATCAGACCTCAAGGCAACTGTTTACATGAACCCTCTTTTGCACACCATGCAATAGATATTTGTTTATAGTAAATAGTACATATGACAACTTAGAGTGTGACACGTACACAAAAGTGTGTCTGCATGCATTTAATGCATGGGGTATAAATAGGACTTGAAGAGATGTTCTCCATACTTCTTCTTCATCCTAAAATATACCCTAATCCTTTCTTTATTATTCCATCTATCTTCTTCTCTTTTCTAGTCTTCTGACTCTAGTGCATTGTGAAAAAAACTTAGATTGTATGGTTTAGACTTTAGTCTTTTCTATTTCCGCAACAATCTGTAAATTCATATTGTTAATACAACAAAGAATTTAAAAGTGAAAATTTGGTGTGATTATATTCAACGCCCCCCCCCCTTCTATTATCCGATACACTATCCTTACTTGAAGGTCACCCCCTTGGGACCAACAAGTGGTATCACAGCAAGTTCAAGCTCTCTTCTTCTCTTAGAAAAATCTTGTGATCCTCTCTCTTAATCCATGGCTCTTCAAGCCAAGGATAACTACTTTGATACCGGTTCTACTGGAAAACCTCCAAGGTTTAACAAAGACAACTTTGCTCTTTGGAAAACCAGGATGGAACTTTTTCTATCCGGTTCTGATCCCCAAATTCCCTACTTCCTGGAAAATGGACCACATGTGCCCACACAAACTGTCCATGCTGTTCCTGCTGCTAACGGCCAACCTGCTATACCCGCAAGGGAACTGGTAAAGCCTGTGACTGACTGGAATGATGAAGACAGACGCCTTGTCAATATCGACACCAAGGCTAGGTCTCTCATTGCCATGTCACTCCCTGATGACATCTTTCACTCTGTCTGTCATCTTCGTTCTGCTAAAGAAATTTGGAACACTCTTTATGTCCAATACGAAGGTACTGCAGTCCTCATGGAATCAAGAAAGATCTTCTAGGTTCGTCAGTATGAAAGCTTCATTCATCAGAAGGATGAAACCCTCTCCCAGATACATCAGAGATTCAACTGTCCCTTGATCGACCTGAACACTATTGGTACTGTCTATCCTAACTCTGAGGTGATTACCAAGTTCATGGAAGCTCTTCCCGAACATTGGGAAATCTACACCTCCTGCTTAACTATGTCCAAAGACATAAAGACACTCACACTAAGTGAGCTGTACGGTAATCTTCTGAACCGTGAGCAACAGAAGAAACTGAAAAAGAATCTCATAAGAGATACTAAAAATTCCAAGAGCACTTCTATTCTGATTCAGTTCCTGTTGTTGCTACTCCTTCTTCTGTCACCATTACTAAATTAGAATCTTCTGATTCTGACATGTCAGACTCAGATTTTGATTTTAATGAATCTCTTGCACTTCTTACTCGCCCTTTAAAAAAGTTTGCCAAAAAGGGAAACTTCCAAAGAAGGAAACCTCTTACTCTTACTAACAAGCCTAAAACAGAATCTGTTGATAAGGCTACTGCTACCTGCTACAATTGTCAGGGCAAAGGACACTTTGCTAATGATTGCAGGTACAAGAAAAATCAGTTTGCTCCTTCTTCCACCAAATCTTCCTCCAAAAATCCCAAATACCAAAGGCTGAAAGAAAAGTACAAGAAAATGAAATTTCAGCACAAAGGTAAAGGTCTTATCGCAGAAGACTGCGATTGGGATGATGTCTCCTCTGACGAGTCATCAGATGAGGAAGATACTACTCCAGTGGCACTGATGGCCATTATTGAGGAACCTAACTTAGCTTTCATGGCTAAGATAGAAGAGGTCCCTGAAGAGGTTCCTACTCAAGCTCCTGAAGCTTCCACCTCTGCGACTGAATCTTCCAGTCAGGTACCTACTCCTGTTGTTCCTCTTGAAAGTCTAACTCAATTGGATCTACTAACACTTGATCTCTATAAAGCCCTGAATGGTAATACCTCTGCTGAGAAAATGAACATTGATCTTCGTGATCAACTCAAAGAGTGTCATGAAAAGATAAAACAACTTACCATTCTGGAAGAAAACTATAAGGATCAAGTCTCTGTAAATCAAACTCTCTGTATTGAAAGAGAAAGGGCTCTTGCTGCCAAAGAAAGAGCCCTGGCTGAACTTAATGCTGAAAAAGTCACCATCAAAGGATGGAATGACGCCTCTGAAAAGGTTAATGAAATATTAGCCTTAGGGAGAAATGTTAAAAACAAAAAGGGTCTTGGATTCACTCGTGCATGTCCTAGGCCTGATCGTTCCATGCTTAAATTTGGAATGTTCGTCTCCTCTATCCTTGATCCTAATGCTTCTGAAAACATTCCTTCCTCTTCTAACACACACACTGAAGGTGCTCCTAAGAGCAAAACGAATACAGTCAAGGAAAACTCCAAAACTGTACCAGCTTCAAAGACCAATAATCCTAAACCTAAGAATAATAAAGTTCTAGGTAGTGGCCCTTCAGTCTCAGGATCAAAATCATTTTCTCAAAATCCCACTCCTAGACTGAAGATTGACCTAATGCAAAAGACCTTGGAGAAGAAACCCATTCCTCCTCTGTCCAATGCTAAAGGTATACTTGGTACTGGTCCTGCTAATCTGAAGTTCAAAGACTTCTTAGACCCCACAAAACGCTTTCTTTATCGCAAATGTTATCACTGTGGATTAAATGACCATATTGCGAGCAAGTGTCCTGATGCTACCAAAGCTGAAAAATCAGCTAAGGTAATGAAAAATCCTAAGACTAATAAAACAGTCAAAGGAAAGAAGGTTGTCAAGACTGCTTCTTCAGTCAAGACTCCAGCCTAAAAAACTGACAACTCAGTTAAGGCTGTCACTGACTCCAGCATACCTACTGATAACTTTGGATCCATAGTCCTATGGGTACCAAGAAAAACTTAAACTCTAAATATTACCGGATAAGGGCATCTGGTACCTGGACAGTGGATGCTCACGACATATGACTGGTTCAAAATCTGTCCTCTCTGACTATCGTGACGAAAGAGGTCCTTTAGTGACCTTTGGTGGAAACGGTAGAGGCCAAACCCGAGGGTATGGCACCCTGACCAACAGAGTAACTACATTGAAAAGAGTTGCTTACGTTGAAGGCCTGATGCACAATCTTCTTAGCATCAGTCAACTGTGTGATAAGAATCACAAAGTTTCTTTCTCAAAGAAAAAGTGCAAAGTCAAGAACAGGCGCAAGGAAGTTATTCTCACTGGTGTTAGACAAGCTGATATCTACATCATCAACATGAATACTTCCACTGACAACTTCTGCTTTGTATCACATGCTTCTACTGATACTAATTGGCTCTGGCACAAGCGTCTATCTCATCTCAACTTCAAGACGCTGAGTCAACTCTGCATCAACAATCTTGTTGTTGGTCTTCCTGACTTTCCCTATACAAAGGTATCTCTTTGTTCAGCATGTGAAAAAGGAAAGCAGACCAGGGCTAGCTTCAAGTCCAAGTAGATTTCCTCCATCAGCTCTCCTCTTCAACGTCTCCACATGGATCTCTTTGGACCTGTTAATGTCCAATCCATTGCTGGAAAGAAATACACTCTAGTGATTGTTGATGAATATTCCAGATATAGATGGGTATTATTTCTTCGATCCAAGAGTGATGCTCCTGAAGAAATCATCCTGTTCGTCAGGACGATGGAAAAGCTCAACAACCTTTCTGTTCGATCTATCAGAAGTGACCACGGTACTGAGTTCAAAAAAAGTACCTTGGAAACTTTCTTTGATAGGAAAGGTATCTCCCAGAACTTCTCCTCTGTAAGAACTCCTCAGCAAAACGGTGTTGCTGAAAGACGAAACAGAACCCTGATTGAAGATGCACGATCGATGTTGAGTGAACCCAACCTTGCCACTCATTTCTGGGCTGAAGCCGTTAATACTGCCTGCTACACCCAGAACAGATCTCTAATAGTCAAGCGCTTCAAGAGAACCCCTTACGAACTCTTTCGCAACAGAAAACCCTCAATCGAACATCTCCATATCTTTGGTTGTGTCTGCTACATCCTGAACAACAAAGATAACCTTGGAAAATTCGATTCCAAGTCTGATGTGGAATCTTCCTTGGATACTCCTCTATCTCTAAAACTTACCGTGTGTTCAATAAACGAAGACAAATCATAGAGAAAACGATTCATGTTCGTTTTGATGAATCGGGTCCTACCTTCCCTCACCCTCAAGACAATGCTGAAATAAATCAATGGGCTGACTCTTTCTTTCAAGTCCCTGATATTCCCATTGCTGATCCAACTCCTCAAGACCTTCCTGATGGTTTTGAAGAAACTCCTCTTCCACCCTCTCAAATATCTATACCTCCAGTAATAAATGCCACCCCCATTACTCAAGTCACGCCTGAACCTGATCAACCCACTAGCAGTGAAGACTTCTCTCAAACCACTGTTAGTGAACATGTTCCTACTACTGCAAATCTTCTTCCTGATCCATCGTTAAACGAAGCCTCCACTTCAGGACAGGTGTATCAACCACCTGCTCTTCGATGGACCAAGGATCATCCAATTGATCAGGTCCTCGGAAATCCTTTGTCTGGTGTTAAAACTCGACGTCAATCTGCTAACATCTGTCTTTATGTTAAATTCATCTCCGAAAATGAACCTAAAGAAATAGATGATGCCTTGCGTGATCCTGCCTGGGTCTCAGCCATGCAGGAAGAGCTAGCAAAGTTCATCAGAAACAATGTCTGGCTTCTCGTCCCTAGGCCTCGAAAACGTACCATCATTGGATCCAAATGGATCTTCAGGAATAAACTTGATGAGGTTGGTACGATTATTCGAAACAAGGCTCGTCTTGTGGCTCAGGGATACAGGCAGGAAGAGGGCATTGATTACGATGAAACTTTTGCTCCTGTGGCTAGGCTCGAAGCAATTCGACTATTCCTGGCCTTTGCAGCACATATGAACTTCAAAGTTTTCCAGATGGACATTAAAAATGCGTTTCTGAATGGAAAACTAAATGAAGAAGTCTATGTGGCTCAGCCTCCTGGCTTTGTAGATCCTAAGTTCCCTGATCACGTCTATAAGTTAAACAAGGCTCTCTATGGGTTAAAACAGGCTCCTCGTGCCTGGTATGATACCCTGTCAACCTTTCTTCTCTCTAAAGGTTTTGAACGTGGTAAGATCGATAGCACTTTATTTCTTAAGAAATATCCTAAGCATATCCTTCTTGTCCAGATATATGTCGATGACATTTTCTTTGGATCAACCAATCCCAAACTCTGCGAAAAGTTTGAGTTGCTCATGAAAACAAAATATAAAATGTCTATGATGGGTGAGCTAACTTACTTTTTAGGACTTCAGATCAAGCAATCTGAAAAAGGAATCTTTATCAATCAAGGTAAATATGTACTTGATATGCTGAAGAAATTTGATCTCACATCATGCACACCGATGAAGACTCCAATGGCACCTCCTCTATCACTTGACAAGGATTCCAAAGGGAAACCTGTTGATGTGACTCTTTATAGAGGAATGATCGGCTCACTGCTGTATCTTACAGCAAGTCGTCCTGATATCATGTATTCTACATGTTTATGTGCTCGTTATCAGGCTGAACCCAAAGAATCCCATCTGACTGCTGTAAAGCGGATTTTCAGATATCTGAAGGGAACTCCTAATCTGGGTCTTTGGTACTCCAAGGACTCAGGGTTCGATCTAACAGCTTATTCTGATAGTGACTTTGCAGGATGTAAGATCGACGGGAAAAGCACCACTGGTGGGTGTCACCTACTAGGTGGAAAGTTGGTGAGTTGGACTAGCAAGAAACAGAATTATGTGTCCACATCAACTACTGAAGCTGAATATGTTGCAGCTAGAATTCGTTGTGCTCAGGTCCTGTGGCTGAGAAATCAACTTCAGGACTATGACATACAACTCTCCAAAATTCCCATATACTGTGACAACACTTCAGCGATAGCCATCGCGAACAATCCTGTCTTACACTCCAAGACAAAGCACATTGAAGTGAGATATCACTTTATCAGGGATCATATGATGAATGGTGATATTGAACTCCATTTTGTCCCTACTGAATATCAGCTTGCTGACCTTTTTAGCAAACCACTGGATGTAACACGTTTTAATATGCTCATCAATGAACTTGGGATGTTAAATCCTGACGAACGAAGTTTATCAGGATATAAAGTTGTTAAGTCCTATAGAATAAGTTTTCTCAAGACACATACCTAACAACTCCTGAAGAATACATTTATCAGGAGATAACTCTATTCAGTACTTACAAAATCTTTGTTCAAAATCCGAATACTGATGATTCTCCTCAGGTAAGTATTTTTGTCCCTAAAACCTTATCGCATTAAATGTGATAAGAGGATTTTCCCAAAACAGTACTTATCTGATAAGTACTCTGATTCCAAAAAATTTAATCTTTCACCAATTTGGAATTATCCCCTGAAAAGGTGGTTTTTAGAATAAAACAAACTTTTCATCTTGCCAGACACGTAATTGCACATTTTCTGTTCCCCACTACGTGTGTCAGGCGCGTGAACGCGCGTCAAACTTCTTTTTTCATCATTGCGTTTGAATTTAGCCGCTCTTTTCTCTCTCATCCGTTTTCTCTCTCTACCCATGAGGTATAAAAACCTCACTTGTATTCTTTTCACTCTTTACGCTCACAAATTCTCTAAACGAACTAAAAGCAAGAAAAGCAATCTCTTCCAGTTGTTACACCAACAACACCAAGAACACACACTAAATTCTTCTCTAAAGAATCATCGTAAGTGTTTTTTTCCTTGTTCTTTCCATATTTAAGTTGACATTCTTCTTCTTAAACAACTTAATGTGATAAACGTTTTTCCAAAAACCCTAAGATCACCTTGTTTGATCTTAGTTTTCCCAAAATCTTCAAAGATTTTTGTTAAAACTGTTTATATGTTTTTCTTATTTCTTTTAAGAAAATTCATACAACTCCTATTTTGATATAGTTCATCAAAATAGAAGTTCTCTTTAATACCAAAAACACATTCTTTTTGTGATTTTTGGTATCTAATCTATTCCAAGTATAAAGGATTTCACCACTTTTATAAACATTACTTGTGTTCATTGAAAAGTGAAGAAAAGACACATATTTTGGATTTTCTAATCATCCATATATGTGAATCTTTTTGTTTACAGAATGGCTGCTACTACTTCCACCTCCTTGGACGCTCAACTCTCCGCAGAAGCAACCACTCTACGATCAGCATCACGAAACCTTCATGTGGTCGTACCCCAACATGACCTGCAGTTCAAGGCGAACAACCTTGTAGGCCTGTTCGACCTTCACAAAGGCAAGGAATACTTGCAACATGCGAAGGACTTTCTTCTCAGCAGTCCTCTGAAGACTGCCTTCACCATCAACCCCAAGCCGAACAAGCCGCTACTTCTTCAACTATGGTCTACAGCCATGGTTGCTCAGGAGAAGAGCCCAAAGGGCATTCTGCAGGAGGTGATAAAATTCCAGATCAACGATGAGATCGTCACCTTTGGACTCGGGACTCTCAGGAACGTCCTCCAGATCCCAGGAAAGAAACGATATCCTCCTCCTCCATCCTCTGACGACGTCATCGCTCTCCTTGATGACATTGGCTACCAATGGCCTGAAAGGGAAGGCGTCATCCTCAGCAAGTCTTCTGCTACTGTACAGAAAATAGGACTCAATGCCACGTTCAATTATATATGGAACACATTCGGTCTCTGTCTGACAGGCAAGACTGGGAGCACCGAGCAGTTCCCCACTGTTATTCAGAACATGGTCTTTTCCGCTCTGAAAAGAAGGAAATTTGACTATGTTCGCCATATATGGGATGACATGGTGAAGAAGGTCAAGACAGCCAAGCAAGTGACCAACATCCCCTACACCCGCCTTCTTCTCTGCTGTCCTGGCTAGACACATGAAGACTGCCTACCCCACTGAAGGCACCTTCAACAACTACGCCATTGGGCCGAAGTTCCTCGATCAGGTCCTTCCTTGTCCTGATGACGTACCCCTCTCTGCTGTCGTGGTTCTTCCTGAACCAAACAAGGACACAGAAGAGCAACTCGCCTCTCCACCGGCCCAAGGTATGTTTTCCTTCATCTCTTCCAAATCCTCCTCTTCTCATTTTTTGCATGCTATCTCAGTAGCTAACCCCATACTGACCTCCCCAGCTGCACCATCCTTGACGCTCCAGAAGCGTCCACCTCCCTCTGGATCCTCACCTCCACCTCATCCCAAGCGTGCCAAATCCAAGGCGTCAAAGAAAAAGAGCAAGGGAGTTGCTGCTGGATACTCTCCCTAAAATCTTTAATAGACCTTCCCCTTTATCTAAAAATTCTTTAACCGCAAATACTCCTGCTCCTCCTACAAATGAACCTGAGGTCGTTCATCTGGAACACTCAGAAAATTTGGATGGCAATCGTTCTGATGCCATTCAAGCCTCAGGTAATAAACTTAAGCCCTTTATTACTATTTCTTCTTCTATGAAAGCTTCTGAGACTTCTAGTGCTCACTTAGCTACTAAATGTACAGGTTCATTTGCAGCAGCATCTCTAGGACATCCTCAACTTCATCAGGATGATCCTTTTGATGAGTTCGTCATCACGGACTCCGAGCGCCAGCTAAGCAACACTGAGCTGAGGCGCTAGTCAGCTGAAAGGCAACTTCAGGATGCCAGAGCTGCACTGCAACTGCCAAAGCTGCAACACCAGCTCGAGCTCGAGCTCGCCTGCAGGCCTTGGAGCTCGAGCTCGCCTCGGCCAAAGCTGCAGCTGCCAATGCTGAAGCTCAGGCCACTGCTGCCGCCGCTGCTGCCTCTGCTGCTGCCCCGCCACCAACAAGTGTGTTCATCAACATACCTTGTCTGGATAATCTCCACGACAAGGTATCCCAAGTGGCCACCTCCTCCACCTCACTTCAGGCGTCCCTCCAGGACATGAAGGCCACAGCCCTGCCTGCTCTCACTACTGCTGTCAACACCAGCTCCAACTCTCTCACCTCCTTCCAAAACGAGGTGGTGCAGAGGTTGGATGCCCAAGAAGCAGGGCTGCGGGCACTTCAGGAGAAGCTCACCGATCTCTCCACAGCGGTGAATGCTTTGTCCACTGCTCCTTCACCACCATCAGCGTTCAACACCGCTGACAGGGACTTGCTTTAGTTCCTGGTCAGCTCCTCCATCATCATCACCAAGCTCCAGACGGACATGGCCTCTCTCCTCCAGAGGTGTGTATCAACAGCTGCCTTTTCCAGGGCACCTGTTGAAGGGGAGAGACAGCCACCTCAACGTCTTGGTGACCATTCCGTCTATTCCCCCTCTACCAACTGGAACATCAATGAGGAAGGGGGATCCAATGAAGACGAGGACGACGACGATGATGATGATGAAGATGATTTCGTCGTGGAAAAAGTTTTCGACGCAACGCCTACTCCAGGACTCGCACAACCTCAGGGGGAGAACCCTGGTGCTCCTGGTACGTCAACTCATCCATCCTCCCCATCTAGTTCTGATAATCTCCCTATCTCCTCTCTCTTTAAAACCAAACCTAATCCTGAAACCATCACCTTAACTGATAGTTCCCCTAAAGACTCACCCATAAACAACCTTCAGATAGTTGTCTATCAACCACCCAACCAACCTACCCCTGAACCAACACCTGAACCTACCCCTGAACTAACCCTTGAACCTGAAACCCAAACCGAACCTGAAACTCAATATCAGGATGTTAACTTCGGCTCTGTTACTGGTGAGATTATTTGCCTTATGGAGAATAGCCCATCAGAACAAACTAGAGCTGAACTTAGCAGAATGACTTTCAGGATTACACCGATAAACCATGAATCCTTACCTTTAAACCCTGTCGCCCGTTTTCACTCTGAAGCCTCCTCCTCTAGAACCCAAGAACAATATGGTCCTTCTGAAACCGTTGTTCTATCGTCAGATGATGAATTCATCTCTGATGATTTTTGTACCCCTGCCTCCTTACCAAGATCTCCTCCCTCTAACTCTCCACGTTCTGAAGGTGAGAACTACCCTGACTCTTCTGCTCATGTAAACAGGGATGGACGTTTAGACGCTGTGATAGAGCGACTCGAGAGTACAAGAGTAAAAATTCCTCTTCGTACCTCTTGGGACTCTGAGTTCGCCTATCTATCACAGGAGGAGTACGAAGAAGCAATAAGGGCTCAGGAAGAGCACAATAAAAAGCAAAAGGAAGCCTTCCTTTCTGCTCAAGCTGCTAAAAAGCTTGCGTCTGATTTTCTTGACGAAGACGAAGAAATAAGTGCTGATCCACTTCTAGCACAGAAGGCCGCACTGAAAGTCTTCAACAGGAGAACTGAAGAACAGGCTGAAGAAGCTAATGCAGAGCTTGACTGGTGCAGAGATCGACTACATCTCAGGAAGCATGGTGCTGCCATCTCAGGAGTCCACGTTCGCCGAACCCGCGGCAAGAGAGGTAATCCTGGAAAAACCGGGATCATAGTCAAACGCTCAGGAGTAAAAGATGTGCAACACACTCTTGACAAGTTAGAAAGATACAACTTATCAGAGTGGAATGAAATCAGAAGCCTACTTCCAAAAGCCAACAAGAACTACAGGGCTGAAGTAGAAGAAGTCATTGAAGGACTTATTGCACGAATCAGAAGGACAACTGAAATTCCTGAATCTTTACTCCAACCTTCTTCAGCACTGCCAAAGCCTCCTGTTCGATGATCAGCAGGCACTTTAACAACGAGACCCACTCCTTGTATTCCCAAGGCTTCATACAAGCCAATGGATCTCTCGATGCTTGATCTCTCCTTTCCTTCAGGAGTAACTCTCTCTAAAGGTCAAGTCATCAGAGAACCTGTTCACGGTATTTGTGTAGGTGACAACTTCAACATCCTTCGCTTTCAACACTTCAGCGAACTACACAAAGCACCCACTGAACACTTGGTGACAGTCCTCTTCATTGCCAATAAAGAAAAGAAAATTAAAGAAAACAAAGAGTTTGCTCGTGCTGTCAAAGCTATCCTTGATCGACGAATAGCTACTGGTGAAACTCCACTCACCATCCAAGTGAAAACTGAAGATTTTAGTGAAGCCTCTGATAGCTAGGATTTTTGTAATTTTTCTTTCAGTACTGTATTTATGTACTTGTTTATTTTCTTTACTCTTGTAATTCCTCATGAGATTAATGGAAATGCATTTTAGTGCATCGTACTTTATTCCATCATAGTACTGAAAAAGATCCCTCAAAACAGTAAATGGGACATATACCTTTATAAGTTCTATTTCCTACTGTTATACCTAGACTTAGAGTTTTATTTCTAAACCTTCTTGATTAAGACAATTTCTCTGTTGTCTTATCATTATCATTTAGGGGGAGATTGTTGATCCAGCTCTCCTAAGACCTGATGAAATGATAATGATCCTGTTACTTTACTTAGTGAATAGGTTTTTACTTCTGTTATAGCTTGAGGAATTATCACTGAGATTATTCAGCATTATTCCATGTTACTTATGCTGTAACTTATTTTTATAATCATCAGGATCAGGATCAGGAGATGAACGAGTCTGTTCTGAAGTCTACTGATCCTGACCATCAAAGTGAAGACCTCCTGAAGACATCAAGATCATACTCAAGAACCATCAGCGAAGTCGAAGAATTAGCTGATGACAGGACCAGCATGCTCGTGATCTGAAAACGGAACTCAGTGATAGCAGGCTGCTCAATTTCGTATGACATCCTGAAGACTCATCAGGATACAGTTACCTCTGATCAACCTCAGTATCAGAGCATTCCTCATTGATCAGTATCCTGATCCTAAAGGATTAGTGTACTGTCTTAATCTATTGCACAAAAGGATTATCCGCCTTTACTAACACAAAAGGTAGATAAGGACAATCTATTTTCTGTTCCCTCCGTACATATCCGACCTCAAGGCAACTGTCTACATGAACCCTGTTTTGCACAACATGCAAAAGATATTTGTTTAAAGTAAATAGTACATAGGTGTCACACCCCGCTAAAGCGGAAACACGGAATGTAACAGCGCAAAGTAGCACAACTCAAAGTATAGACAATAACACCATAGCATATCAAAATAGTTAAGTCTATACTATTACATCACGTTAAAGTCTTAAAATTATTACAAGGAAAATCAAACTACAACGGAAAGGGAATTTAGTCTTGAAATGCATGAAGGTGTAACACACGTGCATGTCGTTCTTCTTACTTTGGTTCGCCTGAAAAGCATGAGAGTTAAAAAGTCAACTATCGTCATAGTTGGTGAGTTCACGGGTTTAATTACACACATTCATATAGTTCACGTTCCAAAAATAATACCGGAGATAATAAGTTCAAGCATAAAGCTTAATAGTTGGATCATATGCGTACCCCGCAAGATCCCGGCATATGGTACTTATCATGCAATACTTACTCACATAGATTAACGAGCCACTACTAATCTCCTAATAGCATAGTTTTTGCCCCGCAATGCCATGCTTATCGCAACATGACCAACAATCGTTCCACAAAAAGTAATTAAACACCAATCGTTATCGTTACCAACCCCGTTGCAAGCGGGGTACGAAATGGTGGGGTTGCCAAACCCGATAGCGCTACCATTGATTACTCGGTCCACCGCAGTGAATTAGACTTAGTAGTGTGTACGAGGACTTGCGATAAGAAAACACCCAATTAATCTAGATAAGTATGCATACCATTGCCACAAAAATCGTTCCAAAAACATATCGTTCCACAAAATCGTTCCACAAAATCGTTCCACAAAATCGTTCCACAAATCGTTTTAAAAGTTTAATCAACCGGTAGTTTTATCATGCTTTCCACCCCAAAAATGTAAAAACGTAAAAAGGGGGCCGTGAATAACTCACCGAGTTACAAGTTCGAGAGTCCCAAATTAGCGAGGTTCCACCGAATTCCGACCTAGTGATAATAAGTATTTTAATAAGTTCCTTGACCCAAATTAAGTTCCTTTAGTTCAAGTATAATTGTACGCGCGAACGAGATGTTAGTTTTTATAACGATTATTGATAAAATACGAGTTCTTACGATTATAACCGAAGCGTGATAGTTGGTATAAGGTCATGCATGTGTGCTTTATATTAATTCTACCTCATCTTATACCCCAAATAGTCTTTTTTATGTCCAACAATTTACTCTTTAAAAGAGTGTTTTAGAAAAATACAAGTTTACATAAAATAACACTTTTCAGTTTTTAACATTTCTTGACAGATTCGGAGGCTGTTTGGGACATGCATTTGGGTATGATCCACAACTCTAAAAATCACGAAATTTTTATATGTTTTAGCCATATGAGTTTACTATTTACTGACCAAATTTAATAATTTTTGAAAAATGTTAAGGTCCTCAAACAGAAAGTTTATTGAAATAGTGACAGCAACTAGAGCTGTTGCGCAACCTTTTTGTACGGACTGTTTGAGGGTCCGAAACTTAGAATTTTTGCAAACGGCCAGTGGGGTTTGAAAGATAACTCAATGAACTTGATTTTAAAAAAAAGAATCATGTCATTTGAACATTTTATGAAAGAGTTATGGCCCTTCAAAGTCGGGTCCGAATCTGTCCAGAATCTGTTGGACAAAACTTTTGACTAGTTGTTGTATAACATATTATTTCCTTTGTTTAATCACTCTTATGATGATTTCTCTTTATCAAAGCTCAAAATCAGATGTGCTTGAAGGAATATCAACTTCATAAAGCACATTTACACATGCATTTACATATATACCATATTAAACATCTAGGTTATAATCATAAGCCATCAACTCACTTATTGCTTGAATTTTTGATGATCCAAGCAAAGAAAAGGGTATTTGGCTATATGAAATCATCCATACCTTATGTAAGGTGTTAGATGATCATAAGAAGTTAGGAATCACTAGTCATCAACTCACTTATTGCTTAGCAAAGAAAGGGTATTTGACTAGTGATTTCATCTACACCAAGTATGGTGGATTGTTTGTATAAAAGAAAGAAGTACTTGAATTGAAAGGTACAATATTATCTTTACTCCTTTATTAAAGAAATTTTAGCAATCTCTTAAACTCTTACTATCTTAAAATCTTAAATACAACACTTTAAGCATAATGTACAACCTTACTAAGCATTGTTTTTCTTATGTATACTACATAAAACAATCTAAGATGCATCATGTACAAATTTGAATGTATTGTCTTTATATGCTGGAGGGTTTAGCTTTATCTATGTTCAAGGTTATCAACAAAGAAGATGGTTTATGTTTCCAAAATTATTTCATCCTTTCCAGACTTTCCTGAAATTGAACCAAATTCAAATTTCAAATTTATCTTTCCTAAAATTGAACCAAATTCAAATTTCATATTTACAATTCACAAATTACGATT
Source organism: Centaurea solstitialis (assembly GCA_030169165.1). Lineage (NCBI taxonomy): Eukaryota > Viridiplantae > Streptophyta > Magnoliopsida > Asterales > Asteraceae > Centaurea > Centaurea solstitialis. Next base: position 48,128,207 of record CM058041.1, on the reverse strand, counting down.
CCCAATGTCATCACCATCAAATTTGGCACGGAAGTGTTTTCTTTCTTTTATTTTCTGCAGCAGAGTTTTATTTGTTCATGTAGTATAGATAAAATTCAAAATTTTGCTTCTTTGCTTCTTCTCCAAACGACACTCCGACTCTTTAATCGTTCCTAAAATTCACTTGCTATATGCAAATTCAGATTCATTTCACGCTCACCTCATCATTCGGTTTGCTCCCTCTCCCCAAGATGACGATAAGTCCCACTATGCAGGTAACAATTGTTTAGAATTTCCCCCATTGATTTGTTGTTTTCTCCCACTTGAAAGTATTCTTATTTGATTCAGGTAAGGTTTATGTTTGTTCTTTGAAATTGTTGCATTTATTATATGAATGTTTTCTGGGTCGATCTCTCCCTTGTCTACTACATTGGTTATTGTATTGCATCTCAGGAGTGTATTTTTTTTTTCATGTTTTTAGGTACTTCAATGCTTAATTTTTTGGAGGATTTGAAACACCCTACATCGTTTGTTTTATGTCAGTTTGTTTGTGATTCTAGCTTGGTATGTGTTCTAAAAACCCATTGTTTCTTTTTGCCTCAAATGACATGGGTCCTTTAAGATTCGCTCCAAAAGATTAAAGAAAGTTTCATATTTTCTTGAAACCCACCATTTCTTTTTTACCGGAAGTTTCAATTTTGACTTAGAATTTTGCTAATGAACACTTGAAATGAGATGGGTTCTTCAAGATTCTCTCTATAGAAACAAAAGAAGTTAATTTTTCTGATAACCCTCTTCTTGGGTTTGTTGTACTTGTATATAGTCTCTTATTTTTAAGAAAACCCTTTTTGTTTTCCATTTTATCTTTTCTAAATTCTTGAATATATCCATATATGGTGTTGGTTACAAGAAGATGATACATAAACCCAACTGTGACTTGGGGTTTGCTACTGGCTAGAAAGTTGTTTGTAACCAGGGCATTGATAACAGCGGGGTGTTATTAGTTCTGCGATTTACAACATTTCTAAACTTCTAATAAACAATCGTGTTCACACACATATCCTAAGTCTTATTATGGATCTTTGTAAACCTTGTGGAAAACTATTCACGTGCATTTTCTATTTGCTTGCATTTACTTCTTAGCGGTAAGAGTTCACAGATATTTTTATTTAATTAACCTTCTCCATAAGATTTTTTTTAATGACATGTTGCTGCAACGGAATATCATCATGGCACCAAGTCATGATGACCCGAGTTCGAAACCTCTCCAAGGAAATAACTAACCAAACCTAGCCATCTGGTTTCCATTTAAAGAGCTTCAAGGCGTCACCTGAGATTCGAATCCGACACCCGTTTAGGGAAAATCCCCAAAATGGACTCCAGTAGGAACTCCTGACTTTCACCATATGGGATCTGTAACCCACAAATCGGACCAACTGAGCTGACTATCGCTTTACCAGGTAAGAGTCGTTATCCTCATTGGTTATATTTATTCGCAATTTATTTTACTAATATGATATGTTTGTCAATCTTGATGTCTCTAATTTTGTTAAGTAGTTTTTGTAGAGAAATGGAGGGAGGAATTATTTTCATGGACGTTATGATGCGATCAAAGTTTCATTTTCTGCGGCAAAGACGCTCATTAATTGTCATAAAGAAATGTGGTGTTTTTGGAATTCCATAGATGGGTAGTCTAGATTGTGGAACTTTATATGTAATTATTTTTATTTGTTAATTTTTTTGTGTATTTATCAACTTACGGTGATAATTTATGTAACTATCCAAATCTATATTTTTGTTGTCTATGTTTTAAATCAAGTCATATTAACTTACTGGATAAATATGGTAAGGACCAAAAATGTTACCTAATAATAGTGAAGGCAAGAGAAGCGAGAGCCTTAATTGGTAAGAACGACAACTCTTTCCATGGTTAGCAATTGCCAAGTAAATTGTTGTATACGATTATAATTTGATGGACTAAATTCTTGCTTGATAAATAAGAGATGGTGTTACACTTTTACTGATAAGTGCTTATAGGGTAAGGTTTGGTACTCGTAAGTGTCAACCGCATCATCATTAAATACTCCTTCAACAAAACCCTCTAAGCTTTAAAATTGCTTACATTTAAGGCTCCCGCCGCATCGCGCGGGTAAATTACTAGTACATAGTAATATATGAACAAGAATTTAAAGGATGAACAAGAATTATGAACAATAATTAAGAGTTTTGAAGATCATACAAACTACCCAACTTATTTGGTTGATCATAGATGTTTTCCTTGCTTAAATGCAAGATACTTCCATCTCACAACATTGGGAGATGATGATTTAGGGAAGAAGATTGATGAAGATCATCATTTTACCTTGAATGTGTTCTTGAATATGGATGAATATCTTCAAGAGTGGAGAAGTGTATGAAGAAAGCTAGAGAAAACTAGAGAGAAAGTTTCTAGTGAGAAGTTAGAGAGAGAGAGGTGTAGGTGAAAATGGTGAGGATTGAATGAGGGAGTGGGGTATTTATACCCAAAAATCAAAGGGTGAGGGTGGTGTGGGTGGTGGCATGTGGCCGGCCAAGGGGAGGAAAAAGGGGGGGTTTGATGGTGGTGTGATGTATTGAGTTGAAGTGTAGAGTGTGTAAGTGAGATAAGTGTGTATTGGTTTGTTTTGGAATCTTTGTCTCTCATTAAATCAAACCATGTGCACACAAGGATGGTTTTTCTTTTTGAAATTAAAATGGCTGGACTTTTAACACAATTAGATTGATTTTGTTGGATTTTTATAGTATTGGGTGTAAAAAGCTGCTAAAATTGGAAACCGTTACCGAAAACGCGCGTTTTTGCGATTTTTGCGTAACGAAAGCAGTTTTTCGTATTTTTATTAAGGAACTTATTAGAAATTAATATTTTTAATATTTTGGGTCAATAAAATTTTAATTCGACGGTCTAGTGGTCGGAATCGGGACCTGCTGATAACAGTCAGTCGGTTTTGCGTACCGACTATAGTGGCGACTCAATAATCGTAAAAGGCACTTATCTAGCCTTTTCACAATAAATGTTGTCATACTATATTGTTTTTAACAGAATGACAGTATTAAAATACTGTCTGGCTCCGGTTATTCAGTTAAAGTTTTACTGACCTGAGGTGGGAAGTGGAGGGTTGTCACAGTCTCCCCCGGTTAAAAGAATTTCGTCCCGAAATTCATTTGTTGTTACTTCCCCACCTAATCAAGTAAAGAGTTGAGGGTACTTCTTCCTCATGAAGTCCTCACGTTCCCAAGTGTACTCTGGTCCACGTCTGGACTTCCAATGTACCTTAACAATCGGAATCTTGCTCCTTTTGAGCTTCTTGACCTCTTTGTCAAGAATTTCTATTGGTTCCTCGACGAAGCAGAGGGTTTTGTCCACAAAGACTTCCTCTAGAGGGATAACTTGAGATTCATCGGTTATACACTTTTTGAGATTCGACACGTGAAAAGTGTTATGAATCTCGCTCATTTCCTCGGGTAGTCTAAGCTTGTAAGCAACTGGGCCGACTCTTTCGATGATTTCGAAAGGTCCAACATACCTAGGGCTTAACTTCCCTCTTTTACCGAATCGTACTAGCCCTTTCCAAGGAGAAACCTTTAAAAGTACTCTATCTCCCACTTGGAATTCCAATGGTTTCCTACGGTTGTCAGCATAACTTTTCTGACGATCCCTAGCAGCCTTAAGCCTATCCCTAATCAAGCCAATTTTGTCAGTTGTTTCCTGGATTAACTCAGGTCCTGTCAGTTGGCTATCTCCAACTTCTACCCAACTGAGCGGAGACCGACATTTTCGGCCGTACAAGGCTTCATAGGGGGCACATTGGATGCTAGTGTGATAACTATTGTTGTAGGAAAATTCTACTAGTGGTAAGTGATCGTCCCAATTTCCTCCAAAGTCTATGACACACGCGCGCAACATATCTTCTAAGGTTTGGATGGTCCTTTCACTTTGGCCATCAGTCTGAGGATGATATGCCGTACTCCAATCTAATTGGGATCCTAAGGATTTCTGCAGTGATTGCCAGAATCGTGATGTAAAACGGCTATCTCGATCAGAGATAATGGAGATTGGCACTCCATGACGGGTCACTATTTCTTTAATGTAGATTCGCGCAAGCTTTTCCATCTTATAGTCCTCTCGGATTGGGAGAAAATGAGCTGACTTTGTCAGACGGTCTACTATTACCCAGATCGTATCGTGCCCTTTAGCAGTTCTGGGCAATTTAGTGACTAGGTCCATAGAAATCCGTTCCCATTTCCATTCAGGGATTTCGGGTTGTTGTAACAGACCCGATGGTTTCTGATTCTCAGCTTTGACTTTTGAGCAAGTCAAACATCGTCCCACATACTTCGCTACATCCTTCTTCATTCCTGGCCACCAATAATATTCCTTCAGATCCTTATACATCTTATCTGCCCCTGGATGAATGGAATACCGCGACTCGTGTGCTTCCTTTAGGATTAATCCCCTCAGGTTGCCAGTCTTCGGTACCCAAACTCTCCCCTTAAAGTACCGTACGCCGTCGGTCTTAAGGTCAAACCTTCCCTCTAGGTTGTGGAGAGTTTCATCCTTTAGTCTATCCTCTCGTAAGGCCTCTTCCTGAGCCTTTAGGATATCCTCTTTCAAGCTGGTGTGTACAAGCATTTCCAAGGCTCGTACTCGTAAGGGTTTCGCCCTTTCCTTACGACTTAAGGCATCGGCCACTACATTAGCCTTGCCCGGGTGATATTTGATCTCACAATCGTAATCACTAAGCAGCTCTACCCATCTACGTTGTCTCATGTTCAACATCTTTTGGTCTAGGATGTGTTGTAGACTCTTATGGTCCGTGAACACCGTGCACTTAGTTCCATACAAATAGTGTCTCCAAATCTTAAGTGCAAAGACTACTGCTCCCAATTCTAAGTCATGAGTAGTGTAGTTTTGTTCGTGGTTCTTAAGTTGTCTAGATGCATAGGCTATGACCTTATCCCTTTGCATCAGCACACATCCTAGTCCCTGACGTGAAGCGTCGCAATACACAACGAAGTCCTCTGTCCCTTGGGGTAGGGCCAGAACTGGTGCGTTGCATAGCTTTTGCTTCAAGAGTTGAAAGGCGTCCTCTTGTCGTTGACCCCAATCGAACTTCTTGTCCTTCTGAGTCAGCATTGTCAGAGGTTGTGCGATCTTCGTGAAACCTTCAATGAACCTTCTGTAGTATCCTGCCAATCCTAAAAATTGGCGGATTTCCGTTGGAGTCTTCGGGTCTCCCATTTTGCAATAGCTTCAATCTTTGCTGGGTCCACAAGAATTCCTTCCTCTCTAACTACATGACCAAGAAAATGTACCTCCCGGATCCAAAATTCGCACTTTGAGAATTTGGCGTACAATTTCTGGTCCCTAAGTAGTTCAAGTACTACCTTCAGGTGCTGTTCGTGCTCCTTTCTACTTTGAGAGTAGATGAGTATGTCATCGATAAATACGATTACAAACTTATCTAGGTATGGCCTGCAAATCCTATTCATCAGGTCCATAAACACGGCGGGGGCATTCGTGAGTCCGAAAGGCATAACCATAAACTCGTAATGTCCATAGCGTGTTCTGAACGCTGTTTTAGGGACATCCTCCTCATGGACTCTTACTTGATGGTAACCGGATCGAAGATCGATCTTAGAGAAGAAACTGGCACCTTGAAGTTGATCGAATAAATCGTCTATCCTAGGGAGGGGATAACGATTCTTAATGGTCAACTTGTTCAGTTCTCTGTAATCTATGCACATCCTAAGCGATCCGTCCTTCTTTTTGACAAATAGTACAGGGGCTCCCCAAGGTGATGAACTCGGCTGAATAAATCCTTTATCCAGCAATTCTTGTATTTGGTTGGACAATTCCTGCATCTCGGCTGGTGCTAGGCGGTAAGGTGCCTTAGCAACAGGAGCTGCTCCAGGAATTAGGTCGATTCGGAATTCGACTTGTCTAGTCGGGGGTAATCCGGGTAGCTCGTCCGGAAATACTTCAGGATAGCTTCGTACTACTGGAATATCCTCGAGTTTCTTCGCTTCGGGTTTCTTTCCTACCACTTGAACTAAGAATGCTATGTATCTCTTCCTTAGATAACTATGAGCCTTCATACACGAAACTATTCCTAAACTTCTGTTGGGTCTCTCCCCTTCTATCACCAGGGTTCTACCATCCGAAAGTTGTATCCTAACAGTCTTCTCATAGCATCCTATCGTTGCCCTATTTTGTGACAGCCAATCCATGCCTACGACTGCATCAAAGCTTCCTAGCTCGATTGGTATAAGGTCTATGCTAAACAACTCGTCGGCTAAACTTAACGTGCAGTTTAGAAGTACATCGTGAGCCTTAAGTTCTCGTCCATCTGCTAGTTCTATCGAATAAACCTCATCTAAGCTTTCGGAGGCTAAGGGGATTAGTGGTCTAAATCCTAGGGACACAAAGCTTCTATCAGCTCCAGAGTCAAAAATGACTGATGCATAGTGGTCGTTTATAAGAAACGTACCTGTTATCACACGGGGTTCCTGACGTGCTTCTTCAGTCCCTATCACGAAAGCTCTACCTCGAGCCTGAGTTCCCTGGTTCACCGTATTAGTGCGACTACCCTGACTTCCATCCATGGTATTCCTAGACCCCTGTCCTATCCTAGGACACTTATTCTTGAAGTGGTTTGGGCTTCCGCACTCGAAACACTTCCTTCCTTCACTAGATACTCCTTCCCCCTTCCTACAGTATTGTGAGGAGTGCCCAAGTTGTTTACACTTCTCACAGTAAAGACAGTTTCCCCAGTGGTGACGATTGCATTTCTTGCATTCGGGGGAGGATCCCTTATAGGTTCCTTGGTCTTGTGTTTTCACCACATAGTTCTTTAGTGAGTGCGTACTTTGACTCGACCCACTACTAGGCCTTCTTCCTGACTGTCCTTCCAACTTCCTTTTGCCTCCCATGCTACTCTTAGTTCCAGCTCCTGACCGGACTACGTCATTGGCTAAACGGTTAGCCAAGACTACAGCACTCTGGATGGTGGTTGGGTTAGCCGAGGTAACCATCCTACGGATTTCGGGTGCTAGTCCCCAGATATACCTATCAATTCTTTTCTCCTCTGGAGTAACCATGTGTGGTACAAGTTGGGCAAGTTCATGGAAACGTGCCGTGTACTTGTCCACGTCCATGCCTTTCATGGAATGGTTCCAGAATTCAGCCTCTAGCTTTTGCAGCTCACTTTTTGGGCAGTATTCTTCTATCAGCAGTTTCTTGAAGTCTTCCCACGATAAGTTGTATGCTGCTTCCCGGCCTCGGGTTTGTACTTGGATGTTCCACCAAGTCAAAGCCCTGGCTTGTAGCTGACACGCCGCATATTCCACCTTGCGGTTATCGGAGCACTTGCTTATATGGAGTACAGACTCCATGCTATCAAACCAGGAAAGTAGTCCTACGGCCCCTTCTTTGCCGTGGAATTCCTTGGGTTTGCAAGACATGAAAGTCTTGTAAGTGCATCCTTGATTACTACCACTACCTCCTTCGCCACTCTGATCTCCGCCACTCCTTCGACGGTTGTCGATACCAGCAGTCACTTGTGTGACAATATTGGGGATGGCATTTTGGACTTGTTGGGCTACGAGTTGGGCAATGTCCGGGGTTTGATCATTTGGCGTTGATCCAGTGCTTCTCGTGTTTCGAGTTGTCATAATTCTACAATGTTTAAAAGAGATGGATTGAATTAAGGTTGTATTTGGAAAAGTTTATACAATCAAGTTGGTTACGATAAACAAGGATAACATTCATAAAACTTAATATCATATTATTCCAAAATTTGGCGTTATTACGCCATTCGATTACATCCATTACATAAGCGTTAGGGAAATTGGAAATACATCATAAAGGTCTACTAAAGGTTGAGAAACACAAGGATCACAAGCCCAATCATCATCATGACCGTGAAGATGGTCACTGCCCGACTCCGTAGCTCCGCCTTCCTAGCCAGACGTCCCGCTGCCACCGCCCTTTCTATGGCTCCCGTAGTTCCTTGCTCCAGAAATTGGGCTAGATCGGTCAAGGCACGCAAGGCTTGAGCTTGCCTATTCATCCTCTCTTGGAACCTTTCTATCCTATCCTCCATAACGTTCATCCTACGAGCGTCTTCGATCGAGAGTTCTAGGTTTCGCGGAATTGGAACTCCCGGAAGGATATGGGAGGGTCCGGCGTAGGGATCACGAGGGATGGCGATACCACTACGTATGGGAGGAAGAACTCGTTTCCTAGCGGTTTCCCTAGTGCGTGGCCTAGGGGGTGCCGGTTCGGGTGCAGGCTTTCCGGGTAGAGGTTGGGGTGCATCAATCACGGGGGGATTTGTGTTTGAGTCATCGGAGGCATCTTCACTTGCCGCTTCCATGTCCGACCCCGAGTTTTCCGAGGGGTCCTCCTCTTCTTCGGAGATCCATCCGCCGTTCGATGTCATGGTGACTGAAGTGTTTATATTTATTTATTAATAACAAGTTCAATAGTGACTTCCTATTATTATCGCAATAGTGCATTTACGCGATAGTGTATTAACGCAATAGTGTAATAACGCAATAGTGTCGTTCTATCTAGTCCGAGTATCGTGGTCACTCATGCAATATGCCATGCAAGAAAAGTTTTCGTTTTTCACACTTCCATCGTAACTCTCCCCTAGCTTCGCATTATTGCCTCTTAACTAAACATAGTTGGCCAGGCTTTGTTTAATTAAGACCCAATGAAGCGACTCTCGGGTTCGTCACTTTAGAAGCGTGCAAAAATAAATTTTCGAAAAAGTCCATCTTTCCGTTGTTATATTTTGATGGCTATAGTACTCGATCTTCTTTTCAGAAAATCATTATTCTCTATAGCCTTGGCTCTGATACCAAGTCTGTCACACCCCGCTAAAGCGGAAACACGGAATGTAACAGCGCAAAGTAGCACAACTCAAAGTATAGACAATAACACCATAGCATATCAAAATAGTTAAGTCTATACTATTACATCACGTTAAAGTCTTAAAATTATTACAAGGAAAATCAAACTACAACGGAAAGGGAATTTAGTCTTGAAATGCATGAAGGTGTAACACACGTGCATGTCGTTCTTCTTACTTTGGTTCGCCTGAAAAGCATGAGAGTTAAAAAGTCAACTATCGTCATAGTTGGTGAGTTCACGGGTTTAATTACACACATTCATATAGTTCACGTTCCAAAAATAATACCGGAGATAATAAGTTCAAGCATAAAGCTTAATAGTTGGATCATATGCGTACCCCGCAAGATCCCGGCATATGGTACTTATCATGCAATACTTACTCACATAGATTAACGAGCCACTACTAATCTCCTAATAGCATAGTTTTTGCCCCGCAATGCCATGCTTATCGCAACATGACCAACAATCGTTCCACAAAAAGTAATTAAACACCAATCGTTATCGTTACCAACCCCGTTGCAAGCGGGGTACGAAATGGTGGGGTTGCCAAACCCGATAGCGCTACCATTGATTACTCGGTCCACCGCAGTGAATTAGACTTAGTAGTGTGTACGAGGACTTGCGATAAGAAAACACCCAATTAATCTAGATAAGTATGCATACCATTGCCACAAAAATCGTTCCAAAAACATATCGTTCCACAAAATCGTTCCACAAAATCGTTCCACAAATCGTTTTAAAAGTTTAATCAACCGGTAGTTTTATCATGCTTTCCACCCCAAAAATGTAAAAACGTAAAAAGGGGGCCGTGAATAACTCACCGAGTTACAAGTTCGAGAGTCCCAAATTAGCGAGGTTCCACCGAATTCCGACCTAGTGATAATAAGTATTTTAATAAGTTCCTTGACCCAAATTAAGTTCCTTTAGTTCAAGTATAATTGTACGCGCGAAGGAGATGTTAGTTTTTATAACGATTATTGATAAAATACGAGTTCTTACGATTATAACCGAAGCGTGATAGTTGGTATAAGGTCATGCATGTGTGCTTTATATTAATTCTACCTCATCTTATACCCCAAATAGTCTTTTTTATGTCCAACAATTTACTCTTTAAAAGAGTGTTTTAGAAAAATACAAGTTTACATAAAATAACACTTTTCAGTTTTTAACATTTCTTGACAGATTCGGAGGCTGTTTGGGACATGCATTTGGGTATGATCCACAACTCTAAAAATCACGAAATTTTTATATGTTTTTAGCCATATGAGTTTACTATTTACTGACCAAATTTAATAATTTTTGAAAAATGTTAAGGTCCTCAAACAGAAAGTTTATTGAAATAGTGACAGCAACTAGAGCTGTTGCGCAACCTTTTTGTACGGACTGTTTGAGGCTCCGAAACTTAGAATTTTTGCAAACGGCCAGTGGGGTTTGAAAGATAACTCAATGAACTTGATTTTAAAAAAAAGAATCATGTCATTTGAACATTTTATGAAAGAGTTATGGCCCTTCAAAGTCGGGTCCGAATCTGTCCAGAATCTGTTGGACAAAACTTTTGACTAGTTGTTGTATAACATATTATTTCCTTTGTTTAATCACTCTTATGATGATTTCTCTTTATCAAAGCTCAAAATCAGATGTGCTTGAAGGAATATCAACTTCATAAAGCACATTTACACATGCATTTACATATATACCATATTAAACATCTAGGTTATAATCATAAGCCATCAACTCACTTATTGCTTGAATTTTTGATGATCCAAGCAAAGAAAAGGGTATTTGGCTATATGAAATCATCCATACCTTATGTAAGGTGTTAGATGATCATAAGAAGTTAGGAATCACTAGTCATCAACTCACTTATTGCTTAGCAAAGAAAGGGTATTTGACTAGTGATTTCATCTACACCAAGTATGGTGGATTGTTTGTATAAAAGAAAGAAGTACTTGAATTGAAAGGTACAATATTATACATAGTAATATATGAACAAGAATTTAAAGGATGAACAAGAATTATGAACAATAATTAAGAGTTTTGAAGATCATACAAACTACCCAACTTATTTGGTTGATCATAGATGTTTTCCTTGCTTAAATGCAAGATACTTCCATCTCACAACATTGGGAGATGATGATTTAGGGAAGAAGATTGATGAAGATCATCATTTTACCTTGAATGTGTTCTTGAATATGGATGAATATCTTCAAGAGTGGAGAAGTGTATGAAGAAAGCTAGAGAAAACTAGAGAGAAAGTTTCTAGTGAGAAGTTAGAGAGAGAGAGGTGTAGGTGAAAATGGTGAGGATTGAATGAGGGAGTGGGGTATTTATACCCAAAAATCAAAGGGTGAGGGTGGTGTGGGTGGTGGCATGTGGCCGGCCAAGGGGAGGAAAAAGGGGGGGTTTGATGGTGGTGTGATGTATTGAGTTGAAGTGTAGAGTGTGTAAGTGAGATAAGTGTGTATTGGTTTGTTTTGGAATCTTTGTCTCTCATTAAATCAAACCATGTGCACTCAAGGATGGTTTTTCTTTTTGAAATTAAAATGGCTGGACTTTTAACACAATTAGATTGATTTTGTTGGATTTTTATAGTATTGGGTGTAAAAAGCTGCTAAAATTGGAAACCGTTACCGAAAACGCGCGTTTTTGCGATTTTTGCGTAACGAAAGCAGTTTTTCGTATTTTTATTAAGGAACTTATTAGAAATTAATATTTTTAATATTTTGGGTCAATAAAATTTTAATTCGACGGTCTAGTGGTCGGAATCGGGACCTGCTGATAACAGTCAGTCGGTTTTGCGTACCGACTATAGTGGCGACTCAATAATCGTAAAAGGCACTTATCTAGCCTTTTCACAATAAATGTTGTCATACTATATTGTTTTTAACAGAATGACAGTATTAAAATACTGTCTGGCTCCGGTTATTCAGTTAAAGTTTTACTGACCTGAGGTGGGAAGTGGAGGGTTGTCACAATAGGACCACTTAGAGTGTGACACGTACACAAAAGTGTGTATGCATGCATTTAATGCATGGGGTATAAATAGGACTTGAAGAGATGTTCTCCATACTTCTTCTTCATCCTAATCCTTTCTTTATTATTCCCTCTATCTTCTTCTCTTTTCTAGTCTTCTCACTCTAGTGCATAGTGAAAGAAACTTAGATTGTTTAGTTTAGACTTTAGTCTTTTCTATTTCCGCAACAATCTGTAAATTCATATTGTTAATACAACAAAGAATTTAAAAGTAAAAATTTGGTGTGATCATGCTGTATAGATCATGAAGTCCAAGTTGGCCAAGATTCTGGCTCACTTGAATGCTGATCGTGACTGACTGCCAGAGTTTGTTCAATCCTTTGAGGAATTTCACATTCACCTCGTATTTGTTCTTTTCTAGTCCAAGTCTCCGTAAATCGTTTACACAGATGTTTAAACGATTATAGGTCTCAGTCAGTGTCTCTCCTTCACGAGCACAAAAGCTTTCATACGCGTTCATCGCATTCTCTTTTTGGCCTTCAAGTGCTTTGTCTCCACCTTGCATTTGCTGTTCAATGCCCAGCCACATCGCTCTAGCATATTTACAGCTGTCAACTCTCGCGAACATGTCATTAGGCACTGCCATGGTGAGTAACGTGAGAGCACGTTTGTCAATGGTTGCCCAGGCATGTTGTTCATGAGAGAACATGTCATATGGTTTTTCAACCTCATATGCAGGTAGATGAGGAGTGACTTCAGTTCTGGCTACTTCGGCTACAGTAACCATAGGTCTAATTGGTCCCTCAGTGATAGAGACCATCAGTTTGTCATCTAGTAGATCAAGGAAGTTAATCATTCGGCGTTTCCATTGCTGGTATTCGCCGACGACTAATACTGGAGGTCGAGTTTCAGAACCGATACTAATTATCTCTTTTGACATCGTGTCCTCAGAAGTAGGATCTGTTTTGAGTAGATGGTGTTTTTCTATTGGACAGAGCTTCCGCGCTTAAAGCCCTTTCCTTTTTAGAAATTCGAAAATTTCAAAAAGAAAGGCCAATGCGGGAAAAAGTGAAAGTCCGGATTTGGGAAATGAGAGTCCCGATTCGGGATTTCAAATTTCCGATTCGGGAATTGAGTGAGTTCCAATTCGGGAGAGGCTCAAGTTCCGATTCGGGAGATAAGTTTACCGAATCGGGATATGAATATCTGTGATAACCCTCCAATTCTCACCTCAGGTCAGTAGAATTTTAACTGGCTTCCCAGCGCGGAACAGAGTTCTGTACTGTCATTTTATTATTAGATCATCTCATATGACTAAATATATTGCTATGAGACTAAATAAAGTGCCTTTGGAAATTTTAAGTTGACACTGTATTCGGTTCGCGAAACCGACTGACTGTTTATGGCAGGTCCCGATTCCGACCACTAGAATGATAAAGTAATACATGAAATGATCTAAAATACTAAAACTATTATATTTTAGTGAGTTCCTTATTAAAAATCCGAAAACTGCATTTGGTTACGCAAAAATCGCAAAAACGCGCGTTTTCGGCAACGGTTTCCAATTTTAGCAGCTTTGTTCAACCAACATTATTATATTTTTATAGAAGCCATCTAATTAAATAGAAATCAACCATATCTACATTATTGAAGTATTTCTAGAAGCCCTTATTAAATTAATTTAAAAGAGACAAACAAATTCAAATTACCCAATACAATTATACCTAGTTACACACTCTAGATTCACCAACACACCACACCACCTCTCTCTCTCTCTCTTGTGAACGTCCAATCCACCCCCCTACCCCTCATTTGCTGAATTAGAACCCCCCTTACACTCCTAATTTCATTCACTTCTCATCTACTCTTCCTCTCTCTAACTTTCTCTTACTAAAATACTCTCTTCTTCTCCCTAGTTTCTCTCTAAGAGTTCTTCAAAATTCTTGAAGATTCAAGTGTCTTCAAGAACATTCAAGGTAAAAATCATCCTACTCTCTTCTTTGTTTTGTTCAAGTAGAGCCAATATTATGGTTCTTGAGGTTGGAGATGCACATCAAGCACTATTATGCTTTGAAAATGATGTTGTATCCATGAACAACCAAAAATCTTGAACAAATCTTGCATAATCTTCTTTTACTTAGCATGTTGGTGTGATTATACACCCATGCATGTTGTTTTTATTATCATCTTTGTCATAAGAATGGCTAGGCCTTCATTATTTACTTGTTATTCTTTCATAATTTACTTGTATTCACATGTGAATAAAGCAATAAGTTGAGGTATTAAAACCACATTGCTTCTTCTTGCTACTCAAATCTGATTTCTTTCTTTTAAAGCAATAAGTTGAGGTAATACAATTTATTTTTAAACTCTGAATATTTTGGTATGAACGAATGATGTTATTTATCTCCTATCGCATTGAAATCTTAGCTGTCACACCTCGTGTTTCCGCTTTAGCGGGGTGTTACAGAATTGGTATCAGAGCCATAGGTTATAGAGAACATCGGTTTTTCATAAAAACCAAGTACTATAACCAACCTTTTTCTAAAATGAGTTAAAACTTTTAATTATAGATTGCGAAGTATAGGAGAATTTAAATACTAGTACGATTGGGATAGGTGCTATTCTGATATATCATAGATAGGCGGAGCCTGATCACCTACGCCTAGCCATGATATAAGTAGGATAAGACTTATGAACTAATCATTCTGCTAGAGAATAAAAGTTGAAACTTTCCAAAAACCTCCTGAAAAGCATAAATCGTGCGAGTTCACATATATAAGTATATCATGATGTTGATATTTATTATAGCACTTACGCATTTAAGATGTTGAACACTCCTGCGTTAGCGCTTAGGATGTCACTAGTATTCTGATTGTGCGTTAATAAGTTATGCGGACACTACAATCATTATATCGAACACTATTACTTAGACTTCGGAGAAGGACCCGTCTAAGCATTATGATTCCGACACTAGAGTAACAAGTAAGGATATTTAAGCGATCCACCTTCGATTACCCCAACAAGTGTCTTACCTGAACCTACACCAGTTATTCCTACGCCTAACCCGAACCTCCCAGCACCTCATATGAGACAACTCAGAACACAGTTGCGGCAACCTTTTAGAGTGGACTGGCAATAACTCATTGGGGTAATGCAAGATCATTTCGTATCCTTTCGGGGATATTGATCGCTCATAATATTAGTATGGCACAAGGAGAGGCTCGAACAATGCAAACACTCGCCGACGGACTGCAAAATAGTCAAAGCAGGGCATCAAGATAGAATCAGGCCATAATTTAGTTGACAAACTTGGCGCATCTCTTGGAGGAATGTACCACCAATGATGTAGAGAATGCTATGACGGCAAGAAGGACGACTTGGAGAGTTGACTTGGGCGGACAAGTTGTGGTAATACTGTTGGCAAAGTTGATCCTTTCGATTGTAACTCTCGTCAATTTGAAAGAATTTCAAAGTGTACTTTTGATTATCCCATTTAAAAACCTTAGCTTGGGTGAGTAAAATATTTTAAGGATGCATTAGCATCAAATTTTGACCCTTTCAGATATATATTAAGTTTTTTTATGAAACTAATTTTTATTTAACCACAAAGACGTTCTTATCGATTTTATTGTAAAGAAATTCTAATAAATAAAATACAAACATTTTCGAACATTTATTAAAGACAACTTTTAATCAAACATACATTTTACAAATGATTTAGAACCGCATTTTTCCAGAAGAAACACACGTAGCTAGAAAGTGAACCGTGAGAATTAATCGATCAACATTGTTCAACTGATAGCCCAACAAGTCCAGGAAGTCGTACCTACCATAGTCACTCAAATTACTACCGACCTTGTCGCAAATAGAAGAAATAAGGAAGTTATAGTATCCATCGAATGGAAAGAATGTAATAAAATAAAGTAGAGCACCAGTCAGAAGAGACAACTCAAGGTCAGTCAGATAAAAGTCGAAAGAAATTTTGGGGTAAAGACCCATGAGTCAAGACAGTATATGGACTCTCGTCCAAAATGTACTAGCTACAACTGCAATCACCTAGGAGCTTGTATTTTGGGTACCAAGGACAACCTATTGGGCTACACTACTCGATACTATAGAAAGGAAAGGAAGGTCAGAAGGACTGGAAAGGGGGCTAAGAGTGCGGAACCCCAAACCACTTTTGAGATAGGTGTCTCATGCTGAAAAGCGGCACGATCAACACCACGAGGAGGAACAAAGCAACGCAAGCCAATCAAAGAGATTAAGGATGCAAGGCTCAAGGAAGGGCATTCGCAATTGGAACTAAAGAGGTTCACCAAGATCTAGCATAATGATAGGCATAAAAATGCGGAGTCATTTAAGGAATGAGAGCGTAGCATATTTAGCACCCATTGTAGATAAGGAAGTAAAAGAGAAACGAATTTAGGATCTTCCAGTTGTAAGAGATTATCCAGAAGTGTTCCCGGAGGAGTTACCCGGACTACCTCTGCATAGGCAGGTGGAGTTCCACATCGATCTAGTCCCAGGAGCGGCCCCTGTAGCAAAGTCACCATATCGTCTGGCGCCATCAGAAATGCGGGAACTGTCGAAGCAGCTTCAAGAACTGTTAGATAAAGGACTCATCCGACCCAGCTCTGCACCCTGGGGAGCCCCGGTCTTGTTCGTCAAAAAGAAGGACGGATCCTCTCGAACGTGTATAGACTATAGGGAGCTGAACAAGATCACTATCAAAAATCGTCACCCTCTTCCGCACATTGATGATTTGTTCGACCAATTGCAAGGAGCTACTTACTTCTCCAAGACTGATCTTCAATCGGATACCATCAGATGAGAGTTCATGAAGAAGATACCGTCAAGACAGCGCTCAAAACTCGGTATGGTCATTACGAGTTCTCGGTCATGCCATTTGGTTTGACAAACGCTCCAGCAGTGCTCATGGATTTAATAAACAGGATACGTCGACCGTACTTGGATAAATTTGTGATTTTCTTCATATACGACATCCTAATCTACTCGCGAAGCAAGGAGAAGCATGAGCAGCATTTAAGATTGATACTGGAGTTGCTCAAAACCGAGGAGCTTTACGCAAAATTCTCTAAGTGTGAATTTTGGATCCGTGAAGTACACTTTTTGGGTCATGTAGTGAACAGGGAAGGAATCCATGTCGATCCAGCGTAGATTGAGGCCATAAAGAAATGAGAAGCACCAAAGACGCCAACAGAAATTCGACAATTTCTTGGTTTGGCAGGCTATTATCGGCGATTTATCGCAAATTTTTCGAAAATTGCGCAACCTTTGATGATGTTAACACAGAAGGACAAGAAGTTTATTTGGGGAGAGAAACAAGAGGAAGCTTTTTAGTTACTTAAGCATAAGTTGTGCAATGCACCCATTTTGGTGTTACCCGGAGGAACGGATAACTTCGTGGTGTATTGTGATGCTTCGCATCAAGGCTCGAGATGTGTTCTGATGCAACACGAGAAAGTCATCGCCTACGCATCCAGAGAGCTAAAAGTCCACGAGAAGAATTACACCACTCATGATTTGGAGCTTGAAGCCTAGAGAGAAGCCTTAAAGGCAGACAACCTAAAGAAAGAAACTCTTCACAAGATGGAGAAGGACTTGAGGAGAAAGCGGATGGAGTGCGTTATTTTAAGGAAAGAATTTAGGGTACCAAAAGTCGATCAGTTGAGAACAATGATCATGGACGAAGCTCACCAATCAAAGTACTCGATACACCCAAGATCTGACAAGATGTGTAAAGGATTGAAAGAACACTATTGGTGGCTTGGAATGAAGAAGGATGTAGCCACTTATGTAAGCAAATGCCTGACTTGTGCAAGAGTTAAGGCGGAACACCAGAAACCGTCCGGACTTCTGCAACAACCGGAAATCCCAGAATGGAAATGAGAACAGATATCAATGGATTTCGTGACCAAGCTACCCAAGACCAAGAAGGGACATGATTCGATATGGGTAATTGTTGACCGACTCACGAGATCTGCGCATTTCTTGCCAATACCAGAGAGTTACAGCATTGATCGACTCGCGCAACTCTATGTCAACGAGATCTTTATGCGTCATGGATTACCAATCTCAATCATCTCCGATAGAGACAGCAGATTCACTTCGTGATTTTGGCAGTCGCTGCAGACAGCATTAGGTACTAGCGTGGATTTGAGCATTGCTTACCATCCTCAGACCGACGGACAGACTGAGAGAACCATACAAACGTTGGAGGATATGCTGCGTGCTTGTGTGTAGGAATTTGGAGGTAGTTGGGATGATCACCTACCCTTAGTCGAGTTCTCCTACAACAACAGCTATTCCGCCAGCATCCAGTGCGCTCCGTATGAAGCCTTATATGGATGTAAGTGTAGATCACCACTCAATTGGTTGGAAGTGGGGGAAAGTCGACTGATCAGACCTGATATCGTTCAAAGAGACAACTGATAAGATTAAGATGGTTCAAGAGAAGTTTAAAGCGGCCAGGGATCGCCAGAAAAGTTACGCTGATAATCGTAGGAAGCCATTGGAATTCCAAGTGGGAGATAAAGTACTTTTGAAAGTATCCCCTTGGAAAGGCCTAGTGCGTTTTGGCAAAAGAGGTAACTTAAGTCCTAGGTATGTTGGACCCTTTGAAATCACTGAAAGAATCGGTCTAGTTGTGTTGGTCCCAAAGAGGTGACCTTCAAGCAAGGATAGTGTTTGGGATTATAGAAGGGGGGGGGTTGAATATAATCACACAAGTTTTCACTTTTAAATTCTTGTTGTATAAACAATATGAATTTACAGATTGTTGCGGAAATAGAAAAGACAATAAGTCTAGACTAAACAATCTAAGTTCTTTCACTATGCACTAGAGTGAGAAGATGTAAGAAAGAAGATAGAGGGAATAAAGAAAGAAAGGATTAGGGTAGATTTAGGATGAAGAAGAAGTATGGAGAACATCTCTTCAAGTCCTATTTATACCCAATGCATTAAATGCATGCAGAACCACTTTTGTGTACGTGTCACAATGTAAGTGGTCCTTTGTACTATTTACTATAAACAAATACTCTTTGCATGGTGTGCAAAAGAGGAAGTGTGTAAACAGTTGACTTGAGGTCTGATAAGTACGGAGGGAACAGTAAAGAGACTGTCCTTATGTACTTTTGTGTCAGTAAAGGCGGATAATCCTTTTGTGCATTAGACTAAGACGTTACACTAATCCTTCAGGATCAGGATACTGATCAGTGACTAGAGTCCTGGAACTGGTGCTGTTCAGGGTCACTTGTATCCTGATGAATCTTCAGGATGTCATACGAAATTGAGCAGCCTGCTATCACTGAGTTCCGTCTTCAGATCACGAGCATGCTGTTCCTGTCATCAGCTAATTCTTCGACTTCGCTGATGGTTCTTTGAGTATGATCTTGATGTCTTCAGGAGGTCTTCACTTCAGTGGACAGGATCAGTAGACTGCAGAACAGACTCGTTCGTCTTCTGATCCTGATCCTGATTACTATAAAAATAAGTTACAGCATAAGTAACATGGAATAACACTGAACAGCCTCAGTGATAATTCCTCAAGCTATAACGGAAGTAAAAACCTATTCACTAAGTAAAGGTTCAGAATCATTATCATTTCATCAGGTCTTAGGAGAGCTGGATCAACAATCTCCCCCTAAATGATAATGATAAGACAATGGAGAAATTGTCTAAGTCTAGAAAGAAAAAAAAATTCTAAGTCTAGATAAAACAGTAGGAAATAGAACTCATAAAGGTACATGTCCCATTTACTGTTTTGAGGGATCTTTTTCAGTACTGTGATGGAGTAAAGTACAATGCACTGAATTGCATTTTCATTAATCTTAATAATGTTACAAGAGTAAAGAAACTACAAGAGTACATAAATGAGGTACTGAAAGAAAAATTACAAAATATTCTAACTATCAGAGTCTTCGCTAAGTTCTTCAGTCTTTACTTGTATTGGAACAGGAGTGTCACTGAAGGCGATTCTATGATCGAGTATAGCTCTGACAGTGCGAATTATCTCTTTATTGTCTTGGTTTGTTTTGTCCTTTTGAGCAGTGAAGAAAACAGAAACCAAGTGTTCATATGGTGCTTTGTGTAGCTCGCTGAAACGCTGAAAAGCGTAGAGTCTTGGAGTTGTCGCATACACAAATACCATGAACAGGTTCTCTGATGACTTGTCCTTCAGAGAGAGAGACTCCTGGAGGGAGTGAAAGATCAAGCATCGAGAGGTCCAGTGGTTTAACTACCATTCTGGGCATGCAAGGAGTTGGTCTCCTTGTTGAAGCACCCGCTGATCTTTGAACAGGAGGCTGATTCAGTGTTGAAGAAGGTTGGAGAAGGTCATCAGGAATTTCGGTTGTTCTTCTGATGCGTGCAATAAGTCCGTTTATGACTTCTTCTACTACAGCCCGATAGTTTCTGTTGGCTTTGGGAAGTAGGCTTCTGATTTCATTCCACTCTGACAAGTTGTATCTTTCCAACTTGTCAAGAGTGTGTTGCACATCCTTGACTCCTGAGCGTTTGACGGTGATCCATGTTTTTGCTCTTTTGCCGCGAGTTCGGCTGAGATGGATTCCAGAGATAGCAGCACCATGTTTTCTGAGGTGTAGGCGATCTCGGCACCAGTCAGACTCTGAGTTCACTTCTTCAGACTGAACTTCAGCGTTTCTGTTGAAGACCTTCAGCGCGGCCTTCTGTGCTAGAACAGGATCAACACTTATTTCAGCGTCCTCTTCAACAAAATCCGATGCAAGCCTTCGAGCAGCTTGAGCGGAGAGGAAGGCTTCCTTCTGCTTCTTATTATGCTCCTCCTGAGCCTGTACAGCAGCGTTGTATTCCTCCTGTGATAGATAGGCGAACTCGGAGTCCCAAGAGGTACGAAGAGGAATTTTTACTCTTGTACTCTCGAGTCGCTCTATCACGGCGTCTAAACGCCCATCCCTGTTGGCAAAAGCAGAGTTGTCAGGGTAATTCTCACCTTCAGATCTAGGAGAGTTAGATGGAGGAGATCTGGGAGAAGAAGCAGGGGTAGAGAAGTCATCAGAGATGAATTCATCATCTGATGATAGGCAAATGGTTTCAGGAGGGGCTCTTATTTCAGGGGTTTTAGAAGAGGATGCTTCAGGGTTAAAGCAGGTTGGTTTAGAAGGAATAGATTCAGGGTTTAGAGGAGTTACTCTGAAGGTCATTCTGCTTAATTCGGCTCTTGTCTGTTCTGATGGACTATTCTCCATGAGGCGAATAATCTCACCAGTGACAGAACCAAAGTTCACATCCTGAAAGTCAGAGTTGTCTTGGTTTTCGGGTTCAGAGGTTTGTTTAGGAGAAGAATGAGGTGTTGGTTCAGGGGTAGGTTGTTTGGGTGGTTGGTATACAACTAATTGTAAGTTGTTTGTGGGTGAGTTTTCAGAGGAGGTATCGAGGGTGATGGTTTCAGGTGTAGGTTTAGATTTAAGGAGAGTAGAGATTGGTTGGTTATCAGAGGATGAGGGAGAGGATGGTAATAGTAACGTACCAGGTGCACCGGGGTTCTCACCCTGAGATTGTGCAGGCCCTGGAGTGGGCGTTGAGGCTGGTACCTTCTCGACGAAGAAGGTGTCATCGTCTTCATCATCATCATCATCTTCATCATCATCCTCATTCTCGTTTGTTCCCCCCTGTTCATCGGTTCTCCAGTTGGTGGAGGGGGAATAAACGGAATGGTCTCTCGGCTGTCTCTCCCCCTCAACAGGTGCCTGTTGCAAGGCAGCTGTTGAAACACTCCGCTGGAGGAGAGAGGCCATATTGGCGTTAAGCTTCCTGTTGATGAAGGAAGATGAGAGCAGGGACTGGAGAAGTTCCCTATCGGCCGTGGTGAACGATGGCGGCGGAGGAGGAGCAGTGGTCAGCGTGTTCACTGCAGTGGCAAGTTCATCCACTTTCTCCTGGAGGGCTCTAAGGCCAGTCTCCTGCGCATCCAACCTCTTCACCACAAGTTGTTGGAAGTTGGTGGTGGAGGTGGAGTTGTTGTTGACCGCTGTGGAGAGAGCGGGTAACGCCGTGGCCTTCAGGTCGTCTACAGACGCCTGAAGGGAGGAAGAGGAGGTAGCCACCTGAGAGACCTTGTCATGGATGGCATCCAGACAAGGTATGGTGATGGTGACACTGTTGGGATTTTGTGGGATCCTCGTATCAAACTGACACGAGAAAAACCGTGATCTCAAACCTAACTGGTCGAGACACACGACAAAACCACATGAAACAAACTGTTCCAAAGGTTTAACAATCAAACCTAACTGGTTTGATTAAGCGGAAGCAATAACGATTAAAATCCCGAAAACATCACAGATCTTATGTGTTTATCTTATTACAGTTAATATACAGGTTTAGGGTTATTACCTGGATTGCTTGAGATAGATCCACCCGTAAACGACCAAACGGAATTCCCTCTAGCTGGATCTAACCCCGGAATACTTCACGAACAAACGGTACGCGAAGAACACGATCAATCAAAACCGAAACCGGATCTGGTTTCTTGCTTGGTGAGATCGACGAAGAGAGAGAGAGAGAAGAGAGAAAAGTTTCTTGGTTGATTGAATTAGTTGAATGAATAATCATAGCCTAGCACATCTATTTATATGAATAATTTCCATATACTAGATTGCTTCCATATTCTTTCTTTCTCTCTAAGAAAGAATAATTTCCATAATTATCTTTATTCTTTCTTTTTCTCCAAGAAAGAATATTTACCAATTATTATATTTCCACATAATAATTACTAGATAATTATAAACCAATTAATTAACCCTTTTATATATTTATTTAACTAATAAATATATAACTGTAATTAATTATCAGAAACCTTTTACTTTGGGGTTTTTACAGAAAACACCCAACAGTTTTATAATTCACTATTATAAAACTAAACTCTCCAAACTGGGGTTATTATACTATCCGAATTATAGGTCCTCACAGGTGTGACCCTCAAGTGACTTATAACGTTGGATGTGCGATCAAACGGTTTGTCAACTTATGCACATAATGCTAACAGACTCCCACTTGTGCAAGTTGGCAATAACAGATTGATGACACGGACCTAAGGAGGCCCCTAGACAGGCACTTAGGCTAACCAGGTTATAAGCACCCTTATACCCAGGTAGGTGATAAAACGTTCCTAAAAGGAAACAACATTTATGAACAAACTGTCCACGAATCGGGTATAAACTAGGCTTTTCCTTTTGCATCACGATATTTCAATTTTGAGTATGAGCATGGATACAGTCAACTCTGAATACTCAAAGATTATGTTTCTCGACTATCCGACCTCTACTGATTGGTAAACGACAAAGAACAAATCAGTTCGTTTGGGCATGGCCATGCACTTCATCAGTCTTTTCAGTCAATCAAGGGGCCCAGGAAATATCTCTCTTCGAAGAAGAGGTGCAAATCCCATCTTGCATATCTGCATTTGTCACCACGGCTTCAGCTGAATCTAGTTACGCCCCGTATGACCACCCTGTTACGGCGTGATGTTAGAACGTACTAAGTATCCAACAGTCCTCGTAATGCCAAACCAAATACCTCAGGTGCTAAGGACAACCTCTGGGAGTCTTACTCATGACTAAATCCATGGAGTAATCTCAACCGGCGGATCACATCCGATATTCGCTGCTCTATCGAATATCCGTGTAGTTTTTGGTCTACATCACTTGTAGCTGTTATTCAATGACTGATCATAACCACCCAAAAACTCCACGATGACTTTATAGCCCTACCAAAGTTCCCACCTTGATAAGTTGTCACGGATAATTTCAAATAAAAACTGAAACTAGTTTTTATTCCCGGATCAAAACATGCTAAGTGTAAAAGAGACAAAGAAACTAATTTCGTTTAGTCCTCCATATTCCACTCTGTAATAAGAACGAAATTAATAGCATTTCTAAGTTACTTTTATGGTGTCTACTCAACGTATACCAAATACTGATTTAAACGAAGTATCACCCTTCTTCAGTTTAATCCCTTTGATTAGTGTTTACCATACTAATCAAAGAAATAACCAAAAATAGTACAAGCTTAGTATCATCTGATACTTTCCACTTGACTATGCTAATTTTGTTCTTGCAAACACCCTTAAAACAAAATTAGACTTTCACCATATTTCCTGAACCTGGAGATACTGGAAAAACTCCTGGTTTCCTTGAATATGAAACATCAAACTGCAACTTCCCTTAGTTGCTGTGTAGATACATGATTCCGACCTGAAATCTAACAAAATTTCCATTTACCAAGTCTGGTAAATCCAGGAAATTTACTCTAGTGTTTTATAACACTTTGGAGTCAAAAAGATATTTAATATCTTTAGTTCATTCCAACACTATTTAATTATTGATCATCTCAAAGTCAATTATGACTTTATACTGTCTCAACATATGAAACTATTTATCTATCCTTCTTAAAAGGTAGATCTTATATCTTATGAATTTATATCCTACCTGGATTATAATTCCGAGATATATTAAATCAATAATTAATACATACAGACATATACACTTATATATATCTTTTATTCTTTATCACGGAACTGGATATAGAATAAACTAGGCTCCCACTAACCTATATGAAAACTGACCATTACTTAAAATTAACTATTGACTTTAGTCAAAACTTGACTTCCTAGTCAATTTTATTTTAAGTAATACTAGAATTTAACATTTACAAAACTTAACCGGATTTTATCAAATCCCAATTCCAAAACTTGGAATTTTCTAGTTTTATAAATACTGATGTTATCAACGTCGTCTGAGATAACATCCTAAATTCTTTCTAAAACATGTGAGTAATATTTTATAATCCTTTTACTCATGTATGTTTTATTCTCAAAAACACATTCCTAAAATAATAGTACTTCGTGTGTTTTTGATAGTTTTCATATAACTATTACTTCAAATCAATTAATTAAAACATTGAAGTAATTCTGTTAGTGTAATATATGACATCTAGGATCTACTATTTAAATCAAGTCAGTCTTGACTTTAAACAGATTCAACAACATCATCATGCACAAGATATTAAATCAAGACAATAAGTTTAAAACCAATTTTAATAAACCATAAATATCCAAAAGATCACAACCATTCAAAATTGTTTTAAAACCACAAACATAAATTTAAAATTGTCTTGATAAATATCTGATGATAAACTAGCATGTAGATCCTCGCAATCCTGGGCACCTCACTTTTGACCACCTGCAATTAGAATATTTGCACTAGGTGTCAACATACTTGTAAACTAACAAGTGAAAGTGATAAACTAAAGCAATCACAAATACCTGAGGCATTATTGCCTTCTTTGTGACGCTTTGGGCAGTTTCGCCTCCAATGACCAAGTTCATGGCATATGAAACACCTATTCTCGGTCTTGGCTTTGTTAGGCTTCACTTTCTTGCCCTTGCCCTTGCGTTCGTCATCGACCTTGGTCACACTCTGGCTTGCCTGAGACTGGCTCTTGCCCTTACTGGTGTTTCCATGCCCACGCTTTCTCTTCGCTCTACCATCTCCGACCATGAGCACATCCTTGGTCTTGGTCCCGGTCCCCATACTCAACTCAGCAGTTTTCAACATGGAATGCAACTCTGCAATTGTCTTTTCCATGTTATTCATATTATAGTTAATTACAAACTGCTTATAATCCTCAGTCAATGAGTTGAGTATCGTATCCGTTGCTAACTGCAACGGAACTGGGTGACCAAGCCTCTCTAGGTGATCAATATGCTTCTTCATTTTCATGACGTGATCACTGACCGAGGTCCCCTTGGCCATCTTGCACGCGTTCAGTGCCCGAGTGGCATCATAACGCTCTGTGCGTGCTTGCGTCTGAAACATGTCCCTCAACTGGCGGATCATGTCATAGGCATTGGTGTTCATGAGCCCTGTTTGCAGATCTGGGCTCATAGTCGCAAGCATGAGACAGCCAACATCCAGCAAATCATCAGAATGCTTTCTATAAGCATTTCTTACATTGGCAGTAGCATTTGCTGGAGGGGCCTCACCTAGAGGCTCTTCAAGGACGTACCACTTCCTCTCGTGCCTGAGCACAATCATCAGATTGCGCTCCCAGTCGAGGAAGTTAGCTCCAGTGAGCTTGTACTTTTCAAGAATGGAGCGAAGAGACAGGTTATTAGTGTTGGTTACAGTGTTTGCCATCTACACATTTAAAACATTTGGCTTTAGTAACTGTGAATAGACTCCCAACAAATATCAATAAACCCTTAAATGATAAATATTGGGCTAGGATCCTTATTTCATACGTCCTGATGTACGGCTTGCTCACGTCACACCAGGCCCGTACTATTTCGGTAGGTAAGGACTTATACCAATCACATCTAACTGACATGACTCCTAGATCTTTTCGGGGCATCGGATAAAACCGTACATGTTTTAGTCCCTCAGTGCATTTTGGCCCGATACGACACGGTGAATTGTTACAAAACCAAAATAGATCACACCATTTGGGACTGGTTTACTTATCACACCCCTTTCAGCTTGGGGTTTGAACGCGGACGTCCAAGGCTTGTTCACTTCCAACGCCCGCGTACCTTACGCCGTTAGGTGTCCCAAGTGGGTTGCACTACTGATCTATGATTTTCGGGGTTTTTAACTAAGTTTTGAGAAACCTTTTATTTTCCAGTATTTTTAGAAAACTTTGCAATTTTAAAACTGACTGTTTTAAAAGGCAACCAATGTTTAAAACTAACTGTTATTAAACATACACGCTATTTAAAACTAACTTGTTTTAAAAGCACCTGCTAATTAAAACTAACTGTTTTAATAGCATGACTGCTAACCAAAAACTAGCTGTTTTTGAAAGCCTTCTTGCTGACCAAAACTAACTGTTTTGTCAACATGCCTTTATAAGAAAAACAATCTTATAAACATAAGGTTTTAAAATAAAATTTACCGTTTAAAAAGGTTTGGAAAAACTGGCAATTTTAATTTTTAAAACCTAACAGATTTCATGATTGTAAAGTTTTAAAACTCTCTCTAAATTTTAAAACGTTTGATAAAATAAACATGCAATAATTATCAACCAATCATGAGCAGGCAGTTAAACACATCTACGCAGTTAAAGATTAATAACTACGCATTTAAAACATCTAATTACAGATTTGCCAATTAAATGACCTATTATAAATTTTCTTTCGTAGCTCCCACTGGCCTTGGCATGTCTGATGGAACTCCGGGAAAAAGAAAATATTGAAAAATATCCTAAGGTCATTTTCATTATGAAGGGGTTGCAAGTAGCATACAGGCCTTAATGTACTAAGTCGGCAATTACTGTAATAGATACAACCAATATACACAACAGGTATAATTCATGCAATCATATAAAGCATTTAAGCAAGCAGAGAACAATCCTAGATCCGTTAAAGAATATCTCGTTCGGTTTATCGTAAAACATGGTTTTAACTGATTTATAAAAACAAACTGTTTTACAAATCAAAACTAATATTTTAATCTGAAATCGGTTTTTACTATAAATTTATTATATAAAACCAATTTTCTAAAATATTTGTTTTTATCCAAAACATATCAAACCGGACATTCCGAACCAACTGTTCGGAATTATAGACACTGGCCTAGAAACTGTGTCGTGGTTTGACCAACTGGTCAAACATGACACCTGGCCCATTTGACCAAAACTGAGTCAAATAACTGGTTTGATAAACACATGTTTAATAAAATCTTAAAATAATTTTATAAGATTAAATAAATTAATTTGGATAAAAGCCTAAAAACCATTAAACCCTTTTTGGGCCTCAAACTGGGTCCAAAATTTCTGGGTCCTGGGCCTCGGATAGGTTAGGCCCAATAAAACGAAAAACCCAAAAACACGATCTCGTGATCGATCGATATCTCGTCGTAATCATCGCCTTTAGTGATGGTAACAACAAACGGTCTCTACCACCACCGCGATCATCGCAACACTATACGCCGGTGACGAAACAAAATCGCCGCCGTTGCCACCAAGTGGCCGGCGGCGTCAATATCAAACCACCATTACCACCGTTGGTGGTCGGTTAACGAGACAAAACACCAACCACTGCCGCCATCGTCTTCCGACAACAGCAGCATCCACAGTCGACGCCACCATCACCGGTGACGTTCGGCGATTCAATCGGCTTTGGCCGATTCGTATGTCCGGCGACGATAACGCCAAAGCGCCACCGCCGCCACCGCAAAACGACGCCACCGTCCGGTGACAGCAGCGACACCACCATTCGGTGGTTGCCGCAGCCATCGTTCCCGTCGAATCAACAACCGCTGCCACCACCGCACGGTGGCTTGCGATTGCGAAACAAAGCCAGCCACCACCGCCGCCCGGCGAGGCCGCAAGGCAGCCGGCGGACGGCTTGGTGGTTCGTGGTTCGTTCGGCGACGACGGCCACAGCCGCCGCCACCACCACCGATGCACCACCGATGCACCACCGCTGCCGATTCGTGGCTTGCGGTGGTCGATTGATTTCTGCGGAGCCATCACTGCCGCTCACGGCCACCACCAAACTGGTGGTTGGGCCACGGCTTGGTGTGGTGTGGGTCTGGCCACCGCTAGAGTGCGGTTTGGCCGCCGCCTGGCGGTCCGGTCGGTCACTGCCGCCGAGCCGCCGCTGTGGTGGTTTAACTGGCGATCGGTGGGATGGTTGCGGTTTTCCACCGTTCCGCCACCGATCTCGTTACCGTGTGTGATTTCGTGTTTTTAGTTTTAATTAGATAAACGATAAACAAAAACTGATAAAAAATAAATTTTTACACAACTGATAAAGATTAAACCTTTATCTAACTGATAAAGATTAAACCTTTACCTAACTGATAAAGTTTTAGTTTTTATTGAAAAACTGATAATTACCCAAAATCTTTACCAAACTGATAAAGATAGTCAAATCTTTACCAAACTGATAAAGATTAAACCAAATAAAAACAAATCTTTACCAAACTGATAAAGATTATGTTTTATTCAAAACTGATAATTATCAAACTGATTAAATCTTTACCAAACTGATAAAGATTAAATCCAAACTTTATTCACAAGAAACAATTTTAACGGATCTAATAACAATTAAACAAAATAAACAATTAAAAAAAACTGTGGCTCTGATACCACTGTTGGGATTTTGTGGGATCCTCGTATCAAACTGACACGAGCAAAACCGTGATCTCAAACCTAACTGGTCGAGACACACGACAAAACCACATGAAACAAACTGTTCCAAAGGTTTAACAATCAAACCTAACTGGTTTGATTAAGCGGAAGCAATAACGATTAAAATCCCGAAAACATCACAGATCTTATGTGTTTATCTTATTACAGTTAATATACAGGTTTAGGGTTATTACCTGGATTGCTTGAGATAGATCCACCCGTAAACGACCAAACGGAATTCCCTCTAGCTGGATCTAACCCCGGAATACTTCACGAACAAACGGTACGCGAAGAACACGATCAATCAAAACCGAAACCGGATCTGGTTTCTTGCTTGGTGAGATCGACGAAGAGAGAGAGAGAGAAGAGAGAAAAGTTTCTTGGTTGATTGAATTAGTTGAATGAATAATCATAGCCTAGCACATCTATTTATATGAATAATTTCCATATACTAGATTGCTTCCATATTCTTTCTTTCTCTCTAAGAAAGAATAATTTCCATAATTATCTTTATTCTTTCTTTTTCTCCAAGAAAGAATATTTACCAATTATTATATTTCCACATAATAATTACTAGATAATTATAAACCAATTAATTAACCCTTTTATATATTTATTTAACTAATAAATATATAACTGTAATTAATTATCAGAAACCTTTTACTTTGGGGTTTTTACAGAAAACACCCAACAGTTTTATAATTCACTATTATAAAACTAAACTCTCCAAACTGGGGTTATTATACTATCCGAATTATAGGTCCTCACAGGTGTGACCCTCAAGTGACTTATAACGTTGGATGTGCGATCAAACGGTTTGTCAACTTATGCACATAATGCTAACAGACACTACTAGGAGCAGGGGAGGCAGCGGCGGCAGCAGCAGTGGCAGAGGCTGCGGAGGCTTCGGCGGCAGTGGCAGCAGCCTTGGCAGCTGCAAGCTCAAGCTCCATGGCCTGAAGCTGGGCCTTGTGAGCTTCTTCCTGTTGCTGGAGCGCCGTGCGGACCTCCTGCAGTTGCCTTTCAGCGGACTGTCGACGTAGCTCAACTGCGTTCAGCTGACGGTCGGCATCCGTGAAGATGAAATCGTTGAAGGGATCTTCCTGATGGAGTTGAGGGTGCCCTTCAACAGCTGCTCCTAAAGAACCTGTAAACAGAGTAGCTAAGTGAGTACTAGAAGACTCAGTAGCTTTCATAGAAGAAGAAATGGCAATAGTATGCTTAATAGTATTACCTGAGGCTAGGTGGGTATCAGAGCGATTACCCTCCACGTTCTCTGAGTGTTCGAGATGAACAACCTCAGGTTCTTGTTGGACAGGAGCAGAGATAGGAGTATCTGCAGGTGAAGAAGTTTTAGATAAAGGAGATGGTTTATTAAACAATTAAGGCAGGGTAATGTAGTATTTCTTACCAGCTGGTGCCTTCTTTTTCTTTGACGCCTTGGATTTGGCGCGTTTGGGCTGGGGTGGAGGAGAGGAGCCAGAGGGAGGAGGGCGCTTCAGAGGCGCCGAAGAAGTTGTTGCAGCTGGGGAAGTCAGTATTGGGTTAGCTACTGACATAGCATGCAGAGAAGAAGAAGAAGAGGGTTTGGAAGAGAAGATAGAAAACATACCTTGAGCAGGAGCAGAGATGGGTTGTTCCTCTGCGTCTGGTTGTGCTTCAGGGACAACCAGAACAGCAGACAGAGGAACATCGTCGGATTTGGCAGAGAGCTGTTCCAGAAACTTCACGCCTAAGGCGTAATTGTTGAAGTTTCCCTCTGTTGGGTAATTGGTACCCATGTGCATCGCCAGGATTGCAGTGAAGAAACTGGTGTAGGGGACGTTCACCACCCTGGTGCGGTTCTTGATCTTCTTGATCATGTCGTCCCAGATACAGCGGACATAGTCAAACTTGCGATTTTTGATCGCAGAGTAGACCATGTTCTGTATGACGGTGGGGAATTGCTCCGTGCTCCCCGTCTTCCCTGTCAGACAGAGACCAAACCTGTTCCATATATAATAGAACGTTGCGTTTAGCCCCGTCTTGTGGACAGTGGCAGCAGTCTTCGCCGGAGGTTGGCCTTCACGCACAGGCCATTTGTAGCCAGTAGCATCCAGGAGTGCTATTATTTCGTCAGAGGTAGGAGGAGTGGGAAACTTCTGCTTCTTGGGGAAGTTTAGCACGTTCCTCAGGGACCCGATGCCGAACGAAATGATCTCGTCCTTGATCTAGAACTTAATCACTTCGTGCATCTTGCCCTTTGAGTTCCTTTCCTGGGCTGTGGTGGCAGTGGACCACAATTGCAGAAGGAGGGGTTTGTTAGGCGCCGGGTTCAGAGTGAACGTCGTCTTCAGGGGACAGGAGAGGAGGAAGTCCCTGGCAGGCTTTAGAAACCCCTTGTTTGCAGGGAGGTCAAATTTCCCAATTAAGTTGTTGGGTTTAACTGCAAGTCGTGCTGGGGAATAACTATCGGAAGGTTTCCAGAAGCCGTCATGAGAGTTGTTGCCTCAGAGGAGAGCTGGGCGTCCAGTGATGTAGATGTAGTAGCAGCCATTCTGTTAAAACATAAAAACAACATATGTGGATGATTAAGGATCCAAAATATGCATTTTCTTCACTTTTCAATGAACACAGAATATGTTCATAAAAGTGGTGAAATCCTTTATATTTGGAATGGATTAGATAACAAAATACACAAAAGGAATGTGTTTTTGGTATTAAAAAGAAACTTTTATTTTGATGAGTAGATATCAAAATAAGAGTTTATGATTGTTCTTAAAAGAAAAAAAGAAAATCATATAAACTGTTTTAACAAAAATCTTAGAAGATTTTGGGAAAACTAAGATCAAACGAACTGATCTTAGGGTTTTTGGAAAAACGTTTAACAAAATAAGTTGTTTAGATGAAGAATACCAACTTAAAGTGTAGAATGAACAAGAGTAAAGAAACACTTACGATGATCTTGTTAAAGAAAAGTGATGAGTGTTCTTGGTGTTCTTGAGAGAAAAAAAATCTTGCTTTTTCTTGCTTGAGTTCTTAGAGAGAATTATGTGAGCGTAAAGAGTGTAATGGATTACGAGTGAGGTTTTTATACCTCGCGGTTGGAGAGAGAAAATGGATGAGAGAGAAACGGGTGGCTAAATTCAAACGTAATGATGAAAAAGGAGGTTCTACGCGCGTTCACGCGCCTGACACACGTCGTGGGGAACAGGAAACGTCCCATTACGTGTCAGTGCAGATGAAAAGTTTGTTTTATTTGAAAAGATAAAAACCACCTTTTCAGGGGATAATTCCATTTTGATGAAAGATTTATTTTCTTGGAATTGGAGTACTTATCAGATAAGCACTGTTTTGGGAAAATCCTCTTATCACATTTAATGTGATAAGGTTTCAGGAGCAGAGGTACTTACCTGAGAATCATCAGTATTCGGATGTTGAACAAAGATTTTGTAAGTACTGAATAGAGTCATCCTCTGATGAGAGTTAGTTCAGGAGTTGTTAAAGAAAGAGTCCTGAGAATAGTTATTCTATAGGATTTAACAACTGTTTGTCCTGATAAACTTCAATCATCAGGATTTAACATCCCAAGTTCACTGATGAGCATATTGAAACGCGTTACATCAAGTGGTTTGGTAAAGAGGTCAGCAAGCTGATATTCAGTAGGGACAAAATGGAGTTCAATATCACCATTCATCACATGATCCCTGATGAAGTGATATCTCACTTCAATGTGCTTTGTCTTGGAGTGTAAGACAGGATTGTTGGCGATGGCTATCGCTGAAGTATTGTCACAGTAGATAGGAGTTTTAGAAAGTTGTATGTCATAGTCCTGAAGTTGATTTCTCAGCCACAGGACTTGAGCACAACAGATTCCTGCTGCAACATATTCAGCCTCAGCAGTTGATGTGGACACAGAGTTCTGTTTCTTGCTAGTCCAGCTCACCAACTTGCCACCAAGCAGGTGACACCCACCAGTGGTGCTTTTCCTGTCAATCTTACATCCTGCAAAGTCACTATCAGAATATGCAGTTAGATCGAACCCTGAGTCCTTGGAGTACCAAAGACCCAGATTAGGAGTTCCCTTCAGATATCTGAAGATCCGCTTTACAGCGGTCAGATGGGATTCTTTGGGTTCAGCCTGATAACGAGCACATAAACATGTAGAATTGATAGGTCCAAACAATCAAACAACGAGATGATAAAGAAGAGAATCAAAGAGATGAAAATGCAAAGTTCTTGTTTATTAATGAAAGCTTTCAAAACACCAAGAACACACACTAAAACACCTAGTCGACTCTCATAGGAAAATGATTCCACCCCCTTCCTTTCCAAACCCTAGACTTATATATAGGTCCATTACACTAAAGCCCAAGCCCAAGCCCAATAAACTAATTAACTAATTAAAAGCTAATTAATCCCTCTCAAAGCTTCCTTAATAAAACTTTCTAATTAGGACAATTTGGTCCTAACAATCTCCCCCTAAAGTTTTATAAAGGAAGCATCTCTGATCTTCTCCCCCTAGCTTTCGTGAGAAAACCTTAGTGGCGTTCGGCTACATTTTGATCTCCAAGCTCCCCCTCGATTGTAGCTCTTCATCTTCGGTTTCAACTGAAAGACCAGATCCGATTTGCAATAACCGCGACTGATTGCACAAACTACAGCTCAACCTGTAAATAACTCAACACGTCTGATAACCGCAGAATACAACAGCTTGAACCAGAGCATGTTGATTCATCCAACTATGTTGATCTCCCGCCCAGAAAAACAAAGGGATAGATGCATGTGTGAGTTACCGTGCAGATCAGCAAGAAAAATAAAGGTTCTGTCTTTGACCCCTTGTTGAACAGGAATTCAGCATAAGAGCTTTAAATCTGATAAGCTCACAACTGGGTAAATACCGAAGCTTGGATCACCGAAACACCGTATGGAATGAGAGACTGGGAGTAGATACTGAACGAGATGCTCTGCTTTGATCTCTCTACTGCTCAGAAGGTAGTCGATTTCCTGAAATTTTCCAAAGTGTCAAGTAATCAGATCCAGATCTAGTCTTCTTAGTCAGATGGATGACGACCGTCACTCAGTATTCTAGATCGCAACCGAACCTCCACAACGGTGAAATGGATAGGAATTAAGCACGTTACAACAGTACCATTCACCGAAGCTGGCATCCAGAGGAAAAACTCAACTCGCACTCCATCGAGGAATAATTCCATCTAATAAAAACTCTAGAATAATGGTTGCAGAGCGTCAGGCTTCTGAGTAGTCTAACCAAATGCAGAATCCGATCACCATCGTTCTGAAATCGTTACAAATCTGACATGTCTTCAAAGAATCTGGAGCAGTCGGGGAAATGAGAGAAATTCAATTTTCAAGGTTGAAAACTGAATATGGGCTAAAAACGGGGCTGATATTGATCTTTACGAACCAATTGGGAAAGAAAGGTGGCTAATTAAGCGCAGGGGTTTTGAAACACAAAAGTATTTGAATTTGGGTGGGTCTAGATCGCAGCGGAATATGATCTTGAAGGCTTATCTGAAGATGATACTCGAGTCGGGACAAGCAGTTTCCCGAGTCGGAAATGGAGTTCGGAAAGTGTTAACAAAAATTGAACATAACCTTGACTCAAAGGCGAGTCGAGAAACTCGAAAACCCGAAAGGGTATTTCATGTCTCCCGAGTCGGAAAATAGGAACAGCAAGGTAGTTCAAGAGGTTAACAAAATTTGAGCATACCCTCGTCTCAAGAGCGAGTCGGGAAAACTAGAAAACCCGAAAGGGTATTTCATGTTTCCCGAGTCGGAAAATGAGAACAAAAAAAGGCACTCAATTTTTTTATTTTATTTTATTTATTTTTTTTTTACTATTCATCCGGTTCGGAAAACACTATTCCGAATCGGAAAACACTATTCATTCAATTTTTTTTTATTTTTATTTTTTTACTATTTCGATTCGGAAAACGAGGTTTTCCGATTCGGAAAAGCACTATTCATGCGGAATTTTTTTTTTTTTTTTTTTTACTATTCCGATTCGGAAAACGAGGTTTTCCGATTCGGAAAAGCACTATTCATGCGGATTTTTTTTTTTTTTTTTTTTTTTTGGACTCGGAAAATATGAGTTTTCCAACTCGGAAAACTTGAATATTCAAGTTTTCCAACTCGAAAAACATGAATATTTAGCCCAAAACTTCATTCCAGATCCAAAAAATGAAGCAACTTGAAAAATAGATCATTTCAAGCTCAAAGATGCTTCAAAACACAACCCAAACATCCATCTTCATCATCTTCAACAAGATCTAAACCCCCAAAACCCCAAAAACTCAAAAAAAAATGAAACTTTTCAAAAAAATAAAGTTTCAAAACCCAATAAAAATCATCTCAAATTGTTTGATTCAATAGGAACAAACAAATCTACTGATTTGTTTGGCTCTGATACCATTTGATAGGTCCAAACAATCAAACAACGAGATGATAAAGAAGAGAATGAAAGAGATGAAAATGCAAAGTTCTTGTTTATTAATGAAAGCTTTCAAAACACCAAGAACACACACTAAAACACCTAGTCGACTCTCATAGGAAAATGATTCCACCCCCTTCCTTTCCAAACCCTAGACTTATATATAGGTCCATTACACTAAAGCCCAAGCCCAAGCCCAATAAACTAATTAACTAATTAAAAGCTAATTAATCCCTCTCAAAGCTTCCTTAATAAAACTTTCTAATTAGGACAATTTGGTCCTAACAAGAATACATGATATCAGGGCGACTAGCTGTGAGATACAGCAGAGAGCCGATCATTCCTCGGTAGAGAGTCACATCAACAGGTTTCCCTTTGGAATCCTTGTCAAGTGACAGAGGAGGAGCCATTGGAGTCTTCATCGGTGTACAGGATGTGAGATCAAATTTCTTCAGCATCTCATGTACATATTTACCTTGATTGATAAAGATTCCCTTTTCAGATTGCTTGATCTGAAGTCCTAAAAAGAATGTTAGTTCACCCATCATAGACATTTTATATTCAGATTTCATGAGCAACTCAAACTTTTCGCAGAGTTTGGGATTTGTGGATCCAAAGATAATGTCATCGACATATATCAGGACAAGAAGGATATGCTTAGGATATTTCTTTAGAAATAAGGTGCTATCATTCTTTCCACGAACAAAACCTTTAGAGAGAAGAAAGGTTGAGAGGGTATCATACCAGGCACGAGGAGCCTGTTTTAACCCATAGAGAGCCTTGTTTAACTTGTAGACGTGATCAGGGAACTTAGGATCTACGAAGCCAGGAGGCTGAGCCACATAGACTTCTTCATTAAGTTTTCCATTCAGAAAGGCATTTTTAATGACCATCTGATAAACCTTGAAGTTCATATGTGCTGCGAAGGCTAGGAAAACTCGCATTGCTTCGAGCCTAGCCACAGGAGCAAAGGTTTCATCGTAATCAATGCCCTCTTCCTGCCTGTATCCCTGAGCCACAAGGCGAGCCTTGTTTCGAATAATCGTACCAATCTCATCAAGTTTATTTCAAAAAATCCACTTGGAACCAATGATAGTACGTTTTCGAGGCCTAGGGACGAGAAGCCAGACATTGTTTCTGATGAACTCTGCTAGCTCTTCCTGCATGGCTGAGATCCAGGCAGGATCACGCAAGGCATCATCTATTTCTTTAGGTTCATTTTCAGAGATGAAATTAACATAAAGACAGACGTTACCAGATTGACGTCGAGTTTTAATGCAAGAGGAGGCATTACCAAGAACTTGATCAATGGGATGATCCTTGGTCCATCGAAGAGCAGGTGGCTGATACACCTGTCCTGAAGTGGAAGCTTCATTTACTGATGGATCAGGGAGAAGATTAGTGGGAGTAGGCTCAGTAACAGTGGTTTGAGAAAAGTCTTCACTGTTGGTGGGTTGATCAGGTTCAGATGGTGTGATTTGGGTAATTGGAGTGGCATTTATCAGAGGTGGAGTAGATATTTCAGTGGATGGTATAGGAGGATCTTCTTCAAAACCATCAGGGAGGTTTTGAGGAGTTGGATCAACAATGGGAGGTTCAGGGACTTGAAAGAAAGAGTCAGCCCACTGATTTATTTCAGAGTTTTCATGAGGGTGAGGGAAAGTAGGACCCGATTCATCAAACTTGACATGAATCGTTTCCTCTATGGCTTGTCTTCGTTTGTTGAACACACGGTAGGTTTTAGAGATAGAGGAGTATCCAAGGAAAATTCTATCATCAGACTTGGAATCGAACTTTCCAAGGTTATCTTTGTTGTTCAGGATGTAGCAGACACAACCAAAGATATGGAGATGTTCGATAGAGGGTTTCCTGTTACGAAAGAGTTTGTAAGGAGTTCTTCTGAAGCGCTTTACTATCAGGGATCTGTTCTGAGTATAGCAAGCTGTGTTAACAGCTTCTGCCCAGAATTGAGTGGCAAGATTGGCTTCACTCAACATCGATCGTGCAGCTTCAATCAGGGTTCTGTTTCGTGTTTCAGCAACGCCATTTTGCTGAGGAGTTCTCACAGATGAGAAATTCCGAGAGATACCTTTCTGATCGAAGAAAGTTTCCAGGGTACTGTTTTTGAATTCAGTTCCATGGTCACTCCTGATTGATCGAACAGTAAGGTTGTTGAGTCTTTCCATCTTCCTGACGAACAGAATGATTTCTTCAGGAGCATCACTCTTGGATCGAAGAAAGAACACCCAAGTATATCTGGAATATTCATCAACGATTACCAGAGTGTATTTCTTTCCAGCAATGGATTGGACGTTGACTGGTCCAAAAAGATCCATGTGGAGAAGTTGTAGAGGAGAGCTGATGGAGGAAATCTGCTTGGACTTGAAACTAGCCCTGGTCTGTTTTCCTTTCTCACATGCTGAACAAAGAGATACCTTTGTATAGCGAAAGTCAGGAAGACCAATGACAAGATTGTTGATGCAGAGTTGATTCAGCGTCTTGAAGTTGAGATGAGAAAGACGCTTGTGCCAAAGCCAATTAGTATCAGAGGAAGCACGAGATACAAAGCAGAAATTGTCAGTGGAAGTATTCATGTTGATGATATAGATATCAGCATGTCTCACTCCAGTGAGAATAACTTCCTTTCTTCTGTTTTTGACTTTGCACTTCTTCTTTGAGAAGGAGACTTTGTGATTCTTATCACACAGTTGACTGATGCTCAGAAGATTATGCATCAGGCCTTCAACATAAGCAACTCTTTTGAAGGTAGTTACTCCATTGGTCAGTGTGCCATACCCTCGGGTTTGGCCTTTACCGTTTCCTCCAAAGGTCACAGCAGGACCTCTTTCTTCACGGTAGTTAGAGAGGACAGATTTAGAACCAGTCATATGTCGAGAGCATCCACTGTCCAGGTACCAGATGCCCTTATCCTGTAAGATTTAGAGTTTAAGTTTTTCTTGGTACCCATAGGACTATGGATCCAGAAGTATCAGTAGGACTGGTGGAGTCAGTGGCAGCCTTAACTGATTCATCAGTTCTTGAGGCTGGAGTCTTGACTGAGGAGACAGTCTTGACAACCTTCTTTCCTTTGACTGAGTTATCAGTCTTAGGATTTTTCTTTACCTTAGCTGATTTTTCAGCTTTGGTAGCATCAGGACACTTACTCGCAATATGGTCATTTAATCCACAGTGATAACATTTGCGATATTGAAAGCGTTTAGTGTGGTCCAGGAAGCCTTTAAACTTCAAGTAAGCAGGACCAGCACCAAGTATGCCTTTAGCATTGGACAGAGGAGGAATTGGTTTCTTCTCCCGAGTCTTTTGCTTCAGGTCAATCTTCAGTCTGGGAACAGGATTTTGAGAGAAAGATTTTGATCCTGAGACTGAAGGACCACCACCCAGAACTTTGTTTTTGGGTTTAGGACTCTTGGTCTTTGAAGGTGTTACAGTTTTGGATTTTTCCTTGACTGTGTTCTTATTGCTCTTAGGAGCACCTTCAGAGTGTGTGTTAGAAGAAGAAGGGATGTTTTCAGGAGCATTAGGATCAGGGATAGAAGAAACAAATTTTCCAAATTTGAGCATGGAACTATCAGATTTAGTTCCTTCATGAGTGTATCCAAGACCCCTTTTGTTTTTAACATTTCTTCCTGAGGCTAATATTTCATCAACCTTTTCAGAAGCGTTACTCCATCCTTTGATGGTGACTTTTTCAGCGTTTAACTCAGCCAGGGCTCTTTCTTTGGCTGCAAGAGCCATTTCTCTTTCAATACAGAGTGTTTTATTTACAGTGACCTGGTCTTTATAGTTTTCTTCCAGAATGGTAAGCTGTTTTATTTTTTCTTGACATTCTTTGAGTTGTCCTCGAAGATCAATATTCATTTTTTCAGCAGAGGTTTTACCATTAAGGGCTTTGTAAAGATCAAGAGTGACCAGGTCCAGCTGAGTTAAGCTTTCAAGAGGGACGAGAGGAATAGGTACCTGACTGGAAGAATCAGTCGCAGAGGTTGAAGCTTCAGGAGTGGTGGAAGAAGAAGCTTCAGGAGCCTGAGGAGGAATCTCTTCAGGGACCTCTTCTATCTTAGCCATGAGAGCTAAGGTAGGTTCCTCAATAATGGCCATCAGTGCCACTTGAGTGTCTTCCTCATCCGATGAGTCATCAGAGGAGACATCATCCCAGTCGCAGTCTTCTGCGATAAGACCTTTACCCTTGCGCTGAATTTTCATCTTTTTGTACTTTTCCTTCAGGCGCTGGTATTTGGGGTTCTTAGAAGAAGATTTGGCAGAGGAGGGAGCGAACTGACTTTTCCTGTACCTGCAATCATTAGCAAAGTGTCCTTTGCCCTGACAGTTGTAGCAGATAGCAGTAGCCTTATAAACAGGGTCTGATTTAGGCTTGTCAGTAATAGTAAGATGTTTCTTTTTGTGGAAGTTTCCCTTTTTGGCAAACTTCTTGAAAGATCTGGTTAACAAAGCAAGAGATTCATTGAATTCAGGATCTTCTGACATGTCAGAGTCAGAAGATTCTAATTCAGTAATAGTTACTGAAGAAGGAGTGGCGACAGTAGGAACTGAGTCAGAGACCAATGCAACAGAGTTACTTTTGGTATCTTTAGAATCTCTTATGAGATTCTTTTTCAGTTTCTTCTGTTGTTCACGGTTAAGAAGAATACCGTACAACTCACTTAGTGTGAGTGTCTTTATGTCCTTTGACATAGTTAAGCAGAAGGTGTAGATTTCCCAATGTTCAGGAAGAGCTTCCATGAACTTGGTAACCACCTCAGAGTTAGAGTAGGTAGTACCGATGGTCTTCAGATCAATCAGAAGACAGTTGAATCTCTGATGTAGCTGGGAGAGGGTTTCATCCTTTTGATGAATAAAGCTTTCATACTGACGAACCAAGAAAATCTTTCTTGATTCCATGAGAACAGCAGTACCTTCATATTGAACACAGAGAGTGTCCCATATTTCTTTAGCAGAACGAAGGTGGCAGACAGAATGGAATACATCGTCAGGGAGTGACATGGCGATGAGAGACCTAGCCTTAGTGTCAATATTGACCATGCGTCTGTCTTCATCATTCCAGTCAGTCACAGGCTTTACCAGTTGCCTTTCGGGTACAGCTGGTTGGCCTGCTGCAGCAGGAATGGGGTGGACAGTTTGTGTAGGCACATGTGGTCCATTTTCCAGAAAGTATGGAATCTGGGGATCAGAACCAGAGAGAAAGAGTTCCATCCTGGTTTTCCAAAGAGAGAAGTTATCTTTGTTAAACCTAGGAGGCTTTCCAGCAGAGCCGGTATCAAAGTAGTTATCCTTAGCTTGAAGAGCCATGGATTAGAAGAGAGGATCACAAGATTTTTCTAAGGAGAAAATGAGAGCTTGTATCTGCTCTGATACCACTTGTTGGTCCCAAAGAGGTGACCTTCAAGCAAGGATAGTGTTTGGGATTATAGAAGGGGGGGGGGTTGAATATAATCACACAAGTTTTCACTTTTAAATTCTTGTTGTATAAACAATATGAATTTACAGATTGTTGCGGAAATAGAAAAGACAATAAGTCTAGACTAAACAATCTAAGTTCTTTCACTATGCACTAGAGTGAGAAGATGTAAGAAAGAAGATAGAGGGAATAAAGAAAGAAAGGATTAGGGTAGATTTAGGATGAAGAAGAAGTATGGAGAACATCTCTTCAAGTCCTATTTATACCCAATGCATTAAATGCATGCAGAACCACTTTTGTGTACGTGTCACAATGTAAGTGGTCCTTTGTACTATTTACTATAAACAAATACTCTTTGCATGGTGTGCAAAAGAGGAAGTGTGTACACAGTTGCCTTGAGGTCTGATAAGTACGGAGGGAACAGTAAAGAGACTGTCCTTATGTACTTTTTGTTAGGAATAATGTGCAGAGTTGACAAACCAAGTGATTACACATCCAATGTTACGAGACACTTGAGGGTCACACCTGTGAGGACCTATAAGTCGAACAAGTTAGATGAAACCCAGAAATGGAGAGTTAGGATTTATAATAGTGTATTATAAATCAGTTGGGTATTTTCAGTCAGAATTACCAAAGTTGGAGGGTCATTAATTAATTAGGATATTATATATTTATTAGATAAATAAATATATAATAGTTAATTAATAAGTTTTTATATATATTAGATAAATATATATAATTATAACTATCGTATGCAAATTCTTTTCCAGCTATTTAAAAAGGAAAAGGATTAGAGATAATTATAAAAGGAAACTGAATCTTATACAAACTGTATAATTTCTCCATATAAATAAGCCTTATAGGCTTAAGGAAAAGTAGAAGCTTTTCAACCAACAAATCAGTTTTCAGTTTCCTCTCTCTCCCTCTTCCTCCCAACCGGCGCCGACTTTCCCCCCAGGTCGGATTCCAGTTTTTGTTATTCGGGTTTCGATCAGTTCAACTAGAAGAACGTTCGTTGGTCGATCACCGGTGGACTATCATCAAGCAATCCAGGTAAATTAACCTAATCTGAACTGTTAGGATTAAAACTAGAAACGATTAAAGATCATTAGGCTAATCAAAGGGTTTTTAGCTTTTACCGCTTCCGCATGATTAGATTGGAAACAGCGTGTTTCTGATCGCGTAGGTTTTATCAGTTTGATTAACCTGTGTGATTTATCAAACCAGCGAGGTTCGTTAAATCAGTATTAATCCTCGAGTCAGTTTGATCCGAGGATACCCACAAAAACCCAACAGTGGTATCAGAGCCATTGTTAACAAATCGTTTAGTTTTTATCTATCAGTTTATCAGTTTTTCTGTATATGCGTGATCCGTTAAAATTGAATTGTTTCTTGCAAAAATCTGATCTTTATTGAGTTTAATCTTTACATAAAATCTTAATTTTTGTATCAAATTGTTATTCATACGAAAACCCGAAAAGAAGCATCACCAGATTGGTGATGGCTGCGGTTGTGACACCACCACCGCACCACCAGCGTGGTGGTTGCGGCTGGTCACCGTGATCGATCGCCGGGCCACACCACAGCATGTGGTAGCGGCCCCTGGCTGCCGTACAAGAGCTCACGCCACCAGATGGGTGGCGGTGATCGGCGGTTTCAGGCAAAGAACGACGGCGCAGCGGCGCCATGTGATTCTAGCGACGATGGCCGGAGGCCGGAACGATCACGGTTGCACCACCGATCGTGGTTGTGACCATGATTGGTCATGGTGGCGGCGTCGGCCTTGAACGGAAACCACCACCGCCCCACCGATTGTGGTGGCGATGGTGTCGATTGAAAAACACAACTGCCAAACAACGGTGATGCCGTTTCGATCGAAGAACAGCCACCGTGAATGGTGGTGGCGACGGCTATGGCCGAAGCCAATCACTGCACCATGGATGGTGGCGGCGGTGTTCTCGACCACCAGAAACCACTTTGGTGGTGGTAATGCGTAGCGTCGTTAGTGACGAGAGAAAACAACCGAACCACCGCCGGCTGCCATTAGGCCGCGCCAAGCGGTGGCGGTAGTCAATCGACGGTAGCGGCAACCACTGCTGCCGATCGCTGTGACGGCCAAATCGAACCCCCGGCCAAACCGAACCATCCGCCGGCTGCCCTAAGGCCACGCCAAGGCGATGGAAAATTGCCGAATAACGGCGGTGATATTTTGATCGCCGGCCGGAAACAAATCCAAACCACAACCACCAGAAGCCACAATCGTGGTGGTGGATGGCGGTGCTAAAACAATTGCCGTAGGTCACACCACCCGATCGGTGGTGGTGGCCGAACCCATATCAAACCACGGTTAACGCCAAGGCCAAACCACAAGTATGGTGGTGGCCGGTGGTTCTGATGATGGGCCATGATTACGCAACGACCGTTCGACGAACAAACCACCAGCGTGGTGGTAAACGTTGGTTCTTGATCATAGGCCAGACCTAGAGTTTTTCGTATAACTGGGCCAAAATGGTAACAGGCCCAAGGCCCAGTTCCTTGGACCAAGCTATGGCCCAAAAGGAAATTGTCTTGGTTTTAAAGATTTCTTATCCAAAATTATTTTCTATCTGATAAAATTTATTCAAACCAGTTTTTGATTAATCTTTTATAAAAAAATTTTATCTATTTTTCGAATAAGCCAGTATTTTATAATTGGATCGATAAAATCGGTTTGAAATAATTTTTAGGTAAAAGGATTGTTTTTAGCCAAAATGGTTTTA
This sequence comes from Centaurea solstitialis, assembly GCA_030169165.1. Taxonomy (NCBI): domain Eukaryota; kingdom Viridiplantae; phylum Streptophyta; class Magnoliopsida; order Asterales; family Asteraceae; genus Centaurea; species Centaurea solstitialis. The sequence continues at coordinate 48,084,477 of CM058041.1, read as the reverse complement.
GGATTTATTTATAAATCTCAGTCTTAACCATTCTACAGTCTAAAGGTTTATAAAACAGTTTGTTTTTCCGAATCAGTTATAAAACCAAGTTTTGCAATAATTGAGACAGGATAATTTTAACGGATCCAGGTTTATTTATTGTAATTATAATATTGCTTATTCATATAATTGTGTGATTGCTTGAGTTATATATATATACATCCCAGTTTGAGTTTGTATCTATATCCATTATAGTATTTGCCAACCTAGACCCTTGACATATTCACGGGGAGGCCTGCGTGCCATTTACAACCCCTTATGTAATAATGACCCTAGGATAGAAATTTTTTTTCTTTCGGGATGACGAGGCCAGTGGGAGCTACTAAGATTCTTCATCCTACCGGAGTACTAACAAAACATGGCGAGGCCAGTGGGAGCTACGCGAGTTTTGAAGCTTTTAGTAGAATAGGTCATTATTGGTCCCTAGGAAACGTTGGCAAAAACTATAATTAGCTACCACATGATTAATTATTGTTTAATTGCATGGTTGATTGATTATTTGTGATATCTTGCATGTTAAAAGTTTTAAATAGAGTTGTTACTTTAAAACTAGTTTATATCACAAAAGGAATATAGGTTTTATTATTAGTTTCGTTAAACTTTTCAAAACGATAGTTTTTGATTTAAAACCTATAGATGATTGTTTTATATAAAAGGCAGAGTTGACAAAAACAGTTAGTTTCAATCAACTAGATGTACTATTAAAACAGTTAGTTTTAACTAGCAAGTGATTTTAGAACAGTTGGTTTTAAAATTACGTATATGTTTGAAACAGTTAGTTTAAAAAATAAGTAGCCTTTATAACAATCAGTTTTTCAAAAGCCTGGAAGTAAAAGTTTTTCAAAACCCCGAAAATCATAGATCAGTAGTGCAACCCATCCAGGGACACCTTCGGCGTAAAGTACATGGGCGTTGTAAGTGATCACACATTCAACGTCCGTGTTCAAACTGAAGCTGGAGGGGTTACATAACTCTGCGAATTATCTCCGGGTGGTACCGGCCACAGTATAGTGACCAGGTCCCCAAGATGGTGAGATCTGTTTTGGTACTATAAGTTCACCGGGTGGTACCGGGCCAAAAAGCACTAAGAGGGACTAAAACATGCACAGGTAGTTGCCATGGTCCCGAAAAGATCTAGGAGTCATGTCAGCTAGACATGATTGGTAAAAGTCCTTACCTACCGAAATAAATACGGGTCTGGTGGAGCAAGAACATTACGCACATCAGGACGTATGAAATAAGGATCCTAGTCCAATAAATTGATCATTTAAGGGTTTATTGACATTTTATTGGAAATTAGTCTATTTACAGTTGCTAAGACCAAAAGTTTGATTTTGTGTAGATGGCAAGCACTGTTACCAGCACTAACAATCTTTCCCTCCGCTCCATCCTAGAGAAGGATAAATTGACCGGCTCTAACTTTCTCGACTGGGAGCGCAATCTAATGATTGTGCTCATACATAAGAGAAAATGGTATGTGCTAGAAGAGCCACTTGGGGAGGCACCTCCGGCAAACGCTCCGGCTGCTGCCAGAAATGCCCACAAGAAGCACTCGGATGATCTCCTTGATGTTGCCTGTCTGATGCTAGCAACTATGAGCCCAGATCTGCAAACAGGGCTCATAAATACAAATGCTTACGACATGATCCGCCAGCTGAGGGACATGTTTCAGACTCAGGCTCGTACAGAACGCTACGATGCCACCAAAGCATTCAATGAGTGCAAGATGGTAAAAGGGACATCAGTAAGTGACCATGTCATGAAAATGAAACGGCACTTGGATCATCTGGAGAGGCTTGGTCATCCTGTTCCGTTGCAGCTAGCAACAGACACCATACTCAATTCACTGTCAGAAGACTACAGGCCTTTCGTAGTAAATTACAATATGAATAACATGGAGAAAACAGTAGCAGAGTTGCACTCCATGCTTAAGACAGCTGAACTGAATATGGGGAACAAGAACAAGACCAAGGATGTCTTGATGGTGAAAGACGGAGGGGTTAAAAAGAAGAATGGGCAAGCTAGCACCAGTAAAGGAAAAGGACCAGTTCAGGCCATCCAGAGTGCACCCAAGAAAGGCAAGGGCAAGGGCAAGGGCAAGAAGGTTAAGCCAAACAAAGCTAGGACCGAGAATCGCTGCTTCATATGCAATGAGATCGGTCACTGGAGGCAAAACTGCCCTAAGCGTCATGAAGCAGGTATGTAAACCTCAGAAAATTTATGATTGCTTTATTTTTGTCACTTCTTACTTGTTAGCTTACAAGTATTCTGATACCTAGAGCAAATGATTATTGCAGGAGGTCAGATGTGAAATGCCCAGAGGTTGCTGAGGATCTGAAACACAAGTTTATTTCAATTTGAGTCAAGATATCTATGGATTTAAGACAGTTATTTCTAGTTTTCATGTTTTAAACAAGTCTTTGGATGATTGTAATTTTTGGATTTATAATTCTATGGTTTTTATTTTCAAAAATTATTATCTTGACATTGAAATATCTGATTGTGCTTAGTGTGTATGATCCTAGTTGTTGCCTGTTATAGTTACTTCAATAAATTCTATTAAATTGAAGTAATTTGTATAAAAACTATCAAAACACACGAGATTCTATAGGAATGTGTTTTGAATAAAACATTTATGAATAATTGTTTTATGATCAAATTTTGAAGGAGAATTTAAGATATTAACTCAGATAGCGTTAATAACAGTATTTGTAAAACTAGAAAGATTCCAAGTTCTGGAATTAGGATTTTAACAAATCCAGTTAAGTTTTATAAAAGAAATTCTCAGAATTAACTAATCAAATTTGATCAAGTTTTATTATTCAAATGTTCTAAAAGGAGAATTTAGGATATTAACTCAGATGGCGTTAATAACAGTATTTATGAAACTAGAAAAATTCCAAGATTTGAAATTAGGATTTGACCAAATCCAGTTAAGTTTCATAAAAGGGAAATTCTCAAGGTTTATTACTTAAAATTAGAATTGACTAATCTTTGACTAAGTCAATAGTAGATTTTAAGTAATAGTTAGTTTTTATATAAGTAAGTGGGATCCCAATTTATTCTCTATCTAGTCTGAGATAAAGAATAAAAGATACAATTATTGATATATCTCGGAATTCATAATCCAGGTAGGATAAGAATTCATAAGATATAATTTACCCTTTTAGTCAAAAGGATAAAAGTTTCAAGACCCATGAAACAAAAGTCGTGACTGACTTTAAAAATCAATAATTAGAGTGTTGGACTAAAATATAAGATTCCAGTAGATTTGCCAGCATTGCAAATGGAATCTAATTTCAGGTAGAAATCATTCATCTACACAGCAACTAAGGAAAGTTGCAGTCTTACATATCCAGGAACTGGAAGTTAGTCCAGGTCTCCAAGTTCATGGAATATGATAAAAGACTAGTTATTGTTTTTAAGAAGTGTTTGCAGAACAATAATTAGCAGATACAAGTAGATCGTATAAACAGACTTGTATTATTTGGTTATCACTTTGATTAAAATGGTAAACTTTAATCAAAGGGTTTAAACTAAAGATAGGTGATACTTTATTTTAGACCAGTATCTAACAAACGTTAAATAGATATTATGAAAGTTATTAAAGAAAAGATATTTGATTTTGTTATCATTACAGCGTGTAATGTGGACTATACAGAATTGATTTCTTTATTACTTTCACATTTTGCATGTTTTTAATATATCCAGGAATGAAATCAGTCTCCGATTTTTCATTCAAAATCTGTCCGTGACAACTTATCAATGTGGGAGCATGATAAGGTGTTAAAGTCATTGTGAACTTTTAGGTAGTTATGATCAGTTGCTGAATAACAGCTACAAGTGTTGTAGACTAAAAGTTGCACAGATATTTGATAGAGTAGCAAATATCGGACGTGATCCGCGGTTGAGATTGCTTCTTGGAGTAAAGTCATAAGTGAATCTCACGGTGGTTGTCCCTATCACCTGAGGTATCTGATTTGATATCATGAGGACTACTGAATTCTTAGTGCACTCAACCGCTACGCCGTAACAGGGTGGCTATAAAGGGTGTAACTAGATTCAGCGGAAGCCGTGGTGTCAAAGGCAGATATGCAAGATGGGATTTGCACCTCTTCTCAGAAGAGAGATATTTCTGGGCCCATCTTGACTGACTAAGTATACTGATGAAGTGCATGGCCATGCCCAAACGAACTGATTAGTTCTTTGTCGTTTACCTATCAGTGAAAGTCAGATAATCAAGAGAACAGAATCTTGAGTATTTAGAGTTGACACTTTCCAAGCTCATACTCACAGATGAAATATCGCGATGCAAAGGGAAAAGCCAAGATATACCCAATCAATGAACAGTAGTTTCATAGATACCAATTCCTCACGGAATGTTTATATCACCAGTCTGGGTATAAGAGTTCTTGTAACCTGGTCAGCCTAAGTGCCTGTCTAGGGGCCTCCTTAAGTCAGTATAATCAAAGGTGGTATTGCCAACTTGCACAAGTGGGAGTCTGTTAGGAATAATGTGCAGAGTTGACAAACCAAGTGATTACACATCCAATGTTACGAGACACTTGAGGGTCACACCTGTGAGGACCTATAAGTCGAACAAGTTAGATGAAACCCAGAAATGGAGAGTTAGGATTTATAATAGTGTATTATAAATCAGTTGGGTATTTTCAGTCAGAATTACCAAAGTTGGAGGGTCATTAATTAATTAGGATATTATATATTTATTAGATAAATAAATATATAATAGTTAATTAATAAGTTTTTATATATATTAGATAAATATATATAATTATAATTATCGTATGCAAATTCTTTTCCAGCTATTTAAAAAGGAAAAAGGATTAGAGATAATTATAAAAGGAAACTGAATCTTATACAAACTGTATAATTTCTCCATATAAATAAGCCTTATAGGCTTAAGGAAAAGTAGAAGCTTTTCAACCAAGAAATCAGTTTTCAGTTTCCTCTCTCTCCCTCTTCCTCACAACCGGCGCCGACTTTCCCCCCCAGGTCGGATTCCAGTTTTTGTTATTCGGGTTTCGATCAGTTCAACTAGAAGAACGTTCGTTGGTCGATCACCGGTGGACTATCATCAAGCAATCCAGGTAAATTAACCTAATCTGAACTGTTAGGATTAAAACTAGAAATGATTAAAGATCATTAGGCTAATCAAAGGGTTTTTAGCTTTTACCGCTTCCGCATGATTAGATTGGAAACAGCGTGTTTTTGATCGCGTAGGTTTTATCAGTTTGATTAACCTGTGTGATTTATCAAACCAGCTAGGTTCGTTAAATCAGTATTAATCCTCGAGTCAGTTTGATCCGAGGATACCCATAAAAACCCAACACTTTTGTGTCAGTAAAGGCGGATAATCCTTTTGTGCATTAGACTAAGACATTACACTAATCCTTCAGGATCAGGATACTGATCAGTGACTAGAGTCCTGGAACTGCTGCCGTTCAGGGTCACTTGTATCCTGATGAATCTTCAGGATGTCATACGAAATTGAGCAGCCTGCTATCACTGAGTTCCGTCTTCAGATCACGAGCATGCTGTTCCTGTCATCAGCTAATTCTTCGACTTCGCTGATGGTTCTTTGAGTATGATCTTGATGTCTTCAGGAGGTCTTCACTTCAGTGGACAGGATCAGTAGACTGCAGAACAGACTCGTTCGTCTTCTGATCCTGATCCTGATTACTATAAAAATAAGTTACAGCATAAGTAACATGGAATAACACTGAACAGACTCAGTGATAATTCCTCAAGCTATAACGGAAGTAAAAACCTATTCACTAAGTAAAGGTTCAGAATCATTATCATTTCATCAGGTCTTAGGAGAGCTGGATCAACAAGTTGCGTATAGGCTTAAGCTGCCTGAAGAAATGGATGGGATTCATGACACATTCCACGTGTCAACCTCAAGAAATGTATAACCGATGAATCCCAAGTCGTTCCTCTAGAGGAATTCTATGTAGACAAGACCCTTCATTTTGTAGAGGAACCAATAGAAATTCTTGATAGAGAGGTCAAGAAGCTCAAGCGGAGCAAGATACCGATTGTTAAGGTCCATTGGAACTCCAGACGTGGACCGGAGTACACCTGGGAGCGTGAGGACTTCATAAAGAAGAAGTACCCTCACCTCTTTGCTTAGGTGAGATGGTAGTATCAAATGAATTTCGGGACGAAATTCTTTTAACCGGGGGAGACTGTGACAACCCTCCAATTCTCACCTCAGGTCAGCAGAATTTTAACTGGCTTCCCAACGCGGAACAGAGTTCTGTACTGTCATTTTATTATTAGATCATGTCATATGACTAAATATATTGCTATGAGACTAAATAAAGTGCCTTTGGAAATTTTAAGTTGACACTGTATTCGGTTCGCGAAACCGAGTGACTGTTTATGGCAGGTCCCGATTCCGACCACTAGAATGATAAAGTAATACATGAAATGATCTAAAATACTAAAACTATTATATTTTAGTGAGTTCCTTATTAAAAATCCGAAAACTGCATTTCCTTACGCAAAAATCGCAAAAAAGCGCGTGTTCGGCAACGGTTTCCAATTTTAGCAGCTTTGTTCAACCAACATTATTATATTTTTATGGAAGCCATCTAATTAAATAGAAAGCAACCATATCTACATTATTGAAGTATTTCTAGAAGCCCTTATTAAATTAATTTAAAAGAGACAAACAAATTCAAATTACCCAATACAATTATACCTACTTTCACACTCTAGCTTCACCAACACACCACACCACCTCTCTCTCTCTCTCTCTCTTGTGAACGTCCAATCCACCCCCCTACCCCTCATTTGTTGAATTAGAACCCCCCTTACACTCCTAATTTCATTCACTTCTCATCTACTCTTCCTCTCTCTAACTTTCTCTTACTAAAATACTCTCTTCTTCTCCCTAGTTTCTCTCTAAGAGTTCTTCAAAATTCTTGAAGATTCGAGTGTCTTCAAGAACATTCAAGGTAAAAATCATCCTACTCTCTTCTTTGTTTTGTTCAAGTAGAGCCAATATTATGGTTCTTGAGGTTGGAGATGCACATCAAGCACTATTATGCTTTGAAAATGATGTTGTATCCATGAACAACCAAAAATCTTGAACAAATCTTGCATAATCTTCTTTTACTTAGCATGTTGGTGTGATTATACACCCATGCATGTTGTTTTTATTATCATCTTTGTCATAAGAATGGCTAGGCCTTCATTATTTACTTGTTATTCTTTCATAATTTACTTGTATTCACATGTGAATAAAGCAATAAGTTGAGGTATTAAACCCACATTGCTTCTTCTTGCTACTCAAATCTGATTTCTTTCTTTTAAATAAGTTGTATCAAGCTTAGATTGACACATGCATGGAGAAAAATTGGTGTATCACATAGCCAAATACCCTTTCTTTGCTTGGATCATCACAATCTAAGCAACAAGTGAGTTGATGGCTTTGTGATCACTATTTGAATGATTTGTTTTGGTGACAAAAGTCTTGCATGTGTAAGATATGTTAAATAATCTAAAAATCCTTCAAAAACAACTGATATTTTGCTTTGGAAAAGAGAAATCAACTTAATAAGGACAATCTAAGAGAATAACTTTGCGAACACACAACTAATGTAAAAATTCGTCCAAAACATTAGTTGACAGATTCTTACACTGACTTTGGAAGGTCATATCTCTCTCATAAAAAGTCCACATAACATGATTTTTTTAAAAATCAAGTTCTCTGAGTTAACTTTCAAACCCCACTGGCCGTTTGCAAAAATTCCAAGTTTTGAACACCCAAACAGTCCGTACAAAAAGATTGCGCAACAGCTCTTATTTCTATCGAGACTAAAATAAACCCACTGTTTGGAGGTCGAGACTTTTTCCAAAAATTATGAAATTTGGTCAGTAAATAGTTAACTCATAGTACTAAAACATGTTAAATTTTCGTGATTTTTGGAATAGTTTAAAGCACCCAAATGCATTTTCCAAAACAGCCTATGAATCTGTCAGAAATCAAGAAAAACAGTTTAGTATTATTTTGTGTATTTTACTACTTTTTCAAATTCTTTGCATAAAAACAAACACTTGAACTAATTAAAAAGTATTTGAAGGATATTTTGAGTAAAACCTTGTGGATATACACATGCATGACCATACACCAACACATTCGTGTTTGACCATAATCATCAAAAAGTCCGAGTTTTCGGCAAATCGCTTGACTCTTTAAGAAACCGTACGCATGCATTCTTTTATAAAAATCAAAAGACTAAATTAACTAAGGAACTCATTAAGATAACTTATTGTACTAGGGTCGGAAATCGGTGGGACTTTGTCAACGTGGGAACTTTGAACTCGTGAACTCGGTGAGTATTCACGGCCCCTATTTTACTGTTTTATACATTTTGGGGTGAAAAGCATGTTTTTGATGAAAATGATATGAATTATGCTTTCGAGCAAGCGATTATGCAAATTATGATATGAATTATGCTTTCGAGCAAGTGATTATGCAAATTATGATATGTATTGAGTAAAATTCCCCTTAGAATATACACTACTATTAACTCGTTAGGAGCCTATGATCTAGTGGATAGCGCTATTTGTTAATGAGACCCACCATACTGACTGACGAGTAGAGGGTGCACTATTTCAGACTTCGACTGACCGCTGAGGTAGTCGTTGAGGAATGTTCTACACAGTTGGAGGGGGGTTCCACCACAGTGTAGTTCATAGGAGCGTTATATCCTACGTGGTTCGCGACCTCCTCTGGGGTATAACGTTGGGGTGAAATGGTTTGTAGTGGCTCAATCTTACATATCATGTGCATATATGTGGTTTTGAACGTTTAAAGTGGTTCAAAAGTTTTACGACAATAATTCTGCATTTGAAACTGTTTTGTGCATATGAAAACCTGTGAACTCACCAACTCTCGTAGTTGACGCTTGTTTTAACATGCTTTTCAGGAAATCAGAAGGTAAATGAAAAGGCTTAATTTGCGCGTTTGTTGGCATCATTCAAGACATTATTTATTTTGTCCTGTCTGTAATTTCAAACTTCCGTTGGTTGTAATACAATTTATTTTTAAACTTTGAATATTTTGGTATGAACGAATGATGTTATTTATCTCCTATCGCATTGAAATCTTAGCTGTCACACCTCGTGTTTCCGCTTTAGCGGGGTGTTACAGAATTGGTATCAGAGCCATAGGTTATAGAGAACATCGGTTTTTCATAAAAACCAAGTACTATAACCAACCTTTTTCTAAAATGAGTTAAAACTTTTAATTATAGATTTCGAAGTATAGGAGAATTTAAATACTAGTACGATTGGGATAGGTGCTATTCTGATATATCATAGATAGGCGGAGCCTGATCACCTACGCCTAGCCATGATATAAGTAGGATAAGACTTATGAACTAATCATTCTGCTAGAGAATAAAAGTTGAAACTTTCCAAAAACCTCCTGAAAAGCATAAATCGTGCGAGTTCACATAAGTATATCATGATGTTGATATTTATTATAGCACTTACGCATTTAAGATGTTGAACACTCCTGCGTTAGCGCTTAGGATGTCACTAGTATTCTGATTGTGCGTTAATAAGTTATGCGGACACTACAATCACTATATCGAACACTATTACTTAGACTTCGGAGAAGGACCCGTCTAAGCATTATGATTCCGACACTAGAGTAACAAGTAAGGATATTTAAGCGATCCACCTTCGATTACCCCAACAAGTGTCTTACCTGAACCTACACCAGTTATTCCTACGCCTAACCCAAACCTCCCAGCACCTCATATGAGACAACTCAGAAGACAGTTGCGGCAACCTTTCGGAGTGGACTGGCAATAACTCATTGGGGTAATGCAAGATCATTTCGTATCCTTTCGGGGATATTGATCGCTCATAATATTAGTATGGCACAAGGAGAGGCTCGAACAATGCGAACACTCGCAGACGGACTGCAAAATAGCCGAAGCAGGGCATGAAGATAGAATCAGGCCATAATTTAGTTGACAAACTTGGCGCATCTCTTGGAGGAATGTACCACCAATGATGTAGAGAATGCTATGACGGCAAGAAGAACGACTAGGAGAGTTGACTTGGGCGGACATGTTGTGGTAATACTGTTGGCAAAGTTGATCCTTTCGATTGTAACTCTCGTCAATTTGAAAGAATTTCAAAGTGTACTTTTGATTATCCCATTTAAACCTTAGCTTGGGTGAGTAAAATATTTTAAGGATGCATTAGCATCAAATTTTGACCCTTTCAGATATATATTAAGTTTTTTTATGAAACTAATTTTTATTTAACCACAAAGACGTTCTTATCGATTTTATTGTAAAGAAATTCTCATAAATAAAATACAAACATTTTCAAACATTTATTAAAGACAACTTTTAATCAAACATACATTTTACAAATGATTTAGAACTGCATTTTTCCAGAAGAAACACACGTAGCTAGAAAGTGAACCGTGAGAATTAATCGATCAACTTTGTTCAACTGATAGCCCAACAAGTCCAGGAAGTCGTACCTACCATAGTCACTCAAATTACTACCGACCTTGTCGCAAATAGAAGAAATAAGGAAGTTATAGTATCCATCGAATGGAAAGAATGTAATAAAATAAAGTAGAGCACCAGTCAGAAGAGACAACTCAAGGTCAGTCAGATAAAAGTCGAAAGAAATTTTGGGGTAAAGACCCATGAGTCAAGACAGTATATGGACTCTCGTCCAAAATGTACTAGCTACAACTGCAATCACCTAGGAGCTTGTATTTTGGGTACCAAGGACAACCTAGTGGGCTACACTACTCGATACTATAGAAAGGAAAGGAAGGTCAGAAGGACTGGAAAGGGGGCTAAGAGTGCGGAACCCCAAACCACTTTTGAGATAGGTGTCTCATGCTGAAAAGCGGCACGATCAACACCACGAGGAGGAACAAAGCAACGCAAGCCAATCAAAGAGATTAAGGATGCAAGGCTCAAGGAAGGGCATTCGCAATTGGAACTAAAGAGGTTCACCAAGATCTAGCATAATGATAGCCATAAAAATGCGGAGTCATTTAAGGAATGAGAGCGTAGCATATTTAGCACCCATTGTAGATAAGGAAGTAAAAGAGAAACGAATTCAGGATCTTCCAGTTGTAAGAGATTATCCAGAAGTGTTCCCGGAGGAGTTACCCGGACTACCTCTGCATAGGCAGGTGGAGTTCCACATCGATCTAGTCCCAGGAGCGGCCCCTGTAGCAAAGTCACCATATCGTCTGGCGCCATCAGAAATGCGGGAACTGTCGAAGCAGCTTCAAGAACTGTTAGATAAAGGACTCATCCGACCCAGCTCTGCACCCTGGGGAGCCCCGGTCTTGTTCGTCAAAAAGAAGGACGGATCCTCTCGAACGTGTATAGACTATAGGGAGCTGAACAAGATCACTATCAAAAATCGTCACCCTCTTCCGCACATTGATGATTTGTTCGACCAATTGCAAGGAGCTACTTACTTCTCCAAGACTGATCTTCAATCGGATACCATCAGATGAGAGTTCATGAAGAAGATACCGTCAAGACAGCGCTCAAAACTCGGTATGGTCATTACGAGTTCTCGGTCATGCCATTTGGTTTGACAAACGCTCCAGCAGTGCTCATGGATTTAATAAACAGGATACGTCGACCGTACTTGGATAAATTTGTGATTTTCTTCATATACGACATCCTAATCTACTCGCGAAGCAAGGAGAAGCATGAGCAGCATTTAAGATTGATACTGGAGTTGCTCAAAACCGAGGAGCTTTACGCAAAATTCTCTAAGTGTGAATTTTGGATCCGTGAAGTACACTTTTTGGGTCATGTAGTGAACAGGGAAGGAATCCATGTCGATCCAGCGTAGATTGAGGCCATAAAGAAATGAGAAGCACCAAAGACGCCAACAGAAATTCGACAATTTCTTGGTTTGGCAGGCTATTATCGGCGATTTATCGCAAATTTTTCGAAAATTGCGCAACCTTTGATGATGTTAACACAGAAGGACAAGAAGTTTATTTGGGGAGAGAAACAAGAGGAAGCTTTTTAGTTACTTAAGCATAAGTTGTGCAATGCACCCATTTTGGTGTTACCCGGAGGAACGGATAACTTCGTGGTGTATTGTGATGCTTCGCATCAAGGCTCGAGATGTGTTCTGATGCAACACGAGAAAGTCATCGCCTACGCATCCAGAGAGCTAAAAGTCCACGAGAAGAATTACACCACTCATGATTTGGAGCTTGAAGCCCAGAGAGAAGCCTTAAAGGCAGACAACCTAAAGAAAGAAACTCTTCACAAGATGGAGAAGGACTTGAGGAGAAAGCGGATGGAGTGCGTTATTTTAAGGAAAGAATTTAGGGTACCAAAAGTCGATCAGTTGAGAACAATGATCATGGACGAAGCTCACCAATCAAAGTACTCGATACACCCAAGATCTGACAAGATGTATAAAGGATTGAAAGAACACTATTGGTGGCTTGGAATGAAGAAGGATGTAGCCACTTATGTGAGCAAATGCCTGACTTGTGCAAGAGTTAAGGCGGAACACCAGAAACCGTCCGGACTTCTGCAACAACCGGAAATCCCAGAATGGAAATGAGAACAGATATCAATGGATTTCGTGACCAAGCTACCCAAGACCAAGAAGGGACATGATTCGATATGGGTAATTGTTGACCGACTCACGAGATCTGCGCATTTCTTGCCAATACCAGAGAGTTACAGCATTGATCGACTCGCGCAACTCTATGTCAACGAGATCTTTATGCGTCATGGATTACCAATCTCAATCATCTCCGATAGAGACAGCAGATTCACTTCGTGATTTTGGCAGTCGCTGCAGACAGCATTAGGTACTAGCGTGGATTTGAGCATTGCTTACCATCCTCAGACCGACGGACAGACTGAGAGAACCATACAAACGTTGGAGGATATGCTGCGTGCTTGTGTGTTGGAATTTGGAGGTAGTTGGGATGATCACCTACCCTTAGTCGAGTTCTCCTACAACAACAGCTATTCCGCCAGCATCCGGTGCGCTCCGTATGAAGCCTTATATGGACGCAAGTGTAGATCACCACTCAATTGGTTGGAAGTGGGGGAAAGTCGACTGATCAGACCTGATATCATTCAAAGAGACAACTGATAAGATTAAGATGGTTCAAGAGAAGTTTAAAGCGGCCAGGGATCGCCAGAAAAGTTACGCTGATAATCGTAGGAAGCCATTGGAATTCCAAGTGGGAGATAAAGTACTTTTGAAAGTATCCCCTTGGAAAGGCCTAGTGCGTTTTGGCAAAAGAGGTAACTTAAGTCCTAGGTATGTTGGACCCTTTGAAATCACTGAAAGAATCGGTCTAGTTGCGTATAGGCTTAAGCTGCCTGAAGAAATGGATGGGATTCATGACACATTCCACGTGTCAACCTCAAGAAATGTATAACCGATGAATCCCAAGTCGTTCCTCTAGAGAAATTCTATGTAGACAAGACCCTTCATTTTGTAGAGGAACCAATAGAAATTCTTGATAAAGAGGTCAAGAAGCTCAAGCGGAGCAAGATACCGATTGTTAAGGTCCATTGGAACTCCAGACGTGGACCGGAGTACACCTGGGAGCGTGAGGACTTCATAAAGAAGAAGTACCCTCACCTCTTTGCTTAGGTGAGATGGTAGTATCAAATGAATTTCGGGACGAAATTCTTTTAACCGGGGGAGACTGTGACAACCCTCCAATTCTCACCTCAGGTCAGTAGAATTTTAACTGGCTTCCCAGCGCAGAACAGAGTTTTGTACTGTCATTTTATTATTAGATCATGTCATATGACTAAATATATTGCTATGAGACTAAATAAAGTGCCTTTGGAAATTTTAAGTTGACACTTGTGACAACTGTCAGTTTTTGACCTTCAGGTTAGCTACTCGTTTAATCCACTCAATAGCGTTTCCGTAGGTTAAAAACTAGTTATTTAAGTTTCTAAATGAAACTAGGTTAGTTTGCGTGAAAAATTTAGGCTAAAACCTAAAAGTCCCGAAAATTGCCCGAAAAGCCCGTACCGGTCCGAAATCGTCCGAAAATCCTATAATGCCAAATTAAAGTTAAGTTTTAGAAAAATTAAGTTATTTTATTTAAAAATAAGTAAACTAATTTAAACAGTCCAAAATTTCCCTCGAAAAATCGGTTTCTACCGAAAACGCGCTAAAAACCGACACTGCGTTAAACTAAGCTGTATAATTTAAACCTTTTAAACAATTATTTAACAAAAAAAAAAAAGAGATGATGGTGATTGGCCAAAATGGCCGGCCACCACCACCACCCTCCAATCACATCTCTCTCACTCTTTTAATTACCAAGAAAACCATCATCATCCTTCATTTTTCTCCAACAACTCTCTCTCTAACTCCTTTCTCACTCTAAAATCCTCTCAAACTCTCTCTAAAATCCAGCCACCATATCATCTAGAAATCTGAATTTTTCTTGAAGATTCAAGTTCATTTTAAAGGTTTCATTAGTGTTTATCAAAGGTAAGAGAGTTATATAAGTGTTTAGCTTCGTTTTTCAATCATTTTGAGCCTTCTTCTTATGTTTTCTTGAGGTTTAAAACCCACTTTTATGATTTGTTAATCCTCTTAATGTTTGGGAAGGAGATATAACCTTAGAAATGTGCTTAAACATTCTAAGAAGGTTAAAATCCGTGATTTCCCCATAAGAACACAAGTTGGAAGCAAAAATCGTTTGGGTGATGTTTTTGACCATCATTTTTGGGCTAAATTTCATTGATAGTTCATGCATGAATCTTGAAGGTGTAAAAACATATTTCATCTATTTTTCTTTGGAATAATCTGAGTTGTGGGTATATTAGCAAGAAAAACCCCAAAAGTCTATGATTTTATGTGTTTGATGGATGAAATGGGAGTTTTGAATCTGGACAGAATCTGTCCAGATTCTTGCATGTGTGTTTAAACGTTGTAAAAGTATAGTAAACTGAAGTATTTTCTTACAAAAATTGGATGGATTGAAATTTGATGTGTTAGGAAGAAAACCCCTTTTGAATCACCCAAAAATTCGAAGCGAAACCCATTCAACCAACTAAAAACTTTTTGATGCTCATCAGCTTTTAGTCAGGAAAGTTTATTCATCTTCATACATGCATATCTCTTTGTTAACTTATCTAAAATGCACAATTTTTAATTCAAAACTCAAGTTCTCTGAGTTAGCTTTCCAAAGAATCCAAAATCATGTGATTTGGTGGACTTTTGAGGCTTCAACCAATGAAATTAAGTTAGTGGTGTAGGCTGTCCCATTGTGGCAGATTGCACATGCACGACTTTAAGAGGCCATATCTCCCTCAAAAACCACCCAAATGATGTGAAACTTGTCTCATTAGCTTGGTATATGTGTCCTCTAGAAAATCCCTTTTGAAATTCGTGATTTGGTGGAGAAATGAATTATTTATGAAGCAAACTTTCCTGACATGTTTTTCTGAAAATCAAAGATGCCTACTGATTTTATAAAAATTCTTAAAATATGAAGAACACTTCCAAAAATTATGAAAAATTATGGGAATGTTGCTAACATCCCAAATTCCAGTAGGTAAAATTTTGGAGACCTAAATCTCTTTGGAAAGATGTTTATTGAAGACACCTTTACAATGAACCAAATCTGCCAGATTTGAAATTATCCAAGAATGTTAATTTACAAATATCTTTAGTTCCCATGTGTTTGGATCATAATTTTAACCAACAAAAAGTTATTTTATATCAAGTTTGAACATAACAAATGTAGTAAAGGCATTATATAGGATATCGTTACGATTTATTAAAATATGGACCGTTGGACTTGGAACTTACGTTAAATACTTGTGATTTAGGGCAATTCTAGTTTCGGAGCCGGGACTCGTATACGCACTAACATTTGTTGAACGCTTTAATCACTCGAGGTGAGCATTCACAGCCCCACTTTTACCGTTTTTACGTGTTTTGGGGTGAATAGCATGTTACAAATGATTTCGTATAATTGTGAAAATGTTGAAAAACAAATGCAATGTGAGTTAAATTTGAAATGTTATATGTCATAGATATAGTGAGTCTAAATTGAAAGAGTCCCCTGAATCTACTATTAACCTTACAAAAAGGGCCTATCATACATGTGAATAGCGCTATTTGGTTTGACATACCCACCTTGACTGACGAGAATATAGGTGCACTGTATTGAATAATTCTTCACGTGTGGACAAAAGTCCCACCGTTGAAGACGCGTAGGGGCAATATGTTATAATTGGCAGGATTAGTAGTGACTCAAAGAATAAATATCATGCGTTTAACATGACCCAGGAAATTTACTCACATGTTGGTAGTGAATGAACGGATTCACTCTAACTGTTTATAAAAATTTAGTGAATGAACGGATTCACTATAACTGTTTATAAAAAATTCAGTGAATGAACGGATTCACTATAACTGTTTATGAAAATTTAGTGAACGAAAGGGTTCACTAAAAATCTGTTGCATTTAAACTGTTTTGTGCATATAAAAACCTGTGAACTCACCAACTCTCGTAGTTGACGCTTGTTTTAACATGCTTTTCAGGAAATCAGAAGGTGAATGAAAAAGCTTAATTTGAGCATTTATAGACATCAATCAAGACTTCGTTTATTTTGTTATGCTTGTAAATTCCAAACTCTGGTTGGTTGTAATACGTTTTGTAAACTTTAAATATTTTGAAATGAATGGTTGGTGTTGATTATCTCCTATCGCAATGAAATCTTAACTGTCACACCTCGCGTTTCCGCTTTAGCGGGGTGTTACAGATTTGGTATCAGAGCCATAGGTTATAGAGAACATCGGTTTTTCATAAAAACCAAGTACTATAACCAACCTTTTTCGAAAAAAAAAAAGTTAAAACTTTTAATTAAAAGATTTCGAGGTATAGGAGGGTTTAAATGCTCGTGTGATTAGAATAGGTGCTATCCTGGTATATCATAGAAATGCGGAGCCTGATCACCTACGCATAGCCATGATATAAGTAGGATAAGACTTATGAACTAGTCATACTGTTAGAATTTAAAAGTTGGAACCATCGAAAAATTTCCTGAAAAACATAAACCGTGTGAGTTCACATAAGCACATCATGATTCTGATATCTACTATAGTATTTACGCGTTTAAGTAAAGTAACGCCTTTGTTGAACACTCCTGCGTTAACGTTAGGACGTCACTAGTATTTTGAATGCGTGTTAATAAGTCTTGCGGACACTATAACCACTATGCCGAACACCATTACTTAGACTTCGGAGAAAGACCCGTCTAGGCATTTCGATTCCGACATCGGAGTAACGAGCAAAGACGTTCAATCGATCCACCTCCGAACCTCACAACACCTCATATGAGACAACTCAGAAGAGAGCTGCGGCAACCATTCGGAGTGGACTGGCGATAACACGTCTAGTTAATGTAAGGTCATTTCATATCCTTTTGGGGATACTGATCGGTTGTACTACCAGTATGACACTAGGAAAGGCTTGAACAATCCGAGCACACTCGACGGACTGCAAAATAATCGAAGCAGAGTATCAAGTTAGAACCGGGATATAATTAAGTTGACGAAATTGGTGCATCTCTTGGAGGAAGGTACCACCAACGCTGTAGAGAAGGTTATGACGGCAAGAAAGACGATAGAGAATTGACTTGTGCTGGCAAGTTGTGGTAATACTGTTGGCAAAAGTTGATCCTTTCGATTGTAACTCACGTGAATTTGAAAGAATTTCAAAGTGTTCTTTTGGTTATCCCATTTGAACTTTACCTTGGGGAGTAACATATTTTAAGGATGCATTAGCATCAAATTTTGACCCTTTCAGATATATATTAAGTTTTTATGAAACTAATCTTTATTTAACCACAAAGACGTTCTTATCGATTTTATTGTAAAAAAAAAAAAATTTCTCATAAATAAAATACAAATATTTTCAAACGTTTATTAAAGACAACTTTTAATCAAACATACATTTTACAAATGATTTAGAACCGCATTTCCAGAAGAAACACACGTAGCTAGAAGGTGAACCGTGAGAATTAATCGTTCAACATTGCTCAACTGATGGCCCAACAAGTCCGGGAGGTCGTACCTACCATAGTCACTCAAGTCACTACCGACCTTGTCACAATAGAAGAAATAAGGAAGTCATAATACCCATCGAATGGAAGGATGGTAAGGCAAGAAAATCGGAGCACCAGTCAGAGGAAACGACTCGTGATAATCAATCAAAAGTTGAAAAAGTAGTCAGAAATTTTGGAGTAAAGACCCAAGAAATCACAGAACTTGAAAGAGGAGCATTTAATTGAGTATTCTAACGGGGAGTTAGTTAAGGCCAGCAAAGTAGTCAGGAAATGCGCTCTAGGCTTAGCAGGAAAGGACTTTAGTATAGACTTAATCCCGATCAAGATAGGGAGTTTTGATATAATAGTTGGTATGGATTGGATGTCCAACCACCGAGCGACGATATGCTGTGCTGAGAAGATAGTAAGGCTAGCATTACCCGATGGAGGTGTACTAGAAGTGCACGGAGAGAAGCTGAAGAGAGATATTAAGTTAGTATTGTTTATGAAAATGCGTAGCCATCTACGGAAGGAATGTATGGCATTCATGGCGCACGTGGTAGATAAGAAAGCAGAGGAGAAGCAAATCCAGGATATTCCAGTTGTGCGGGAATTTCCCGAGGTATTTCCGGAAGAGCTACCCGGATTACCTCCACCACGGCAAGTAGAATTCCACATCGACTTAATTCCTGGAGTAGGCCCTATAGCAAAGTCGCCTTATCGACTAGCACCGTCCGAGATGCAGGAGCTTTCAAGCCAACTTCAAGAGCTGCTAGACAAAGGATTCATTAGGCCCAGCTCTTCACCCTAGGGAGCCCCAGTCTTGTTCGTCAAAGAGAAGGACGGATCCTTTAGGATGTGTATAGACTATATGGAGCTGAACAAGATCACTATCAAGAGCCGTTACCCTCTTCCACGCATCGATGATTTGTTCGATCAATTGCAAGGAGCTACGTACTTCTCCAAGATCGATCTTCGATCCGGATACCATCAAATGCAAGTTCGTGAAGAAGATGTTGCAAAGACGGCATTCAGAACTCGTTATGGTCATTACGAATTCTTGGTCATGCCTTTTGGTTTGACGAACGCTCCAGCAGTTTTCATGGACCTGGTGAACAGAGTATGTCGACCGTACCTGGTTAAGTTGGTGATTGTCTTCATAGACGACATCCTGATTTACTCGCAAAGCAAGGAGGACCATGAGCAACACCTGAGGCTGATATTAGGACTACTTAAGGCTGAAAAGCTTTATCCCAAATTCTCGAAGTGCGAATTTTGGATCCGAGAAGTTCACTTTTTAGGACACGTGGTGAACAAAGAAGGAATACACGTCGACCCAGCCAAGATCGAGGCCATAAAGAAATGGGAAGCCCCGAAGACCCCAACGGAAATTCGACAGTTTCTCGGATTGGCAGGCTACTACCGGCGATTCATTGCAAATTTCTCTAAGATTGCGCAGCCGTTGACAACCTTAACGCAAAAGGACAAGAAGTTCATCTGGGGAGAGAAACAAGAGGAAGCATTCCAGTTGCTCAAGCATAAGTTGTGCAATGCACCCATTCTAGCGTTACCCGAGGGAACGGATAACTTCGTAGTGTATTGCGATGCTTCACATCAAGGCTTAGGATGTGTTTTGATGCAGAACGAGAAGGTCATTGCCTATGCATCCAGACAGTTGAAGGTCCACGAGAAGAACTACACCACTCACGACTTGGAGCTCGGAGCAGTGGTGTTTGCCCTTAAGATTTGGAGACATTATCTCTACGGCACCAAATGCACCATCTATACGGACCATAAGAGTCTCCAGCACATTCTCGATCAGAAAATGTTGAATATGAGACAGAGAAGATGGGTTGAGTTGCTCAGTGATTACGACTGCGAGATTAAGTATCATCCAGGGAAAGCGAACGTCGTAGCTGATGCGCTAAGCAGGAAGGAACGAGCGAAGCCTATCAGGACGCGAGCAATGGGAATGATAGTGCAGACCAGTCCGAAAAGCCAGATATTGGAAGCTCAGCGAGAAGCTCTGAAGGTTGACAATTTAAAGAAGGAGACACTTCACAAGATGGAGATAGAGTTTGAGGAGAAATCAGATGGAGTGCGTTATTTCAAGGATAGAATTTGGGTTCCGAAAGTCGATCAGTTAAGGAAAATGATCATGGATGAAGCCCATCAATCAAGGTACTCGATACACCCAGGTTCTGACAAGATGAACAAAGGGATAAAGGAACACTTTTGGTGGCCTGGAATGAAGAAGGATATCGCCACCTATGTGAGCAAATGTCTAACCTGTGCGAGAATCAAGGCAGAACACCAGAGACCGTCTGGACTTTTACAGCAACCAGAAATCCCAGAATGGAAATGGGAGCGGATATCTATGGATTTTGTGACTAAGTTACCCAAGACTAAAAAGGGCCATGATTCGATTTGGGTAATCGTTGACCGACTCACGAAATCTGCGCACTTCTTGCCAATAAAAGAAAGTTTTAGCATTGATAGACTCGCGCAATTGTATGTCGACGAGATAGTTATGCGACATGGAGTCCCGATATCGATCATCTCCGATAGAGACAACAGATTCACCTCGCGATTTTGGCAGTCAGCATTGGGTACCAGTGTGGATTTGAGCACCGCCTATCATCCACAAACTGACAGACAAACAGAAAGGACTATACAGACACTGGAGGATATGCTACGTGCATGTGTGTTAGAATTCGGAGGTAGTTGGGATGATCACCTACCTTTGGTTGAATTCTCCTACAACAACAGCTACCATACAAGTATTCAGTGTGCCCCGTACGAAGCACTGTATGGACGCAAGTGCAGATCCCCACCCAATTTGTTGGAAGTGGGAGAGAGTCGACTGCTTAGGCCTGACATCGTACAGGAGGCCACTGATAAGATTAAGCTAGTACAGGAAAAGCTTAAAGCAGCCAGGGATCGCCAGAAAAGCTATGCTGATAATCGGCGAAAGCCGTTAGAATTCCAAGTTGGCGATAAAGTGCTACTAAAGGTATCACCCTGGAAAGGATTGATAAGATTTGGAAAGAAAGGGAATTTGAGCCCTCGTTTTGTTGGACCATTCGAGGTCATAGAAAGAATCGGACCCGTCGCATACAGACTAGACTTACCCTTAGAGCTCAGCTCTATTCACGACACGTTTCATGTGTCCAATCTAAAGAAATGCCTGTTGGAAGAGACAGTGATCTTGCCTTTGGAGGAAATACAAATTGATGAACAACTGCGCGCCGCGGAGGAACCTATTGAGATTCTTGATCGAGAAATCAAGCAACTCCGGCGCAGTAGAATACCGATTGTCAAAATGCGATGGAACTCTAGGCACGGACCAGAGTTTACCTGGGAGCGGGAAGCGTACATGAAAGACAAGTACCCGCATCTCTTCACAAAGAACCCCTGTGGTAGCAACAAGAATTAAATTTCGGGACGAAATTTCTTTCAACCGGGGGTAAATGTGACAACTGTCAGTTTTTGACCTTCAGGTTAGCTACTCGTTTAATCCACTCAATAGCATTTCGTAGGTTAAAAACTAGTTATTTAAGTTTCTAAATGAAACTAGGTTAGTTTGTGTGAAAAATTTAGGCTAAAACCTAAAAGTCCCGAAAATTGCCCGAAAAGCCCGTACCGGTCCGAAATCGTCCGAAAATCCTATAATGCCAAATTAAAGTTAAGTTTTAGAAAAATTAAGTTATTTTATTTAAAAATAAGTAAACTAATTTAAACAGTCCAAAATTTCCCTCGAAAAATCGGTTTCTACCGAAAACGCGCTAAAAACCGACACTGCGTTAAACTAAGCTGTATAATTTAAACCTTTTAAACAATTATTTAACAAAAAAAAAAAGAGATGATGGTGATTGGCCAAAATGGCCGGCCACCACCACCACCCTCCAATCACATCTCTCTCACTCTTTTAATTACCAAGAAAACCATCATCATCCTTCATTTTTCTCCAACAACTCTCTCTCTAACTCCTTTCTCACTCTAAAATCCTCTCAAACTCTCTCTAAAATCCAGCCACCATATCATCTAGAAATCTGAATTTTTCTTGAAGATTCAAGTTCATTTTAAAGGTTTCATTAGTGTTTATCAAAGGTAAGAGAGTTATATAAGTGTTTAGCTTCGTTTTTCAATCATTTTGAGCCTTCTTCTTATGTTTTCTTGAGGTTTAAACCCACTTTTATGATTTGTTAATCCTCTTAATGTTTGGGAAGGAGATATAACCTTAGAAATGTGCTTAAACATTCTAAGAAGGTTAAAATCCGTGATTTCCCCATAAGAACACAAGTTGGAAGCAAAAATCGTTTGGGTGATGTTTTTGACCATCATTTTTGGGCTAAATTTCATTGATAGTTCATGCATGAATCTTGAAGGTGTAAAAACATATTTCATCTATTTTTCTTTGGAATAATCTGAGTTGTGGGTATATTAGCAAGAAAAACCCCAAAAGTCTATGATTTTATGTGTTTGATGGATGAAATGGGAGTTTTGAATCTGGACAGAATCTGTCCAGATTCTTGCATGTGTGTTTAAACGTTGTAAAAGTATAGTAAACTGAAGTATTTTCTTACAAAAATTGGATGGATTGAAATTTGATGTGTTAGGAAGAAAACCCCTTTTGAATCACCCAAAAATTCGAAGAGAAACCCATTCAACCAACTAAAAACTTTTTGATGCTCATCAGCTTTTAGTCAGGAAAGTTTATTCATCTTCATACATGCATATCTCTTTGTTAACTTATCTAAAATGCACAATTTTTAATTCAAAACTCAAGTTCTCTGAGTTAGCTTTCCAAAGAATCCAAAATCATGTGATTTGGTGGACTTTTGAGGCTTCAACCAATGAAATTAAGTTAGTGGTGTAGGCTGTCCCATTGTGGCAGATTGCACATGCACGACTTTAAGAGGCCATATCTCCCTCAAAAACCACCCAAATGATGTGAAACTTGTCTCATTAGCTTGGTATATGTGTCCTCTAGAAAATCCCTTTTGAAATTCGTGATTTGGTGGAGAAATGAATTATTTATGAAGCAAACTTTCCTGACATGTTTTTCTGAAAATCAAAGATGCCTACTGATTTTATAAAAATTCTTAAAATATGAAGAACACTTCCAAAAATTATGAAAAATTATGGGAATGTTGCTAACATCCCAAATTCCAGTAGGTAAAATTTTGGAGACCTAAATCTCTTTGGAAAGATGTTTATTGAAGACACCTTTACAATGAACCAAATCTGCCAGATTTGAAATTATCCAAGAATGTTAATTTACAAATATCT
Organism: Centaurea solstitialis; assembly: GCA_030169165.1. Lineage (NCBI taxonomy): Eukaryota > Viridiplantae > Streptophyta > Magnoliopsida > Asterales > Asteraceae > Centaurea > Centaurea solstitialis. Next base: position 48,061,042 of record CM058041.1, on the reverse strand, counting down.
TTAGTTCCCATGTGTTTGGATCATAATTTTAACCAACAAAAAGTTATTTTATATCAAGTTTGAACATAACAAATGTAGTAAAGGCATTATATAGGATATCGTTACGATTTATTAAAATATGGACCGTTGGACTTGGAACTTACGTTAAATACTTGTGATTTAGGGCAATTCTAGTTTCGGAGCCGGGACTCGTATACGCACTAACATTTGTTGAACGCTTTAATCACTCGAGGTGAGCATTCACAGCCCCACTTTTACCGTTTTTACGTGTTTTGGGGTGAATAGCATGTTACAAATGATTTCGTATAATTGTGAAAATGTTGAAAAACAAATGCAATGTGAGTTAAATTTGAAATGTTATATGTCATAGATATAGTGAGTCTAAATTGAAAGAGTCCCCTGAATCTACTATTAACCTTACAAAAAGGGCCTATCATACATGTGAATAGCGCTATTTGGTTTGACATACCCACCTTGACTGACGAGAATATAGGTGCACTGTATTGAATAATTCTTCACGTGTGGACAAAAGTCCCACCGTTGAAGACGCGTAGGGGCAATATGTTATAATTGGCAGGATTAGTAGTGACTCAAAGAATAAATATCATGCGTTTAACATGACCCAGGAAATTTACTCACATGTTGGTAGTGAATGAACGGATTCACTCTAACTGTTTATAAAAATTTAGTGAATGAACGGATTCACTATAACTGTTTATAAAAAATTCAGTGAATGAACGGATTCACTATAACTGTTTATGAAAATTTAGTGAACGAAAGGGTTCACTAAAAATCTGTTGCATTTAAACTGTTTTGTGCATATAAAAACCTGTGAACTCACCAACTCTCGTAGTTGACGCTTGTTTTAACATGCTTTTCAGGAAATCAGAAGGTGAATGAAAAAGCTTAATTTGAGCATTTATAGACATCAATCAAGACTTCGTTTATTTTGTTATGCTTGTAAATTCCAAACTCTGGTTGGTTGTAATACGTTTTGTAAACTTTAAATATTTTGAAATGAATGGTTGGTGTTGATTATCTCCTATCGCAATGAAATCTTAACTGTCACACCTCGCGTTTCCGCTTTAGCGGGGTGTTACAGATTTGGTATCAGAGCCATAGGTTATAGAGAACATCGGTTTTTCATAAAAACCAAGTACTATAACCAACCTTTTTCGAAAAAAAAAAGTTAAAACTTTTAATTAAAAGATTTCGAGGTATAGGAGGGTTTAAATGCTCGTGTGATTAGAATAGGTGCTATCCTGGTATATCATAGAAATGCGGAGCCTGATCACCTACGCATAGCCATGATATAAGTAGGATAAGACTTATGAACTAGTCATACTGTTAGAATTTAAAAGTTGGAACCATCGAAAAATTTCCTGAAAAACATAAACCGTGTGAGTTCACATAAGCACATCATGATTCTGATATCTACTATAGTATTTACGCGTTTAAGTAAAGTAACGCCTTTGTTGAACACTCCTGCGTTAACGTTAGGACGTCACTAGTATTTTGAATGCGTGTTAATAAGTCTTGCGGACACTATAACCACTATGCCGAACACCATTACTTAGACTTCGGAGAAAGACCCGTCTAGGCATTTCGATTCCGACATCGGAGTAACGAGCAAAGACGTTCAATCGATCCACCTCCGAACCTCACAACACCTCATATGAGACAACTCAGAAGAGAGCTGCGGCAACCATTCGGAGTGGACTGACGATAACACGTCTAGTTAATGTAAGGTCATTTCATATCCTTTTGGGGATACTGATCGGTTGTACTACCAGTATGACACTAGGAAAGGCTTGAACAATCCGAGCACACTCGACGGACTGCAAAATAATCGAAGCAGAGTATCAAGTTAGAACCGGGATATAATTAAGTTGACGAAATTGGTGCATCTCTTGGAGGAAGGTACCACCAACGCTGTAGAGAAGGTTATGACGGCAAGAAAGACGAATAGGAGAATTGACTTGTGCTGGCAAGTTGTGGTAATACTGTTGGCAAAAGTTGATCCTTTCGATTGTAACTCACGTGAATTTGAAAGAATTTCAAAGTGTTCTTTTGGTTATCCCATTTGAACTTTACCTTGGGGAGTAACATATTTTAAGGATGCATTAGCATCAAATTTTGACCCTTTCAGATATATATTAAGTTTTTATGAAACTAATCTTTATTTAACCACAAAGACGTTCTTATCGATTTTATTGTAAAAAAAAAAAATTCCTCATAAATAAAATACAAATATTTTCAAACGTTTATTAAAGACAACTTTTAATCAAACATACATTTTACAAATGATTTAGAACCGCATTTCCAGAAGAAACACACGTAGCTAGAAGGTGAACCGTGAGAATTAATCGTTCAACATTGCTCAACTGATGGCCCAACAAGTCCGGGAGGTCGTACCTACCATAGTCACTCAAGTCACTACCGACCTTGTCACAATAGAAGAAATAAGGAAGTCATAATACCCATCGAATGGAAGGATGGTAAGGCAAGAAAATCGGAGCACCAGTCAGAGGAAACGACTCGTGATAATCAATCAAAAGTTGAAAAAGTAGTCAGAAATTTTGGAGTAAAGACCCAAGAAATCACAGAACTTGAAAGAGGAGCATTTAATTGAGTATTCTAACGGGGAGTTAGTTAAGGCCAGCAAAGTAGTCAGGAAATGCGCTCTAGGCTTAGCAGGAAAGGACTTTAGTATAGACTTAATCCCGATCAAGATAGGGAGTTTTGATATAATAGTTGGTATGGATTGGATGTCCAACCACCGAGCGACGATATGCTGTGCTGAGAAGATAGTAAGGCTAGCATTACCCGATGGAGGTGTACTAGAAGTGCACGGAGAGAAGCTGAAGAGAGATATTAAGTTAGTATTGTTTATGAAAATGCGTAGCCATCTACGGAAGGAATGTATGGCATTCATGGCGCACGTGGTAGATAAGAAAGCAGAGGAGAAGCAAATCCAGGATATTCCAGTTGTGCGGGAATTTCCCGAGGTATTTCCGGAAGAGCTACCCGGATTACCTCCACCACGGCAAGTAGAATTCCACATCGACTTAATTCCTGGAGTAGGCCCTATAGCAAAGTCGCCTTATCGACTAGCACCGTCCGAGATGCAGGAGCTTTCAAGCCAACTTCAAGAGCTGCTAGACAAAGGATTCATTAGGCCCAGCTCTTCACCCTAGGGAGCCCCAGTCTTGTTCGTCAAAGAGAAGGACGGATCCTTTAGGATGTGTATAGACTATATGGAGCTGAACAAGATCACTATCAAGAGCCGTTACCCTCTTCCACGCATCGATGATTTGTTCGATCAATTGCAAGGAGCTACGTACTTCTCCAAGATCGATCTTCGATCCGGATACCATCAAATGCAAGTTCGTGAAGAAGATGTTGCAAAGACGGCATTCAGAACTCGTTATGGTCATTACGAATTCTTGGTCATGCCTTTTGGTTTGACGAACGCTCCAGCAGTTTTCATGGACCTGGTGAACAGAGTATGTCGACCGTACCTGGTTAAGTTGGTGATTGTCTTCATAGACGACATCCTGATTTACTCGCAAAGCAAGGAGGACCATGAGCAACACCTGAGGCTGATATTAGGACTACTTAAGGCTGAAAAGCTTTATCCCAAATTCTCGAAGTGCGAATTTTGGATCCGAGAAGTTCACTTTTTAGGACACGTGGTGAACAAAGAAGGAATACACGTCGACCCAGCCAAGATCGAGGCCATAAAGAAATGGGAAGCCCCGAAGACCCCAACGGAAATTCGACAGTTTCTCGGATTGGCAGGCTACTACCGGCGATTCATTGCAAATTTCTCTAAGATTGCGCAGCCGTTGACAACCTTAACGCAAAAGGACAAGAAGTTCATCTGGGGAGAGAAACAAGAGGAAGCATTCCAGTTGCTCAAGCATAAGTTGTGCAATGCACCCATTCTAGCGTTACCCGAGGGAACGGATAACTTCGTAGTGTATTGCGATGCTTCACATCAAGGCTTAGGATGTGTTTTGATGCAGAACGAGAAGGTCATTGCCTATGCATCCAGACAGTTGAAGGTCCACGAGAAGAACTACACCACTCACGACTTGGAGCTCGGAGCAGTGGTGTTTGCCCTTAAGATTTGGAGACATTATCTCTACGGCACCAAATGCACCATCTATACGGACCATAAGAGTCTCCAGCACATTCTCGATCAGAAAATGTTGAATATGAGACAGAGAAGATGGGTTGAGTTGCTCAGTGATTACGACTGCGAGATTAAGTATCATCCAGGGAAAGCGAACGTCGTAGCTGATGCGCTAAGCAGGAAGGAACGAGCGAAGCCTATCAGGACGCGAGCAATGGGAATGATAGTGCAGACCAGTCCGAAAAGCCAGATATTGGAAGCTCAGCGAGAAGCTCTGAAGGTTGACAATTTAAAGAAGGAGACACTTCACAAGATGGAGATAGAGTTTGAGGAGAAATCAGATGGAGTGCGTTATTTCAAGGATAGAATTTGGGTTCCGAAAGTCGATCAGTTAAGGAAAATGATCATGGATGAAGCCCATCAATCAAGGTACTCGATACACCCAGGTTCTGACAAGATGAACAAAGGGATAAAGGAACACTTTTGGTGGCCTGGAATGAAGAAGGATATCGCCACCTATGTGAGCAAATGTCTAACCTGTGCGAGAATCAAGGCAGAACACCAGAGACCGTCTGGACTTTTACAGCAACCAGAAATCCCAGAATGGAAATGGGAGCGGATATCTATGGATTTTGTGACTAAGTTACCCAAGACTAAAAAGGGCCATGATTCGATTTGGGTAATCGTTGACCGACTCACGAAATCTGCGCACTTCTTGCCAATAAAAGAAAGTTTTAGCATTGATAGACTCGCGCAATTGTATGTCGACGAGATAGTTATGCGACATGGAGTCCCGATATCGATCATCTCCGATAGAGACAACAGATTCACCTCGCGATTTTGGCAGTCAGCATTGGGTACCAGTGTGGATTTGAGCACCGCCTATCATCCACAAACTGACAGACAAACAGAAAGGACTATACAGACACTGGAGGATATGCTACGTGCATGTGTGTTAGAATTCGGAGGTAGTTGGGATGATCACCTACCTTTGGTTGAATTCTCCTACAACAACAGCTACCATACAAGTATTCAGTGTGCCCCGTACGAAGCACTGTATGGACGCAAGTGCAGATCCCCACCCAATTTGTTGGAAGTGGGAGAGAGTCGACTGCTTAGGCCTGACATCGTACAGGAGGCCACTGATAAGATTAAGCTAGTACAGGAAAAGCTTAAAGCAGCCAGGGATCGCTAGAAAAGCTATGCTGATAATCGGCGAAAGCCGTTAGAATTCCAAGTTGGCGATAAAGTGCTACTAAAGGTATCACCCTGGAAAGGATTGATAAGATTTGGAAAGAAAGGGAATTTGAGCCCTCGTTTTGTTGGACCATTCGAGGTCATAGAAAGAATCGGACCCGTCGCATACAGACTAGACTTACCCTTAGAGCTCAGCTCTATTCACGACACGTTTCATGTGTCCAATCTAAAGAAATGCCTGTTGGAAGAGACAGTGATCTTGCCTTTGGAGGAAATACAAATTGATGAACAACTGCGCGCCGCGGAGGAACCTATTGAGATTCTTGATCGAGAAATCAAGCAACTCCGGCGCAGTAGAATACCGATTGTCAAAATGCGATGGAACTCTAGGCACGGACCAGAGTTTACCTGGGAGCGGGAAGCGTACATGAAAGACAAGTACCCGCATCTCTTCACAAAGAACCCCTGTGGTAGCAACAAGAATTAAATTTCGGGACGAAATTTCTTTCAACCGGGGGTAAATGTGACAACTGTCAGTTTTTGACCTTCAGGTTAGCTACTCGTTTAATCCACTCAATAGCATTTCCGTAGGTTAAAAACTAGTTATTTAAGTTTCTAAATGAAACTAGGTTAGTTTGTGTGAAAAATTTAGGCTAAAACCTAAAAGTCCCGAAAATTGCCCGAAAAGCCCGTACCGGTCCGAAATCGTCCGAAAATCCTATAATGCCAAATTAAAGTTAAGTTTTAGAAAAATTAAGTTATTTTATTTAAAAATAAGTAAACTAATTTAAACAGTCCAAAATTTCCCTCGAAAAATCGGTTTCTACCGAAAACGCGCTAAAAACCGACACTGCGTTAAACTAAGCTGTATAATTTAAACCTTTTAAACAATTATTTAACAAAAAAAAAAAGAGATGATGGTGATTGGCCAAAATGGCCGGCCACCACCACCACCCTCCAATCACATCTCTCTCACTCTTTTAATTACCAAGAAAACCATCATCATCCTTCATTTTTCTCCAACAACTCTCTCTCTAACTCCTTTCTCACTCTAAAATCCTCTCAAACTCTCTCTAAAATCCAGCCACCATATCATCTAGAAATCTGAATTTTTCTTGAAGATTCAAGTTCATTTTAAAGGTTTCATTAGTGTTTATCAAAGGTAAGAGAGTTATATAAGTGTTTAGCTTCGTTTTTCAATCATTTTGAGCCTTCTTCTTATGTTTTCTTGAGGTTTAAACCCACTTTTATGATTTGTTAATCCTCTTAATGTTTGGGAAGGAGATATAACCTTAGAAATGTGCTTAAACATTCTAAGAAGGTTAAAATCCGTGATTTCCCCATAAGAACACAAGTTGGAAGCAAAAATCGTTTGGGTGATGTTTTTGACCATCATTTTTGGGCTAAATTTCATTGATAGTTCATGCATGAATCTTGAAGGTGTAAAAACATATTTCATCTATTTTTCTTTGGAATAATCTGAGTTGTGGGTATATTAGCAAGAAAAACCCCAAAAGTCTATGATTTTATGTGTTTGATGGATGAAATGGGAGTTTTGAATCTGGACAGAATCTGTCCAGATTCTTGCATGTGTGTTTAAACGTTGTAAAAGTATAGTAAACTGAAGTATTTTCTTACAAAAATTGGATGGATTGAAATTTGATGTGTTAGGAAGAAAACCCCTTTTGAATCACCCAAAAATTCGAAGAGAAACCCATTCAACCAACTAAAAACTTTTTGATGCTCATCAGCTTTTAGTCAGGAAAGTTTATTCATCTTCATACATGCATATCTCTTTGTTAACTTATCTAAAATGCACAATTTTTAATTCAAAACTCAAGTTCTCTGAGTTAGCTTTCCAAAGAATCCAAAATCATGTGATTTGGTGGACTTTTGAGGCTTCAACCAATGAAATTAAGTTAGTGGTGTAGGCTGTCCCATTGTGGCAGATTGCACATGCACGACTTTAAGAGGCCATATCTCCCTCAAAAACCACCCAAATGATGTGAAACTTGTCTCATTAGCTTGGTATATGTGTCCTCTAGAAAATCCCTTTTGAAATTCGTGATTTGGTGGAGAAATGAATTATTTATGAAGCAAACTTTCCTGACATGTTTTTCTGAAAATCAAAGATGCCTACTGATTTTATAAAAATTCTTAAAATATGAAGAACACTTCCAAAAATTATGAAAAATTATGGGAATGTTGCTAACATCCCAAATTCCAGTAGGTAAAATTTTGGAGACCTAAATCTCTTTGGAAAGATGTTTATTGAAGACACCTTTACAATGAACCAAATCTGCCAGATTTGAAATTATCCAAGAATGTTAATTTACAAATATCTTTAGTTCCCATGTGTTTGGATCATAATTTTAACCAACAAAAAGTTATTTTATATCAAGTTTGAACATAACAAATGTAGTAAAGGCATTATATAGGATATCGTTACGATTTATTAAAATATGGACCGTTGGACTTGGAACTTACGTTAAATACTTGTGATTTAGGGCAATTCTAGTTTCGGAGCCGGGACTCGTATACGCACTAACATTTGTTGAACGCTTTAATCACTCGAGGTGAGCATTCACAGCCCCACTTTTACCGTTTTTACGTGTTTTGGGGTGAATAGCATGTTACAAATGATTTCGTATAATTGTGAAAATGTTGAAAAACAAATGCAATGTGAGTTAAATTTGAAATGTTATATGTCATAGATATAGTGAGTCTAAATTGAAAGAGTCCCCTGAATCTACTATTAACCTTACAAAAAGGGCCTATCATACATGTGAATAGCGCTATTTGGTTTGACATACCCACCTTGACTGACGAGAATATAGGTGCACTGTATTGAATAATTCTTCACGTGTGGACAAAAGTCCCACCGTTGAAGACGCGTAGGGGCAGTATGTTATAATTGGCAGGATTAGTAGTGACTCAAAGAATAAATATCATGCGTTTAACATGACCCAGGAAATTTACTCACATGTTGGTAGTAAATGAACGGATTCACTCTAACTGTTTATAAAAATTTAGTGAATGAACGGATTCACTATAACTGTTTATAAAAAATTCAGTGAATGAACGGATTCACTATAACTGTTTATGAAAATTTAGTGAACGAAAGGGTTCACTAAAAATCTGTTGCATTTAAACTGTTTTGTGCATATAAAAATGTAACACCCCGCTAAAGCGGAACCGCAAGGTGTGACAGTTAAGATTTCATCGCGATAGGAGATAAACCACACCAATCATTCATAACATAAATTTAAATAGTTAATAAGTATTACAACCCAACCATAGTTTTAAGTTTACAGACTTAACAAAATAAATATTGTCTTGATTGGTGTACACAAAATTTCCACTAATGACTTTAACAGACCTTCGGATTTCCTGAAAAGCATGTTAAACAAGTGTCAACTACGAGAGTTGGTGAGTTCACAGGTTTTTATATGCACAAAATATTTTAAAAGCAACGACAATTCCGGTAAATAGTTTTTATTCTCTCAGTATTCGTAATCCATTTATAGTGAATCCTTTCATCCACTAAATTTTGTAAACACATATAGTGAACCCGTTCATTCACTAAATTTTTATAAACACATATAGTGAACCCGTTCATTCACTAAATTTTTATAAACACATATAGTGAACCCGTTCATTCACTAAATTTTTATAAAAACAGTTAGAGTGAACCCGTTCATTCGCTACCAACTTGTGAGTAAATTTTCTCGGGTGAATTGTTAATCGCATGATACTTATTCTTTGAGTCACTACTAATCCTGCCAATTATGACATATTGCCCCTACGCGTCTTCAACGGTGGGACTTTTGTCCACGCGTGAAGAATTAATCAATACAGTGCACCTATATTCTCGTCAGTCAAGGTGGGTATGTCAAACCAAATAGCGCTATCCACGTGTATTATAGGCCCATTGCCATGAGTTAATAGTAGTTACCTGGGGACTTTTTCATTTCAGACTCACTATATCATGTTTCAACATATCGAAAATTTTATCTCATAAAACATTTCATTTCATTTTATTTCGATACTCGAATTCATTTCATTTCAATTCATTTCGATACACAAAGCATATTCCCATTTCATTTCATTTTAATATACACAAAACATTTCATTTCAATAATACATTTCATTATCATACTCACATTTCAATTTATTTCGTTTTATAAAAACATTTCATAACATTTCAAATAAACGATTCATTTCATTTTGTCACAATAAATCATTTCATTTCGATAATTCATTTCATTTTGCAACAAGTTCACAATTAAACACATTTATTCATAAACATGCTTTCCACCCCAAAAACTTCGTAAGAACGGTAAAAATGGGGCTGTGAATACTCACCTCAAGCGTTTAGTGCGATTTTGTAAGTGATGGTGCGTGGTCTAATCCCGGCTCCGAACTATGTTTTCCCTATCAAACACCACTAGTACAAAAATTCACATTTGTCACGGTTAAAAACCGTGGCCATAGGCCTTTAGTCACGGTTTTTCACTTTTAACAAAGCGTAGCCTATTCTCCTGTGACCATTGATACCCTTTTGGTCACGCTTAAAATGTGTCACCAAATGAAATGAAAAACCATAGCCATAGTTTGAAAACCGTAGCTATAGGCATATCCAATTTTTATGGTATTAGAGCATTTTACCTAAAACCGTGGCCATAAAGTACCTTTTACCACACAAATTCACATTAAACGTAGCATTTAGTTATTTTTTGGTCACACAATATAAAAAAAGCATGACAATAAACTATCTATAGCCACATAATTTGTTTTTAATGTAGCCGATGGTTGCTCTATAATCATGTATATTTTTTTGACGTGGCCAAGACTCGAACTTGAGACCTCATCTTTGATAAGAAATGGACCAACCACCAGGACAATATTGATTTTGTTAAAAGTATTCTCATTAAATATTAAAAACATGTCAAATTCATGACATGTAGTTACACTTATTTTTAGAAACGTGGCTATATGTATTTTTTTGGTTACACACATAATAAACAATGGCTAATTCAAGACATATAGTTACACTTATATTTTAGAAACGTGAGTATTAAATGCCTTTTGGTCATGCAAAATATTAAAAATCATGACGTTTAACTATTTATTAGTCACACTATTGATTATGTTGAATCGTAGCTATTGGTCAGCTTTTAGTGACAATAGAATTATTTTAGTCTTGGTTTTAATTATATTACATTTCATATTAACTGTGACGAAATCATCACATATTGCCACGCTTCATACAATAAATCGTGGCTACTGATTATCTTCTTGTGACACAAAATAATAAAACATGACTACAAATACATCTGAGTTATGGCTACGTTTTACAAATTTTCATGGCTAAATATGTATATTCTTTTGGTCACGGAAAAATGACTTCATGAGGCCATATGCGGTCTATGGTCACAAAACTGTCACAAAAAAACCCTGACTATATATATGTCTATGGCCACGGTTTTTATATGTTACTTGTCACGACAAAATTGTGGCCATAGAAACAATTTAGTCACGGTTTTGTTTAAACCATGACATTATGTTTAAACATGTTTTCTAATGGTCATGGTTATTGAGTTACACCGTGGCTAAAACAATACTTCAATTTTATTTATGACTTTTAGTCCCGGTTCTAGACCTAAATGTGACTAACATGAATTTCAAAACCGTGGCAAAAAAACATATTTGTACTAGTGCACGTAATTTTTAACGTAAGTTCTAAGTTCAACGGTCCCTAATTCTAAAATCGTACCGATATCCGTATAATGCCGTTATGTTATTTATATAGTCCAATATAGTAAAAATTCGTTTTATCACATTTCGAAGACCTCCAAATATTTTGGAAAGTTTAAAGTTCATAAAAATTGGGTTTTTGCAAATTTCCAGAATCTGTCCAAAGTTTTAAGTTGTAAAAACGTCACTTTTGAACTTAAGTCCACCAAATGATGAATCCTCAAATTTTTACCCTCTGATTTAGGGGATGTTAGGAACAATTCCACCAAATTTCACAATTTTTAGAGGTCTTTTACTATTTTTAAACATTTTTAAAAAATCAGTGCACACTTTTATTTTTCAAAGATACATGTCAGTGAAGTTTTCTTCATAGAGAGTTCATTATCCCACCAACTCACGAATTTCAAAAGGGATTTTCTAAATAAAACATATACCAAGCTAATGAGATAAGATTCACATCATTTAGGTGATTTTTGAGAGAGATATGCCTCTTTAAAGTTGTGCATGTGGATCTGCCACCTTGGGACAGCTTGCACCATCAACTTGTTTTCATTGGTTAAGCCCTCAAAACTTCTCTAAATGACATGATTTTGGACTCATTGGAAAGCTAACTCAGAGTACTTGAGTTTAGAATCAAAAAGTTTGTATTTTAGATAAGTTATCAAAGAGTTATACAAGTTTGAAGATGACCCAATTTCCTGACCAAGTGCTGTTGCACACGAAAATGTTTCATGATGGTTTGGGCTCAAAACTTGGTGTTTTTGTACAAATCCAGTGGGGTTTGAACCCTAACACTTAAAATATCAATCCATAAAAATTTCATGAAGAAATGAGTTCGAGAAAACCCTTTTTGGGTCGTATAAACTACATGCAAAAACTTGGACAGAATCTGTCAAAAATCAAACTCCATTTTCATTACCAAAACACATAAAATCATAAACTTTTGGGGTTTTTCTTGCCATTACACCCACAAATCAGATTATACAAAGGAAAAATAGACAAAATATGTTTTAACACCATCAAGACTCATGCATGAACTATCAATAAAGTTCAGCCCCAAAGTGATGATCCAAAAACATCAAACAACAAGATTTTACTATCAAACTTGTGTTCTTATGGAAGATTCATTGATTTTCACCTCCTTTGAATATTTTAACACATTTCTAAGGTTCAATCTCATCTTCAAACATCAAGTTTGTTATTAAACTATAAAAGAGGGATTAAACCTCAAGAAATACAAGAAAAAGCTTCAAAAATGCTAGAAATCGGAGTTATAATGCACCTACAACACTTACCTTGATGATGCAAACTACTAAGGCTTTTGAAATTTTTGATCACACTTCTAAAAACTCAGATTTTGAGAGATTGAATGGCTGATTTCTTGAAGGTTTAGAGAGAGAAGAGAAAAATAGAGAGAGAAAAGAGAGAATTTTGAATTTTGGAAAGATGAAAATGGATTGGGAAATGGTGTGGATGATGATTTGTATTGAAAAGAGAGAGAAAGGTGTGTAGGGGGGGGGGGTGGCCGGCCAAATGGGCCAATCCCCTTCCTTCCTTCTTTTTTTTTTTTTTTTAAATGTATTTCTAATACTGTTAATTCGAACGCAGTATCGGGTTTTTCGCGTTTTCGGTAGGAACCGACTTTTTCGAAAGCACTTTTGGACTATATGGAACAGTTTATTCATGTTTTTAACAAAATTCTTTATTTTGTACATTTCGTTTTCAAATTTTGGCATTATAGGATTTTCGGACGTTTCCGGGCCGGTACGGGCTGTTTCGGGCATTTTCCGGGACTTTTAGAATTTTTGCCTAACTTTTTCACGCCACTAACCTAAATTATTCAGGCAACTTAATTTCTACTTTTTCCACTTACGGGAATGCTACTGAGCAAAATAAACAGGTAGCTAACCTGAACGTCAAAAATTGACGGATGTCACAGTTACCCCCGGTTGAAAGAAATTTCGTCCCGAAATTTAATTCTTGCTGCTACTGCCGGGGTTTTCTGTGAAGAGATGCGGGTACTTGCTTTTCATGAATGCTTCCCGCTTCCAAGTAAACTCTGGTCCATGCCTAGAGTTCCATCTCACTTTGACTATCGGTATCCTGCTGCGCCGGAGTTGCTTGATTTCTCGATCAAGAATTTCGATTGGTTCCTCTGAGGTGCGCAGTTGCTCATCGATTTGAATTTCTTCCAAGGGCAAAACTACTGTCTCTTTCGACAGGCATCGCTTCAGGTTAGATACGTGGAACGTGTCATGAATAGAGCTCAGCTCTATGGGTAGGTCCAGCCTATAAGCAACGGGTCCGATCCTTTCTACGACCTCGAATGGTCCAACAAAACGAGGGCTCAGTTTCCCTTTCTTTCCGAATCTTATTAGCCCTTTCCATGGTGATACCTTTAGCAGCACTTTATCACCCACTTGGAATTCCAACGGCTTTCGCCGATTATCGGCATAGCTTTTCTGGCGATCCCTGGCCACTTTCAGCTTTTCTTGAACCATTTTGATTTTGTCGGTGGTCTCCTGCACGACATCAGGCCTAAACAATCGGTTCTCTCCCACTTCCAACCAATTAAGTGGGGACCTACACTTGCGTCCATACAGTGCCTCGTATGGCGCACACTGAATGTTGGGATGATAGCTGTTGTTGTAGGAGAACTCGACTAAGGGTAGATGATCGTCCCAACTACCTCCAAATTCTAACACACAAGCACGTAGCATATCCTCTAATGTTTGGATGGTTCTCTCAGTCTGTCCATCGGTCTGAGGATGGTAAGCCGTGCTTAGATCCACACGAGTGCCCAATGTTGCTTGAAGCGATTGCCAAAATCGCGAGGTAAATCTACTATCCCTATCAGAGATGATCGATATCGGGACTCCATGTCGCATGACAATCTCATCGACATACAGCTGCGCAAGCTTATCGATGCTATAAGTCTCCTTTATTGGCAAGAATTGCGCTGATTTCGTGAGTCTGTCAACGATTACCCAAATCGTATCATGACCCTTTTTAGTCTTGGGTAGCTTAGTCACGAAATCCATCGATATCTGCTCCCATTTCCATTCCGGGATTTCCGGTTGCTGAAGAAGTCCGGACGGTTTCTGGTGCTCTGCTTTAACTTTCGCGCAAGTCAAGCATTTACTCACGTAAGTGGCGATATCTCTTTTCATACCGGGCCACCAGTAATGCTCCTTCAGTGCTTTGTACATTTTATCGGATCCTGGATGTATCGAATACTTCGACTGATGAGCTTCATCCAAGACCAGTGCCCTTAACTGATCCACCTTTGGAACCCAAATCCTGTCTTTGAAATATCGGACTCCATCCGATTTCTCCTCAAACTCCTTTTCCAACTTGTGGAGAGTTTCTTTCTTTAGGTTGTCAGCCTTCAGAGCTTCCTTTTGAGCTTCCACTATTTGACTTTTTAAACTGGTCTGCACTACCATTCCCATTGCTCGTGACCTTGTGGGCTTTACCCGCTCCTTTCGGCTTAACGCATCAGCTACGACATTCGCTTTCCCTGGATGATACTTAATCTCGCAGTCGTAGTCGCTGAGCAATTCAACCCATCTCCTTTGTCTCATATTCAGCATTTTTTGATCAAGAATATGCTGAAGACTCTTATGGTCCGTATAGATAGTGCATTTGGTGCCGTAGAGATAATGTCTCCATATCTTAAGGGCAAACACCACTGCTCCAAGCTCCAAGTCGTGGGTGGTGTAGTTCTTCTAATGAACCTTCAGTTGTCTGGACGCATAGGCAATGACCTTCTCGTTCTGCATCAGGACACATCCCAAGCCTTGATGCGAAGCATCGCAATACACCACAAAGTTATCCGTTCCTTCGGGTAACGCCAGAATGGGTGCATTACACAACTTTTGCTTTAGCGTTTGAAACGCTTCTTCTTGTTTTTCTCCCCAGACGAACTTCTTGTCCTTTTGCGTTAAAGTTGTCAGCGGCTGCGCAATCTTGGAGAAGTTTGCGATGAATCGTCGGTAATAGCCTGCCAAAACCGAGAAATTGTCGAATTTCTGTCGGTGTCTTCGGCGCTTCCCATTTCTTTACGGCCTCAACCTTGGCTGGATCGACGTGAATTCCTTCTTTATTTACCACATGTCCTAGAAAGTGAACTTCTCGGATCCAAAACTCGCACTTCGAGAATTTGGCGTATAACTGTTCGGCTTTCAGCAGTTCCAATATCAGCCTCAAATGATGCTCGTGGTCCTCCTTGCTCCTTGAGTAGATTAGAATGTCGTCTATGAAGACAATTACGAACTTATCTAAGTATGGTCGACATACTCGGTTCATTAGATCCATGAACACTGCTGGAGCGTTCGTCAACCCAAAAGGCATGACTAAGAACTCATAATGACCATAACGAGTTCTAAACGCTGTCTTTGCGATGTCTTCCTCACGCACTCGCATTTGATGGTAACAAGATCGAAGATCGATCTTGGAGAAGTACGTTGCTCCTTGCAGTTGATCGAACAGGTCGTCGATGCGCGGAAGAGGGTATCGGTTCTTGATGGTGATCTTGTTCAGCTCCCTATAGTCGATGCACATGCGGAAAGATCCATCCTTCTTCTTGACGAACAACACAGGGGCTCCCCAGGGTGAAGAGCTGGGTCGGATAAAACCCTTGTCTAACAACTCTTGAAGTTGGCTAGACAGCTCCTGCATCTCAGACGGCGCTAGTCGATACGGCGACTTTGCTATAGGTCCTGCTCCTGGAACTAAGTCGATGTGGAATTCTACTTGTCGTTGCGGAGGCAATCCAGGTAACTCTTCCGGGAATACCTCAGGAAATTCTCGCACAACTGCAATATCCTGAATTTGCTTCTCCTTTGCCTTTGTATCTATGACGTGCGCCATGAACGCTACGCATTCCTTCCGCAGATGACCTTGCATCTTCATATATGACACGATCTTAATGTCTCTCTTTGGCTTATCTCCATACACTTCGAGTAATCCTCCATCAGGTAATGCTAACGCGACTATCTTCTCAGCACAACATATTGTTGCTCGATGCTTGGACATCCAGTCCATACCAACGATTATGTCAAAACTCCCTATCTTGATCGGAATTAAATCTATACTAAGATCCTTTCCTGCTAAGCTTAGAGTGCATTTTCTGACTACTTTTCAACTTTCGATTGAATTAACACGAGTCGTTTCTTCTGACTGGTGCTCAAATTTTCTTGTATTACCATCTTTCCATTCGATGGGTACTATGTCTTCCTTATTCCTTCTTTTTGCGACAAGGTCGGTAGTAACTTTAGTGACTATGGTAGGTACGACTTCCTGGACTTGTTGGGCTATCAGTTGAGCAATGTTGATCGATTAATTCTTACAGTTCACTTTCTAGCTACGTGTGTTTCTTCTGGAAAATACGGTTCTAAATCATTTGTAAAAGGTATATATTTGATTAAAAGTTGTCTTTAATAAATGTTCGAAGATATTTGCATTTTTATTTATGACATTTTCTTTAAAATAAAATCGGTAAGAACGTCTTGGTGATTTAATAAAAATTAATTTTGTAAAAGCTTAATACATATCTGAAGAGTTCAAAGTTTGATGCTAATGCATCCTTAAAATATTTCTCTTGCCCATAGTGGGGTTTTAAATGGAACAACCCAAGAAGTGCATTTTTGGAATTGTTTCGAAATCACGAGAGTTACAAACGATAGGATCAGCATTGCTAACAGTATCACCACAACTTGCCATCACAAGTCAACTCTCCTAGTCGTCCTTCTTGCCGTCACATTAACATAGTGCTTCTAACTTGATACTCTGCTTCGATTATTTTGCAGTCCGCCGGCGAGTGCTCGGATAGTTCAAGCCTCTCCTAGTGTCATACTGGTAGTACAACCGATCAGTATCCCCGAAAGGATATGAAATGACCTTACATTAATTAGATGTGTTATCGTCAGTCCACTCCGAATGATTGCCGCAGCTCTCTTCTGAGTTGTCTCATATGAGGTGTTGTGAGGTTCGGAGGTGGATCGATTGAAACGTCTTTGCTTGTTACTCCAATGTCGGAATCGTAATGCCTAGACGGGTCTTTCTCCAAAGTCTAAGTAGTAGTGTTCTGTATAGTGATTGTAGTGTCCGCATAACTTATTAACGCGCCTTCAAACTACTAGTGACCTCCTAAGTGCTAACGTAAAAGTGTTCAACGAAGGCGTTACTTTACTTAAACGCGTAAGTGTTATAGTAGATATCACAATCATGATGTGCTTACGTGAACTCACACGGTTTATGTTTTTCAGGAAATTTTTCAAGGTTCCAGCTTTTAAATTCTAACAGTATGACTAGTTCATAAGTCTTATCCTACTTATATCATGGCTATGCGTAGGTGATCAGGCTCCGCATTTCTATGATATACCAGGATAGTACCTATTCTAATCACACGAGCATTTAAACTCTCCTATACCTCGAAATCTTTTACTTAAAAGTTTTAACTTCTTTTCGAAAAAGGTTGGTTATAGTACTTGGTTTTTATGAAAAACCGGTGTTCTCTATAACCTATGGCTCTGATACCAAATCTGTAACACCCCGCTAAAGCGGAACCGCAAGGTGTGACAGTTAAGATTTCATCGCGATAGGAGATAAACCACACCAATCATTCATAACATAAATTTAAATAGTTAATAAGTATTACAACCCAACCATAGTTTTAAGTTTACAGACTTAACAAAATAAATATTGTCTTGATTGGTGTACACAAAATTTCCACTAATGACTTTAACAGACCTTCGGATTTCCTGAAAAGCATGTTAAACAAGTGTCAACTACGAGAGTTGGTGAGTTCACAGGTTTTTATATGCACAAAATATTTTAAAAGCAACGACAATTCCGGTAAATAGTTTTTATTCTCTCAGTATTCGTAATCCATTTATAGTGAATCCTTTCATCCACTAAATTTTGTAAACACATATAGTGAACCCGTTCATTCACTAAATTTTTATAAACACATATAGTGAACCCGTTCATTCACTAAATTTTTATAAACACATATAGTGAACCCGTTCATTCACTAAATTTTTATAAAAACAGTTAGAGTGAACCCGTTCATTCGCTACCAACTTGTGAGTAAATTTTCTCGGGTGAATTGTTAATCGCATGATACTTATTCTTTGAGTCACTACTAATCCTGCCAATTATGACATATTGCCCCTACGCGTCTTCAACGGTGGGACTTTTGTCCACGCGTGAAGAATTAATCAATACAGTGCACCTATATTCTAGTCAGTCAAGGTGGGTATGTCAAACCAAATAGCGCTATCCACGTGTATTATAGGCCCATTGCTATGAGTTAATAGTAGTTACCTGGGGACTTTTTCATTTCAGACTCACTATATCATGTTTCAACATATCGAAAATTTTATCTCATAAAACATTTCATTTCATTTTATTTCGATACTCGAATTCATTTCATTTCAATTCATTTCGATACACAAAGCATATTCCCATTTCATTTCATTTTAATATACACAAAACATTTCATTTCAATAATACATTTCATTATCATACTCACATTTCAATTTATTTCGTTTTATAAAAACATTTCATAACATTTCAAATAAACGATTCATTTCATTTTGTCACAATAAATCATTTCATTTCGATAATTCATTTCATTTTGCAACAAGTTCACAATTAAACACATTTATTCATAAACATGCTTTCCACCCCAAAAACTTCGTAAGAACGGTAAAAATGGGGCTGTGAATACTCACCTCAAGCGTTTAGTGCGATTTTGTAAGTGATGGTGCGTGGTCTAATCCCGGCTCCGAACTATGTTTTCCCTATCAAACACGTAATTTTTAACGTAAGTTCTAAGTTCAACGGTCCCTAATTCTAAAATCGTACCGATATCCGTATAATGCCGTTATGTTATTTATATAGTCCAATATAGTAAAAATTCGTTTTATCACATTTCGAAGACCTCCAAATATTTTGGAAAGTTTAAAGTTCATAAAAATTGGGTTTTTGCAAATTTCCAGAATCTGTCCAAAGTTTTAAGTTGTAAAAACGTCACTTTTGAACTTAAGTCCACCAAATGATGAATCCTCAAATTTTTACCCTCTGATTTAGGGGATGTTAGGAACAATTCCACCAAATTTCACAATTTTTAGAGGTCTTTTACTATTTTTAAACATTTTTAAAAAATCAGTGCACACTTTTATTTTTCAAAGATACATGTCAGTGAAGTTTTCTTCATAGAGAGTTCATTATCCCACCAACTCACGAATTTCAAAAGGGATTTTCTAAATAAAACATATACCAAGCTAATGAGATAAGATTCACATCATTTAGGTGATTTTTGAGAGAGATATGCCTCTTTAAAGTTGTGCATGTGGATCTGCCACCTTGGGACAGCTTGCACCATCAACTTGTTTTCATTGGTTAAGCCCTCAAAACTTCTCTAAATGACATGATTTTGGACTCATTGGAAAGCTAACTCAGAGTACTTGAGTTTAGAATCAAAAAGTTTGTATTTTAGATAAGTTATCAAAGAGTTATACAAGTTTGAAGATGACCCAATTTCCTGACCAAGTGCTGTTGCACACGAAAATGTTTCATGATGGTTTGGGCTCAAAACTTGGTGTTTTTGTACAAATCCAGTGGGGTTTGAACCCTAACACTTAAAATATCAATCCATAAAAATTTCATGAAGAAATGAGTTCGAGAAAACCCTTTTTGGGTCGTATAAACTACATGCAAAAACTTGGACAGAATCTGTCAAGAATCAAACTCCATTTTCATTACCAAAACACATAAAATCATAAACTTTTGGGGTTTTTCTTGCCATTACACCCACAAATCAGATTATACAAAGGAAAAATAGACAAAATATGTTTTAACACCATCAAGACTCATGCATGAACTATCAATAAAGTTCAGCCCCAAAGTGATGATCCAAAAACATCAAACAACAAGATTTTACTATCAAACTTGTGTTCTTATGGAAGATTCATTGATTTTCACCTCCTTTGAATATTTTAACACATTTCTAAGGTTCAATCTCATCTTCAAACATCAAGTTTGTTATTAAACTATAAAAGAGGGATTAAACCTCAAGAAATACAAGAAAAAGCTTCAAAAATGCTAGAAATCGGAGTTATAATGCACCTACAACACTTACCTTGATGATGCAAACTACTAAGGCTTTTGAAATTTTGATCACACTTCTAAAAACTCAGATTTTGAGAGATTGAATGGCTGATTTCTTGAAGGTTTAGAGAGAGAAGAGAAAAATAGAGAGAGAAAAGAGAGAATTTTGAATTTTGGAAAGATGAAAATGGATTGGGAAATGGTGTGGATGATGATTTGTATTGAAAAGAGAGAGAAAGGTGTGTAGGGGGGGGGGGGGTGGCCGGCCAAATGGGCCAATCCCCTTCCTTCCTTCCTTTTTTTTTTTTTTTTTTTTAAATGTATTTCTAATACTGTTAATTCGAACGCAGTATCGGGTTTTTCGCGTTTTCGGTAGGAACCGACTTTTTCGAAAGCACTTTTGGACTATATGGAACAGTTTATTCATGTTTTTAACAAAATTCTTTATTTTGTACATTTCGTTTTCAAATTTTGGCATTATAGGATTTTCGGACGTTTCCGGGCCGGTACGGGCTGTTTCGGGCATTTTCCGGGACTTTTAGAATTTTTGCCTAACTTTTTCACGCCACTAACCTAAATTATTCAGGCAACTTAATTTCTACTTTTTCCACTTACGGGAATGCTACTGAGCAAAATAAACAGGTAGCTAACCTGAACGTCAAAAATTGACGGATGTCACAAAAAACCTGTGAACTCACCAACTCTCGTAGTTGACGCTTGTTTTAACATGCTTTTCAGGAAATCAGAAGGTGAATGAAAAAGCTTAATTTGAGCATTTATAGACATCAATCAAGACTTCGTTTATTTTGTTATGCTTGTAAATTCCAAACTCTGGTTGGTTGTAATACGTTTTGTAAACTTTAAATATTTTGAAATGAATGGTTGGTGTTGATTATCTCCTATCGCAATGAAATCTTAACTGTCACACCTCGCGTTTCCGCTTTAGCGGGGTGTTACAACACTATATTAGGTTCGCGAAACCGACTGACTGTTTATGGCAGGTCCCGATTCCGATCACTAGAATGATAAAGTAATTCATGAAATGATCTAAAATACTAAAACTATTATATTTTAGTGAGTTCCTTATTAAAAATCCGAAAACTGCATTTCGTTACGCAAAAATCGCAAAAACGCGCGTTTTCGGCAACGGTTTCCAATTTTAGCAGCTTTGTTCAACCAACATTATTATATTTTTATAGAAGCCATCTAATTAAATAGAAATCAACCATATCTACATTATTGAAGTATTTCTAGAAGCCCTTATTAAATTAATTTAAAAGAGACAAACAAATTCAAATTACCCAATACAATTATACCTACTTACACACTCTAGCTTCACCAACACACCACACCACCTCTCTCTCTCTCTATCTCTCTCTCTCTCTCTCTTGTGAACGTCCAATCCACCCCCCTACCCCTCATTTGCTGAATTAGAACCCCCCTTACACTCCTAATTTCATTCACTTCTCATCTACTCTTCCTCTCTCTAACTTTCTCTTACTAAAATACTCTCTTCTTCTCCCTAGTTTCTCTCTAAGAGTTCTTCAAAATTCTTGAAGATTCAAGTGTCTTCAAGAACATTCAAGGTAAAAATCATCCTACTCTCTTCTTTGTTTTGTTCAAGTAGAGCCAATATTATGGTTCTTTAGGTTGGAGATGCACATCAAGCACTATTATGCTTTGAAAATGATGTTATATCCATGAACAACCAAAAATCTTGAACAAATCTTGCATAATCTTCTTTTACTTAGCATGTTGGTGTGATTATACACCCATGCATGTTGTTTTTATTATCATCTTTGTCATAAGAATTGCTAGGCCTTCATTATTTACTTGTTATTCTTTCATAATTTACTTGTATTCACATGTGAATAAAGCAATAAGTTGAGGTATTAAACCCACATTGCTTCTTCTTGCTACTCAAATCTGATTTCTTTCTTTTAAATAAGTTGTATCAAGCTTAGATTGACACATGCATGGAGAAAAATTGGTGTATCACATAGCCAAATACCCTTTCTTTGCTTGGATCATCACAATCTAAGCAATAAGTGAGTTGATGGCTTTGTGATCACTATTTGAATGATTTGTTTTGGTGACAAAAGTCTTGCATGTGTAAGATATGTTAAATAATCTAAAAATCCTTCAAAAACAACTGATATTTTGCTTTGGAAAAGAGAAATCAACTTAATAAGGACAATCTAAGAGAATAACTTTGCGAATACACAACTAGTGTAAAATTTCGTCCAAAACAGTAGCTGACAGATTCTTACACTGACTTTGGAAGGTCATATCTCTCTCATAAAAAGTCCAAATAACATGATTCTTTTTTTTTAAATCAAGTTCTCTGAGTTAACGTTCAAGACCCCACTGGCCATTTGCAAAATTCCAAGTTTTGAACACCCAAACAGTCCGTACAAAAAGATTGCGCAACAGCTCTTATTTCTGTCGAGACTAAAATAAACCCACTGTTAGGAGGTCGAGACTTTTTCCAAAAATTATGAAATTTGGTCAGTAAATAGTTAACTCATAGTACTAAAACATGTTAAAATTTCGTGATTTTTGGAATAGTTTAAAGCACCCAAATGTATTTTCCAAAACAGCCTATGAATCTGTCAGAAATCAAGAAAAACAATTTAGTATTATTTTATGTATTTTACTACTTTTTCAAATCCTTTGCATAAAAACAAACACTTGAACTAATTAAAAAGTATTTGAAGGATATTTTGAGTAAAACCTTGTGGATATACACATGCATGACCATACACCAACACATTCGTGTTTGACCATAATCATCAAAAAGTCCGAGTTTTTGGCAAATCGCTTGACTCTTTAAGAAACCGTACGCATGCATTCTTTTATAAAAATCAAAAGACTAAATTAACTAAGGAACTCATTAAGATAACTTATTGTACTAGGGTCGGAAATCGGTGGGACTTTGTCAACGTGGGAACTTTGAACTCGTGAACTCGGTGAGTATTCACGGCCCCTATTTTACTGTTTTATACATTTTGGGGTGAAAAGCATGTTGTTGATGAAAATGATATGAATTATGCTTTCGAGCAAGCGATTATGCAAATTATGATATGAATTATGCTTTCGAGCAAGTGATTATGCAAATTATGATATGTATTGAGTAAAATTCCCCTTAGAATATACACTACTATTAACTCGTTAGGAGCCTATGATCTAGTGGATAGCGCTATTTGGTAATGAGACCCACCCTACTGACTGACGAGTAGAGGGTGCACTATTTCAGACTTCGACTGACCGCCGAGGTAGTCGTTGAGGAATGTTCTACACAGTTGGAGGGGGGTTCCACCACAGTGTAGTTCATAGGAGCGTTATATCCTACGTGGTTCGCGACCTCCTATGGGGTATAACGTTGGGGTGAAATGGTTTGTAGTGGCTCAATCTTACATATCATGTGCATATATGTGGTTTTGAACGTTTAAAGTGGTTCAAAAGTTTTACGACAATAATTCTGCATTTGAAACTGTTTTGTGCATATGAAAACCTGTGAACTCACCAACTCTCGTAGTTGACGCTTGTTTTAACATGCTTTTCAGGAAATCAGAAGGTAAATGAAAAGGCTTAATTTGCGCGTTTGTTGGCATCATTCAAGACATTATTTATTTTGTCCTGTCTGTAATTTCAAACTTCCGTTGGTTGTAATACAATTTATTTTTAAACTTTGAATATTTTGGTATGAACGAATGATGTTATTTATCTCCTATCGCATTGAAATCTTAGCTGTCACACCTCGTGTTTCCGCTTTAGCGGGGTGTTACAATATCCAATTCGGAAAAAAAATGATCCGATTCGGGAGAATGATGAGTTCCGATTCGGGAAATCAAATGTACCGAATCGGGACACGAATCTCCAATTCGGGAATTGAGAGTTCCGAATAGGAAACTTGCTAAACAAGCAAACACAGCCTCTAAAAGTCCGTGATTCAATGAGGATATGGTGAATGGGCCACTGCAAGCGATTACAATAAATAATGATGCTCAAATAGCGGTAATCAAGCAATATATGCACGATAGATAAAGAATACAGTAACACGATAAATCATATAGAGAAAGTTGTCAGTTACTTGATTATTAGAAAACGTTAACTAGCAACCCGTATTTATAGAGCCGGAGTTACACAAAACACCCCTAGAGTCTATGACTCTTTTAAAAGGTGCACAAAAGATATTGTTCAAAAGCTAACTATTACAAGTTGTCAAAATACGCCCCTGACTTCTTAACAACCAAAAGTCATGCTCTAACATATTCAAACTGTTGAATAACACTGCATTCAGTGTTATTCAAATTAACTGAATAACACTGAAACGCTGAATGCGGCGTTGTTCAAATGGAATATACATAATATTCAAATTGAATATGCCACGTGGTGCAATTTTAGTGGTCCTCATGTTCATAGCCAAAATTGAGTTTGCATTTTGCTCTATACATATATAGTTGTGGGTTTATACCAAGACGATGTCAATTTAAAAAAAACCAAGGATGATTCTTAGCCACACATTTTCGGTTACGGTGGACGCGATCACGGAGGATTGACCGGATAAGTGGTTGAGAATCGTCCCCGCGTTTTCTTAAAAAGTTATGTTTCTCGCATGAACCTTTCTACACACACACACAGATATATATATATATATATGTGGGAAGGTTTAAACAAGAAGCATGTCAATTTAGGAGAACGTGAGGAGGAATCTCAGCCACTCATCTCGCGGTTACAGTGGAGGTAATCACGAAGGATTGACGCGATTCATAGGAAGTAGAGATTATTAAGGGGGGACCGGTGAAAGCCACCTTTGTTGACCAGATGAGTGGCTGAGATTGCATCTCACGTTCTCTTAAATTGATATATTTCTCGTTTGAAAACCTCTCTCTTTCTCTCTCTCAATATATATATATATATATATATATATATATATATATATATATAGGGAAGGTTCAAACGAGAAGCATGTCAGTTTAAGAAAACGTGAGGAGCAATCTTAATCACTCATCTCGCAGTTACCGTGTACGTGATCACGGAGGATTGACGCAATTCGTGGGAGGGTAGAGAGATTATTAAAGGGGGGACCAGTCAAAGCCGCCTTTATTACCGAGATGAGCGGATAAGATTGTTCCTCACGTTTACTTAAATTGATATGTTTTTCGTTTGAACCTCCCTATATATATATCATAAATCTCTACCCCCTATTTATGTCTCATGTGTGTCCTAAATATTTACATCAAAATTACAACATTACCCTGTGCGAAGTCTTCCTTTTTTTCACAAAAGGAGCTCTACTCAAGGGCGAATTTAGGCATATGCTAGGTAGGTCCCGAGACCTACCTAATTTTTGTTTTTGTTATAAGTTAAATATAAAAAATTTGGGACCTACCTAAATTTTTTTAGAGGAACTGCCTTAAATACTTTTAAACAGCTTAAGCAAAATGAAATTAGTGGTGTTGTGGTGGATAACATCCCTTGTTGTGTATGGTTGGTGTCAGGTTCAAATCTCCCAGTAGTCTAAAATGTTTTATTTTTTTATTTTTTTATATTCAGGCCCAACATATTTATGTCTGGCTCACATAAACTGTGAGTCCGTGAATCTGTGAGGAATCGATGTACGGATCACTGCAAGCGATTACGCGAGAAAGTAATGCTCGAACAACGATTTACATGCATAAACACGCAAATGAAATGTGTATAAGAAGATCGTAACATGCATGTAGAGAAAGTTACTAGTTGCTTGATTGATTCGACTGTTGAAAACGTAACTAGTGACACGATTATATAGTGCCACATTTACATAACTAGTCCTTAGAGTCTTTGACTCTTTACATAAAGGACCCAAAAGATAAAAGTCAATTACTAACTATTACATAATGACAAAATAAGCCCCTGACTTCTTAAGAACATAAAAACATGATCTAACAATCTCCCCCTTTGGGAAGAAGTCAGTAGGGCGGCAGATATTTGAGCGCAGGCTCCCACTCAGAGAGTTGTAGGTACTCGTCCCATGCTCGGATCGTCCTCGTGCGAAGCTCGATGGTTGTCTCAACTCTTCTCATCATCAGCCTCTCTTTCAGCTTGTTTTCTATCAGATCCATTGCCTCGATGATTCTTTTCTTCCTTTGGTTGCCCTTGATCTTTGGCATCTTGTTTTCCATCAGTCTGTGCTTCATCCCACTGTAAACATACAGAAGGGTGTCGTCACAGAAGCTGGATAGCTGACTAAAATGCAAGAACCTTCGCTGTTTCTTCCTGAAAGTGTAGTACACAACACCATGCTCCAGAACCTTCGTCAGAAAGTAGAGCATGTATTGGTCTAAGAGATTAGCTTCCAGGTTGGGACGAAGCAGGTTTAGCTTCTGTTGTCTGCTTTCTATGGCCATCTGATAGTTGGTTAAGTGCAAGAGGTTGATCGAGTGGCGAACATAACTCTTAAGAACCTCAAGGCCATCTCGAAGGTAACCAGGGCAAAGAATTGGGCCCTAAAAATGCTTGATGAGAGTGAGGAGATCTTCCAAATCGATGCTATCGAGGTTTGCTTACATGAACATGTAATCTCGGAGGTTTCCGTCAGGAGAGCCTTGGTTGTACTTGAGCACATGAAACTCAAGGAACAACGGGTGGCCGAAACGGTAAGGTTGAACGTGCTTGACCTTGACAAACCGAAGAGTTCTTCTGATATGCCCCAGTTCCTTCCAGTTGAGCTTTCTCTGATACACGTAAGCAGTTCGGCGTCGAAGTTTCTTCATCTGCGACAAGCTGAAGAATACCTTCTCGGACCATATGTGTAACCTTTCCTATTGGAAGATCCGTGAAAAGGTTTCCTCCAGGAAGGGTCTAAAGATGACGGTATGGTTCGATCCAAGTCTGATGGGCTGTAGAGCAGTGGGAGCAGTAACGACCTTTGGCATCTGAACCGCAGGGAGAAAGGTAACGTAATCCGCGTTGGTGATGATATCGTCGGTTCATTTCCAGAACCGGAGGCTCTGTGCAAGCAGATTCAGAATCCTCCTATCCTCCTCAGTAATATGGAGCTCGGAAGGATCTGTCGGTGCGGTGTTCGGATCTATCAACACAACAGCAGGAGTTACCTTCTCATGAGGGAACTGAACTACCTTATCCAACGGGATGGCCTGATACACCCACTCCTCGACATCTAACGGAATGTCATCATCGTCAGAGTCTGGAGAATCCGCATCATCTGCAGGTGGATCTGCCGGAGGGGTGTTGTCGGCCGGTGCGGTATCTGCATTCCGGAGGCGAAGGGAAAGTCGATGCAAAGTCTCTTTGAAGGTTGGACCTCCCCCTCATTAGGACCTGGAGCCTGGTCGTCAGGATCATCATGCCCTTGTTTTGAGGACTGAGTCTAAGACCGGCACGTGGCCTCAAGTTCACGGATTCTCCGCAAAGCTATCTCTAACTGAAGATCCTTGGTTGCGATCTTCTGGTCCCTCTAGCGAACTTGATCCTTTAGAGCATCAATCTATGTAGTGAGAGAGGTGATTACCATCTAATGCTCGCTTCAGATACAAAGCCTGGGATCTCTTCAGTAACTGGTGGTGGTGCCAGGCGGAGGACGGGAGTAGGAGAGCGGCTAGAGTCACCGACAGATGGTCGCTCGCCTTCTACAAACTTGCCCTTAAGAAGGCGTCTACCTTCATCAAGCTCTTTCTGCCTATCCTCGTCCGCTTTCCTCAGCTCCTTGATCTCAGCACGACGGGCATTGTCTTCAGGGACGGTTCTAGGGGTTTTCATGCCCAGGGCGAAAACATTAAATATGGCCCCATATTTAACCTTACCGTATATAAAAGCATATTATTTCTAAGATCAACCTTTATTTGTATTACGGAATAATAATGTCTTTTTTGCAATGCATATCTTATAATTATATAGTATTGTAATATAGAGGGAGGTTCATACAAGAACAAAGGTATTTGCAAGAACAAAGGAACCCATTTTGAGCCACACATTGATGTGGGCCCATGTGGGTCCCACATAATAAAAAATCATATATGATTTAGTGGTGGGACCCACCTGAATCATATATGCTTTTTTATTATATGGGATCCACATCACATGTGATTCAGAATTGTTCCTTTGTTCTTGCAAATTAATTTTGTTCTTGTTTGAACCTTTCTATTGTAATATGACATCAAAGTTAAATTGAATTTTAGAGAAATTGTATATAATAATAGTTATGATCGAACTAAATGTATACCATCATGTAGGATGTTTTAAAACATATAAAAGTTAATATTATACTTTTGTGTTAAATTATTAATTTTCTAAATACACTTCTTATTGTGTGAAAATGAATTTACAAGATTCAAGATCGAATAAAAAATACAAAACAAAATCTAATATATTTTTGAGAATCATATTTATGATTCTGGAAATCACAAAGAAAAAGTTGAAACTATTTAATAATCTATTTATACGAGGTTTGATTTTATAAAATCTAGCAAAAGATTTTTGTGGTTCGTTATTGAAATTAGCTAGGTAATCAAAATTGTTTCATGTAAAGTATGATCATACTAAATGTTTATGTAAAAAATTACACTAGTCGATTGTCGTTAGAAAATGTGTGAGGCTTAACCGTCGAGAGAAAGAAATTACAATCGATAAGAAGTGCGGTAAAAGTAAAAATAAGACAAACAATTTGATGACGCAGGAAAAACCTCACAACGGAGGAAAAAACCTGCGGTCGACGTAAAGTTAAGTCGACAGTGCACTATAGTCACCAAACAGGGGTGACGTCCTTTGAGAGTACAGTATGCATCGAGCGATTACAGAGAGAATAAACGTGCGATCGAACGTAAATTACAGAGATGTGTATCAATTGTAAACTAGAAAGTATATCTTGATTACTCTCAGAGTTGCTCCGTGTCTCCAGTGTTGTCTTCATAGCTTTTTATATTGATCTTGATAACGGTCGTGCATTTAATGTCTCCAATGGTCATAACGGACGTCGCATTGAATAGGCTTTAATTCTTAGTCTTGATGACCTTGGATTAAGTCTTTAACTGAAGGCGAGATATCCGGTAACCGACGGTATCCTGCAATAAATAATAAAACTTACGATACTAGTTACCGTTAGTAATATGTCGTACGTTGGAATATATATGTCGTTCGACTGATTTATTGGAGAGTGTCCGTTATAATGATGAACTCCAACGAGCATAGCATAGTACTCAATCTCAGACTTTCTTAAAGGTGGACAATTGTTAGATATGATAATCAGCTTGCCTGCATCGAAGATATGAATATCGTACGATATATGTATAATATCTTTTGATTAATCGTTAGTTCTATTCGACCGATTGATTTGAGGGTGCTGTTCAGTTTATTTCAGGACCTTATCTTAATACAGAATTATTGTCCTATCATTGTCTTACGATTATTATCGGTCGTCGTTCGATTGCGGATTTTTACCCTAACAATTTGCCCCCAAGATTTAGGAAATAATTCTAATTTTTTCTAAATCTTGAGTTTGATGGACGTTGAGTAAAATTACGTTGTTTAATGGTCGTATTATCGTTGGCGCGTATGACGTCATAGAGCCGTTACTGGACAGGTGTCTCTCTAACGGCTAATCGGGGACGCTTGGCCTGATTATCTTCGATGACTCATCCATGATTTAGTTACTATAAATATGAGGGTTTAGATTAAAGAAAGATTTTACAAAATCTTCTTAACTTTCAACTGATTCGCGAGATCAATCCCTAATCGCAATCCGACTTTAATTTCGGCAAAGATTTCGTGCGACTAGGCATATAAGGTACCCTTCTTCTCCTTTGTTCATGCGTCTGAAATCAATAGCACATAAGAGTAATAGAGGGTTAGACGTTCTTAGGTTTTTGCGCTTAAGAAATAGTTTAGGACATTTAGAGTTCATCATGTCGAGCGAGGTTAGCAGTTCGATCACGGAGACTCTGGAGGTTATGGAGTTGAGAGAGCTTGATGGGTTGCCGGAGGGTGCCCAAATCAGGGTAGCCGGAGAAATTTGGCCGGCGGATACTCCGACGGGGTTCTTTGCCCTGTATGAGTATCCGTTCAAGATCGGCTTTCGATGGCCGTATTCTCCTATCTTTCGGGCTTTTATGACTCGATTCAACTTATCTCCAGGGCAACTGATGCCCCAGTTCTGGCGTGTCATCTTGGTGATCGAACGGGTGACTAGGGAATGGGGTCGTCGAGCGTTTTCAGTCGATGACCTTCTTTCTTCTTACAACGTAACGAGACTACCCTACAACCGTTATGGGTTATTCCCTAGGGGTAGGCATGACTCCATGCTCGTTCATGGAACCTAAGTAAACGATCCAGGGTGGAAGTCTCGGTAAGTCTTCGTTCAGACGTCTTCGGTCACTGATGATGAGTCCTGGGTCGTTCCTGAATGGAACTCAAACGGTAATTGATATATTCGTTTATTCTCTTTGTATCTATTGTATGTTTTTATTTATTAATCGCATGTTTCTTTTGTAGCTGTCAGCTTCACGTTCGAGACTACTGAAGAATCAACCGAACTGATCTCACACTTTTTGAGTTACAGTGTGACGGATCGTACGTATAGGACGTACAAGGGTGGTGAAGAGAGTGACGTCGAACCAAAGGTACAAGTGATCGAAGACGAAGAGATGGAAGGTAGGTAGTTTAAATCGTACGTTTTTATTGTGTTGAATGCTTTAGCCTTAATTTATATTTTCTTCCCGGTAGGTTCTGCGTCTAAACCCAATAA
Source organism: Centaurea solstitialis (assembly GCA_030169165.1). Taxonomy (NCBI): domain Eukaryota; kingdom Viridiplantae; phylum Streptophyta; class Magnoliopsida; order Asterales; family Asteraceae; genus Centaurea; species Centaurea solstitialis. Next base: position 48,030,089 of record CM058041.1, on the reverse strand, counting down.
GGCATCACAAATGGAGGCTGCTGCAAGGGCTGCTAAGAGAAGAGCTGCAGCGACTGAGGGTTTGGTGGCTAAACGTACGAGATCGTCGTACGTTTCCCTGGATACCCCACCTAAGGATGCCGAGCAAAAGGCTGAAGGTGGGATAGAGGCGATCCCTATCCACTTTGCTCCCCCTGCGAAGAAAGTAGGTGCATCGAGTCAGCCTTCGTCGAAGGCTGGCAAGGGTAAGGAGGCGGAGGGGTCTGGTCTTACGACCATGACCATTAATATACCCTCTGACTTCATGGTGGACGACGTTATCAGAACGAAGGCCAAGAAGAAGATGGCCCAGTTGACTCAGGAGATCGACTCTAAAAATGTCCTTATTGGGGATTTGGATTTGAAGGTCGACGTGATGGAACGCTTCCAGGCGGAACAACACTAGCGTATGAAGATCTACATGGATCGCTCTAAAGAGTTGGAGGCAGAGCTGGTGGAAGTTCGTCGAGAGAAGGTCGAGAGGGAAGAATCTCTTTCGTCGAGGATCCAGGATTTGGAAGATGATGCTGCCTTGGTTCGAGTAGTCGCACGAGCTGCACTTATGCGTCGTGTGATTGCTGGAACTGTTACTCAAGAGATGGCGTCTGACGAGGTACCAGCTTTCCGAGACCTGATGGGGTCTGAAGATCTTCTGGACGATGATGATCTAAAGGACCTCGACGAGGAGAAAACGGTGGACGATGAAAAAGAGGTCGAAGCTACGGTTGCTGGGGAGGGGGATGTTGAAGAGAAGGCCCCTGGATCCCAACCTGACGTTCAGACCATAGTCGAAGAAACTCCCATCGTTGATCCCTCATCATCCGACACTCCTGCCGTCTAATTTCTTTTTCTTTGTAATCGTATGATTTTAATTTCTTTTTGTACTATGCCGTTTTAGGCATTTGAATAGAAATTAACAACTTTTGCCTTTATATCGTGCGTTTATAGTTTACGACTTATATCTTAGTTCCACAGCTTATGTTTTAGTTTTATAACTTGCGTTTTAGCTTTGTAACTTGCGTTTCAGCTTTGTATGCTTTTCATTTTGTCATGCGACTTAGGCCTTAGGAAGATCAGAAACGTTTCTTTTATACTCATAAGAGTAATCGTGCGACGGGCGATTTGTCTTGCGCTCTTGCGACGTAGTCGTGCGTTACTGCCTTTAACTTGCGATTCATGCGATTTTTGTCGTGCGATTCCTGCGATAAGCATACAATTCAATCGTGCGATACTTGCGATGATCATGCGATACTTGCGATTTATCGTGCGATACCTGTGAAGAAAGATGACTAAGGGGTGGCCGTTGGCTTGGCCAACGGCGCTCCGATGCTTAAGTCAGTAATAGATAATGAGAAATAAATCGTATGTAAATAGGTTTAGAAATAGTACCTTTTAAGGTGATGGCCATTCCAGCTACGTGGGATTTCCATACCTTCCATTGTCGTAAGTCTGTATGCTCCATTTCCAACAATTTTGGAAATTACATAAGGTCCTTCCCATTTGATGGAAAGTTTTCCAGCGTTCTGCTCTTGAGTATTTTGAAATACATGTCGTAGGACATAGTCTCCAACTTGAAAGATCTTGGCTTTTACCTTTTTATTGAAGTATCGTTTGACTAATCCCTTTTGTGTTGCCATCGTACGTAATGTGTTTTCTCGAAGTTCTTCTAAAGCGTCCAGATCGTAGGATAAATTTATAGCATTTTGATCGTACGTACGATTTCTGGCGACAGGTATTTGGGCTTCGATTGGTAACACAACTTCACATCCGTATACCAAAGAATACGGTGTTTGTCCTATTGATGTTCTAGGTATCGTTTGATTTGCCCATAGGACGGAAGGTAGCTCTTCCACCCATCTGCCTTTTGCTCCTTTCAATCTTTTACGGATTGAATTGATAATAACTTTGTTGCTTGATTCAGCTAATCCGTTCGATTGAGAGTATCTTGGAGTAGATGTGATGTGACAACCGACAAAATTCGGCACTTAGGTTAGCGGACCGATAATCACTCATTAGTATAGTTTTAATGAATCTCCCTCTAAGATAACTATTTAGAAAGATTTAGATTGCCTTTGCGAAAATTTTAAAGAATAATTTAGAAAACCCCGAAAATTATCCCGAAAAGTCCCCTTTTGGTCCGTCTTCGTCTAAAAACCTTATATAATGCTGATATGACTCGATTAAAGTGTTTTATATAAAAATTACTATATTTCAATTAACTAGAATAAAACATTCCATTTAACCTATTTTATTTGTTGAAAAAGTCGTTTTTAACGAAAAAAAAATCATCGCAAATCGAAGACCGTTGCATCTTAAACTTGTTTGGGATTGCATTTAAAGAAAAAAATAAATTATCATGGGCTTGGGGGCCCACAAGATGGTTGGTCACCCCAATACTCCCATATAAAAACCTTATCCTTCCCTTACACACTTCATTTTTCATTTTCAAACTTAGAGAAAAACCCATCCATCCTCCTTCTCTCTTTCAACCTCCATAACCTTCAACCTAATCCAGAAATTTCAGCCCTTGTTCATCAATTTTAGAAGAAGAAGATCACACATAAAGCTAAAATGCACATTTCTTATATAATCATAAGCTTTGTTCTAGCAATATAGCTTTGATTCAAGCATCTATTGCTTCATTTTTGGCAAGAATCTTGTTTTATCTTGGTTTAAAGTTGAGGATATGTTCTCATGGTTTTAGAAGGTAGGATGAACACAATGGATGATTATAACATCCATAAGAAGTGTGAATCCAAGGATCCTTTCACTATAAACTCAAGAAATGTTACATGCTGTCACACCCCGCTAAAGCGGAAACACGGAGTGTAACAGCGCAAAGTAGCACAACACAAAGTATAGACAATAACGCCATAGCATATCAAAATATTTATGTCTTACAATATTACATCGCACTAGAGTCTTAAAATTATTACAAAGAAAATCAAACTACAACGGAGAGGAAATTTAGTCTTGATATGCATGAAGGCGTAACACACGTGCATTATTGTTCTTCTTACTTTGGATCGCCTGAAAAGCATGAGAGTTAAAAAGGTTAACTATCGTCATAGTTGGTGAGTTCACGGGTTTAACAACACACATACATATAGTTCGCGTTACAAAAATAATACCGGAGATATGTAATAAGTTCAAGCATGAAGCTTAAAAATTGGATTTTGCGCGGGTTTCGCAATCATGCGCGTGTCTCGCAAAATCCCGGCATATGGTACTTATCATGCAATACTTACACTCAAGATTAACGAGCCACTACTAATCTCCTAGAAGCATAGTTTTTGCCCCGCAATGCCATGCTTATCGCAACATGACACAAAAATCGTTCCACATCAAAGTAATTAAACACCAATCGTTATCGTTCCAACCCCGTTGCAAGCAGGGGACGAAAGGTGGGGTTGCCAACCCGATAAGTATGCATACCATAGCCACAAAAATCGTTCCACAATAAATCGTTCCAAAGAATCTTTTCAAAAATAGTTTCAGAAGTTTAATCAACCGGTAGTTTATCATGCTTTTCACCCCAAAAATGTAAAAACGTAAAAAAGGGGCCGTGAATAACTCACCGAGTTACTAGTTCAAGAGTCCCAAGTTAGCGAGGTTCCACCGAATTCCGACCTAGGGATATAAAGTATTTTAATAAGTTCCTTGACCCGTTTAAGTTCCTTAAATCATAGTAAAATTATACGCGCGAACGAAACTTTAGTTTTTATAACGATTGTCGAAAAATACGTACTTTGGTGATTATAATCGAAGTGTGAAAGTTGGTATATGGTCATGCATGTGTATTTTATGTTAATTTTACCTCATTTATCCTTCTATTATTCTTTTAGTGCTCAAGGATGTAAGTGTTTTAAAAGAAATAAAGTTTTACATAAAATACCATTTTTCAGTTTTTCTCATTCTTGACAGATTCGGAGGCTGTTTTGGGACATGCATTTGGGTATGAAGCACAACTCCAAAAATCACGAAATTTTAATAGGTTTTAGCCATATGAGTTTACTATTTACTGACCAAATTTCATAAATTTTGGAAAAGGTTAGGATCCTCAAACAGAAGGTTTATTAGAGTAGTGACAGCAACTAGAGCTGTTGCGCAACCTTTTTGTACGGACTGTTTGAGGGTCCGAAACTTGGAATTTTTGCAAACGGCCAGTAGGGTTTGAAAGATAACTCAATGAACTTGAATTTAAAAAAAAGAATCATGTCATTTGTACATTTTATGAAGGCGTTATGGCCTCTCAAAGTCAGGTCCGAATCTGTCCAGAATCTGTTGGACGAATTTTCAGACTAGTTGTTGAATAACAAAATATTTCTTTTGTTTAATAGTTTTTATGATGATTTCTCTTTACCAAAACTCAAATCCAGATGTGATTGAAGGAATATCAACTTCATAGTCACATTTTACACATGCATTTACATATATACCAAATTAAACATCTAGATTACAATCATAAGCCATCAACTCACTTATTGCTTGAACTTTTGATGATCCAAGCAAAGAAAAGGGTATTTGGCTATATGAAATCATCCATACCCCATGCAAGGTGATGGATGATCATAAGAAGGTAGGAATCACTAGTCATCAACTCACTTATTGCTTAGCAAAGAAAGGGTATTTGACTAGTGATTTCATCTACACTAAAGTATGGTGGATTGTTTGTATAAAAGAAAAGGAAGTACTTGAAATAAAATGTACAAGATTATACATAGTAGTATATGAACAAGAATTTAAAGGATGAGCAAGAATTCTAAGCAATAATTAAGAGTTTTGAAGATCATTCAAACTACCCAACTATTTGGTTGATCATAGATGTTTTCCTTGCTTAAATGCAAGATACTTCCATCTCACAACATTGGGAGATGATGATTTAAAGAAGAAGATTGATGAAGATCATCATATTTACCTTGAATGTTCTTGAATACTCTTGAAGAGCTTCAAGAAATTGAAAGTGTATAGAGAAAGCTAGTTGATTTAGAGAGAAAATCTTAGTGAGAGAAGTTAGAGAGAGAGAGTGAAATTGAACAAATGAAATGAATAAGGGTGTGTGTGTATTTATACTAGAGATTTAGGAGAGAAGAGAGGGCAAAAACATGGCCTTGTGGCCGGTTTTGGGAGAGGGAGAAGAGAGGGAGAGAGATGGTGAGGTGAGTGTTGAGTTGATGTGAGGAGTGTGTAAGTTGGTGATGTATGTATTGGCCAAATTCCATTCCATGTTTCCAACTTTATTTTGGACCATGTGAGGATACAATTATTCTCTAGACACTTAAATGGCTGATCTCTCAAGTCAATTAATTTAGTTTAGTTGAATTGTTGTAGTATTGGGTGTAAAAAGCTGCTAAAAATGGAAACCGTTACCGAAAACGTGCGTTTTTGCGATTTTTGCGTAACGAAAGCAGTTTTTCGTATTTTTATTAAGGAACTTATTAGAAATTAATATTTTTAATATTTTGGGTCAATAAAAATTTAATTCGACAGTCTAGTGGTCGGAATCGGGACCTGCTGATAACAGTCAGTCGGTTTTGCGTACCGACTATAGTGGCGACTCAATAATCGTCAAAGGCACTTATCTAGCCTTTTCACAATAATTGTTGTCATACAATATTGTTTTTGACAAAATGACAGTATTAAAATACTGTTCTGCTCTGGTATTTCAGTTAAAGTTTTACTGACCTGAGGTGGGAAGTGGAGGGTTGTCACAGTCTCCCTCGGTAAAAAGAATTTCGTCCCAAAATTCTTTTATTGTTACTTCCACACCTAATCAAGTAAAGAGTTGAGGGTACTTCTTCCTCATGAAGTCCTCACGTTCCCATGTGTACTCCGGTCCACGTCTGGACTTCCAATGTACCTTAACAATCGGGATCTTGCTCCTTTTGAGCTTCTTGACCTCTTTGTCAAGAATTTCTATAGGTTCCTCAACGAAGCAGAGGGTCTTGTCCACAAAGACTTCCTCTAGAGGGATAACTTGAGATTCATCGGTTATACACTTCTTGAGAATCGACACGTGGAAAGTGTTATGAATCTCACTCATTTCCTCAGGTAGCCTAAGCTTGTAAGCAACTGGGCCGACTCTTTCGATGATTTCGAAAGGTCCAACGTACCTAGGGCTTAACTTTCCGCTTTTGCCGAATCGTACTAGCCCTTTCCAAGGGGAAACCTTTAAAAGTACTCTATCTCCCACTTGGAATTCCAACGGTTTTCTACGGTTGTCAGCATAACTTTTCTGACGATCCCTAGCAGCCTTAAGCCTATCCCTAATCAAGCCAATTTTGTCAGTTGTTTCCTGGATTAACTCGGGTCCTGTCAGCTGGCTATCTCCAACTTCTACCCAGCTGAGCGGGGATCGACATTTTCGACCGTACAAGGCTTCATAGGGGGCACATTGGATGCTAGTGTGGTAGCTATTGTTGTAGAAAAATTCTACTAGTGGCAAATGATCGTCCCAGTTCCCTCCAAAGTCTATGACACACGCGCGCAACATATCTTCTAAGGTTTGGATGGTCCTCTCACTTTGGCCATCAATCTGAGGATGATATGCCGTACTCCAATCCAACTGGGATCCTAAGGATTTCTGCAATGATTGCCAGAATCGTGATGTAAAACGGCTATCTCGGTCAGAGATAATGGAGATTGGCACTCCGTGACGGGTCACTATTTCCTTAATGTAGATTCGCGCAAGCTTATCCATCTTATAGTCTTCTCGGATTGGGAGAAAATGAGCTGACTTTGTCAGACGGTCTACTATTACCCAGATCGTATCGTGCCCTTTAGCAGTTCTGGGCAATTTACTGACTAAGTCCATAGAAATCCGTTCCCATTTCCATTCAGGGATCCCGGGTTGTTGTAACAAACCCGATGGTTTCTGATTTTCAGCTTTGACCTTGGAACAAGTCAAACATCGTCCCACATAAGACGCTACATCCTTCTTCATTCCTGGCCACCAATAATATTCCTTCAGATCCTTATACATCTTATCTGCCCCTGGATGAATGGAATACCACGACTCGTGTGCTTCCTTTAGGATTAATCCCCTCAGGTTGCCAGTCTTCGGTATCCAGACTCTCCCCATAAAGTACCGTGCGCCGTCGGTCTTGAGGTCAAACCTTCCCTCTAGGTTGTGGAGAGTTTCATCCTTTAGTCTATCCTCTCGTAAGGCCTCTTCCTGAGCCTTTAGGATATCCTCTTTCAAGCTAGTGTGTACAAGCATTTCCATGGCTCGTACTCGTAAGGGTTTCGTCCTTTCCTTACGACTCAAGGCATCGGCCACTACATTAGCCTTGCCCAGGTGATACTTGATCTCACAATCGTAATCACTAAGTAGTTCTACCCATCTACGTTGCCTCATGTTCAACATCTTTTGGTCTAGAATGTGTTGTAGACTCTTATGGTCCGTGAACACTGTGCACTTAGTTCCATACAAATAGTGTCTCCAAATCTTAAGTGCAAAGACTACTGTTCCCAATTCTAAGTCATGAGTAGTGTAGTTCTGTTCGTGGTTCTTAAGTTGTCTAGATGCGTAGGCTATGTGTTGTCCCAATAACAATGAAATGAAAGAAGAAATGGATGGAAATCCTTGAATTTGATTGAATGCAATATGAGCTTTAACAAAGGTTCATCAATGGTGGAATTTGCCCAAATAATATCATTCAATGCACAAAACCCTAGAAATCCTTTACCTTATATAGGTAGAAGGAGGTTTAACAAAGTGGCAATAAAGGCCCCCGAGGTTCTAAACCTCAAACAGGGGCTTAACAAAACATAATTGTTTACAAAGGAAGGAAATTAAACTAGAAAGCAGTTAAAGATAGATGATTCTGACTCTTCTCAACACCTGGGTTCTACAATCTCCCCCTTTGAGAAGAAGTCAGAATGGTGGTGGAAGCTCCAGTGCTGGCTCCCACTTGGACATCTGCAGGTACTCTTCCCATTCACCGATTATCCGCGCTCTCATCTGCAGAGCAGCCTTTGCCCGTCTGTACATCATCCGCTCCTTAAGCTTCTTCTCGATCAACCTCATTGCCTCCAGCAGCTTTCCTTTTCCGTCTATGATTCTCCGACTTGGTACCTGATCCGCCAGCAGTCTGCTCTGCATGCCATTGTAGACATAGAGAAGGGTCCCGTCGCAGAACCTGGAGAGCTCTCCAAACCTCATGAACCTGCGCTCCTTCTTCTTCCGAGTCATATAAAGGACTCCATGCTCAGGTATCCTGGTTGGCATGTACGGAGTGTAGGCATCGATACCAGGAACGAGCAGGTTTGGTTTCAGCAGGTTGACCTTCGGCTGGCGGCTTTCGATGGCAAGCTGGTAGTCCGTCACTCTCGCGAGAGAGATTGCATGACGGACGTATTTCTTTAGTATCTCTGTGCCATCTCTGTAGTGCTCTGGTCGGAGGATCGGGCCTTGGAGGTACTTGATGATCGTGAGAAGGTCTTCTAGATGCACCCGATCTAAATCAGCTTCCGTGAAGGTCCAGTTCTGCAGTTCACCTCGAGGGACACCGGTGCCGTACATGCGGACATCATACTCAAGGAATAACTGATGGCCATGTCTGTAGGGGCGCATAGCAGTTACCTTGGTAAAGCGACGTCTGATCCTCTGGCGTCCATGAGTGGCCCAGTTGCACATCCGTTGGTGAACGTAGGCTGTCCTTCTTCTCTTGTTCTTGATGTGCGAGATCCCGAAGTAGACCTTTCGAGACCAAGCATGCAGCTTTTCCTGCTGGTAGATGCGGGTGAACGTTTCTTCTAGGAACGGGCGGAAGATGATGGAGTGGTTCCAGTTGAGCTGGATGACAGTAGGAGCAGCGGTTTCTGGATCAGTAGAGTGGACGGTCCGTGGGGCTTCTGGAGTTGGAAACTTGAGCGCTGAGAGGAGGTTGGCGTAGTCAGGATCCTTGACGATGTCGTCTCCCTTCTGATAGACCCTTAGGCTCTGTGCAAGCGACCTCAAGATCTTCCGGGCTGCTTCCGGAATCTGGAACTCTGAGGGATCAGTCGGCGCTGCTTCTGGGAGAACGGCATCAATCTGAGCCGTGTCCGCCATTTGGGGAAACTGTACTGACTCCCCTTCCGGAATCCGCTCATATCGCCAACTCCCCATGTCCGGAATGTCTTCCGTCTCAGAGTCGACATAGGGAGCTTCGGCGGCATCGACGTCTGTGGGAGCACTCGAAGGGGCGGCTGAGGAACCTGGAGCTGTTGAACCGGAGCCGGAACCAGGTTGGAGGTCGGTGCGAAGCCGTTTTGCAGCTTGTACCTCCCCCTCATGAGGACCTGGTGCGGAGTCATCAGCGTCATCATGCCTCCTCTTCGAAGGCTGAGCCTGGGACCGACACACGGCCTCCAGTTCTCGAATCCTTTGTTGTAGTAGCTCGATCTGGGCCGCTTGATCTCTGACTTGGGCGGACAGGCGGTCGTTCTGAGTGGTGTAGGAAGTGATCATCATCATGTGTTCCACCTCAGTGACGTAGCCTGGGATCGGAGGAAGGTCGCCCGAAGTCGGAGGAGCGAGCCTGAGGACGTCTTCTGATGGCCTGGGAATGGGAGCTTCAGTAGACGGGGCAGCCTCAGAGTGTTTGCCCTTGATCTTCCGTTTGAGCTCGTAGAGCTCCGCATCCCGGTCTTCTTGAAGCTTGCGCGACGCCTCAAGATCAGCTAGTCTCTTCCTCTCCGTCTCGGCCAAGGCTTTCTCAAGTGCCTCGACCCGCGCATCATGAGCCTGGTTGGCTTTCTCCACCGCTAGCAACCTGCTTTGGACGACTTTAAGGATGTCGTCCGAATCCGTCGGACCTAAAAGTCCCGTTGGTGCAGGGGCGGTTTTAGGGATTCCGCCCGAATCCGTCAGGCTCAAAAACCCCGGTGTTGCGTGAGCATCTTTAGAGACTTTGCTCGAGTCTGTCGGACCCTGTCCCGGAAGAACTAAACCCGGTGCCACTTGGGCTCCAGTTGACGAGAAGAGTCCTAAAGAGGTACTCTCTCGGCCCGATGTCACCGCTGGTATGATGCTGACGGTGTCGGGGCTTCCGGTGGATCCTCGAAGGGCGTCCGTTGACGCACCAACTCTCCCCGTTCCGGCCTCGCCACTTGGGCGGGCAGATGATGCATCCAAAAGTGTCCTATCCAAATGAATGACCCTAAAGGTCTCTGTGAGTGGCTCTAGGACTACTGGTGCACGGAAAGAAGTCGAGAGGCGGGGCGGTTCCTCTTTCATTTCAACACCAACAGACTCCAAGTGAGTGGTTGGTGGAAGTTGAGCTAATTCCCCGTGAGAATATGAAACGACCATCTGTTGAGAGATGGTCGAGTGGTCGGTTTGGGCGTGCAATTGCGCTGGTTGGCTGCCAGCGACTTGACCTGACGTCAACGAGTGACCGGTCTGTATGAGGGTTGCCTTTGTGGGGGTTGGACTCTGGGTTATAGGAATATCCGATTCTAACCTGTGCGGCTCTACTTCTACGTCCGCCTCCTCTAATTGAGCCCAAGGCTCGCTTAACTGGACCTCAACGTCTTCGGTCTCTTTTTCTCTGCTCTCTCTCTCCTTTTCTCCCCTCTCTCTCTCTCTTCTTCTTCTTCGCTGTCTTCTCGTCCCCAGCCGGTAGCAACCTCGGCCTCACCTTCTTCCTCCTGACCGACAGTTCGGTCATCCGATGCCAGATCCGCAATAAGAGTGGGATCACCTGAAATCCGGTCGTCGTTGAAGGAGGAGGTGGCTTCATCCAAATCTATCACTTGGGCCTTCCCGCCCTTAGGTGGATCTGATAGTTGAAACTCGGAGTCGGATCCGTAGTCAACTTGTTCTGACTCAGTTGCCTCGTCATCGGGCTCACGACGGTCCGTAGGAGTGTGCTCGGAGGACTCGTGACCGTCGGAGTCATTGCCGGAAGGATCGCCGGATGGTTCTGCTGCTTGAGTAGTGACGGCCGCCGAAAGTGATGGTGGAGAGACGTGTGCTTGTTCTTGTGGGGAAGCTTCCACGTCCTCCCCAGTAGGTTGTTGCGGCGGCGTCGGCGATCTGCGCTCTTCCGATGACGAGTGGATCGGGGACTGCTGAAGGGTGCCCATATACTGCTTTACCCGGAAATGACTCGTGTACTCGCGTGTGCGGATGGCATCAGTAGATTCCTCCACAATAGTAGGAGTGCGGGCACGAGTGGCTCTGTTCTAGATCATCGTCTGGTATGCACCGGCTCGAGAAGTGTGCGGAGTGGCAGACGTACCGACAATTCTACCCTCTCCTCCCCTAACGTCAACTCTCATCACTCCCGAGCCAGAAGCTCCCCCACTGGAGCTCTGGCCCGCCGTACCAGAGGCACGGCTTCTAGGTAGGACGGGTTGCACGTCTTGGGCAGGGCTCCCCGGCTCTGAGGAGTCCGTAGACGTGTCTTCTAAGCCTATGGAGATTCGGTACATCCTAACACTCATGGACCTACGGTCTGCCAAGTTGAGCACGTTTGCCGGAATATGCATCTCTACCTGACCAGGCCTCAGATTCTTCTTGTTGGCTCGGCCGATCTGCTGGCTTTCGAAGCGGAGATGGCTTGATCTGCGTCGGACAACACGGTTCTGGTTCATGTGATCTCGAATGACCAGACTGAAGAAGCGCATCCAAGGGATGGATGTGTATTTCGCACGTCCTGGCCCAGCTCTGACGTCACTGATGATGTCTGCCCAAAGTTGCTGAGCAAAGTCGATCCGCCTCCCGTAGGCGACCGCATGGAAAATGTGCCAGAACTGGGTGGACGCCTTGTCCACGCCGTGGGTCTTGGAAGAGAGCGTGCGGTTGAGGATATTAAAGAATGAGTACCAGATCGGGGGCAGCATTCCCTGAGTGATCTGGGAGATTCCTTTCGGCCTGTTGTTTTCGGTGTAGTGGACCCCGACAGCGAGCACTTCGCTGAAGAGCTCAGGTCCAGACACGAGAGGGTCAAACGGGGCCTCCGGGGTTGCAGCTGGCAGACGAAGGATTCTGCGAAGATCCTCCATAGTGAAGACCAGATCAGTCTGGTCCACTCGGCCGATGATGGTTGGCACTCCGTCCCGGTTCTCGACACGAGAAGTGTTCCAGAACTGCTGCAGATATATCATCGGGATGTCAGCAGTGGCTTGCATCGCGTATGCAAGGGGATGAGCTCGGAGAATCTCGAGAACAACGTCATCTTGGACAGTGAAGTTCGCCAAGTCAACGAACTGGTTGTTCTGGTGGATCTCGCGGATTTCAGCCGGGTTGATCAGTGCGAGATCAGCAGCATTGGCGACGGGTGAAGTAGGAGCAATTGGTTGTTGATCAGCCATTTCTGCAAGACATTAAGTGTTAGAAATAATACAACGTGAAAAGACTATACCCTCGACTAGGCGCGAGTCGGAAAACCTCGAAAACCCAATAAGGAGTGTTTCGTATTTTCCGAGTCGAAAAACGAGCAAACTATACGAGGGGAGTTTTCCGATTCGGAAAAGGGTGTTTTCCGATTCGGAAAACTCAACACTTAGAAAGATAGCACTATTATGAACAGACAAGTTTTCCGATTCGGAAAAGGGTGTTTTCCGATTCGGAAAACTCCTACACTTAGAAAAATTTGAGAGAAAAACTTGTAGGTTTTCCGAGTCGGAAAACATGGTTTTCCGATTCGGAAAATGTCACGATACTTAGAATATTTTTGGCAAGACTTGGTCTCTCAAACGAGTCGGAAAACCTTGGAAACCCATAAGGGTAGTTCCACGTTTTCCGAGTCGGAAAAGATACACTTGAAAACCGAGACCAAGTCCGATTCGGAAAACATAGTTTTCCGAATCGGAAAACATGCATAAAGGATCATCGTTTTCCGATGCGGAAAACTTGAACAATCAAGTTTTCCGAATCGGAAAACTTGAATGTTCAAGTTTTCCGAGTCGGAAAACGGTGACTGTTCGAGTTCCGGATTTAAAAACCGTTCTCTAAACGTCGATCTAAGGCCCTAAACTATCAACATGCATCCTAAATCAGTTCATAACAAGTTTCTAAGCAACAATGGATCGTTTTAACGTCCCGAAATCCCATTCCAAGAAGTTTGGGTTTCGGGTAAGTTTTAAAACTTTTAGGCTTCGATCCAGGCCTTAAAACAGATGATTTAGATGTTAAAACTATATAAGGGTTGATCGTTTACTTACCAGGAATCCGAATATGTAAAAAAATCGACGATCGGAGCACAAACGAGCAAAAACCGAAATCGAGCGCGAAGTGGGTTCGGGTGAGAAATCCAGAGAGAAAAGATGAAAAATTTGAAATTTGTGAAAAGTAATTCTTGAAATCCGGTATTTATATTTTTACCGAATTACACTGTGTTTGGGTCAAAAACACTGTGTTTGGCTCTCCTTTTGGCTCTCTTAACCCGACTTTCACCATTTGGCAAAAACCACCCCTGGACTTGAAGTTTGAGTGAACTTACAAACAAGTCCCTGAACTTGTATTTTCAGAAAATTTTCAAAACAGACCCTGGACTACAAGTTTCACAAGGTTTGCAAAACGAGTCCCTGAACTTTAAGAAACAGAAAGTGGCAAAGTTAGTCCCCGAACTTGTAAGTTCAAGACATGTACTCTACCGCCCCCTGAACTTTCAAGTTCACAAAATGTTACAAGTTCAGCCCTCGACTCCCGAGAAAAGAGACTTACCTGGTGCGTCTCACTGGGTTTAGAGCGAGTCCTGATCTGAAGTAACCAGAAGTCGTTGTGAGGATCCACACCTACAAAATAAAGCACAATATGGTATCCAAGATGTTGTGGATCCGAGAACGTTAGTGAGCACACCAAACAGTAAATACAGGACTTAGTACTCCCCCTCGATTCATGTAATATCTACAGAGTTCCTACAGACTCCCCCTACACACATGCATAAAATATAAGAACTCCCGACTCCCCCTAGACCTCAGGCGGGGAGGTCTAGCATTCCTAATTTGCTTAGGAGGAAAAAGTGACGCTTCTCGTCAAACGGCTTGGTGAACAAATCAGCAAGCTGATAGTCACTCTCAACAAAGTATAGTTCAATATTACCTTTCTCGACGTGATCTTTGATGAAATGATATCGAATGTCGATATGCTTCGTCCGAGAATGTTGAACCGGATTTGCCGTGATCTGTATTGCACTTTTGGAGTCGCAGTAGATGGGAATTCGATGCATGGTGTATCCAAAGTCAGCTAGTTGGGTTTTCATCCACAGAACTTGCGAGCAGCAGCAGGCGGCGGCTACATATTCTGCCTCCGCGGTGGATAGGGAGACACAATTCTGCTTCCGGGATGACCAACTGACTAACTTGTCCCCGAGAAATTGACAGGCACCAGAAGTGCTTTTCCTGTTTAGCTTACAACCTGCATGGTCTGAGTCTGTATATGCAATTAGTTCAAAACCAGAATCCTTTGGGTACCAGAGGCCAAAGTCCGGTGTGCCCTTTAGATACCTAAGGATTCTCTTGACTGCAGACAGGTGTGAATCACGTGGATCACACTGATAACGAGCGCAGACACCCGTGGAAAAGACGATATCTGGTCTACTGGCCGTGAGATATAAAAGGGAACCAATGATTGCCCGATAGGTTTTCTGGTCAACCGGTTTACCAGAAGTATCTGCAGATAGTTGAAAATTTCTGGGCATTGGTGTGGCCGCAGAGTTTGAACCACCGAAATCAAATCGTTTTAAAAGGTCTTGAACATATTTGGCTTGATTTATAAAAATGCCATCAGGGCGTTGTCGAACTTGAAGTCCTAAAAAGAACGTCAACTCGCCCATCATGCTCATTTTGAATTGGGATTTCATGGTGTTCTCAAACTCTTGGCACATCTCAGGCTTTGTAGACGCAAAGATAATGTCATCCACGTATATCTGAACGATAATTAAATCTTTACCTGACCTCTTGAGAAACAGAGTGGGATCGATAGTACCTTTCTTGTAGCCAACTCCGAGTAAGTAGTCAGTGAGAGTTTCGTACCATGCCCTCGGAGCTTGCTTGAGACCATAAAGCGCCTTGTCCAAAATGTAGACGTGATTCGGGAATCGAGAATCGACGAACCCTTCCGGTTGCTCAACGTACACTTCTTCTTGAAGGACTCCATTCAGGAAGGCACATTTGACGTCCATCTGATAGACTGTCATGTTTTTGTGTGCAGCATACGCAAGGAAGATTCGGATCGCTTCGATTCGGGCTACTGGCGCGTACGTCTCATCATAGTCGATACCCTCTTGTTGGCGATAACCCTTGGCGACCAGGCGAGCTTTGTTCCGGATGATGAGATTATTCTCGTCGGTTTTGTTCCGGAGTATCCACTTGAGGCCGATGATTATTTTTCCCCATGGTCGTTCTACCAAGCGCCAAACCTTGTTTCTCTCGAATTCGGCCAGCTCATCTTGCATGGCGATCACCCAGTCGGGATCGGTGAGAGCTTGCCAAACATCCGATGGTTCGAAATCGCTCAAGAATCCACCGAATAAGATCAGATTTTCGGTGTGTTTTGCAGATCGAGTGGTTACAGGTTGTGAGGGACTCCCGATGATCTGGGAGGGGGGATGATCTTTTGTCCACCTGCGAGTGTGAGGGTGAGTGACATGAGCCTGTCGGTTGTTGGAGGCGTCGTTCTCATCTTGGACTGCAAGGATCTCTTCTAGGTTCCCACTTGATGAGCCTTCAGCCTGATTGATCCGCGGTGCAGCCTCTAACCGGGGCTCTCTGACTACCTGAGCATATGATCGTTGGGCTGTGCTCGGGGAAGGTAGTGGAGCTTCTTCTGGAATTGGAGTAAGAACAGGGTGCGGAGTCTGTTCTTAATCAGGTGCCGGTGAAGCTGCTGATGAAACTTCAGATGGGGGAGCCGCGGACTCAGGTGTCACGGAGTGAGTTGAAGTGCTGGAGGAGGGCTCCGTGACGAAGGCATCAGATGTCACTGTGGTTGTGGTCGAACCTGTTAGAGCGGGAACTACGATTGGACTCGTTAGAGTGTGCAGATCGTATTCCGCGAGATCTATAAAGTCTAAAGCAGAAAAGTTAGAAGACGGATCTGTGCTCGGTGGTGAAGGGAACAATTCAGGAAAAGATGCAGACACATTACTAGAACTAGCAGTCAGATAGGTTTCAGATTCAGAGAAATCAACGTTTGAGCTTTCCAGGATAGTTCGAGTCCGTTTGTTGAAAACCCTGTAAGCCTTAGAGTTATGTGAGTATCCAATGAAGATAGACTCATCAGACTTAGGGTCAAACTTACCCAAATTATCCCGGTCATTAGGAACATAGCATTTACAACCAAAAACTCTAAAGAAGTCAATGTTTGGCTTACGCTGTTCGACCATCTCGTAAGCGGTTTTACCAGTCCGCTTTACGATCAGAGTCCGGTTTTGCGTGTAGCATGCTGTGGAAACGGCTTCAGCCCAAAACTGTTGAGGAACTCCAGAATGAGCCATCATGGATCTTGCTGCTTCGACCAACGTCCGGTTCTTCCTTTCAACAAGAAATAAAGAAGATGAAGATCAAAAGTCTTGCATTTTATTAGGAGAGCTCTCAAAATACAAGAAAACACACACAAACACACACTTACACCTTTCTAGACTCTCATTGAAATGATTCCCACATTCTCTCAACCAACCTAAACCCCTTTATATATGGGGGGCCTAAATACAAGGCCCAAGCCCAAGCCCAATAGCTAACTTAACTAGCTATATATAAAATAAACCTTCTCAAAGCTTACTTTATAAAACTTTCTCTAATTAGGACAATTTGGTCCTAACAATCTCCCCCTAAGTTTTATAAAGAAAGCATCTCTGATCTTCTCCCCCTTGCTTTCTTCAGAAAGCACTAGTGGCGTTCGGCTACATCTTGATCTACAAGCTCCCCCTCGATTGTAGCTCTTTATCTTCAGCTTCAACTGAAATACCAGATCCGATATGCAATAAACGCGACTGATTGCACAAACTACAGCTCAACCTGTAAATAACTCGACACGTCTGATAATCGCAGAATACAACAGCTTGCACCAGAGCATGTTGATTCATCCAACAAAGGGATAGATGCATGTGTGAGTTACAGCGCAGATCAGTGAGAAAAATAAAGGATCTGTCTTTAACCGCGTGTAGCATAGGAATTCGGCATAGGAGCTCCAAATCTGATAAGCTCAACAGGGAAACACTGGAACTTGGAAGCTTGGATCACGGGAACACCGTATGGAATGAATAACTGGGAGTAGATGCTGAACGAGATACTATGCTTTGATCTCTTTGTTGCTCAGAGAGTAGTCGATTTCCTGAAATCTTCCAAAATGTCAAGCAATCAGATCCAGATCTAGTCTTCTTAGTCAGATGGATGACGACCGTCACTCAAAATTCTAGATCGCAACCGAGCCTCCACAACGGTAAAACTCAACTCTCACGCCTAAGAGGAATAATTCACCGAAGGTGGCATCCAAAGGAAAAACTCAACTCTCACACCTAAGAGGAATAATTCCATCTAATAAAACTCTAGAATAATGGTTGCAGAGCGTCAGCCTTCTAAGTAATCTAACCAAATGCAGAATCCGATCACCGTCGTTTTAAAATCGATACAAATCTGACATGACTTCAAATAATCTGGAGCAGTTGGGAAACGAGAGAAATTCAATTTTCATGATTGAAAATTGAATTTGGGCTAAAATCTGGGTTGATGAGATCTTTACGAACCAATTGGGAAAGAAAGGTGGCTAATAAAGCGCGGGGATTTTGAAGCGTCACATGTATTTGAATTTGGGTGGATCTGGAGCGCATCAGAATATAATCTTGAAAGCGTATCTGAAGATGATTCCCGAACTTAATTTGAGCAATTTTGCGTCATCGGAAAGAAATTCCGTCAAATAGTCCCAAACCCCGAATCCTGAAAGTCCCAAATCAGAAAAAATAAATTTTCCTGAAAGATGTGAAAATTATTCACTCCGAGGGCTGAATTTGTAAAAATTCAGAACTTTGAACTCAAGGGGTTAATCTTGTAAATATTCAGAACTTGAACTTGAGGGACCAAATCTGAATATATTTGAAACTTGAAGTGCAGGGACCAAATTCGACGGAACTTGAAATTGGAAGTATAGGGACTAGCAGCGTCAAGTCTTGAAATTTAAAAATTTAAAACGTCAACCACCTCAAACTTCAAGGGCCAAAGATGTAAAAAGCTTTCAAAGATGAAATTAATTCCCATGTGATGCAGCACGTGATATGGAGTCGGGAAACCAAACACATTCTTTCAAATTGGTGGACACGTGTGAGTCGGAGAATATGGAAGCACGTGAGTCGGGTTTTATTATCAAACAAATTTGATTGCAGCACACCACTCAGACTTTAAACCCATTTTCATTCAATTTTTTTTTTCAACTCCGACTGCAAATTTGAAATGCAAAGGCCGAGTCCAAAAATCAATTTTAAATCCAACTCCAAAAATAATCCGAGTCGGATTTCAAATCTGAATGGAGTCGGAAAACTGAAAATTCAAGGGTTCCACTTAAGAACGAGTCGGGAAACTCGAATACCCGAGTCGGGTTATTCATGTTTCCCGAGTCGGAATATAATCACAACCCAAACATCAATCTTCATCATCTTCCATCAAGATCCAAACCCCAAAACTCATATTCAAACTTTTTTTCAAGAACAATGCTTCAAAACCAAAAAAAAAATTCCTCTTTGAATGATTCCATAGGAACAAACAAATCTAATGATTTGTTTGGCTCTGATACCATTTGTTGTCCCAATAACAATGAAATGAAAGAAGAAATGGATGGAAATCCTTGAATTTGATTGAATGCAATATGAGCTTTAACAAAGGTTCATCAATGGTGGAATTTGCCCAAAGTGGTAATATCATTCAATGCACAAAACCCTAGAAATCCTTTACCTTATATAGGTAGAAGGAGGTTTAACAAAGTGGCAATAAAGGCCCCCGAGGTTCTAAACCTCAAACAGGGGCTTAACAAAACATAATTGTTTACAAAGGAAGGAAATTAAACTAGAAAACAGTTAAAGATAGATGATTCTGACTCTTCTCAACACCTGGGTTCTACACTATGACCTTATCCCTTTGCATCAGCACACATGCTAGTCCCTGGCGTGAAGCGTCACAATACACAACGAAGTCCTCTGTCCCTTGGGGTAGGGCCAGAACTGGTGCGTTGCATAGCTTTTGCTTCAAGAGTTGAAAGGCGTCCTCTTGCCGTTGACCCCAATCGAACTTCTTATCCTTCTGAGTCAGCATTGTCAGAGGTTGTGCGATCTTCGAGAAACCTTCAATGAACCTCCTGTAGTATCCCGCCAATCCTAAAAATTGGCGGATTTCCGTTGGAGTCTTTGGGGTCTCCCATTTTGCAATGGCTTCAATCTTTGCTGGGTCCACAAGAATTCCTTCCTCTCTAACTACATGACCAAGAAAATGTACCTCCCAGATCCAAAATTCGCACTTTGAGAATTTGGCGTACAATTTCTGGTCCCTAAGTAGCTCGAGTACTACCTTCAGATGCTGCTCGTGCTCCTCTTTACTTTGGGAGTAGATGAGTATGTCATCGATAAATACGATTACAAACTTATCTAGGTATGGCCTGCAAATCCTATTCATAAGGTCCATAAACACGGCGGGGGCATTCGTGAGTCCGAAAGGCATAACGTCCATAGCGTGTTCTGAATGCCGTTTTAGGAACATCCTCCTCGTGGACTCTTACTTGGTGGTAACCGGATCGGAGATCGATCTTAGAGAAGAAACTGGCGCCTTGTAGTTGATCGAACAGGTCGTCTATCCTAGGGAGGGGATAACGATTCTTGATGGTCAACTTGTTCAGCTCCCTATAATCTATGCACATCCTAAGCGATCCGTCCTTCTTTTTGACAAATAATACAGGGGCTCCCCAAGGTGATGAACTCGGCTGAATAAATCCTTTATCCAGCAATTCTTGTATTTGGTTGGACAATTCCCGCATCTCGGCTGGTGCTAGGCGGTAAGGTGCCTTAGCAACAGGGGCTGCTCCAGGAATTAAGTCGATTCGGAATTCGACTTGTCTAGCCGGAGGTAATCCGGGTAGCTCGTCCGGAAACACTTCAGGATAGTTTCGTACTACCGGAATATCCTCAAGTTTCTTCGCTTCTGGTTTCCTTCCTACCACTTGAACTAAGAATGCTATGTATCTCTTCCTTAGATAACTATGAGCCTTCATACACGAAACTATTCCTAAACTTCTGTTGGGTCTCTCCCCTTCTATCACAAGGGTTCTACCATCCGAAAGTTGTATCCTAACAGTCTTCTCATAGCATTCTATCGTTGCCCTATTTTGTGACAGCCAATCCATGCCTACAACTACATCAAAGCTCCCTAACTCGATTGGTATAAACTTAATGTGCAATTTAGAAGTACATCGTGAGCCTTAAGTTCTCGTCCATCCGCTAGTTCTAACGAATAAACCTCATCTAAGCTTTCGGAGGCTAAGGGGATTAGTGGTCTAAATCCTAGGGACACAAAGCTTCTATCGGCTCCAGAGTAAAAAATGACTGATGCATAGTGGTCGTTTATAAGAAACGTACCTGTTATCACACGGGGATCCTGACGTGCCTCTTCAGTCCCTATCACGAAAGCTCTACCTCGAGCCTGAGTTCCCTGGTTCACAGTATTGGTGCGACTACCCTGACTTCCTTCCATGGTATTTCTAGACCCCTGTCCCATCTTAGGACACTTACTCCTGAAGTGGTTTGGGCTTCCGCACTCAAAACACTTCCTTCCTTCACTAGGCTCTTTCCCCCTTCCTACAGTATTGTGTGGAGTGCCCAAGTTGTTTACACTTCTCACAATAAAGGCAGTTTCCCCAATGGTGACGGTTGCACTTCTTGCATTCGGGATAGGATCCCTTATAGGTTCCTTGGTCTTGTGTCTTCGCCACATAGTTCTTTAGTGAGTGCGTACTTTGGCTCGACCCACTACTAGGCTTTCTTCCTGACTGACCTTCCAACTTCCTTTTGCCTCCAATGCTACTCTTAGCTCCAGTTCCTGACCGGACTACGTCATTGGCTAAACGGTTAGCCAAGACTACTGCACTCTGGATGGTGGCTGGGTTAGCCGAGGTAACCATCCCTCGGATTTCGGGCGCTAGTCCCCAGATATACCTATCAATTCTCTTCTCCTCTGGAGTAACCATGTGTGGTACAAGTTAAGCAAGTTCATGGAAACGTGCCGTGTACTTGTCCACGTCCATGCCTTTCATGGAATGGTTCCAGAACTCAGCCTCAAGCTTTTGCAGTTCACTTTTTGGGCAGTATTTTTCTATCAGCAATTTCTTGAAGTCTTCCCACGATAAGTTGTATGCTGCTTCCCGGCCTCGGGTTTGTACTTGGATGTTCCACCAAGTCAAAGCCCTGCCTTGTAGTTGACACGCCGCATATTCTACCTTGCGATTTTCGGAACACTTGCTTATATGGAGTACAGACTCCATGCTATCAAACCAGGAAAGTAGTCCTACGGCCCCTTCCTTGCCGTGGAATTCCTTAGGTTTGCAAGACATGAAAGTCTTGAAGTGCATCCCTGATTACTACCACTACCTCCTTTACCACTTTGATCTTCGCCACTCCTTCGACGGTTGTAGATACCAGCAGTCACTTAAGTGACAATACTATGGATGGCATTTTGGACTTGCTGGGCTACGAGTTGGGCAATATCCGGGGTTTGATCATTTGGCGTTGATCCAGTGCTTCTTGTGTTTCGAGTTGTCATAGTTCTACAATGTTTAAAAGAGATGAATTGAATTAAGGTTGCATTTGGAAGAGTTTATACAATCGAGTTGGTTACGATAAACAAGGATAGCATTTATTCATAATAATTAATATCATTTCGTTAGCAAAATTTGGCGTTACTACGCCATTGCGATTACATCCATTACATAAACGATAGGAAATCGGAAATACATCATAAAGGTTTTCTAAAGATTAAGAAACACAAGGATCACAAGCCCAACAATCATCATGACCGTGAAGATGGTCAATGCCCGACTTCGTAGCTCCGCCTTCCTAGCCAGATGTCCCGCTGCCACCGCCCTCTGTATGGCTGCCGTAGTACCTTGCTCCAGAAATTGGGCTAGATCGGTCAAGGCGCGCAAGGCTTGAGCTAGCCTATTCATCCTCTCTTGGAACCTTTCTATCCTATCTTCCATGATATTCATCCTACGAGCGTCTTCGATTGAGAGTTCTAGGTTTCGCGGAATTGGCACTCCCGGAAGGATATGGGAGGGTCCGGCGTAGGGGTCACGAGGGATGGCGATACCACTACGTATAGGAGGAAGAACTCGTTTCCTAGCAGTTTCCCTAGTGCGTGGCCTAGGGGGTACCGGTTCGGGTGCAGGTTTTCCCGGTGGGGGTTGGGGTGCAGCAATCACGGGGGGATTTGGGTTTGAGTCGTCGGAGGCGTCTTCGCTTGCGGCTTCCAT
This sequence comes from Centaurea solstitialis, assembly GCA_030169165.1. Classification (NCBI taxonomy): domain Eukaryota; kingdom Viridiplantae; phylum Streptophyta; class Magnoliopsida; order Asterales; family Asteraceae; genus Centaurea; species Centaurea solstitialis. The sequence goes on along the minus strand of CM058041.1, from coordinate 48,007,636 downwards.
GTCCGACCCCGAGTTTTCCGAGGGGTCCTCTTCCTCTTCGGAGATCCATCCGCCATTCGATGTCATGGTGACTGAAGTGTTTATATTTCATTATTAATAAACAAGTTCAATAGTGACCTCTTATTATTATCGCAATAGTGTATTAATGCGATAGTGTATTAACGCAATAGTGTAATAACGCAATAGTGTCGTTCTATCTAGTCCGGGTATCATGGTCACTCATGCAATATGCCATGCAAGAAAAGTTTTCGTTTTTCACACTTCCATCGTAACTTTCCCCTAGCTTCGCATTATTGCCTCTTAACTAAACATAGTTGGCCAGGCTTTGTTTAATTAAGACCCAATGAAGCGACTCTCGGGTTCATCACTTTAGAAGCGTGCAAAAATAAATTTTCGAAAAATTTCATCTTTCCGTTGTTATATTTTGATGGCTATAGTACTCGATTTTCTTGTTAGAAAATCATTATTCTCTATAGCCTTGACTCTGATACCAAGTCTGTCACACCCCGCTAAAGCGGAAACACGGAGTGTAACAGCGCAAAGTAGCACAACACAAAGTATAGACAATAACGCCATAGCATATCAAAATATTTATGTCTTACAATATTACATCGCACTAGAGTCTTAAAATTATTACAAAGAAAATCAAACTACAACGGAAAGGAAATTTAGTCTTGATATGCATGAAGGCGTAACACACGTGCATTATTGTTCTTCTTACTTTGGATCGCCTGAAAAGCATGAGAGTTAAAAAGGTCAACTATCGTCATAGTTGGTGAGTTCACGGGTTTAACAACACACATACATATAGTTCGCGTTACAAAAATAATACCGGAGATATGTAATAAGTTCAAGCAAGAAGCTTAAAAGTTGGATTTTGCGCGGGTTTCGCAATCATGCGCGTGTCTCGCAAAATCCCGGCATATGGTACTTATCATGCAATACTTACACTCAAGATTAACGAGCCACTACTAATCTCCTAGAAGCATAGTTTTTGCCCCGCAATGCCATGCTTATCGCAACATGACACAAAAATCGTTCCACATCAAAGTAATTAAACACCAATCGTTATCGTTCCAGCCCCGTTGCAAGCGGGGGACGAAAGGTGGGGTTGCCAACCCGATAAGTATGCATACCATAGCCACAAAAATCGTTCCACAATAAATCGTTCCAAAGAATCTTTTCAAAAATAGTTTCAGAAGTTTAATCAACCGGTAGTTTATCATGCTTTTCACCCCAAAAATGTAAAAACGTAAAAAAGGGGCCGTGAATAACTCACCGAGTTACTAGTTCAAGAGTCCCAAGATAGCGAGGTTCCACCGAATTTCGACCTAGGGATATAAAGTATTTTAATAAGTTCCTTGACCCATTTAACGAATTATACGCGCGAACGAAACTTTAGTTTTTATAACGATTGTCGAAAAATACGTACTTTGGTGATTATAATCGAAGTGTGAAAGTTGGTATATGGTCATGCATGTGTGTTTTATGTTAATTTTACCTCATTTATCCTTCTATTATTCTTTTAGTGCTCAAGGATGTAAGTGTTTTAAAAGAAATAAAGTTTTACATAAAATACCATTTTCAGTTTTTCTCATTGTTGACAGATTCGGAGGCTGTTTTGGGACATGCATTTGGGTATGAAGCACAACTCCAAAAATCACGAAATTTTAATATGTTTTAGCCATATGAGTTTACTATTTACTGACCAAATTTCATAATTCTTGGAAAAGGTTAGGATCCTCAAACAGAAGGCTTATTAGAGTAGTGACAGCAACTAGAGCTGTTGCGCAACCTTTTTGTACGGACTGTTTGAGGGTCCGAAACTTGGAATTTTTGCAAACGGCCAGTGGGGTTTAATAGATAACTCAATGAACTTGAATTTCAAAAAAAGAATCATGTCATTTGAACATTTTATGAAGGAGTTATGGCCTCTCAAAGTCAGGTCTGAAACTGTGCAGAATCTGTTGGACGAATTTTCAGACTAGTTGTTGAATAACAAAATATTTCTTTTGTTTAATAGTTTTTATGATGATTTCTCTTTACCAAAACTCAAGTCCAGATGTGATTGAAGGAATATCAACTTCATAGTCACATTTTACACATGCATTTACATATATACTAAATTAAACATCTAGATTACAATCATAAGCCATCAACTCACTTATTGCTTGAACTTTTGATGATCCAAGCAAAGAAAAGGGTATTTGGCTATATGAAATCATCCATACCCCATGCAAGGTGATGGATGATCATAAGAAGGTAGGAATCACTAGTCATCAACTCACTTATTGCTTAGCAAAGAAAGGGTATTTGACTAGTGATTTCATCTACACCAAAGTATGGTGGATTGTTTGTATAAAAGAAAAGGAAGTACTTGAAATAAAATGTACAAGATTATACATAGTAGTATATGAACAAGAATTTAAAGGATGAGGAAGAATTCTAAGCAATAATTAAGAGTTTTGAAGATCATTCAAACTACCCAACTATTTGGTTGATCATAGATGTTTTCCTTGCTTAAATGCAAGATACTTCCATCTCACAACATTGGGAGATGATGATTTAAAGAAGAAGATTGATGAAGATCATCATATTTACCTTGAATGTTCTTGAATACTCTTGAAGAGCTTCAAGAAATTGAAAGTGTATAGAGAAAGCTAGTTGATTTAGAGAGAAAATCTTAGTGAGAGAAGTTAGAGAGAGAGAGTGAAATTGAACAAATGAAATGAATAAGGGTGTGTGTGTATTTATACTAGAGATTTGGGAGAGAAGAGAGGGCAAAACCATGGCCTTATGGCCGGTTTTGGGAGAGGGAGAAGAGAGGGAGAGATATGGTGAGGTGAGTGTTGAGTTGATGTGAGGAGTGTGTAAGTTGGTGATGTATGTATTGGCCAAATTCCATTCGATGTTTCCTACTTTATTTTGAACCATGTGAGGATACAATTATTCTCTAGACACTTAAATGGCTGATCTGTCAAGTCAATTAATTTAGTTTAGTTGAATTGTTGTAGTATTGGGTGTAAAAAGCTGCTAAAAATGGAAACCGTTACCGAAAACGCGCGTTTTTGCGATTTTTGCGTAACGAAAGCAGTTTTTCATATTTTTATTAAGGAACTTATTAGAAATTAATATTTTTAATATTTTGGGTCAATAAAAATTTAATTCGACAGTCTAGTGGTCGGAATGGGGACCTGCTGATAATAGTCAGTTGGTTTTGCGTACCGACTATAGTGGCGACTCAATAATCGTCAAAGGCACTTATCTAGCCTTTTCACAATAATTGTTGTCATACAATATTTTTTTTGACAAAATGACAGTATTAAAATACTGTTCTGCTCTGGTATTTCAGTTAAAGTTTTACTGACCTGAGGTGGGAAGTGGAGGGTTGTCACACATGCACATGTGAATAACCCCCAAATTTTTGTGTATGTATACATCTATGAATCTGGAAATGATGGATGATTGCATGCAAGAATCATCTTGATATTGATAAAAATTATTGTTTGTTACATATTATTTGATGTGGTATTGAGTGTGGTATCAAAGAAATCCCAAATTTTGAAGATTTACATGTTTTACAAGTGAGAAATTTGGGTTTTGTAAGAGGACAGAAGCTGACAGATTACTTCATGCAACTTTGGACAACCCAAAAAGGGATCAAATGGATTGATTTTTGTCTAAAAATTTTATGGGTTAATATTTTGTGAGTTAGGGTTCGAACCCAACTAGAATCACCCAAAAATTCCAAGTTTAGGACCTTCAACCATCACAAAACTTTTTGTTGTGCAAATGGCTACGGGTCAGATTTTATGTCAACTTCTTGCATGCATTTCCCCTTGAAAACTTGTTCAAATTGCATACTTTTTGATTCTGAGTTCAAGTTCATTGAAGTAGCTTTCCAAAGAACCTGGAATCATTTGATTTGGTGAAATTTTGAGCATGCAACCAATGAAAACAAAAACATGGTGCAAGCTGTCCAAAAATGGCAGATTCACACATGTGAGTTTAAGAGGTCATAACTCACTCAAAATTCATCAAGTTGGTGTGAATCTTGTTTTATTAGATGGGTATGCATGTTATCTTGAAAACCCCTTTTGAAATTTAAGTTTTGGAGTTGTAACAAACTCTCTATGAACTAAACACTACAGACATGTATTTTCAAATGTGAGCTGTGCACACTGTTTTTATAAAAATTATTTACATATGCTAAACACATCAAAAATTTATGAAATTTGGTGGGAATGTTGCTAACACACCCAACTTCAGTGGATAAAAATTTGGAAACTTAAACCTTTATGGAGTATAGATTAAAAGTGACATTTTTACCAAGTATACAAATCTGTCAACATCTGAATATTTACAAAAGCATGAATTTTGAGTTTCAAGATCTTGCATCCAATTAGGTGTTATAAAATTTTTATTAAAATTGTTTTATACTATGGTTGGCTACATAAACTAAGTAGAGGCATTATATAAGGATATCGGATTGGGACTTAATTAGGATATTTTTGAACCGATGATATAGGACTTATATTACCTATGATTGTTTAGGGTACTTTTAGGCTTCGGATTGGAGTTCGAACTATCCCTCGTATCGCTAAGCTAATCGAGGTGAGTATTCACGGCCCCTATTTTACTGTTTTTATGTATTGGGTTGAAAAGCATGTTGATTGATGAAAAATGATATGAATTATGCTTTCGAGCAAGTTATTATGCAAAGGATGATATGTATTGAGTAAAATTCCCTTATAATATACACTACTATTAACTCGTTGGGAGCCTATGATCTAGTGGATAGCGCTATTTGGTAATGAGACCCACCCTACTGACTGACGAGTAGAGCGTGCACTATTTCAGACTTCGACTGACCGCTGAGGTAGTCGTTGAGGAATGTTCTACACAATTGGAGGGAGTTCCACCGTAGTGTAGTTCATAGGAGCGTTATATCCTACGTGGTTCGCGACCTCCTCTAGGGTATAACGTTGGGGTGAAATGGTTTGTAGTGGCTCAATCTTACATATCATGTGCATATATGTGGTTTTGAACGTTTATAGTGGTTCAAAAGTTTTACGACAATAATTCTGCATTTGAAACTGTTTTGTGCATACAAAACCCGTGAACTCACCAACTCTTGTAGTTGACACTTGTCTTTTTAACATGCTTTTCAGGCAAATAGAAGGTAGTAGATAATGCCTGTGCTGCAAGTGACGTCAAACTTAGACTTTCTTTTGTAATGTTATTTTGAAACGTTTGAATGTTTTAAACTATCGTTGGTTATGTATTATATGGTACTGTAAGCTGTAAACTTTAAAATGAAATGTTTGATGTCTTTATCTCCTATCGCAATGAAATCTTAGCTGTCACGCCTCGCGTTTCCGCTTTAGCGGGGTGTTACAAGTGACTAACTTAATCCCACGTTTTTCACAGAACGTACGAGTTTTGTCACTTATGAATTGCGAACCGTTGTCGCACATGATCTCGGATGGTACTCCAAATCTGTAAATAATGTTGTTTTGGATGAAGGAAATTACTTCCTTATCTATGACCTGTGAAAAAGCTCCAGCTTCTATTCACTTCGAGAAATAATCAGTGAGCACAAGTAGATATACCTTTTGTCCAGGAGCAGGTGGTAATTTACCAACTATGTCCATTCCCCATCGCATGAATGGCCAAGGAATTAGGACAGAATGTAGAGGTTCAGATGGTCGATGAGTCATACCTGAATGCTTTTGACAAGCATCACAATATCGAACATACCTTATTGCATCTTCTCGTAGGGTAGGCCAATAATAACCCTGTCGCGAGATTCGATTAGCAAGGCTTCTACCCTCTGCGTGATTCCACATTCTCCATCGTTCATTTCTTGGAGAATTCGATTCATTTGTGTTTGGCTTACGACACATCGTAAGAGAAGTCCAGATGTGGATTTTCGATAGAGCTGATCTTCAAAGATCGTATATCTTGAGGCTTTAGATCTTGTTTTTCGGGCTTCCATCTTATTTTTATGGAGATTATCGTGCTTGAGATAATTCCAAATATCGAGCGACCAGTTGTAAATCTCCTCGTTCATCTGTGCTTCTTCCTTTGTTTCGATTGCTGGTGTCGTAAGATGAAGTATTGGAATATTTTCCATAGATGGATCGTGGAATGCAGATCCCAGATTGGCTAATGCGTCAGCTTGAGTGTTTTGATCTCTTGGAATCTGCTCTATTGAAAAATAATCGAATCGTTCGATTCGTTCTTTGACAATCTTGAGATAACTCATCATCTTTGAGTCTTTTGCTTGAAAATCTCCATTTATTTGATTTACCTCCAATAACGAATCGCTTCGTACGTCCAGGTGTTTTACCCCCAGTTTATGAGCTATATCCAGTCCAGCGACCAAGGCTTCATATTCTGCTTCGTTGTTTGTTGATTTGAATTCGCATCGTATGGTGTACACCATGTTTCCCCCTTGTGAGGATTTTAAGACAACATCTAGCCCTGCTCCTCGTAGGTTCGAGGATCCATCGACATATAGTAACCAAGGTTTGTCTTGAATCGTCACAATTGCGTCGCATGTCGTTGGTTCCAGTCCAGGACTGAATTCTGCTACAAAGTCTGCTAACACTTGCGACTTTATCGCTGTCTTAGGCTTGAATTCGATGTCGAATCCACTGAGATAGATGCTCCATTTGGCTAGACGTTCTGTAAGTTCTGGCTTTCGTAGGACAGTCTTAAGTGGATAGTTAGTCACAACAATAATATGATGTGACTAAAAATAATGTCTTAACTTTTTTGCCGCAGTCATCAGACCTAGTAGCAATTTTTCCATCGACGTGTACCTGGTTTCTGCGTCAAGGAATGATTTGCTTACATAGTAAATCGGTCGTTGCTGTTGATCTTCTTCTCGTACGAGTACCGCACTTGTCGCATTGTTGCTCACTGCTAAGTACAGCTGCAAACTTTCTCCTTCGATTGGCTTGGTCAATAATGGTGGGGAGACCATATATTGTTTCAAGTCCTGTAGAGCTTTCTCATGATCGTCTGTCCATTGGAATCCTTGGTTCTTTCGAAGAACGTTGTAGAACAAATGGCATTTATCCGATGATCGTGAGATGAATCGGTTTAAAGCAGCTACTCGTCCTGTTAATTTTTGAACTTCTTGGACGTTCCTCGGAGATTGTATTTCAGCAATCGCCTTTACTTGTTCTGGACTTGCTTCGATTCCTCGTTGTGTTACCAAATATCCCAAGAATTTTCGTGCTCGTACTCCGAAAGAACATTTTGTTGGATTGAGCTTCATCTTGTATTGTTGTAGGATGTCGAACGATTGCTTTAGATGTGCTACATGATCGATTGAACGTTCTGATTTCACAAGCATGTCGTCGATATAAACTTCCATCGTTCGACCTAGATGTTCTTTGAACATCATATTAACCAACCTTTGATAGGTCGAACCTGCATTCTTAAGACCAAACGCCATGACTTTGTAACAGTGCATGCCTTTGTCTGTCATGAATGCAGTTTTCTCTTGATCGTCCGTGTGCATCAGGATTTGATTGTATCCTGAATATGCGTCCATAAATGTCAACAATTCATGTCCTGCAGTTGCGTCGACCATAACATCAATATGAGGTAATGGGAAAGGATCTTTTGGACAGGCTTTGTTCAAGTCTGTAAAATCGATACAAACTCGCCATTTCCCGTTTTTCTTCTGTACGACGACCACGTTTGCCAACCATTCTGGATATTTGACTTCTCGGATCTTTCCAGTTTTAAGCAGATTGTCGACTTCATCATTGATTACTTTGTTGCGTTCAGGTACGAACTTGCGACGTTTCTGCTTTATTGGCTTGAAAGTAGGATCCACGTTTAACTTGTACGATATAACGTTGGGATTTATCCCAGCCATATCTTCGTGCGACCAGGCAAAACAGTCTGAATGTTCCTGCAAAAAAAGATATAATCGTGTTTTTCATGTCAGGGGGGAGCGAGGCTCCTACGAAGACTTTTCGATCAGGATGTTCAGGATCGAGCACGACTTCTTCTAGCCAAAGATCATCGTTCGATTTCTTTCCATCCTGGCTCTGTAATTGCTAGATGTCCTGCGGCTTTGTTTTCATCGTGATCTTGTAGCATTCTCGTGCGATCTTCTTTTCACTAGCAATTTCTTGAATTCCCCATGGAGAAGGAAACTTGATCTTTTGATGATATGTTGAAGGAACTGCTTTCATCTCAATGATCCAAGGTCTTCCAAGAATAACATTATAGGCCAATTGGCAATCTACAACATTGAACTTTGTTTGTTTGTTGATACCTTTGGCGAAGACAGGTAAGATGATTTCTCCAAGAGTGTTCATTGGGTCTCCATTGAATCCAATCAGAGTAGTACTTCGTCGCACGATTTCTGATCGTTCGATTCCCATAACCTTAAGAGTATCTGCAAAAATAACGTTAGCTGAACTGCCTCCATCGATCAAAATTCTCTTGGTCGAACAGTTTCCGATGGTCAACTGTATGACTAGAGCGTCATGATGCTTATGATGGACTCCTTGAGTATCATCTTTGTTGAACGTAATTGTCATTGTGTCGAGCTCTTTTTCGGCCTTTTACTTGACTTCATCGGGATAGGGCGTTCGTCTGGACCATCTCGCGCATGCCTTTTAGCTGCAGAATACGTAAGACCGCATACTTCCGATCCTCTAGTGATGCAGTTTACAACTTTAGTATGAATCGGAGATGTTGGTCGTCCTTGCTCTTCTGGGATGACACCTTTAAGATATGCCTTCGATTTCAAATATGAAATCTCCTTCTTAAGGTTGATGCATTCATCTGTCGTATGGCCATTATCTTCATGGAAATCGCATCATCTATTTTGATCTTTATCTTTACTTGGTTTGTCAGATTTCTTTGGCCAACGTACATTTGCATCAATCTTTCATAACGAATCCACCAAGTCTTTCGATGTACCTGCAAAATTGTAAGTAGATAATTCTGGATAATGTATTTTAACGGTACCTTTGCTTGGTCATGTTTTTGTCTCGTGTCGAGGGTTTCCAATCTTGTTCACTCTTTTGTGCTTAAAATCATGTTTTTGAGCACTAAGAGGTTTCTTCTCGACGGAATGCTTTCGTCGAAAGAGAGCATTGTCCTCTATTCTCATAAAAGCTAATGTTCTAGCTCGTACGTCGTCGAAGTTTTCTGGTGGGTATTTTGTCAGTTCTAGATATAATCTAGAGGAATCTTCTAGCCCACGTTTATATGCCTCGATTGCAGTCTTCACATCATAATTCTTTACTTCGATCATTGCCACGTTGAATCTGTACGACGTAGTATAGGTCGCTTAGTGCTCATGTTTTTGAGCACTAAGAGGTTTCTTCTCGACGGAATGCTTTCGTCGAAAGAGAGCATCGTCCTCTATTCTCATAAAAGCTAATGTTCTAGCTCATACGTCGTCGAAGTTTTCTGGTGGGTATTTCGTCAGTTCTACATATAATCCAGAGGAATCTTCTAGCCCACGTTTATATGCCTCGATTGCAGTCTTCACATCACAATTCTTTACTTCGATCATTGCCGCGTCGAATCTATACGACGTAGTATAGGTCGCTGGTCTGTTTCTCCATCTTACGACTGCTAGCAAATTGTCGAGTGAATTGGTTTACCAATTCAGCAAATGATCCGATACTTTTTGGCTTTAGGTTGATAAGCCATTGTAACGCTGCTCCCATCAAAGTAGATCTGAAGCTTTTGCACATGCAGACTTCTTGGAATTGCGTCGGTATAGGAACTGTCCACATGAGTTGCTTGTATTGCGCGACATGTTCGACTGGATCGGTAACTCCGGAATATTTTGTTGCAAAGGCTGGAATTGTGTATTTTTTGGGCACGTCGACGAGAGATATTTCATCGACGAACGGTGAAGCTTGGAATCCGGTTTTAGGTTCGACCTCGATGGGTACTGCTGCTCCGGGTAATTTTGTAAGTAATGCGATTAACTTTTGATTCTGCTCCTCCAAAGATTTCAATCGTACGTTTAGAGGATCTTCAGTGGTCATTGGAATTGTTGGGATAAAACCAGAAGAAATTCCGGTGTTGGGTGGTATCATTGTATGAACTGTGGAACTAGCAGCTGTGGGTATATGACCAGGAATAGGAATTTGTTGAGAAATGTTGTTAAAGGGACCAAACGTGAATGCGGGTGGGCCTTGAGGCATAGGTGGTGGACCTTGAGGCATAGGTGGTGGACCTTGAGGTATGGTTGGTCGTACGTTATTATGCTGTTGGTTTACAGTTGATAAAGGTACTGAGGCATTGAACTGTGGACGAAGCGGTGGCCTAAGGTGTTGAGGTGGATAAGGAGGAGGAATAGGCGTTGATGGAACTTGCGAAGCTCGAAGACGTTGGATTTCTTCGTTAGCTTGTTGCAATTGTTGTTGTGAAGATGTTATGAATGCGTTATCCATTATCCTGCAAAAATAGTTCGAAAAGAACTCGAAGAAAAGATTAGTACGAAGGCGCACTTTTCACCGAATGAAATTTTCCTCAAAACGGAGCCCCACGGTGGGTGCCAAACTGTTTATGTAAAAAATTACACTAGTCGATTGTCGTATGCAAATGTGTGAGGCTTAACCGTCGAGAGAAAGAAATTACAATCGATAAGAAGTGCGGTAAAAGTAAAAATAAGACAAACAATTTGATGACGCAGGAAAAACCTCACAACGGAGGAAAAAACCTGTGGTCGACCTAAAGTTAAGTCGACAGTGCACTATAGTCACCAAACAGGGGTGACGTCCTTTGAGAGTATAGTATGCGTCGAGCGATTACAGAGAGAATAAACGTGCGATCGAACGTAAATTACAGAGATGTGTATCAATTGTAAACTAGAAAGTATATCTTGATTGCTCTCAGAGTTGCTCCGTGTCTTCTAGTGTTGTCTTCATAGCTTTTTATATTGATCTTGATAACGGTCGAGCATTTAATGTCTACAACGGTCATAACGGACATCGCATTGAATAGACTTTAATTCTTAGTCTTGATGACCTTGGATTAAGTCTTTAACTGAAGGCGAGATATCCGGTAACCGACGGTATCCTGCAATAAATAATAAAACTTACGATACTAGTTACCGTTAGTAATATGTCGTACGTTGGAATATATATGTCGTTCGACTGATTTATTGGAGAGTGTCCGTTATAATGATGAACTCCAACGAGCATAGCATAGTACTTAATCTCAGACTTTCTTAAAGGTGGACAATTGTTAGATATGATAATCAGCTTGCCTGCATCGAAGATATGAATATCGTACGATATATGTATAATATCTTTTGATTAATCGTTAGTTCTATTCGACCGATTGATTTGAGGGTACGGTTCAGTTTATTTCAGGACCTTATCTTAATACAGAATTATTGTCCTATCATTGTCTTACGATTATAATCGGTCATCGTTCGATTGCAGATTTTTACCCTAACACTAAATGTGTGACGAGAATAACAATATACTTTTAAATATATCACACGATTAATAATTGTTGAGTATGATTTGTTTTATTTTATTTAAGATTAATAAGTGTTGCAATGAAAATAAAATAAAATTTTAAAAATATATATATAAAAATTTCAAATGAATCAGCGAGAAAATTAATAAAACTAAATTTGACGAAAAAATTATCAAATGGTGTTAATAGCCTAGTGGTAAGGCCTTAAGGAGGTGTTTAGCTATCCTATAGGTTCTAAGTTCAAACCTTGTTGGCAACAATTATATTTTTTTAATAGTATAATTACATATTGGGCCTAACGTGATGCCCTCTTGGGCTTTGATGCCCTGGGCCGTCGCCCGCTTCGCCCACTCCTTGGGCCGGGCCTGATCACAGTTTTATGACGATGTGTGTCACGGTGTGTATCACGGTTTTATCACGGTGTTATCTCGGTGTGTATCAGGGTAAGTATCATGGTGTGTGGTGTGTATGATGCGTATCACCAAGTGTTTGCATATGTTTACATTTGCTGGGGTGGTCTTAGATGTAATGTGCTTATGCACACCAAGTGTTTGCATTCAGTAGAGGAAATGGATTTGTTTATTGGCGTGGTGTAGTAGGGATATCGTGAATACGATTTAGCAAAAGAATATTATAAATTAAGGAGGTCCATAATTGTTCTCCCATTCTTGCAAATAGGAAGTGTTTTCATTTGAACCTCTACACACAGACACACACACACACACACACACACACACACACACACACACACACACACACATATATATATATATAGAGAGAGAGAGGAAAGTTCAAATGTGAACTTAATTTTGGTTTTGAACATGAGGACGAATTTCAGCCACTCATCCGGTCAATAAATGTGGTTTTGACCGGATATCCTCCTTTAGTAATCTCCACCCTAATCGCGTCAATTTTCCGTGATCGCATCCACCGTAACCGAAGATGTGTGACTGAGATTCGTCCTCACGTTCACAACCAAAATGAAGTTCACATTTGAACCTGACCCTATATATATATAGTATTAGGTTATGTTAGACCATGACTTTTGGTTGTTAAGAAGTCAGGGGCGTATTTTGAACAGTTTGTAATACTTAGTTTTAAAACAATATATTTTGTGCACCTTTTAAAAGAGTCATAGACTCTAAGGGTGTTTTATGTAACTTCGGCTCTATAAATATGGGTCGCTAGTTAACGTTTTCTAATAATCAAGTAACTGACAACTTTCTTTATATGCGTTATCGTATTATCATATTCGTTATATTTCGTGCATATATCACTTGATTACCGCTGTTTGAGCATTACTATCTAGTGCAATCGCTTGCAGTGGTCCATTCATCGTATCCTCATTGAATCACGGACTCACAATTGGTATCAGAGCGATCGTTTTGGTAGATTTGGACAACTTTTAGAGGCTGTTCTTGCTTGTTTAGCAAGTTCCCGAATCGGAACTATCAATTCCCGAATTGGACATTCGTGTCCCGATTCGGTACATTTGATTTCCCGAATCGGAACTCATCAATTCCCGAATCGGATCATTTGTTTCCCGAATTGGATATTCGTATCCCGATTTGGTAAACTTATTTCCCGAATCGGAACTTGAGCCTCTCCCAAATCGGATCTCACTAAATTCCCGAATCGGAAATTTGAAATCCCGTATCGGAACTCTCATTTCCCGAATCGGGACTCTCACTTTTTCCCGCCTTGGCCTTTCTTTTTGAAATTTTCGAATTTCTAAAAAGGAAAGGGCTTTAAGCGCGGAAGCTCTGTCCAATCGAAAAACACCATCTACTCAAAACAGATCCTATTTCTGAGGACGCGATGTCAAAAGAAATAATTAGTATCGGTTTTGAAACTCGACCTCCAGTATTAGTCGTCGGTGAATACCAGCAATGGAAACGCCGAATGATTAACTTCCTTGATCTACTGGATGACAAACTGATGGTCTCTATCACTGAGGGACCAATCAGACCTACGGTTACTGTAGCTGAAGTAGCCAGAAATGATGTCACTCCTCATCTACCTGCATATGAGGTTGAAAAACCATATGACATGTTCTCTCATGAACAACGTGCCAGGGCAGCCATTCACAAATGTGCTCTCACGTTACTCACCATGGCACTACCTAATGACATGTTCGCGAGAGTTGACAGCTGTAAAGATGCTAGAGCGATGTAGTTGGGCATTGAATAGCAAATGCAAGGTGGAGACAAAGCACTTGAAGGCCAAAAGGAGAACGCGATGAACGCGTATGAAAGCTTTTGTGCTCGTGAAGGAGAGACACTGACTGAGACCTGTAATCGTTTAAACATCTGTGTAAACGATTTACGGAGACTTGGACTGGAAAAGAACAAATACGAGGTGAATGTGAAATTCCTCAAACGATTGAACAGACTCTGGCAGTCAGTCACTATCAGCATTCAAGTGAGCCAGAATCTTGGCCAACTTAGACTTCATGATCTATACAGCATGATGCTGCCTAATGAAGAAACCTTATTCGGTAAAACTGAAAAGAAAATCGATCCTCCTACACTGGCCTTGATGTCAAACAGAGGATCGTCCTCTCATGAAAACTACACTGTTGAAGAACCTGTAGTTCTTGATGATGGACTTACCGAAGAGGAGATGTTTCAGCTGGAGAACTCCTTCGCCTTGATGGCTAAATTTCGGGGAAATCCCCAACGCTTCAACAGATTCAGACAAGGACCTCAGTTTGTAGGAGGTCAGTCTAACCAAGGCAGGTACCAGTCCAGAGAAAGCTTTCAAAGAAACGATCAAGGGAGATCAAACAACTATCAACAGCGTGATAGTTCTGGGTACAACCATCAAGGATCTTATCAAGATCGGAGACAAGGTTACATTAACTACCAGCAACAGCAAAGGGATTAGGATTACAACTCCAACAACTACCACGGAAACAGAGGTTATCAGGAAGGTGGTTACAATCAAAGGTGGAACGACCAATCTGGTTCTAACAGTAACAACCAGAACCAGAAGACAAATGATGAAGGTCGTCAGTACAACAACAACGGTGGAACTGAACCACCACAACAGAACAAACTACCAGCTCTAGAAGCTCCGCCTGCAGCCAACCAGAACAGAAATCCTTCTCGAGTTCCCACCTGCTACAACTGTGGTGACCCGGGTCACTATGCATCTGATTGCAAGAAAAAGCTTAAAGACTCTGCTTACTTTGAGAAGAAGGCTGCCATGATGAAGAAGAAAGAGCTTGGAAAGGTGCTGTTGGCTGATGAGGAAGACTAGGTCATGGAGCCAGAGGACTCAGATGATGAAGGCCCTTCCACCATGCAAGGACACTGCCTCATGGCTGACTTTGAGGAACCCTGCATATCCGGTTCCCCAAATGACTCAACTGATGAAGAAGCTGAGGTAAATTCTTGTTCATTATTGTCAAAACCTGTTGAACTGTCTAAGTCTGAAACTCTAAGACTCGAGAGCCAACTCCAAATGGAAAGAGCTCTCGTCGCGAGATTCAGAATAGAGAGTGCTGTGTATAAAAGTAGTTTAGAGGACCTCACCGAGAACTTTAATAGAATGGAGCTTGAGTCTGGGATTAGAGAATCTATCCTCGAAAACAAGCTCCTTGATCTTCAAAGATCTCATGACGAAATTGAAAGTAGTCGTGAAGAACTCAAGCTCAAATTTCACATTATTTCTGAGGAAAGAACAAAACTGTTTGTAAAAATAGAAGAGCTTGAGGAAAATAATCTAAAGAGAGAACAATCTGAACATACCTTGAGTCTCCTTACCAAGCAAACCACTCAACATCCCTTTTATCAAGCCAAACCTGGGTTGGGACATTCAGAGAAAAATATTCTTAAAAAAGCACCTGCACATCTATACAATTTTGACAATATGAGTGCTTCCAAACCTGAACGTAGGTCAGTCAAAGGACAAGACAATGACAACTATGTGATGCAGACTGTGACTTTTACTGAGATGGAAAAGCTGTGTCTTCACCACCAGTCCTATAAATAGTTAAACTAGTAGTCCCCCTTCCAGTCCTGTTGCAAATGGTCCTATTTTTACCCCTGCTAGTAATCCAGAGAACACTTTCACTAGCTGAGAAGGCATCAAAGATAGGACACCTAAGGTAGCAATGCCACCTATTAACTATGACGATTTGAACTTTAGCTATGACTCTAGGGAAATTGATACATCTGAGGATGCTGATGTTATCCAACCTTTGGATGTTTCCGCAACTCAGCCTCCTGCCCTAGTGTGTATAGAGAAAGAAATGTTCCATCTCAGGTCCAGAGTCGTAGAACTTGTTGCCTGTCGCCATAAGATAAAGAACTTTGAGTTGATTCTCTCTGAAAAAGACAATCAGATTAAATCATTGGAGCATAGTTATCATGAGGCAAATGCCGAAAGGATAAGTATGTCGAACCAATGTGAGGACGCAAAGTTTTCTTGCTCATGTTTTAAAACCAAATTTGCGGATCTCCAAAAAACAACTAGTTATCCAACTTGTTAATAACACAATGGAAAAAGACTTCTTTTATGAAAAAGAACTGTTGTTTGGTCAAACTTTCGCAAATCAAAACTGTCAAATCAATCGGTTGAAAAGACGCGTGTCTTTATTAGAGGAATCTGACTCATGGGATTCAAGTACCAAAAGTTCACCTCTCATACCAGACCTTAGGTCAACCCTGCCTAAGCTTGTATTGGATCCAAATATTGAGTATGATGTGAAGGTATTTTTAGATACTGATGATACTCCTTCAGGTTATATTCCACGAAAACCTGTTTTGCCAAAGGCACCTGCTGTAAAGCAAATCAGTTCCACCAAACCACTTGCATCAGTGTCTGTGATAAACACTGAAGGTAAAACTTGTGACGATACTGACAAAGGGAAGTCAGTTAAGCCTCACACACCTACAGTAACACAAACACATCATTCAAATACTAAGGATGCTAGTAGCTTGGTGAAACCCATTAAGGGACTAGACTTTCATTCTAGTTCATTTGACGTGGGTGAGAACTCCAAACCCAAACAACCTTTGAAAATGTTAAAATCTGTTTGTCAAAATGCCACTAATTTCAAAGGTGGTCAATCCATTCTTGTTAAACCGTCACCCAACTCACAATTGGCTTCTCATGCAGATGCGAGGACAGGTGATGGAACAGCGAATGTGAAGCCACGGAGGAGGATATATCGGAAGAAGAACTCTTTTAATGATTTCCCTAAATGAGGTGGTCAGGATCACACTGGTCTTGGCTACAACCCACCTAGTTGTAATTCAATCTTGAACTCAAAGTCTGTAAACTCTAATCGCTCTGTGAATTCTGATAATCTTATAGCTTTTAAAAACCATATTTGTTCGTTGTTTGATAATTACATGCGTGTTGATATGCCTGGTAATGCAAATGATTACCGTAAGTCAGGTAGTCTTGACCGGGAAAGAAATAAGAAAATGACAAAGCAAAATGCTTTGCCTCCTGTGAAGTCTCCTAAGCCTAAGGAGAAATCTGAAAAGGATACTTCACCGGCAGCTTTATCTGTTTCTAACGGTACGACACCCATGTGGCAATGGGTTCCTAAACAAACTTGATTTTGCGTTTTTGTAGGGCAGTCACATGTGGTACTTTGATTCAGGAGCTTTCAGACATGTGACTGGGCAGCGCAACATCCTCTTCGGCTACGTTGTTAGAGCTGAAGGCTTCGTCAAACTTGTAGACAAGAGACGTCTACCAATTCTGGGATATGGAAACATGACGAATGGAGAACACGTCATCATGAATGTGCGGTACATTGAAGGATTGCCTTTCAACTTACTCAGTTCAAGCCAATTCTGTGATGGAGGATATCTTGTGAAGACATTCATTCTTGGGAGCAATGTTGAAGACGAGGATGGAAACATGATTCTTCACGCTCGAAGAAACGGTCACTTATATACCACAATGTTCTATGTTGTTCCTCAACATTTGGAAGCTGTGGTATTGCTCGCTAAAGCAACGAAGGAAGAGGTGGCTGTGGCATCAGCGTTTGTCTCATCAGAACTTCAGGGATATGAACAGGCTTGTATCGAAACACATTGTCAACGGTCTTCCGGAGACGCGACTATCTAAAGACACCCTCTGCTCTGCTTGCGAGAAAGGGAAAATGAAGAAGAGTTCGCATCCGCCAAAGATGGAGACAAATTGTCACCATCCCCTTGACATGCTGCATATGGATCTCTGTGGACCGATGAGAGTCGAAAGTCTTGCACGCAAGAAATATATGCTTTTACTTGTCGATGAATACTCTCGGTACACATGGCTCGAATTCCGGAGAGCCAAATCTGATGCTGCAGATCTAATCATCGCTTTCATCAAACGGATCCAAGTCCTCTTGGGTCGTCAGGTGAAGAAGCTAATAAGCGACAACGGTACAGAGTTTCGAAATGTGAAACTCCAGTCTTTCCTTGAAGAATTGGGTATCTCTCACAACTTCTCTACTGTGCGTACTCCCCAACAAAACGGAGTCGTAGAAAGGAAAAACTCCACGTTGGTAGAAGCTGTAAGATCCATGATAGCGCACTCTGGCATACCACCATCCCTGTGGGCTGAAGTAGTATCTACTGCCTGTTACACTCAGAACAGGACCCTAATCGTCAAGCGGACTGGTAAAACCGCGTACGAAATGGTCAAGAAGCGTAAGCCGAATATTAAATTCTTTAGGTTTTTCGGTTGTGTATGCTATCTACTGAACAACAGAGATGATCTGGGAAAGTTTGACGCAAAGTAAGATGAGTCTATCTTCATTGGATACTCACTTAACTCAGCGACTTACCGTATATACAACAAACGGACCCGATCTATCTTTGAGAGTTGGTACGTTGATTTCTCTGAGACCGAGATGTATTCGGATGCCAGCACTAGTACAGCTAGTCCCATCTTCCCTGAACTGAACACAGTTTCACCACCGAGCACAACTATTCCTACTGACTCGTTCGAATATGATTTTGTTGACTTAGCAGAATTTGATCTAACAACCCTTGTTGGTCCCATCATTGTTCCTGCTCCATCTGATCATATAATTCCTTCATCAACATCCATATCTGTAGACGCATTCGTGAAAGAGAGCTCATCCTGTTCTACCGCTGTAGGAGAAACCTGTTCTGGTACTGTAGAACCGGTGTCTGTACTAAACCCCATTGTAGAAACAGAATCCTCTTCTAACACCTTGAATGAGGAAACTGTTCTCTCCCCATCTCAGCTCTCTTCAACACAACCTTCTCCTGAAAGTGTAGTTGAAGCGGTCCGAGAACAGACAGTGACCCCTGTTCTTGCACCAATTCCTGAAGTTGTTCCGCCACCTTCTCCATTTAGAACCTATACTGAAGTGGCACGAGAACCCTGTCCGGAGACCGTGTTGAATACTGATCTGGATGCTAGTCTTCTCTCCAGTGCCATTCATGATGAGAACGACGCAAGAAACAACATGGAATACGATCCTATTCCCCATTCTAGAAAGTGGACCAGAAGCCATTCCACTACCAACATCATCGGTAGTCCATCTGCTCCAGTGACAACTCGCTCTTCAAAGAAAGATGAAAACCTAATTCTTTTCGGCGGCTTTCTGAGTCAATTTGCACCAACCAAGACCCAAAATGCTCTTTAAGATCCTGATTGGGTGAGGGCTATGCAGGAAGAACTTGCTGAATTCGAGCGAAACAGAGTTTGGCGCCTTGTGGAAAGACCAAGAAGAATAAGAATCATTGACTTGAGGTGGATCTTCCGCAACAAGAAAGATGAAAACGATCTTATTATCCGTAATAAGGCTCATTTGGTCGCCAAGGGATAACGTCAACAGGAAGGTATCGACTACGACGAGACATTCGCTCCTGTGGCCGAGGTCATTAGGATTTTTCTCGTGTATGCAGCTCACAAGAACATGAAGGTCTTCCAGATGGACGTCAAGTGCACGTTCCTGAATGGATAACTTCAAGAAGTAGTATATGTTGAGCAAACCTGAGGGATTCATTGATCCCAAGTATTCGGCACATGTCTACGTGCTTGACAAAGCACTTTACGGTTTGAAACAAGCACCTCGCACCTGGTATGAAACACTTACCATTTATTTGCTTGAATCCGGATATAAAAAGAGTACTGTTGATCCTACCCTGTTTCTTCGAAGGTCAGGTAATCATTTGACTGTAGTGCAGATATACGTGGATGATATGATCTTTGCATCTACAAACCCTGAGTCTTGCATTGAGTTTGAGCAGATAATGAAGTCCAGATTTCAGATGAGTATGATGGGCGAACTTACATTTTTCTTGGGACTTCAAGTCCGTCAAACCCCGCAAGGGATTTTTATAAATCAGTCCAAGTATACTCATGACATTTTAAAATGTTTTGATTTTAATGGACCTAAGTATGCCTCAACACCGATGTCCACGTCATTTCAACTGGATGCTGATTTATCTGCTAATCCGGTTGACCAAAAGGTGTATCGTGCGATCATTGGATCTCTGCTTTATCTCACGGCCAGTAGACCCGAGATTTTGTTTGCCATATGTGTCTGTGCTCGTTTTCAGTGCGACCCTCGAGAATCACATCACGGGGCTGTCAAGAGAATCCTTAAGTACCTGAAGGGCACACTTAATTTTGGCCTTTGGTACCCTAAGGATTCTGGTTTTGAACTAACAACTTTTATAGATTCAGATCATGCACGCTGTAAGTTAAACAGGAAGAGCACGTCAGGAGCCTGCTAGTTTTTAGGGGACAAGTTGGTAAGTTGGTCCTCGAGGAAGTAGAACTGTGTTTCTCTTTCAACAGCTGAGGCAAAATATGTCGTCGCGGCGTGTTATTGTTCACAGGTTCTTTGGATGAAAATTCAACTGGCGGACTATGGTGATATCATGCATCGGATTCCAATTTACTGTGACTCTAGCAGTGCCATTCAGATTGCGGCAAATCCAGTTCAACACTCTCGGACGAAACACATTGATATTCGATATCACTTTATCAAAGATCACGTCGAGAAAGGTAACGTTGAACTGTTCTTTGTTGACAGTGAACGTCAGATAGCTGACTTGTTCACTAAAGCTTTTGACGAGAAGCGCCATTACTGTTTACTTAGTAAATTGGGCATGCTAGATCCCCCGGCAGATTTCTAGGGGGAGCCAGTCTTTTAATTGTATGCATGTGTGTAGGGGGAGCTCTGTGTCGCATATATCTAGGGGGAGCTTTTGTATAAATGTTGTGTATCTCTAAATCTTTTGGATCCAATCTGCAATGGATACCATTCCTAAATTTTCTTGCAGGTTGTAGAACCGAAGTACAGCTTCTGGATACTTCAGTTCAGGACCTGTTGTTCAAGTATAAGACTTCTGACCATTGGTGTCAGAACTGTTGTAGAATCCGATCTCGGAATTTTCTAGGTTAGTCGTTTCAATAACGTCAAGGGGCTGAACTTGTAAAATCTATGAACTTGCTAGTTAGGGGGTTGGAAGTGACAGGTTCCAATTCTGACTAGTTCAGGGACTTATGCTGCCAGTTTCCAAAACTTCAAGTTCAGGGACCGTTTTTGCAAATTTTTTTCAAACCACAAGTTCAGGGGAAGTTTTGAAATTCTTTCAAACTTTAAGTTCAAGGTTTATTCCGTAATTTCTTGATAGTCGAGATCTGAGAGAGCAGTTATCAGATAAAATTTTCAAAATACCTGATAAGTTATCAAAGATATAAAAGCGGGAGTTGATAACTGAATTCAGTTATCACTTTCAAATTTCAAAACCACTTATCACTTTCTCTCTCGACTGATCAAGAACACGAAGAACGTCCCGAACGATCCATCGCTTCCCGGCTTCCCCGAGCGTTCGTTATTGCTCCAATCGACGATCCGACTACTTCCTTACGATCCCGGTAAGATTTCGAACAACCCTATGCATTCAGATTCATCTTAACTACAACGATTCGTGATCGGATTGAAGCCTAAAGGTTTTAGATAAACCCGAAACCCAAAAGTCTTTGGATTAGGGTTTCGGGACGTTAGATCGCTCCAAACTTCTTCCTAAACTAGTTTAAATCCTTAATGTACTTCATATCACTAGTTTTAGGATCATTAGACACGTTTTTGGGTCGATTTTGTAGTCGGAATTGCAACAGCCGTTCGGTGTTCGTCGAGTCCCGATTCGGGACTCTTCGAACATTCATGATGCGGGACTTTTGGTTCATAATTCGGGATTTTTGATCTCCCGATTCGGGAGATTGATATGTCTCGATTCGGGACCTTGGTTCTTTGTTTAAATTCCCCGATTCGGGACTTAGATATTATTTGGATTAACTGTTCGTAACTCCCGATTCGGGACTTTAAGGAACATGTCATATGTCCCGATTCGGGACATTAGTATATTGCATGTATGTTTTGACTTACCCCGATTCGGGATTTTGTACCCCCGATTCGGGACTTGGCTTTTATCAAGAATCGTTCTTAACAAATCTCAACACGGGATTTGTCCATAGATCGATTCGAGACTTGAGCCAGTCCTGGATCCGTGGTTTCGAATCCAGTTTCGGGTCGTTATTATCTTGACATATGTTTCTCGGCTTACCTGTTTTAAAGTCTCGTTCGACTCAGTTTTAAAGATTCCCTATTCGGGAATCTTCAAAAAACTGACTCGCGCCTAGCCGAAACTCTGTCGAATTTTCGTTAGAACACTTGTTTAAGTTTTGAAGGGTCTAACGGTTTACTTAATTCCTGTTTCTGTCAGAAATGGCAAACCAGAGAAAACGCCCCTCTTCTCCGATCGATCTTGAGGCGGACCGAGCTCTTATTGCTCCATCGTACATCGTTCCCATACTCCAGAACAACGAGTATGTGAACCTCTCTACCGTCCGGGTGCAGCACACCATCGTGAGAGAAATCTTACGAGCTCACCCTCTTTCATATGCCATGACGGCCACTGCCGATATGCCTGTGATCTACCTCCAGCAGTTCTGGAGATCCGCTGTTCTGGACCACTGGTTCGGAGTCTTCTCGATCATTGGTCGAGTTGATCAAACCGAACTGGTTATCTCTATGGAGGACATCTGACGCATCCTTCACCTGCCAGCTGCTACTGATGGCGGCCACCAGGAGTTTGATCCTCTGGTCTCTGGACCCATTCTATTCAGCGAAATCCTCTCTCTTGGGGTAACCGAGGAGGTCAACGGCATTTCACAGGTAACTACGAGCATACTGCCACCGATCTGGGCTCAGTTGTTCAACATGATGAACCGGTGCCTTTCATCGAAGACGAAGGGAATTGACAAAGCGACAACATCCTTCTGGCATATCTTCCACTCTGTCGCGTATGGTCGGCGCATAGACATCGCTGCTCAATTATGGCTTGACATCACGAAGGATCTGACGACCAGAGAACGTACCAGACATCACTCGATCCCATGGTTGCGGTTCCTAGGTCTTATCATTCGTGACCATATGGAACGCAATCAGGATATTCGACGTCGTTCCGGTCATCCTGTCATCAAGCCGAAGAAGATCAACTGGTTGGCAAAGCGAGACTACACTGAGGGTCAGTACGAGATGCCGATTCCTCCACACGTCGTCAACACGACCGACCAGCAAGCACCGAGCGTCGTTAGGTATAGGCGAAACCTAGGTGTAGGAGCCGCGCCTATGGACCGTCCAGAACCGGAAGGTCCTGCCCAAGGTGCGCATCCCGTCCCTTCTAGTCCTCGGGCCTTACGTCCGAGGCACCGGGGTCCCACTGGGGGGGCCTCTGGCTCGAGTAGTGTGATGAGTGTGGACGTAAGGGAAAACATGGGTAGTATCGTACGAAGATCCGCCACCGCGCAAGCCGCATCGACGTCTGCCGACCTTCCGAGAACTCGAGAAGAGAGATTGAGCCGTCTTAGGCAACATATGATTGATGATCCTCAGATGCCTACACCGAGGGTAAAGGAGTACATTCCTCGCCGATGAACCACTCCTCGTTTTCCGACGATCGAGGAGGTCCCGGAACCCTCCACTCCTACTGACGCTTCTGGATCTACACCTTCTGGCACTGCGAGACATGTCACGGCAGCATCGCCAGAAGCACCTGCCCGTACTCCATCACCTCCTCATCAGGCCACCACGTCGAGACTTCCGACGGATCCATCTGTTGATCCTGATAGCAGTTTGTCTGACACAACAATACCAGATTCTGATCCTCAGGAGGGCCAGGGCAAAGAAAAGGGCAAAGGTAAGGGTAAAGGCAAAGGAAAAGGGAAGGGAAAGGGAGACTTTGATGATGTCTCCACCTCATCCTTCAACGGAAGCGACTCTGTGCAGCTTGTTGACTACTCTGCAGCTGAAGAGAGAACTATGAACACCGAAGCAGCTGAACCTGAAGCAAGTGAGTCTTGGATGCATCTCGGTGCTGGCGGTGAAGGGTTTGAGGGTGAAAGTCTGGGTCCTGTGAGTCAAGAGGCCCGACAAGATGAAGCGGTGTTAGAAGCCCCGAAAGAGGCCGAAGTAGAAGTGGCCCACCCTAGGCAACCAAATACCAAAACCCAACCAGCCAAGAGTCTATCCTCCACAGAGGCATCCCACACTGATGCTACTCGGCCAATGCTGAGTAGTCAAGCCGTTGGCAGCCAACCAACGCAACTGCACACCCAATCCATCCACTTGACCGCCTCACAACAGGTGGTCGTTTCATCAGATCACGGGGTTTTACCACCTATTCCATCGTTCACTCGCTTGGAGTCGATCGGTGTAGAATCAAGAGAAGCTCACCCCCAGCTCTCGCCTTCTTTCATGACACATCGAGTCATAGAACCCCTTAGGACACATCTATAGACTTCCACCCGAAGCCCCGCTGCACTTGACTCTGTACCACTAGTCAGCGTAGGCCAGGGAAGCACCTTTGCGGGGCTTTCCCTGTCAACTGGATTCCGACATGAGCCGGTCTTGACACCTTCGGGAACGGAGCCCAGGGATTCGGACAACATTTTTAAAGTTGTCCAAAGCAGGTTGGAAGCCCTTGAGAAGACGGAGGCGGCCAAGGACAAACGGATTGAGGCAATTGAGTGCGCCTTAGCCGTAAAAGAGCAAGAAGATAGGGCCCGCCGTGCCGAGATCGAGGCGCTGAAGAAAGCGGACGAGGACAGGCAAAAAGAGCTAGATGAAGCAAGATGCCTTATTAAGGGCAAGTTTGGTGAAGGTGAGCGCCCGTGTTTTGGCGACTCGAGCTGATCTTCTACTCCTATCCTCCGTCTAGCACCACCACCACTCGCTGAAGACGTCCCCGGCTTTGTATCTGAAGCCGAGCACCAGATGGTCATTGCTTCCCTCACCACTCAGATAGATGCGCTACAGAGGGAGGTGCGTCAGTATCAGCAGACGGTGGCCACTAGGGACCTTCAGTTGGAGATCACGTTGCGGAGGGTCCGTGAGCTTGAGGAGACGTGCAGGTCTCAGGCTCAACCCTCCAAGCGACAACATGATGATCCGGATGATTCAGCCGCAGATCCTCATGAGGGGGAGGTACCGTCAAAGAGACTTCGTCTAGACCTTCCCTCCGGCTCCGGAACCGCAAACGACGACGCACCAACCGATACCGCTCCACCGGCAGATCAGCCCGCAGATCCGGCAAATCGTCCCACAGATGTTTGGGACTCTGATTCGGATGACGATGACATTCCGTTAGATGTCGTGGACTGGGTATATGAGGCTATCCCAGAAGGTGTGGTCGTTCAGTTCCCTCACGAGAAGGTAACTCCCGCTTTCAACTTGATCGATCCAAACACCGCTCCGACAGATCCTTCCGAGCTTCATATCTCTGAAGTGGCAAGGAAGATTCTAAACCAGCTTGCTCAGAGCCTTCGGTTTTGGAAACGAACCGACAACATCATATCCAGCGCGGAATACGATACCTTTCTCCCGATAGTTCAGATGCCCGAGGCTATCACTGCTCCCACAGCTCTTCAGCCCATCCAACTTGGTTGGAACCACACCGTTATCTTCAGACCCTTCCTGGAGGAATCCTTCTCTCGGATCTTCTAACAAGAAAGTCTTCACACGTGGTCCAAGAAGGTCTTCTTCGGGCTGTATCACATCAAGAAACGTCGACGCCGAACAGCGTACGTTTATCAGAGGAAGCTTAGCTGGAAAGAAGATGGGCAGATCAGAAGAACGCTTCGGTTTACCAAGGTCACGGATGTCCGACCTTACCGATTCGGCCACCAGCTATTCCTTGAGTTCCACGTGCGCAAGTACAACCAAGGTACTTCCGATGGAAGCCTCCGAGACTTCATGTTCACTGAAGCTCAACATGACAGCATTGACTTGGAAGATCTCCTCACTCTCATCACACATCTTGAGGGCCCGATTCTGAAACCTGATTACTTCAGAGATGGCCTAGAAGTTCTCAAGAGGTACGTGCGACACACGTTCAACCTCTCGCACCTTACAGACTATCAGATGGCCATAGAGAGCCGACAACAGAGGGTCAATCTGCTCTGTCCCAACCTGGAAGCCAATCTACTTGACCAATACCTGCTCTACTTCCCGACGAAGGTTCCAAAGCATGGTGTTGTATATGAGACTTTCAGGAAGAGGCAACAAAGGTTCTTGCGGTTCAGTGAGCTATCCAGCTTCTGTGACGGCACCCTCCTTTATGTCTACAACGGGATGAAGCACCGGCTGTTGGAGAACAAAATGCCAAGGATCAGGGGAGATCAAGCGAAGAAAAGACTGATCGAGGCTACGGATCTGATTAAGAATAAGCTAAAGGAGAGGTTGATGTTGAGAAGAGTTGAGACAGCAATGGAACTGAGGCCGAGGACGATCCGTGAAGGGGACGAGTACTTGCAGCTCTCGGAGTGGGAACCTGCACTGAAATATCCGCCGCCTTTCTTACTTCTTCCTAAAGGGGGAGATTGTTAGACCATGACTTTTGGTTGTTAAGAAGTCAGGGGCGTATTTTGAACACTTTGTAATAGTTAGTTTTAAAACAATATCTTTTGTGCACCTTTTAAAAGAGTCATAGACTCTAAGGGTGTTTTATGTAACTTTGGCTCTATAAATATGGGTCGCTAGTTAACGTTTTCTAATAATCAAGTAACTGAGAACTTTCTCTATATGTGTTATCGTATTATCATATTCGTTATATTTCGTGCATATATCACTTGATTACCGCTGTTTGAGCATTACTATCTCGTGCAATCGCTTGCAGTAGTCCATTCATCGTATCCTTATTGAATCACGGACTCACAGGTTCAAATGAGAAGTACTAAAAGAAGTAGAGAAGTGATCACCCCCACATTCGGTCAATTAAGACGGCTTTCACCGGGTCACCCACTTTCAGGGGCGGACCTAGAAAATTTTACAACGGTGGCACAATTTGACTTTAAGATATTTATGTAGAATTTTTTTTCAAAAATTGTCTATTGCTCTAGTGGTTGCTCCATTGTTTTCCAAGTTTAAAGTCTCAAGTTCAAGTCTTATTGCAAGCAATTTTTTATAAACACAACAAATAAAAAATTAAGGCTAAAAAACTACTAAAAATAACACTAAGAAGGCTTGAACCCAAGACATCCACCACAAAAGGCAAGGAACTTACCAACTCTACCAAGAACACCTCATGGTTATATTGGCATTTCAAAATATATATGGTGGCACACAACAAATTAATACGGTGGCACCTCTCACGACCCTTAATTTTTTACACTACGATGAAGGAATGGACCGGTGGCACGTGCCACCGGTACCTCTAAGGTAGCTCCGCCCCTGCCCACTTTAATCGTCTCCACCCTCGATGAATCACGTAAATCCACCATGATCTCGTCAACCGTAACAGGTCAAAGTGCCTTTTATTGACCGGATGAGTGGTAGAGATCACTTCTTTATTTCTCATTTTTTTGTACTCCTCATTTGAACCTCTCTTTCTCTTTCTCTCTCTCTCTCTCTATATATATATATATATATTGTAACAACTCGAATCCAATTTACAACATTTAACAAAAACTCAATCAATGTTACCTTGACAGCGGAAGTATTGCAAAAATGCAAAGTTTTAAAATTTATAATGTTTAAAATAAAATCCAACATTTGATCAAAGGAACTCTCAACGAGGTCCAAACAAAACCAGATAATATGTTTTAACCAACAAAATATTGTAAGTCTCAATCATAAAATAACGTTTTTCCCAAAGAACTGAGCTGAGCTTTGTCCACGTTGGAGCATCAAGCAGGTCCCTTTCCCTTATCCTTACCGAAAATACCTGCAACTAAAGAGTAAACAACCACGAGTTAAGCTTTACGTTTAGTGAGCACAAACCACACCACATATCACATAATCAGGTACGTAAATAAAAAGTGGTCATGCAACACATAAATGTCCTTACGGCTCCCTACCATCAAGGATCGTAAACTCTGGTACTAGGCTACCACACCACCGATACCCACGATGGCCACCACCACTACAATGGGCACGGCCAAAGATACATGCCAGTCTCATATAACCACAACATGTATACACACAATTAGCATACATAGCTACACATAGAGGGTTAATGTACTCACCTGTCACAACGCCTCAAATCATGTGCTTGAATCACCATAAGTAACTCTCAAACACCTTTTTCCAATAACACGAACTGAACGAAAGCTAACCAAAAAAATGAATCTCCTCCCTTCGATTGCAAGTCACCAACACCAAGCCCTTCGATCCTCTCTTCTCTCCAAATCGTCTACAAGAAGAATGAGAGGAAGTTAGGGTTTTAACCCCTTTTTATACAATACCTTACTCACCTTCTACTTTGAAGAATGACTCCTAGGCCCTCAAAGTTCTACAATTCGCATAAACAACTTATACGTTAACATAACATAACACTAACATCATTAAAACACGAATTAGGAAAACGAGGTGTTACATATATATATATATATATATATATATATAATATTAGGTTCAAATGAGAAGTGCTAAAAAATGAGAAGTAGATAAGTAATCTCCACCACTCATCCGGTCAATAAAGGTGGCTTTGATCGGGTCCCCTCATTTAATAATCTCCACCCTTCCATGAATCGCGTCAATCCTCCTTGATAGTGTCTATCGTAACCGGTCAAAGCTGCCTTTATTGACCGGATGAGTGGTGTAGATTACTTTTCTACTTCTCATTTGAACTTTTCTTTCTTTCTTTCTTTCTCTCTCTCTCTCTCTCTATATATATATATATATATATATATATATAGAGTCACCTTATTTTGCGAACTCATTAATTTGTGCAAACTTTGGAAACTCATATAAACCATTGATTAGAAGGATCAATGGACTAGATTAATTGCAAAATCCAAAATTATAACCACCAACTCCTATAATTAAGCATCACAAAAATAAAATAAACAAAATAACCAAAAATAAACAAGAAAATGGATTATGATTGGTGGAAAACATGGTTTCCAAAGTTTGCACAAATTAATGAGTTTGCAAAATAAGGTGACTTTATATATATATATATATAGTCAAAAGTTCAACTACAATTTAAATTTTATTTTGAACGTGAAGACACCGAGAATCCGTCATATGACATATTCAGTCTAATTAATTATGTATTGTCCTGTACAACGTTTAGTATTACTCAAAATGAATAATAGACATTCAATATTATTCAATATGAATAATACTTAATATTGTATTATTCATACATGATTATTCAGGCTGAATATGTCATGTGATCTGCTTTCAGTTATCTTTACGTTCATTTAAAACTGACCCTAGCATTCTTAAAATGTTCACAATTTCAGTGTGTGTGTTTCTTTTTTATAAAAAAATTTCAATTTTTTTTAATTAGATTTTGGATGTTTGCTATAGATAATATGATTTAACCTTTAAAGTAGATGTTGGTCATCTTTTGGTGGCCAACTATGTAAATTGTATTGTAGAAGGGGGGGGGGGGGTTGAATACAATCAACACAGTTTCTTCTACTTAATTTAATTCACAACCCCTATGGAGTTTTTGTGTGAACTAAAGTAGATTGTTTGTTGAAGCGGATCTAGACTATGTCATGATCCAAACAATCCACAAGTATTTCACGAAGCATTTGCTTATGCACAAAGCAAGAATAGAGATAGATAGAATGAACCTCGATAGAGAGAGAGAAAGGATTGGGGTATAAAAGCATAAACCAAGGTTGGTTTGAAGAACAAACCTAATACTCATGTTTATACCCCATGCATTAAATGCATGGCAGAACCACTTTTGCACGTGGCAAACTAAGAGTGGTTCTATTGTACTATATACTATAAACGATGGCCCATACTTGGTAGGGTTATGGTCTATAGTGTACAATTCCCTATAGTGTACAATTGCCTTATGGTCTATAGGAAACAACACATGTGAAAGGTACTTGTATCATTTAACTATTAAGTAAAGTCATTTTCAGTGAGCTGATATCAGCAATAAAGAAACAGATATCAGAGATAAGAAGATACTTGTATTCATTTCATCATAAACTGAATATTACAATACAAAAGGAAACAAATTACAAGTCACTGAAAGAAATACATAGAGACAGTGAAAGAAATACATAGATAGCGAACTAATCTAGAGGTCTTTTCTTTCTTCTCCGTTTTCGTCTTCTCTTCCTAAAAGGTCGCTGAAGCTCGGCCATGAATTTTTCAACGATGTTTGAAAGAGGCATTCAACCAGCAAAAGATAACTTCCGCAGTTGAGTTACTCAATCACAGAGATGACCAGAAGATATTCATCCCTGTGTTGAAAGCAGATCCTGAAGGAGAAGGAATCTGCCAGAAGAATGAAATTTCAGCAATCACAATCCGGTTCTGATTCTAATTGCTGAAATTTCTCCCCCTTAGTAGGTGGACATCCAGGAAACGGGATGTCTTTGCAATGATGAAGAGCCTACATATCAAAAGGAGACTTGCAGGTATTCTCCCCCTTAGAAGATGACCTATGACCTCCCGAGACTTGGGTTCTATGTTAACAGAACCAGGGAGATAGGCCAGCCCAGTAGAAGGGCAGCAAAGGAGAATGGAACCTTCTTCGTTAGAAGAAGGTATCCTGCAAGTGGAGGGGGAAAGGGGAATGGAACATCCCTTTTAGAAGAATGTGTCCTGCAAGACTTTCTCCCTCTCAGATACAGCACCAGGTGCTGTAGCTGAGATGTAGGACCTTCCTTCATTAGAGCTGAGATTTGTGCTGCAGAAAAAGTAGAGTAGAAGAGAATCTGCATAGAAGGAAAAAAGAAATATAAGTTAGAGTACAATAAGATATAAGAAAGATGTATTGTTAGAGAACTTATGTTCTTAAAGATGAACTCAAAGTGAGTTATTATCTTTGAGAGAAGAGAAAAGAAAAGATCCCTGTAACAAGGATGAACTTACCAAAAAAGGAAGAAGATCTTCAAAGGAGGAAGAAAGAGTTGAACACATTGTGAAGCAAATCTTTAGAGAGAAGATGTGGTAAGTTGTGAAGAAAACAAGTAATCTAAGAGTGGATTTATATAGAGAGGAGGGATACCAAAATGTGCGATTTTGGCGCCCAAAGAAGATGGGACGTGGAGCAAGTTTCAAGATGTGATTATGACGGTTATTAAATGCGCCGAATCAGTTCATATTACGCACTTAAACCCGTCTTTTCATTTACTTCCACGCGCCTGACACACGTTAAGATGTAACGTATGGTGCCAAAACGTCAACTCTACTAGATAGAGTTGGTAAAAGATAAGTAAAAGGTAACTTATCTAGTTACATATTCAAAATATTTTGAAAATATAGTCAAAAAATCTTCTTAACACAATAAATGTTTTAAGGTAGGTTTATCACTGATAATGGATCATAAGGACAAAAATAAATGCAATATATCAGAGAGAAACATCTACAGTGACTGATAAAGATCAGCAGGATCTTTATATTCATTCAAGGGGAATAAATAGTACACTGAAAAAGAAAAATACATAATTAATGTACAAGAATAGTAAGAGCCATGAGCTTGCTGAAGATCAAGCGTCAGGGTTTAGCATGCCTAGCTCGCTGATGAGTTGATTGAACCTCTTCTCATCAAGGGGTTTAGTGAAGAGATCAGCGAGCTGGCATTCAGTAGGTATGAAATGGAGTTCAACATCTCCATTCATCACATGATCTCTGATAAAATGATATCGGATCTTAATGTGCTTTGTCTTCGACTGTAAGACAGGATTGTTGGCGATGGCAATAGCTGAGTATTGTCACAGAATATGGAAATTTTGGACAGCTGAAAACCATAGTCCAGCAGCTGATTCCTCATCCATAATACTTGAGCACAGCAACTTCCAGCAGTGACATATTCAGCCTCAGTGGTTGATGTCGAAACGGAGTTTTGCTTCTTGCTTGTCCAGCTCACCAACTTGCCACCAAGAAGATGACACCCACCAGTGGTGCTCTTTCGATCTAATTTGCAGCTTGCAAAATCAGTATCTGAAAAAGCAGTTAGATCGAAACCTGAGTCCCTGAGACCAAGGTTGGGTGTCCCTTTCAGATATCTAAAGATGCGCTTTACAGCCTTCAGATGGGACTCCTTTGGGTCAGCCTGATATCATGCGCATAGGCAGGTGGCATACATGATATCAGGACGGCTCGCTGTAAGATACAACAGTGAGCCTATCATTCCTCTATAGGTAGAAACATCGATAGATTTTCCATTGGAATCCTTGTCTAGTTTTAGAGGAGGAGCCATGGGTGTTTTCATTTCAGAGCAAGTAGTGAGATCAAGTTTTTTCAGCATATCTCGAACATACTTGCCTTCAGAGATGAAAATCCCCTTTTCAGATTGTTTAACCTGATGACCTAAGAAATAGGTTAGTTCACCCATCATAGAAATCTTGTACTGAGATTGCATGAGTGACTCAAAATTTTTGCAAAGTTTGGCTTTCGTGGATCCAAAAATAATGTCATCAACATAAATTTGGGCAAGGAAAACATGATCCTTGTAAGACTTGACAAACAGAATGATATCAATCTTTCCACGAGTGAAACCTTCAGCGATAAGAAAAGTAGATAAGGTTTCATACCAGGTTCTAGGTGCCTACTTTAGACCATACAAAGCCTTGTTTAGCTTGTAAACATGGTTTAGATGTTTAGGATCAGTGAATCCTGGAGGTTGACCGACATAGACTTCTTCAGCGAGTTTCCCATTTAGAAACGCACTTTTGACGTCCATTTGGTAGACCTGAAAGTTCATGTGAGCAGCATAGGCAAGGAATAGCCTTATGCCTTCAAGTCTAGCAATAGGGGCAAAAGTTTCATCGTAGTCTATCCCCTCTTCTTGTCTATAGCCTTGTTACGAATGACTATACCATGCTCATCTAGTTTGTTTCGAAAAACCCATTTGAGACTAACGATGGTCTTTCTAGATGGCTTGTGAACAAGTGTCTAGACAAGGTTTCTTTCAAACTCAGCGAGTTTTTCTTGCATCATTCAGACCCAAGATGGATCAGCGAGCGCTTCATCTACTTTTGTAGGTTCATGTTGAGATAGAAAGCTGACATAAAGACAGTGGTTACCTGACTGTTGTCGAGTTTTGACTCCAGTAGAAGGATCACCAAGTACCTAATCAATTGGATGATCTCTAGTCCATCTTAGAGCAGGAGGCTGAGGAATAGCCTGTAGAGGTTCAACATTTGTTGATGAAGTAGATTCATCAGCGATGACCTGAATAGGTTCAGCGGCTGAAAGGATAGAAGCCTCAGGGACATCATTCAGTTGAAGAGGACTGTCAGCATCTTGTATAACTTCAGCAGAGCCAGAACGAAATATCTTCCTGAGAAATAGTGGGAGATACTTGATTCAAAGGAATCTCTGAGTGGATAGGGGTATCCTGTAGGAAATTAGGTTCTTCGAATCCATCAGGGATGTATGATGAAGATCCTGCAATAGGAGTGCTAACCTTAGGAATGTCATTTTCAGGGACCTGAAAGTAAGAGTTAGCCCATTGATCTATATCATCACTATCAGTAAAAGAAGGAGCGGATGAAAATGGATCAATTTCGTCAAACTTGACATGGATGGTTTCTTCTAGAGTTTGCCTACGTTTGTTAAAAACGCGATAGGCCTTGGATACAGTGGAGTATCCAACAAGAAAACCGTCGTCAGCTTTGGCATCAAACTTTAGAAGATTATCTCTGTCGTTTTTGATATAACAATTACAACCAAAGATATGAAAGTAGGAAATGTTTGGCTTTCTTCCCCTGAAGAGTTCATAGGCTGTTTTTTTGAATCGTTTCACGATCAGCGACCTGTTTTGGGTATAACAGGCCGTGTTGACAGCTTCAGCCCAGAATTGAAAAGGTAGACGTGCTTCAATCATCATCGACCTTGCAGCTTCAATTAGCGTGCGATTTCTTCGTTCAGCAACCCCGTTTTGCTGAGGAGTTCGAATGGATGAGAAGTTTTGAGAGATTCCCTTGCTAACAAGAAAATCATCAAGAACACTATTTTTGAATTCAGTACCGTGATCACTTCTTAGAGAACGAACAGTGATCTGATTATACTTCTCCATCTGAAGAATGAAGTTGATAATCTCTTGAGAGGCATCACTCTTGGATCTGAGGAAGAACACCCAAGTGTATCTTGAGTATTCGTCCACAATCACAAGTGTATAGCGCTTTCCACCAATAGACTGAATATTGACAGGTTCGAAGAGATCCATGTGTAATAGTTGTAGTGCAGAGGAGATAGTGGAGACCTGCTTCGATTTGAAAGAAGCTTTGGTCTGCTTTCCCTTTTCACGTGCTGAGCAAAGAGATTCCTTTGCAAAGCTCTTTTCAGGGAGACCATCAACCAGATTGCTGAAAGAGAGTTGATTGATGGTTTTGAAGTTAAGGTGAGAGAGACGTTTGTGCCAGAGCCAGTTGATGTCAGAAGAGGCCCTGGACATGAAGCACACATTTTTAGTGGATGTGTCCATGTTGATAGTGTAGACATCACGAAAACGTTGTCCTCTGAGAATGACTTTCTTGTTCCTGTTCTTCACCTTACAGTCCTTCTTGGAGAAAGAGACTTTCTGATCCTTATCACAAAGTTGACTGATACTCAGCAGGTTGTGAGTCAGTCCTTCAACATAAGATACCTTCTTAAAGGTAGTCTTACCATTGGTTAAGGTACCATAACCTTTAGTGATACCTCTTCCTTCACCGCCAAATTTGACTGAAGGGCCTGCTTCTTCTTTGAAGTCAACCAGCACATGCTTGTTTCCAATCATGTGCTTTGAGCATCCACTATCAAGATACCAGATGCCCTTTCCCTGAAATAAGATGACAGGTTAA
Organism: Centaurea solstitialis; assembly: GCA_030169165.1. Classification (NCBI taxonomy): domain Eukaryota; kingdom Viridiplantae; phylum Streptophyta; class Magnoliopsida; order Asterales; family Asteraceae; genus Centaurea; species Centaurea solstitialis. Next base: position 47,972,893 of record CM058041.1, on the reverse strand, counting down.
GTGGTCTTGGGGACCCACATAAAGTTGAGTCCAGTTGGGTCAGCAATTGATGACACATCAGGGACATAGATTATCATTGCATTTGAGGTAGAGGCAACGACATCTGTCATTTCTGATTTCTCATAATTGACATGTGAACGGATTATGTGCAAGACAGTAATTAGGATTACCATGTCCAATGTTATAAGACACTAGTGGGTCACATTGCTACACACCCAACTCGAGACCATTTGGATTTATAGTGTGGAAATAATTAATTAAGTTTAATTATTAAAAGAGAGAGAAGGAATAAATAATAAATTGTTTATTTATTATTTATTAGTTAAATATAGTTATTTATAATTAATTAAAAGATAATTATCAAGAGTTCTTTATGGTTTGGGATTCTTTTAACATTACCATATTTACCTATATAAATAAAGGGTTTGGGTAATTGAATGTTAATATGATTTTCATAATTACTTTTCGACCAAGAAATCCCAAAAACTCTCTCTCTCTCTTTGTTAGGACATAAAATGTCCTTATATGTGAAAGTTTTATAAATAATCTTTTTAGTAAATAATAGAAAGGGAGGGCTTAAAGTGTAAAATAGTGTATAGATAGAGGGGCTAAAGTGTTGTAGTATATATAGAGATGGAATGGCTTTAGAGAGAGTTATGAGAGTCGTTTAGAGAGCTTGTGTGTGTTTCTCAAGGTGTAGTTTGTAACTAGTTCTTCCATGGATGAATAATATCAAGCTTTTGATTCTCAATCTCTCTCTCCTCTTAATTGTTCTTGATTTCTAGTTCTAATAAGTGGTATCAGAGCGGGAATGGATTGGATTATCCATTTCGATCCTTCGAAATCAAGCAATTGGAGGTTTCATTTTGGATTTTTTGAAGATTGGAGCAAAAATGGAGAAATTTGGATTGGAGCTTGAAGATAATGAAGATTTGATGTTTTGGATCTGGATTAGTGTTCATATGTTGTTAGAGTTGAGTTTTTAGTGCTTAAACATGTAGTTTTGATGATTTTTAAGCATATTTTGGTGAAGTTTCGAGGTTTTGTTCGAAGTTCATCAATGGAGGTCCTTCAATGGAGGTTTTCAAGAGATGTTCTTATGTCTCGAGTCCAGATCTGAGTAGTTCGAGCCTTATTTTGCTATTTCAAGTCATGTTTTTGAGTTTTTCGAGCAAGTTTTGAGTGTTTCGAGTCAGTGTTTGAAGTTTTCGAGCAGGTTTTGAGTATTTCGAGTCAAATTTTGAATTTTCGAGCCACTTTTTCCATGTCTCGAGCATAATAAGTACAAAATGCTGATGTCTCGAGCATATTTTTTCAATTATTGAGCCATTTTAGTCATGTTTCGAGCATAAATAGTCGGTCAGAACTCGAATTGGATGAATCAGAGGTTCGGTCAGCGATTTGATGCTCGGTCAGCACTCGAATAAGGGGTTAGAGCTCGAGCAGAGCTTGGTCAGCGCTCGAATCAGCGGTCAGAGCTCGAGCAGAGCTCGGTCAGCACTCGAAACAGTGGTCAGGGCTCGAGCAGAGCTCGGTCAGAGCTTCAATCCTCGGTCAGCACCTATTTTTCCGAGTCAGAGCTCGGTCAGACGCATCTGACCGAGAATCTGACGTGGCATCAATCTCGCTTCAGCGCCGACGTGTATGTTTCTGATTGGTCCACGTGATTTTCTGAGCTGACGTGTATGATTCTGATTGGTCCACGTGATTTTCTAAGCTGACGTGTCAGATTTCTGTTGGTCCACGTGGTTTCTCAAGCTGAAGTGTTATTTTCTGATTGGTCCATGTGTCAGGCTTGCTGAATTGTTTGTTTTTGATTGGTTCAAGTGGCTTTTTGAGCTGAGTTGTCAATTTTCATTGTTTTATTGAGATCAGATCTGAATCTTCTGTTTTATGACATCAATGGTCCCTGCTCTTTATGGTTGTTAACATCAGCGGAACCCCCGTATCAAGTGGTTCGAGATTAAAAGAGCTTCCTTATCAAAATTTTTTAATGGGACGATTATTTGAAGAGCTGCAATGTCATATCCAGTTCAGATTTTATTTTTCTGATGCACGTTCAAGATCAAAGGATCAATCGAGCTTCCGAGATTTATTCATTTGGGTCTAAATTTCTTGTTGGGCCGTAAAGTTCAGATTGGCCCAAGATTGATCACCAATTTTTGTAACCATCCAGATCCAATCCAATCCAGTTCCAGTTAGCTTCAGAAATCCATGTGCTTAACCGGCCAATTTTTTCCATCTCTATATTTTTCAAAGCCCAATAAAAGCCCAAAATTCGACCTTCATTTCTTGAAAATTGAATTTCTTTCATTCCCTCATCAGTTCCAAAACCATTGAAGCCAAGTCAGATTTGTAACGATTTCAGGGCGACAGTGATTGAGTTTTGTATTTGGTCGGATTATTCGGAAGGTTGATTTCCTGCTTTCTTTTCTTCAGAATCTAGTTCTTTAGCAGTTCTCTCCCCCTCACCAGCTTCAATGAGTGTACGGCTTCTTGTGGGCGACATTGTTGTAACCACTCATTGTTGTTGTGGCTTTTGCGCTTATCAGCACTGAAGTTTTGATGGTGGTTCTTGCCATCTGACTGTTTAAGAAGATTGAATCAATTCTTGGTTTCTTTCTGTCTTTGAAGTTGTTTCGGGAATCGACTACAAATTGCAAGTTGAATTTCTCTCATTTCCCCACTGATCAGATTCTTTGAAGATAAGCCGGATTTGTTATCGATATTCAGACTGTGGATGATTAGATTTTGTTTTCTTTTGGATTGGTGAGACGTCTGAGGTTCTGCAATCGTTCTTCTGGAGTTTTCATTGTGGGAGCTAGACCGTTGACTGGTTTCTATCAGTGTTCTGAACTGATCACTTAGAGCGTTGAGAGCTATCCGTCATTGTTCTGGTTCTTGTGGATGCTAGCTCTTTGAGTGCTTTCTATCATTGTTCTGGCCTGATCAACTAGAACTTTGAAAGTTTGCAATCATTGATCTGGAGTTATGGTTGTGATCTAGACGTTCGAGTGCCGATGATCATCTGTCTGATTGAGAAGGTTGTATCAAAGTTTGGTTGTGTTTCAGTTTTGACGGTCTTCAGGAAATCGGCTAATTTCTTGATCAGTTGAGAGATTAAAGAAGATGTGCGTCTCTTTTTAGTATCATCTCCCAGCACTTTCATGATCATGGTGCTTCAGTGATCCAAGCTTCTTGTAGGTATGCTTTTGTCAGAATCAGAGTTCTTGAGCAGAATGTTTTCAGTTGTCGAACAGACTCTTCGTTCTTTGATGTTATACGAATGAACATCAAAGTGACTCGCACTTGTCTCTATCCCACCGGGGGATGCACCAATTTGCTTACGGAACAACAATTGAGTTCAGAGGCTTTCGGTTGTGCTTGAGTAAATTGACTCTGATGATCATTTGATACAGAAGTTTGAGAGCTCGTTTTAAGGGGGAGCTTGGAATATGCAACATAGCTGAGCACTGCTAAAGTTTTCTTAAAGAAGCAGGGGGAGAAGATCAGAGATGCTTGTTTATAAAACTTTAGGGGGAGATTGTTAGGACATAAAATGTCCTTATATGTGAAAGTTTTATAAAGAATCATTTTAGTGTAAATAATAGAAAGGGAGGGCTTAAAGTGTAAAATAGTGTATAGATAGAGGGGCTAAAGTGTTAGAGTATATATAGAGATGGAGTGGTAATTGAGAGAGTTATGAGAGTCGACTAAAGATTTTGTGTGTGTAAAGTTAGGTGTTTTGTACTTTCTATCTCTTCCCTCCATGGATGAATAAGATGATAGCTTCATAATCCCTCTCTCCTCTTAATTGTCTTGATTTCTTGCACTAACAAGTTGTTAGGACATAAAATGTCCTTATATGTGAAAGTTTTATAAAGAATCATTTTAGTGTAAATAATAGAAAGGGAGGGCTTAAAGTGTAAAATAGTGTATAGATAGAGGGGCTAAAGTGTTGTAGTATATATAGAGATGGAATGGCTTTAGAGAGAGTAATGAGAGTCGTTTAGAGAGCTTTGTGTGTGTTTTCCAAGGTGTTCTTTGTACTTAGTTCCACCATGGATGAATAAAGTGAAGCTTTTGATTCTCAATCTCTCTCTCCTCCTTAATTGTTCTTGATTTCAGATTTAACAAGTGGTATTAGAGCATTTATTCGGAACTGGATAAGGCATTTTAAAGCTCTCTTGACATAATTGTCTTGATCATGCAACAAATTGCAAAGTCTCGAAACATTTCCACGAGATATCAGTACTATGATCAATCTTGACTATGTAGCATGCTCTCACTGAATTCTTGAGACATTTGAACCAGCAATCACGTGCCAAGCATAATACAGCACACACAAGATGATGTCATTTGAGTGACATCATATACACTCTCTATACATGGATGTCTTGATGACTTTCACTTGGGTTTTTCAATGAAATATAGCATCTCAAAAATGAAAAGGAGTCTTGGAATATGCAACGTAGCTGAGCATTGCTAAAGTTTTCTTAAAGAAGCAGGGGGTGAAGATCAAAGATGCTTCTTTATAAAACTTTAGGGGGAGATTGTTAGGACATAAAATGTCCTTATATGTGAAAGTTTTATAAAGAATCTTTTTAGTGTAAATAATAGAAAGGGAGGGCTTAAAGTATAAAATAGTGTATAGATAGAGGGGCTAAAGTGTTGTAGTATATATAGAGATCGAATGGCTTTAGAGAGAGTTATGAGAGTCGTTTAGAGAGCTTGTGTGTGTTTCTCAAGGTATAGTTTGTAACTAGTTCTTCCATGGATGAATAATATCAACCTTTTGATTCACAATCTCTCTCTCCTCTTAATTGTTCTTGATTTCTAGTTCTAACACACACACTCTCTCTCTCTCTCTCTCTTTTGGCCGTCGGCCACGCACACACACACACACACTTGCCGGATTTTGTTTTTCCGATCAGTCCAAGGCGGTCTAGAAACCAGTCTCAAAGGTGGTGCAGTAGTGGTGTATCCCTCACTAGCTTCCGGAGCAGTTTTAGTATCGTTAAAGGTAAACTCCTAAAACCCCCTTTCGATATAGTGTTTGATAAGTTGTGGTTGGATCTCTGTCGGGATTGTTTTTATTGTTTTATCCGCTGCATTATTGGTTTCTGTCTATAAATCCTAACAGTGGTATCAGAGCCACTTCCGCAAACTTTTCAGATCTGTTAAGTAGTTTTTGATAAAAAAAAATTGGTTTTTCTTTTATAAAAATCTGAATTTTATATGTTTCGTTTAAAGTTTGGATTTTTATCGAATTCCCGAACCTCGTGGCAATCGGCGGCGGAACGGCGGTGATCGCCGTCCGAACCGCCGGACCGATCGCCGGACGAGACCCGATCAACCGACGACCACCGCGATTCGGTGGCCGTTCGATGTAATCGCAAACCACCGAACCACCAAAGCCACGATCGGCGATGGTGGTCGTGGTCGTTTTCCTCCACAACCGCAATCCACCGAACCACCAAAGCCACAATCGGCGATGGTGGTCGTGGTCGTCTAACATCCGCGAGCCGCACCACCACGGCGGCACTAGCCGATCGGTGGTGGCGGCGTTTTAAGTGTCATCGCCAACCACGGCGATGGCGGTGGCGATTGGTTCTGCTGCTGTCGTCGTGGTTCACCGGAGGCGGCGGCGGTGCTTTGGTGCCGTTATCGTCGCCGGCTAGACGGCGGTGGTGTTTTTCATTTTAGCGACAGGGCGGCGGCGGTGGCGTTTCTTTGATGCTGCCGTCATGCGCCGTTTGACGGCGACGATCGCCGATCGGCCACGCCACGGCAGTGGCGGCCGATCGCTGCTGCTGCTTGTGGCGATTGGCGACGGCGACAGGGCTGTGATGGTGGTTTGCATTCGATCGCCGGCCACGGCGGCGTGGTGCTGTTGTCGTCACCGGGGCGACGGTTTTGATCATAGCCGCGGCGGAAGCCATGGCGGTGGTTGTTTTTCCCTCAATCGCCAACGAGGTGATGGTGGCGGCGTCCTCGCTGCTGCTGTCGTTCGTGGTGGCCGGAATTGGTAATTACCAATGTCTTTCGAACCAACGTTTGAATGGGATTGAGATAATCGTTATCAGTTAGGTAACTTGGGATAATCATCAAATTCAAATAGTGGTAAATTTCGAATTAAGTTTTTAATTATTTATCATAAATTTTATTTTTCGAAAAATTAATAAAACCTTATCTAAATCAAGTTTGGATTATTATAAAACTGGTTTTTATCAAAAACCGTTTTTTATTTAGTTTAGTCCTTCAAACCTTTTGTTGTCATAGCTAAGCCCGTTGACCTATGGTTGTGCTTTATTTCTTCATTGTTTTATTATCTTGTTTCTGGTAAGGGAGGCCTGTGAGCTGTTTACAACCCTATTTGTACTTTATTTCAAATAGTTTTAGATGGGAGGCCTGCGTGCCATTTACAACCCAATTATGTAATAAATTAGATTAGTTCAAAAGGAGTAAAGCTTGAAGACGGAGTTTCAAGGAGACACAACCAAAGATGTTGGAGCCAGTGGGAGCACCAAGACTTCATGCCTTGTGGTTGTTTAGTCACATAGGATTTAGACCGTCAGTTTTTCGTGTTGGCTCACGAAACTGACATTAGATCTGGGCAAAGCTATGACACTGACTTGTTTTATCTGTGTGGTTTGTTATAGTCACTTTATTTTAGATAAAACATTTTTATGAAATCAGATAAAAGAGTTCGATTACAGTTAGTTTTCGGACCAGTTATTTTTAAAATAAGTTAAAACCGGCTAAAATCCTTAGGAAAATTTTAGATCAGTTAGTGTGATCCATTTATGAACACCTTTGGCGTAAGGTACGTTGGGGCTCGAAGAGCTCAAACCTTGGGCACCCGCGTTCAAACCCCAAGCCGAAGGGGGTGAAAAGACTCTGCGATAATCGGGTGGTACCGACCAGAGTACATCCAGTTCAAAATGGTGCGATCTATTTTGGTTTTTTTTACAATTCACCGGGTGGTACCGGGCCAAAACACACTAGAGGGACTAAATATGCACGGATTTAATATCCGATGTCCCGATGATTTAGAAGTCGTATCTTCATTTAAAGATGCGATTGGTATAAGTTGTTACCTACCAGAAATAGCATGAGTTGGCTTGTGTGATCAAACCGCTTGTCAATTCATGTGAAATATGGATTCTAGTCTAATAAATTTATTGTTCTAAGGTAATAATTTATTAGAAATATAATCAGATAACTAAATTGGAATTTTAATTTTTCTGTAGATGTCTGCTATTACCTTTTATTCACCTGAGGAATCTCTCCGCCTTATAATGGGGAAATGGAAGCTTACAGGCCAAAATTTTCCAGTCTGGAAAATGCATCTTGACAATGTCTTGAATGCGCAGGGTAAGCAATATGTGATAGAGAAACCCATTATGCGACCCAAATGCAATTCTCCTGAAAAGGATTTTGCTGAATACTTCAAATTCATGGCTGACGAATCTGATGTGATCTCAATTCTATCTTTCTCTACCTCACCCGAGTTCACGGCTGATTTAAGAGTTAAGTACTGCCATGAGGTCGTAAAGAATATAGAAAACCAGATAGGTTTCTATAAGAAAAGTGGGAAGTATCTAATCATGAAAGAGATTTATTCTCTGAAACTGGAAAAGGGTCAATCTGTTAAAGATCATCTTCTGTAAATGAGGAGACTCTTTAAAAGTTTGTCACGCATGGGATATAAGATGGTTCAGGAGGAGCTAGTACATCTCATGTGGTTCTCTCTCACGGATGAGATACGTACCATAGTTAGTGCATACATCGGAGAGCCAAAAAGAGACGTGGCAAAGCTTCATGATGATATTTTGGCCAGTTTGGAGCCGAAACCCACAGCAGCTGCTGAACTCATGGACACAGATTGGATTGACGAGCTGGGAGATCTAAGTTGCCCAGAATGCGATAGCAAGGATATTTGTGCTCACTCGATGGACATCGACCAGCTAGACATCGGTTTACCCGATGCACCAGGTATCTTTATGATAGACTGTTTGATCACTTCTTATGAATCATGGGTACTTGATACAGGCAGTGGTAACCACATTTGTAATCATTTACAGGGATTCAAAAGAAGGGAGACACTGAGAAAGGACCGTTCGAACCTAAGAGTCGGTGAAGGCACGATGCTTGTAGCTGAAGCTGTAGGGTCTTATAGTCTTAGTTTACCCTCGGGTCTAGTATTGGAACTTGAAAATTGTTACTATGTTCCTAAGATGATCAAAAACGTCATTTCTTTTGATTTACTTGTAGACCAAGGTTTTTGTTATAAATATGATTATAAACTTATTTCGTGCTTTAAAAATGATGTCTTTTATTTTAAAGCAACTCCTTCTAATGGTCTATATGTATTAAATCTACAAGAAAATAGAGAAGTCCATCATATAAGTAAACGATCCAAAGAGATTGAGGATCAGACTTACCTCTGGCACTGTCGTCTCGGTCACATAAACAAGAAACGCATAGAACAACTACAGAAAGGAGGACTTCTTGGGTCTTTTGATTTTAGACCTTTTGACAATTGTGAATCCTGTTTATCTGGCAAGATGACAAAGCAACCCTTTAATAAAGATAATGAAAGGGCAAGTGATCTGTTAGGAATAATACACACAGATGTGTGTGGTCCTTTCAGTCATGAAGCTAGGGGAGGATACCGATACTTCATCATTTTTACTGACGATTTCAGTAGATATGGTTATGTCTACCTAATAAGACATAAATCTGAAGCCTTTGAAAGATTTAAGGAGTTTCATAAAGAAGTACAGAATCAACTTGACAGAAAGATCAAGTTTCTGCGGTCAGATCGAGGTGGGGAATATCTAATTCAGGAACTCGACAATCATTTGATGGAATGTGGGATTGTCTCACAACTCACACCTCTGTATACACCTCAGATGAATGGTGTGTTAGAAAGGAGAAATCGTACTTTACTAGATATGGTACGATCAATGATGTGTCGTTCCTCGCTACCAGTGTCATTTTGGGGACATGCGCTCGAAACAGCGGCCCACATACTGAACAGAGTGCCGACTAAATCGGTAGAAAAGACACCATACGAGATTTGGACGGGTAAGAAGCCTAAGTTGTCTTTTTCTGAAAATTTAGGGTTGTGAGGTATACGTCAAACGACCAACCTCTAAAAAACTCAAACCCAAATCAGACAAGTGCATTTTCGTAGGATATCCCAAGAGGATAAGTTTTTGTAGCTCGGAATGGAGAATTTCTGGAGGATAAGTTTCTCAGTACTAAGAATACTAGAAATGATGTAGATCTTCAAGAAGTAGAAGAAGATGACACTTTACCGATTATTGAGCCAGTCACTCAACAAGAACCTGTTGAGACTCAACCGGAAACGGTTGAGGAAATGCAAACACAAGACCTTCGAAGATCCACTAGGATAAGACAAGAACCAGATAGGTATCTTGGGTTCCTAGTCTCCCAGGATGAAGGAGACTTAAATGAACCAACATCCTATGGAGAAGCTGTGTCAGGCAGTGAGTCTGAACAATGGCAAGAAGCCATGAAGGCAGAGACGCAGTCCATGTACGACAACCAAGTATGGGAGTTGACTGATTTACCCCAACACTGTAGAGCTGTTGGACGTAAATGGATTTTCAAGAAGAAAACTGACATGGACGGAAATGTGCACACTTTTAAGGCTAGACTGGTAGCAAAAGGTTTCACGCAAACTCATGGTATCGACTATGATGAAACTTTTTCACCAGTAGCAATGTTAAAATCGATTAGGATTCTGATGGCCATCTCAGCGTACTTCAACTATGAGATTCGGCAAATGGATTTTAAGACGGCCTTCCTGAATGGGAAGTTAACATAGGACGTCTATATGCAACAACCGGAAGGTTTTGTAGATCCAAAGAATCCTAATAAGGTGTGCAAACTACTAAAATCCATATATGGATTAAAGCAAGCATCCAGGAGCTGGAACTTACACTTTGATGTACGAATCAAGGAATTTGGTTTTACTAAAAGTGAGTTTGAGCCATGTGGGAGCGTAGTGACCTTCTTGGTCTCATATGTAGATGATATTATACTCATTGGAAATGATGTACCAACTTTACAGAGTGTAAAGGCTTGGTTAAGCAAATGTTTCCAAATGAAAGACCTTGGGGAAGCCGCCTATATACTTGGTGTAAAGATCTATAGAAATAGATCTAGACGGCTTATCGGGCTTAGTCAAAGTACATACATTGACAAAATCCTGAAACGATTCAAAATGAATGAATCCAAGAAAGGGTTTATCCCAATGCATCATGGCATAGTGCTAAGTAAAGCACAATGTCCCGTATCTAGTGAAGATCAGGACAAAATGAAATCGGTTCCGTATGCTTCAGCAATAGGATCGATTATGTATGCCATGTTATGTACAAGGTCTGATGTTGCTTACTCAATAAGTGTTACGAGCAGATACCAGCAGAACCCATGTGAAGCCCATTGGGTGGCTGTCAAGAACATTCTCAAGTATATGAGACGGACGAAAGAAATGTTCTTGGTCTTTGGAGGATCTGAGGACGAGATTAGTGTCATAGGCTATTCTGACGCTAGTTTTCAGACCGACAGAGATGATTTTAAATCACAGTCAGGATATGTATTTACCCTAAATGGAGGCGCGATCTCGTGGAAGAGCTCGAAGCAAGACACCATAGCAGATTCCACTACAGAGGCAGAGTACATTGCAACATCAGATGTAGCAAAGGAAGCAGTCTGGCTCAGGAATTTTATCTCGGATCTAAGAGTTGTAGCCAGTATCTCTAGACCCATAGATATCTACTGTGATAACTCTGGAGCAGTAGCACAAGTGAAGGAGCCCAGAGAACATCACAAGTCGAGACATGTACTCAGGAACTATCACCTCATCCGAGAGATTATTGGAAGAGGAGATGTGAGAATATCCAAAATTCCGACGGACGAGAATGTCGCAGATCCGCTAACGAAGTCGCTAGCTAGAGCAAAGCATGAGGGCCATGCTAGTTCCATAGGAATGCAGTACTTGGATACTAGTAGTTAGTTTATGTTATCGATTATTAGTGTAATATTTTGAAACGTTATATAAGTTTATTATTTCACAGTGTGTTTGAAATAAAGAGATATTATTCATGAAATCTTTCAGAAATTACTTTTTGCATATTTAAAGTTGTCCATGATTTTTCTCAAGTTTGTAAAAATCTAAATTTCCATAGCTACTTATTGAGGTGGGAATCTCAGTAGGGTTATGACCCTATTATGAATGCTTTATATACAGCTGATATGATTAAACATTCATAAGTACTTATCAGAGTGAATAAGTATTGGAAGTGACCAGTTTCAAGTCTACTTCATGGAGCCTATGTCATAAGTATTGACTTGATGATAGGTTATCCTTAGACCTGAGATATCTGGTCTGTGAGCATGAGGACTACTGTACTCTTAGCACGTCCTAAAGCTGCACCGTAAATGGGTGGCCATAAGGGGCGTGACTAGATGCAGCGGGAGCCATGTTTGTAGATGCGGGTAGTCAATATGGGATTTACACCTCCTTTATGGGAGAGATATTTCCGAGCCCCTGATGATTAAGATTGGCAGAAATGCGTGGCCACGCTCGGATAGAGTAACATTAGTTATTTGGAAAGTTCCGTAACTGCAGGCAATCGAAATCAGTGTCAGGAAATACTTGAGTTTATGATTGAACAATCTCAGCTCCATGTCTAAAACTCATTTTAGAAATATCGTGTGTAAAAGGAATGAACCTGTGTACAATTCAATTATGAATCGTATCTCTGGCTATAAGAGATCTTATAACCTGGTTAACCTAAGTGTCTTGCTAGGGACCTCCTTAGGCTAATGGTGACAGTTAAGTTACTTGTCTGGCACAAGTGGGAGTCTGAAGGGATAATCTGCAAGACAGTAATTAGGATTACCATGTCCAATGTTATAAGACACTAGTGGGTCACACTGCTACACACCCAACTCGAGACCATTTGGATTTATAGTGTGGAAATAATTAATTAAGTTTAATTATTAAAAGAGAGAGAAGAGATAAATAATAAATTGTTTATTTATTATTTATAAGTTAAATATAATTATTTATAATTAATAGTATAATTAATTAAAAGATAAATATCAAGAGTTATTTATGTTTGGGATTCTTTTAACATTACCATATTTACCTATATAAATAAACGGTTTGGGTAATTGAATGTTAATCTGATTTTCATAATTACTTTTCCACCAAGAAATCCCAAAAACTCTCTCTCTCTCTTTTGGCCGTCGGCCACGCACACACACACACACACTTGCCGGATTTTGTTTTTCCGATCAGTCCAAGGCGGTCTAGCAACCAGTCTCAAAGGTGGTGCAGTAGTGGTGTATCCCTCACTAGCTTCCGGAGCAGTTTTAGTATCGTTAAAGGTAAACTCCTAAAACCCCCTTTTCGATATAGTGTTTGATAAGTTGCGGTTGGATCTCTGTCGGGATTTTATTATTGTTTTATCCGCAGCGATATTGGTTTCTATCTATAAATCCTAACAACAGAATCAGGGATGCTTGAAGCATCAGGGATGCTAGATGCATCAGGGATTAAAGGATTCTTTCCTTTGACTGATTTTCCAGCCTTGGGACCTTTCTTTACCTTAGCTGCCTTTTCAGCTTTGGTAGCATTTGGACAATTACTAGCAATATGATCATTTCGACCACAGCGATAGCAACTTCTAAAGGTCTTAGCCTTAGAGAGACTACCCTTAGGATGTTTAAACCTAAGATGGGTTGGTCCTTGTCCAAGAGAGCCTTTTTCAGCGGTCTGAGGAGGAATTTGTGTCTTCTCCTCAGGCTTAGATATAATATCTACTTTAAGTCTGGGAATAGGGTTTTGTCCTGTTTTCAGCTTCCCTGACCTAGGAGGTCCACCACCTAAGACTTTAGGAGTCTTAAAATGAGATTTAGAAGGTTTTAGTGGTTGGAGAGAGAATTTCTTGTCCATGGAGGGCTGGTCAGAGGTAGAGTTATTCTCATCAGCAGGACAAGAGTTAGAAGGGACAAACATGCCAAACTTTAAACTAGATTTATCAGGGATATCATCAGCATGCAAATTGTCTTTATTAAAACCTAGACAGGTTCTAATCTTAGGATGTCGCTAAGAGAAGATTATTTTGTCAACAGTTTCAGAAGCATGAACTTTCTCTTTTTCAGCGATAGCCTGTTCTCTTTCAAGACAAAGGATTTGGTTCACATGAACCTGGTCCTTGTAACTTGCTTCATAAATGGCAAGCTCTTTGAGTTTCTCATGACACTCTTTGAGCTCAGTCCTAAGATCAAGATTGATCTTTTCAGCAGAGGACTTGCCGTTTAAGGCATTATGCAGATCGATAGTAAGAGCGTCCATCGCTGACATAGTATCAGAAGGAGACGGAGTAGATACCTGAAAAGGTGGGAGTGAGGATGAAGTAGGTGTAGCAGGAACCTCTTCAGGGATGTCCTCAAGCTGCGCCATGAGAACTGGTTCAGCTTCTTCAATGATAGCCATCAGACATGTGGCCTCAGTGGTGTCTTCCTCATCTGAGGAATCATCAGAGGAATCGTCCCATCCTTTGCCTTCAGCGATTAGACCTTTGCCCTTTCGCTGGTATTTCAGCTTGCGATATTTCGCCTTCAGCTTCCAGTATTTGTCCTCCTTGGAAGGTGGAGAGCAAGATTCAGCGAATTGATTCTTCTTGTACCTGCATTCAGTAGCATAGTGTCCCTTTCCCTTATCACTAGAAGGTGTTTCAGCCTTGTTAGTAAGAGAGAGGGGTTTGGACTTTCGGAAGTTTCCTTTTCGTCCAAACTTCTTGAAATGCTTAGAGAGAAGAGCAAGGGACTCATTGAGCTCAGAGTCAGAATCTTCTATCTCAGTGATGGTCACTGTTGAGACAGGATTAAAGGGTCTTGTGCTGTTCATGGTTGAGCATCATACCATATAACTCGCTGAGAGTTATAGTCTTTATGTCCTTTGACATTTTAAGACACATGGTGTAATTTTCCCAGTGATCCGGGAGAGCTTCCATGAACTTAGTGATTACCTGCGAGTTGGAGTAGGAGACGTCGTAGGTCTTCAGATCTATCAAGAGGCAGTTAAACCTCTGATGGGTCTGGGAGAGAGTTTCAGCTTTAACAGCGATGAACTTCTCATACTGACGTATGAGGTGAATCTTTCTAGATTCCATGAGAGCATCATCGCCCTCGTATTGGAGACACAGAGTGTCCCATATCTCCTTAGCTGATTTAAGCTTGCTGATGGAGTGAAATACTTCATCAGGAAGAGACATAGCTATCAGAGATCTTGCTTTGGTGTCAATATTCACCAGACGTCTGTCTTCATCAGACCAGTTAGCAACTAGTTTGACAAAGCTTCTTTCCAGTACTACAGGAGTGTTATTAGTAGGAGCAACGAAAGGGATTATAGAAGTGGGAACGTGTGGTCCATGTTCTATAAAGTAGGGGATTTGAGGATCAGCACCAGCTAAGAATAGCTCCATCCGAGATTTCCATAGAGGGAAATTTTCGGGCATGAATCTGGGTGGCTTTGCCAGAGATCCAGAATCGAAGTAAGAATCTTTAGAAGGAAAAGTGGTCATAGTGTAGATCTAGAAACTATGTTTCTTTTGTGAACGGTTAGATAGAAGAAAGAGTTTCTAACCGCTCTAATACCAGTTGTTGGTCCTCTTTTGATGGCCAACTATGTAAATTGTATTATAGAAGGGAGGGGGTTGAATACAATCAACACATTTTCTTCTACTTAATTTAATTCACAACCCCTATCGTGTTTTTGTGTGAACTAATGTAAATTATTTGTTGAAGCGGATCTAGACTATGTCATGATCTAAACAATCCATAAGTATTTCACGAAGCATTTGCTTATGCACAAAGCAAGAACCAAGGTTGGTTTGAAGAACAAACCTAATACTCATGTTTATACCCCATGCATTAAATGCATGGCAGAACCACTTTTGCACGTGGCAAACTAAGAGTGGTTCTATTGTACTATATACTATAAACGACGGCCCATACTTGGTAGGGTTATGGTCTATAGTGTACAATTGCCTTATGGTTGACAAGCAAAGAGGGAGCAGTGAAGAGACATCCCCTTTTGTACTTTTATCAGAAAGGCAAATCAAATCCTTTTGCGTGCATATAGGAGGGAAAGACAAATCTTGAATTCGTGAAGAAAAAGTCACTGATCGGGCCTTAGAATCGCTGATCTCAGGAAAAAATTAGGGAGGCACTGTGACTTGTCTTCAGCAGAACGTCATGTAGAGTAGTCAGCTCGCTATCACTGATTTCAACTTCAGATCACAAGCTCGCTGACTCTTTCATTCAGCTTACATCAACAGATGGTGCTGATGGTTTTCTTATGGCATGACTATTTGTCTTTCAGGGGATACTTAGCTGATGTCAGCTCTTGCTGATACTGAACGGAGTCAGTGATCAGCAATCGCTGATTGTCCAAACTATCAGCGATAAAGAATCGCTGAAGTAGTGAACTTCATCTTTCAGCAGTGCTAAGTATTTTACAGAAAATAGATAAAGGATCATTGGTATTTCACAAAGTCTTAGGAAGATTGGATCAACAGTAGACTACATCATCATCATGCTGCGCCTTTGCTAGGTTTTCTAGTTGTCGGATCTATAACCCAATATGTGTATATTATTTTTCACATGTTAATTATCTTTGGGTAAAACATGATTTAACTTTTAAACTTTGTGCTTAAAAGTGGTTTAATTCATAAACTTTTATAATAAGTGTTTTAATCCTTAAAATTGTTATAATGAATGTTTTAATCTCTAAATTAGTTATAATTAATTGTTTTAACCACTTGACCTGCTATAGTAGGTTACCACTACCACACTTTTAAAAATCATTTTAATCCCTAAACTTATTGACAATATATGATTTTTATTTGAAAATGGTTTAACCCCTAAACTTTTTAATGAATGTTATAACCCTTAAACGTTTTATAGTATGTGATTAAATACCTAAACTTATTGAACCTAATTATTTTTTTATCTCTGATGAATGTTTAACACTTGTTTGAAGTACTTCCAAAACAAATGATCTTGAATATCTCTAACTTGCATTTCTTGATTTGCATATCCCTTGATCGGATGTAATCAATAAAATTTAGGGTATGAAGCAACAATATACTAATGAAGCAAATTAAGAAAAACTTTAACAAAAAAAATAATCATAAGACGTTGGGTGATTCTGCGTTCATCGTGATGCAAATTTACCTAAAATTAATGCGTAGATTTCACGGCGAACATCAAATGTTGAACAAATCAAGCACACAAATGACAGAAATGAAATCAAATGAAATGTACCAACGAGTTTAGGAAGAGATTATTGGCAAATAAGATCGATTTGACCGAGCTGCAAACTATACTGGACTAAAGACGAATGGCTGCAGGGTTTTTCTGTTGGTCCTTGATGCGGTAATTATTGTATATAAAAAGTGAAACAAGTTTTAACCTCTAAAGCCTAGCCACTGTTTTACCACATTCACAGGCAAGCGTACCTGATCGTGAGTAATATAGTGTAGGAAAGTCCAGGTATCGTATCTACCACTGGGAACGGTCAAGTTATGTAGACTATTAATCTTAGCTAGTTTAATTAACCTAAAGCTATGGGGGGTTTTATGAAAAAGGTTTGATTAATTAAAAGACAACTAAAATAACTAATTAACTAAGAAAGCAATAAAAGCTGATTTAAAACTATATGAATGAAAACAGTAGTACTTATCATGGTTTAACGACTCCCCAAGTGGATGATTTAAACAGGCCAAAGTTTGGTTGTTTTGGTTATTGTAGGAATTTAAGTCTGGGACACCCTAGCATGTGATTATTACGGTTATCAACTAGGTTGGTCTTCCTAGTCCCAATACATAGACTGTTTGTCAGGCAATCTAGTATCAGCTACCCAATTCTATCTCTATTGCACGGTATTCTAATATCTGGCTGGTCTCGGTCCGAGTTAACCACCTAACACAACTCTCCGGGTTTCCGAAGGGAAGGTCAAGAAAGGTTGATTAACCTATCGGAGTCTATCTATCTTGGTCAAACAGATACACCCAACCAACGAATTCAAATAACCATACAATATGAATCAAATCGGAACCATAACATACATTCAATAAACCAAAGACAAACCAATAAACATTAAATCATAAAGTCATCATCCACAAGGTTTATCAACCATAATAAGTACCACTAAAGAAAACTACTCACTAGACATCATAAAGTCAACAAACAAAAGAGTAGAAACAGACATTATACCGACAGTACAACGACGGATGATCGAGAATCAAACTCCGCGGCGTATCGGCACAACAACTCTCTCTCTCTCACAAAATAAGACTAACACCAGGGGACTCAACTGTTCATTCACACATCTCAACTGAAGGAGGAGGCCAGTATTTAAAAGGAGAGGATCGGAGCCCGTTTCGCGATCGCCAAGCGGCTGGCTCGCGGCGCGAGACACTTAAATCAAACCCTAGATTTCCAACTTTTCGAACTTGGCGGCACCAGACTTAAAACCTCACGAACGCGAAATGGTTACTGAATTGATGTTTTCCAATTTTCACGTTTTCTCGCCTTTTTCCGTACTTTTCCGTTCCACGGCCTCCAAAACCTATAAAAGTAAGAATCATTCCAAAGTGTGAGTAATTAGACCAGAAATGGGTGAGAAATGGAGTGAAATCAGACAATTAAGCATAACCAAAACATGTATAATTTTGGTGTTATCAAAATCCCCACACTTAAGCTTTGATTGTCCTCGATCAAAAGACTGAAAGATAAGAAAAATAACGCCAAAATTATCTCCACCCAAGATCATCTAAGAGAACAAAGAATACTCACATAATCGAACACAAGAACAACATACATCAAGCAATAGGATACCAAGTTTAACCTTTTACCCTCACATAGTATGAATGATTTAAAGTGTATATATAAGAAGTGATCACAGCAATACTCGACTAATTCCCGTATGCATAAGCTTGTCACCAAATCTAATCTCCACCACTGAGAAGTTGTCAACCGTCAAGAGGACTTTAGGGTTGTAATGTTAGGCTAAGGGTTAAGGGTAGGATAAAGGATATATAAGTGACTAAGATTTGCAACAAAAACTCAAGAAACTTAATCAGTAATGATCCAAACACTTTTGAGAGAAATCTAACTTTTGTGGCTCGAATTCTTTTCTTTTTCTTTTGCACATTTGCTCATTTTTCTTTTCTAACTTTGACTATTTTCTTTTGATATTTCTTTTCTTTCTTTTCTTTGAGTCATCATTTTCTTTTCTTTTCTTTTTCACCCAAAATCAATCCCGCTTTAATTGTCAGATATGAAAAATATGGATCACAACATCTCAAGTTCTCAAATTTAAGTCACGGCCAAAAGATAGATAAAAAGATAGGCTAAAGTATTAGGTATGAAGGCTATAAAAGGAGGTTAAAGTCTAAAGGATACTTCAAAATGGCTAGGCAAATAAATAACCTAAGGAATAGGTTTCTAAGTTAAGTACAAAAGGGTTTAACGGTTTTCAGTGCAATTAAAATACCTTAAGTAGGTTATCTAACGATATGCTAAAAGTTAGAAATAGGCTTCTATCAGTGCAATGTGATAAATACTTCTTATGTATCTCGACAAGCATTCAGAGTGACAAGTTCTACCTTGGGTCAAAGTCGGTATTCCTCACGAAATAATAATCAATTAGGCTCAAACTCTCAAAGGAATTGGGTGAGGCACTCATGGTAATTGGTATTCCAAGGCATCCTTTTACTCAAATAATCCCATTTAGTGTTCTCCTACGCAAGCAACTAAGTTCCAAAAACAATCTCAGATTTAAAAAAAAATTTGGGGTCAAGTCTCAAAGCTTTCAAAAATTTGAAAAACGACAAATCAAAAAGCAAAAAGTGAACCCATTTAAACAGATAAGTCTACATAACCCCCTCCCCACACTTAAAACTTGCAGTGTCCTCAATGCAACAATCAAAACAATTAAGGAGTAATTGGGAAAAAGAGAAACTTCCCGGGTTATGTGACGAAATCTGATCTGAGAGAGAGTATTCCATAATCGTGCTCAGTTCAAGATCATAGATCGCTGTATCTATTACCAAAAAGAAAAAGTAAAAACGAAAAAAAGAAAATAAACCAAACTAAGCAAACAATTAAAAGGTCTTAAATCCTAAACAAACCAAACGAAAATAAAAGAAAGAAGTTTAACAAACAAACCAAACACAAGCAAAGATAAAAATTGTTTAGACAACCATATCGAATAAGAGAAAAAAGAGATAGAGATCAATAAGGGCCACGAGGTTGGTTGCGCCAATCCTCGAAAGTAGGGAAACCGGGCGGTGTGTCCTGAGAGTACGGCCAAAATGGTGATGGAGCATATGCGGTATTTGGTTGAATACCGAAATGGGAGGCCATTTGGTTCATCACTCCACTTTGCCAATTCGCTTGTTGGAGAGCCTCCGTTGTGTTGTACTCCATGTGTTGATACCCTGAATACGCCGTCCAATCCGCCGGTTGTTCTCCCTCGTTCGCCCCACTCGTGCCACCGGTCTCTTGCGTGCTTCGAGGTGCTCTCCTCGTCCCATAAGCTTGGGGGTTGTGAATCCACGTGTTCCGATCCCCGCTAATCAAATGATCCACCATCGCTACACCCATGCCACGGAGTTGGTCCATGTCGATCAATCCCATCTCACCAAGGTTTCTCATCGAGGCAATAGCATCCTCGGTTAGGATACCGAAGTGCTTGGCAAGAAGCGTAACATATTGGCCACCAACCAATCGACTCCCCTCTCGATAACCACCCGCCTTGCGAGTTGCACGACAATGATGTACGGAGCATTCGGATACTTGTCATCCGTAGAAAGTTGATCAAGAAGCCAAAGATCGTATGTAGAAACTTTTTCCTCACACGAGGAACGAGCGTTTACCGCGTGAATGAGCATGTGGTGCAAAAGTCGGTCCGAAGATGTAGTTCCAGATTCAAGTTCTAATCATCATGCAACAAGTAGAGAATGAATTGGATAACCAAATGTCATTGATTCTTGATGAAATTGATTACACACACTAATACACCAAGAACACACACACTTAAGCACAACAACTCTCTCAAATCAATCTTATTTACAATGAAGTACGTAACTAACAAATGAACTCACTTTGGGTATTTATACCCAAAAACTTACAACCCTCACACTATTGAACAATTACATTTTCTACCCTAAGAAAGCAAAACTATTACAAAGTACATATAAAGCAACTAAAGCAGTAACCAAACTTTGATCTTGAGCCTTGACTTTGACTTTGCCTTTAACTTCACTTTAAGCACCAACTTGTGATCTCGGATACAATCCGATTTTGCATCCAACAATCTTCCCCTTTGGATTCGAGATCACAAAAAGAATTAGGCAAACGTCTTCAAGAAAGCAATCAACACTTTGAACACCAAAAATAAGCTATCTTCAACAATAAGCTTCCGTAATAATCTTCAAGAATAATCCAAATCATCATGAAGCTTTAACAAACTTTGAACACGAAGCTTTAATGAACGAAGAATCTTCAAACAATCTTCAAACTTAAATACTTGGAATATTTTGATCATCTTGAAGTATCTCGTAATTATCTCTCGACTTCCTCAAAGTATCTTCAAGAATCATTTCTCGACTTTACATTTCGTATCCATCTCCCCAAAGTATCTTCAAAAACATTTCTAAACCATATCTCCCCCTTTTTGATGAAATATGAAATAATCATCAAAACTCGAGAAATGTATGATCAGATCAATCGTCTCGTAAAAATACAAACATGTGAACAAACCACCAAGGATATCAAAAACCATCTCACATAACCATCTCTTCCTTGTTACTCTAGAATTCCCCTTATTACTCCAAAGAAATACCGTCAATTCCATAAAGTAATCCGAATCTTTGCAAATTCAGATTTAAGTGGGAAAATCCTGAAACAACACATGAATCAGTTGGAATGCCTGTGAGAAGCACAAAGCAACTCAGTACAACAAATGCACTATACAAAGAGCTTTATTGATGATCACTCCCCAGGGCTTCCGTTCAATCATCGCAAATACAATAAGTATTACTATGAACGTTCCGACAAAGAAACGAATTCCTTGTGTGTATTTGTGATGAAAGAAAATAGCATCATGTGCTTTCATAAGGCTCAAAATGTGAAAACATTTCACGACTCGATGTGTAGAAATGAAGTTCGAAGGCAGGGCAGCTTCCTTCTGTTTCAATATCGATTTTCCAAATGAAAACCTGATAGATTATGTGATGCGTCCCCGTGATGAATGAAACATCCCCTTGTTAAGAAGGAAATGAGTAGCTAGTGGGGTAAAAACGAGAGTCGGCATTGGGATTTGCCTTATTTCAATATCGGTCACCAAAGAATGTGAACCAATAGATTATGTGGTTGCCCGGCTAAGAAAAGGTTGGTGCAGAGTTGTATTTTTCTTTTAACTCTGTTCTCACACCCTCCAATTCTTTTAAACTTCCTCACGTCTAACCAAGCTCTCATATAACATTTTTCCGCTCAATCACTATGAGAATAACTCGACCACCTGAGTTATCTCCCCCACTCTTTGATGGAGACCCCTCACTCAGTTCTCAAGGATAACTTCTTGGGTAGGATCGCCGGTTCTGGAAATCCATAGAAGTTCTGTTAAGCTCACACATCCCATGAAATAAGTTTCCTAAACATGAAAGTACAATGATTCATCGGGTGAATCAATGAGCCAATATGAAGCATGCTCGAACAAATATATATAGACAATGTAGAAGCATAAGAATTTCTTCAAACAAGTATATGAAATGAAGAACATGAATGAGATAAACTTGTTTGAGAAAACTGATTCATCATATAATGTGAGATATGTTTATGAAAAAACTGTGGTTCCCAACAAAATGGATATTATCTATACGAACGAGATATAGATATAACAGTGAAGAACGTATCCAATCAAAGAAACAATCAAGTACAATGAGGAGATATCAAGCGAGTGTATTACCACCGAATAATATGAGCATATAGAGACGTGGTAATAACAAGACAAAAGAAGCTAAACCGGTGTGTAGGAATACTTGAAAAGTATATGAAAAGATAATACGCAAGTATTAATCTTTGGAAACACACGGTTAGAAAATATCCGTCAACTCATCATGATATGAAAACATGGAAAATCACACTTATAATTCGAAAAAAAATCATTTGAGAATCGAGAAGTGAGTTTGAACATTTAAAAACGTTTTTCATACCTGAAAGTTGTTCATCTTTCAAATATGTAAGCATTAAAGCTTATTTGAACTCTCCCCCTAAAAAGAATATCACTTTGAAGAACTCCCCCTCAAATGGATAATCTGCAGAACAAAGTAGAAATTGGTATTCATTGAAAATGAATCCTTAGATGTAAGTCAGATAGTATCCAATCCAGAATAATTAAGCAACTCCTCCTTAAATTAAGATGCGTAACAGATTTAAGTAGGACTAAGCATGCCAAGCTTGCTAACCAAAAAGTTAAAACGCTTTTCATCTAAAGGTTTAGTGAAAAGGTCAGCAAGTTGGTAATCTGTTTGAACAAAGAACATTTCGATATTACCTTTTTCCACATTATTTTTGATAAAATGATACCGAATGTCAATGTGTTTGGTCTTGGAATGTTGAACCAGATTTGACGTTATCGCAATGGCGCTTTCCAAATCACAGTAGATAGGGACTCTCCTCAACTTGTAGCCATAGTCTAGTAGTTGTGTCTTCATCCAAAGCACTTGCGAACAACAACTCGCGGCGGCCACATATTCTGCTTCGGCCGTAGAAGTGGAGACGCAATTTTGCTTTTTCGAAGTCCAACTAACAAGTTTATCACCTAAAAACTGACATGATCCAGAAGTGCTTTTCCTATCCAGTTTACAGCCACCATAATCTGAATCTGTAAAAGATATTAGCTCAAAACTAGAATCTTTCGGATACCAAAGACCCATCTCGGGAGTGCCTTTGAGATACCGTAAGATCCTTTTAACTGCCGCAAGGTGTGACTCTTTAGGATTAGCTTGAAACCTAGCACAAAAACATGTGGCGAACATAATGTCCGGTCTAGTCGCAGTGAGGTACAAAAGAGAACCAATCATGCTTCTGTAAATCTTTTGATCAACGGATTTACCGGCTAAATCAGGACCCAAAAGATTTCCAGTTGGCATTGGTGTTTTAATTGGAGAACAATCAGTCATGTGAAACTTTTTCAACATATCTTTAATATATTTTGACTGATTTATAAAGATGCCATCCGGGTTTTGTTTGACTTTAATTCCTAGAAAGAAATTCAATTCGCCCATCATGCTCATTTCAAATTCGGTCTCCATGATTTTAGAAAACTTTGTGCACAACTCTGGATTAGTAGAACCGAAAATAATGTCGTCAACATAAATTTGAACTAAAAGCAAGTCATCACCTTCTTTGTTCAGAAAAAGAGTAGTATCGATCGTACCTCGTTTGAATTCTTTGGATAAGAGATGATTAGTCAGAGTTTCATACCATGCTCTTGGAGCTTGTTTTAGACCATACAATGCTTTGTCCAAGATGCATACATGATCGGGAAAATCTGGATCAACGAACCCTTCAGGTTGCTCTATATAGACCTCTTCATGCAAGTCTCCATTCAAGAACGCAGATTTGACATCCATTGGAAATACCTTCACGTTCTTGTGAGCTGCATAGGCCAGAAAGATTCGAATTGCCTCGATCCTCGCTACCGGTGCAAAAGTCTCATCGTAGTCAATAACTTCTTGTTGAGAGTAACCTTTAGCAACCAATCGCGCTTTGTTTCTGACAATCAATCCGGATTCATCTTTCTTATTTCTGAAGATCCACTTGGTTTTAATGATTGATTTATCTTGCGGTCTCGGAACCAAGCGATACACTTTGTTTCTTTTGAATTGTAGAAGCTCTTCTTGCATTGCTAATAGCCAATCAAAATCTTCTAATGCTTGAGAGACATTCTTTGGTTCAATTACGCTCAAGAAACTTTTGTATAGGCAGTAATTTACAGATGCAGATCGCGTTTTAACACCATCATTGACATCACCAATCACATTGTAGAGTGGATGTGCTCTTGTCCATTTCAACTGAGCAGGAAGAATTGCAAGATCATCTAGATTGTTCTGACTATCATTTTCATCAATGATTGCAGGAATCTCTGATTGATCATCGGGGGTTAACTCTGATTGCTCAACACTTGGAACTGGTATAGCCTGATCAGAGTTAGATGTAGAACAAATATTCTCCGATGGTCCGGAATCATTTACGCTTGAAGGGTCTGGGACATCTTGAATATCAACTCTTGGATTTCTGGAAAGAATGAGATCTTCATTATCTGCACAAATATCCAGAAAAGCATCCATAAACAGTAAATCGATTTCTGAACTATTTGGATCAGTAATAGAATCAGAAGTCGTAGTAGAAGCTTGACTAGTAATTCCGAGTTCTGAACTGTTATGTTCAGAAGTCATTGACACGGTTTCATCAAAGGTCACATAAATAGTTTCCATAACCATCTTGGTTCTCTTGTTGTAGACGCGGAAAGTCTTCGACGTTAGCGAATAACCAAGAAAAGTATCCCTCGTCGGCTTTCTTGTCAAACTTACCAAGATTGTCACGGTTATTGAGAATGTAACACCTACAACCAAAAACATGAAAAAATTTGACATTAGGAACTCTGCGGTTGATTATACGATAAGGATTTTTCTTGAAGCGCTTATTGATGATGGTTCGATTTTGTGTTAAAACAAGCCGTTGAAACAGCTTCGGCCCAAAAGGTAAGAGGTAATCCGGAGTAAGGTAGCATTGTTCGTGCCGCTTCCATTAAGGTTCAGTTTCGTATTTCTACAACTCCATTTTGTTGTGGAGTATAAGCACCTGAAAAATTATGAGAAATACCAACAGATGTTAGACAAGCATCTAAAGTAGCATTTTTAAATTCAGTGCCATTATCACTCCTAATCTTTCGAACTGGAAGTTGCAAAAGAACTTGGATCCTCTTGATAAACTTTATGATCAACTCGGGAGCTTCAGATTTCATTCTCAGAAATTCTAGCCACGTGTACCGTGAGTATTCATCAACCATAACTAGAATGTACTTCTTTCCACTAATTGATTGAATTCTCATCGGTCCGCATAAGTCCATGTGGATCATTTCGAGTGGCGATTGACATGAAGATTCTGTCTTTGACTTGTGAGAACTTCTCTTCATCTTTCCCATTTGACAAGCCAGAATCTCTATCAAATGTCAACTTTGGAAGACCTTTCACCAATCCACCATTAGCTAGTTTGCTAATATCTGAGAAATTCTGATGAGAAAATCTTCTATGCCAAAGCCAACTTTCGCCTTTTGTTGCCTTTGTAAACAAACAAACTGGTTTCGATGAATCTATCACCGAAAAGTCAACCACATAGAGATTGTAAAACCTTCTCCCTTCAAAAATCTCAACACCATCACTATTAATTGATAGGATTATGTGCGAGACAGTAACAAGGTTACCGTATCCAATGTTATAAGACACTAGTAGGTCACACCGCTGCACACTAAACAAGAGGATGTTTGGATTACTTGGTTGAGAGAAATAATTAATCGTTTATTAATTATAAAAGAAGAGAGAAAGAAATAAATAATTAGCTGAATTATTTAAATTAATTAATCAGTTGAATTAATTAATAAAGAGATAAATATGGAATATATATTTAATTATCAGGTTGATAATTATAAGGGTATTTCATATGGTATCAAACACTGCCTTATTAGTTAATATAAATAAAGGCATAAGGTTTGATTGAATGATAACTGTTTTTGATAATTCTCAAAAATCAATCTCTCTCTCTTTCTGCTCTCTACCGCCGGCGACTGTAAGCAAAAAGGCGAGAACCGAAATTTTTCTCGTTTTGAATAGTAATCCTTGGTGGTCTAGCAACTGTTCCTCGAGACGTGTCAGTAGCGGTGTATCCCCTACAAGCCTTCTGGAAATTTATTCTCAAGAGGTAAATCGTCAAACCTCACTAAAATTGTATCTGTTTATGATTAGGATTGGATCCTCGATTGGGAATCGCTTTTTAGTTTCCGCTGTGCATGTTTTGTCTGCGATTCCCAACAGTGGTATCAGAGCCACTTCCTAAATCTAACAGATCAGGTTTAATCGCTTGTTAGTTTGATTAGGTTTTATAAAAATCGTTGCTTTAATTTGTATTTGTGATAAAAATTTCGATTTTTTCGTAAACCTAACGCAACGACGATCGGCGGTGGAACGACGGCAGTTAGCCGGTCGGACCTCCAGGCCGATCGTCGGATAATCGCCCCACCTCAAACGATCGCCGCCGCACCACAGTTGGTGGTTGCGGTGGCAGTTGGTTCACATTCGCCGGCCACACCATCGATTGGTGATGGTGGCGTTAGGCTGTTTTGATGGTCGCCGACCACACCACCCGACGGTGGTGATGGTGATCGCGGTGGTTGCTTAGCGAAAACCGAACGGCGGCAGCGATGGCGGTATCTTACTGCTGTCGTAGTCGCAATCAAAACCAACAGCCACGGCGGCGGTCGACGGCTGCCAGACGGTGGCGTCGGCTGTTGCCGGTTGCTCTTGATCGGGCGACAATCGTTGGACAAATCGAAAGCCACACCACCGATTGTGGTGGTGGCGATCGATTGTTTGCTGCCGTAGATCGATCACGGTGGCGACGGTGGCTATTAGCCGCTGTTGTCGCTGGTGATCGAGCGGCGGTGGTGGCGAGGCGGTGGTCGGTTGCTGCGATCAGGTGGCGCCGGCCGCGGCCGGTTCTAGTGTCAGGTGGCGGTGGTGGCGTTCGCATCATCACTGTCACCAGGGGTCTTTGATCACCAATCGACGGCCACGTTTTGGCGGATCGGTGATCAATGACGTAGATTGTTTCTCAATTATTTTTCGATAACGGGTCCCGTGTGTGATTCGTTTTTGGATATGTCTGGAATCAAGAATTGTTTTTACCAGATAGGTTTAAAACAGTTCAGGATTGTTTTTAATTTAATGTTTTTTAAATTAATTAATTGGTTATATAATTATCTGATTAAGTTTATTTATTTAAGTCATAGCTGAACCCTTGAAACCCGTGGTTGTGCGTTTTATTCGTTTTATAAGGGAGGCCTGCGTGCCACTTACAACCCTTTTTTGTAATTTTAAACTTTATTAGATTAGTTGGGAGGCCTGCGTGCCATTTATAACCCATCTGTAATAGCTAGTTTTCTTACATCGAGACGGAGACGAGACGGTGGCCATGGATCTCGGAGCCAGTGGGAGTGACGGGAGTTGAAGACTTTTTGTCACTTAGGGTTTTGGACCGTTGTTTTTGTGTTGGCTCACAAAACAACATTAGTTTAAGGGTTTAAGCTATGACTATGCTGTTTATATTTAAATTGCGTGGTTGTCTAATTTACGTAATTATTATTAAATATAAATTGCCCCTTTTTGAACGGATTGTTTAAAAACTAAAAGGATACAAATACAGCTAGTGTTTGGATCCAGTTTTTTCAAAGTTTTTAGAAATAGAAAACTGGCAATTTAGACCCTTGTTAAAAATCATAGATTAGTAAGTGCAACCCACTTTAGGGGCACTTCCGGTGTAAGGTACATAGGGCGTTGTAAGTGCTCACACTATGAACGCCCGTGTTCAAACCGAAACTGGAAGGAGATAAAACTCTGCGAATTATCTCCGGGTGGTACCGGCCAGAGTTTGTCCAGGTCCCGGGTGGTGCAATCTATTTTGGTAATTATTTATTCACTGGGTGGTACCAGGCCAAAATGCACTAGAGGGACTAAATATGCACGGATTATTGATATCCGATGTCCCGACGATCTAGAAGTCGTTTTTCCAGATAGGGAATACGATTGGTATAGTGTTACCTACCATAGATCGCATGAGTCGGTATGACATGATCACATGCTTCCCGACACATGTGAAATATGGATTCTAGTCTAATAAATTTATTTTAAGGGTGATAATTTATTAGAATTATATAATTATAAACTAAAACTGGAATTTTATATTCTTCTGTAGATGTCTCAAATTAGTATTCCGTTTTATTCACCTGAAGAGTCACTTCGCCTTATTATGGGCAAGTGGAAGCTTACGGGCCATAACTTTCCAGTTTGGAAGTTACACTTGAGGAACGTTTTATGTGCCCAGGACAAGCTTTATGTGATCAACAAACCCGTATCACGACCTAAAAGCAATGCCCCTGAAGAGGAATTTGCTGAGTATTTTAGATACTTGACAGATGAATCGGATGTAATGTCCATTCTGATTTTCTCTATGTCACCCGAGTTCACGGGAGATTTAAGAGTTAAATCATGTCACGAGGTTGTGAGAGATGTGGAGAACCAGCTAGGTCTCTACAAGCACACGGGAAAGCTATTGATCATGCAAGAGATTCTCTCCCTGAAGCTACAGAAGGGTCAGTCAGTTAAAAACCATCTTGTTGATATGAGAAGGCTTTTTAAATGTTTATCACGTCTGGGGTACAAGATGACTCAGGAAGAGTTAGTGTATCTCATGTGGTTCTCCCTCACAAAGGAAGTTCAGGACACAGCTAGTGCCTACATGAAGGAACCAAAGAGCGACGTGGATAAAGTTCATGAAGATATCCTGGCCAGTCTAGAGCCAGTACCCGAACCTGCGAATCTCATGGACACTGACATAATAGATGAGCTGGGAGATCTGAGTTGCCCAGAGTGCGGCAGCGAGGATATTTGCGAGCACTCGATGAATATCGACCAGATGGATATCGGTTTACCCGATACTCCAGGTATCTTTATGATAGATTGCTTAATCACTTCTTATGAATCATGGGTAATTGATACAGGCAGTGGTAACCACATTTGTAATCATTTACAGGGATTCACTAGAAGAAAGACTCTGAGGAAGGACCGTTCGAACCTACGAGTGGGCGAAGGCACTCCGTTGATTGCTGAAGCCGTGGGATCTTATAGTCTTAGTTTACCCTCGGGTCTAGTTTTGGAACTGAATAATTGTTATTATATTCCAAATATGATTAAGAATGTATTGTCTTTTGATTTGTTGGTAGACCAAGGCTTTTACTATAAATATTCTTATAAAATGATTTCGGTTTTTAAAGATAATATTTTCTATTTTAAAGCTACACCCGTAGATGGTCTATACACTGTAAATCTTAAAGACAACAATAGTGAAATCTATCATATAAGTAAGCGATCCAAGGATATTGAGGATCAGACTTACCTCTGGCATTGTCGTTTGGGCCATATAAACAAGAAACGCGTTGAACTACTCCTAAAGGGAGGTTTTCTTGGCAATTTCGATTACAAACCTTTTGATAATTGCGAATCTTGTTTATCTGGTAAAATGACAAAGCAACCTTTCAACAGTGAGAATGAAAGGGCTACTGACTTGCTTGAAATAATCCACACAGATGTATGTGGACCTTTCAGTCATGTAGCAAGAGGAGGATACCGGTACTTCATTACCTTCACTGACGACTTCAGTAGGTATGGATATGTCTACTTGATGAGACATAAATCTGAAACCTTTGAGAAATTCAAGGAATATCAGAATGAAGTACAGAATCTACTTGACAAGAGGATCAAGTTCTTACGGTCAGATCGTGGTGGCGAATATCTCAGTGATGAGTTTGACAATCATCTAATGGAGTGTGGGATTGTATCCCAACTTACACCTCCGTATACACCTCAGATGAACGGTGTATCAGAAAGGAGAAATCGTACCTTACTTGACATGGTACGAACGATGATGTGTCATTCTTCGCTGCCAGTATCATTCTGGGGACACGCGCTCGAAACAGCAGCACACATACTGAACAGAGCGCCAACAAAGTCGGTAGAAAAGACTCCATACGAATTATGGAAGGGTAAGAAACCCAACATATCTTTTCTGAAAATTTGGGGTTGTGAGGTTTACGTCAAACGACCTACCTCAGAAAAACTCAAACCCAAATCCGACAAGTGTTTCTTCGTTGGATATCCCAAGACCACCGTGGGATATTATTTCTACAACCCTGAAGAGAACAAAGTGTTTGTTGCTCGAAATGGAAAATTTCTGGAAGAAAAGTTTCTCAGTTTAGAGAACACCAGAAAGGATGTAGATCTACAGATAGTAGACGAAGAAGACACTACACCAGTTGTTGAGCCAGAAATTCAACATAACAATGTTGAACCTCAATCAGAGCCGATTGAGGAAGTGCAAACACAAGACCTTCGCAGATCCAGCAGGGTAAGACAAGAACCAGATAGGTATCTTGGGTTTCTAGTCTCTCAAGATAGCGGAGACTTAAATGAACCAACATCCTATGGAGAAGCTGTGTCAGGCAGTGAGTCTGAACAATGGCAGGAAGCCATGAAGGCCGAGATGCAATCCATGTATGACAACCAAGTTTGGGAGTTGACTGATTTGCCACAACACTGTAAGGCTGTTGGACGCAAATGGGTTTTCAAGAAGAAAACCGACATGGATGGAAATGTACACACCTTCAAGGCCCGACTGGTCGCAAAAGGATTCACACAAACTCATGGTATCGACTATGATGAAACCTTTTCACCAGTGGCCATGTTAAAGTCAATTAGGATTCTAATGGCCATCTCAGCGTACTTTAACTACGAGATTTGGCAAATGGACGTCAAGACAGCCTTTCTGAATGGAAAGTTAACAGAAGACGTCTATATGGAACAACCAGAGGGGTTCGAAGATCCTAAGAATCCTAATAAGGTGTGTAAACTGCTAAAATCTATTTATGGATTAAAGCAAGCATCTCGAAGCTGGAACTTACACTTTGATGAGCGAATCAAAGAGTTTGGCTTCGCTAAAAGTGAGTTCGAGCCATGTGTTTACACTAAGTTCAGTGGGAGCATAGTAACCTTCCTGGTCTTGTATGTAGACGACATACTACTCATAGGAAACGACGTACCAACTTTACAGAGTGTTAAAGAATGGTTAAGTAAATGTTTCCAGATGAAAGACCTTGGAGAAGCCGCTTATATACTAGGTATAAAGATCTACAGAAACAGATCTAAGCGGCTTATCGGACTTAGTCAGAGTACATACATTGACAAAGTACTGAAGAGATTCAGGATGGATGAATCCAAGAAAGGATTCATTCCAATGCAACATGGCATAGTGTTAAGCAAAACACAGTGTCCTGTTTCTAGTGAAGATCAGGACAGGATGAAATCGGTCCCATATGCTTCTGCAATTGGATCGATTATGTATGCCATGCTATGTACTAGGCCCGATGTTGCTTACTCAGTAAGTGTTACGAGCAGATACCAACAGAATCCAGGTGAGCCCCATTGGGTGGCTGTCAAGAACATTCTCAAATATCTGAGAAGAACGAAAGAAATGTTCTTGATCTTTGGAGGTTCTGAGGATGAAATTAGTGTCACAGGATACTCTGACGCTAGTTTCCAGACCGACAGAGATGACTTCAGGTCACAGTCAGGGTACGTCTTTACCCTAAACGGAGGTGCGATCTCGTGGAAGAGCTCGAAGCAGGACACGATTGCAGACTCAACTACAGAGGCAGAGTACATTGCAGCATGTGATGCGGCAAAGGAAGCTGTCTGGCTGAGGAATTTTCTATCGGATCTCAGAGTGGTTGCCAGTATCTCGAGACCGATAGATATATTCTGTGATAACTCAGGAGCCATGGCGCAAGCAAAGGAACCTAGAGAGCATCACAAGTCGAGACACGTGCTCAGAAAGTATCACCTCATCCGAGAGATCATTGGAAGAGGAGATGTAAGAATATGCAAGATTCCAACAGAAAACAATGTCGCAGATCCGCTGACAAAGCCACTAGCAAGGGCAAAGCATGAGGCACATGCGAATTCCATTGGGATGCAGTACCTGGAAGCCAGTAGCTAGTACTTAGTTTATTAATTATTACTATAGTCTAATTTAGAAACAATGTAATCATGTAAAGTTTTATTTCACAGTGTGTTGGAAATAAATGGAGGTTTTAATTTCATGATTGTTCTAAATTAACTATTTTTCGCATATTTAACGTATCCTTGATTCTACAAAGTCTTGTATGAAATCTAAATTTCCGTAGCCACTTATTGAAATGGGAATTTCAATAGGGAGTTTAACGCTACTATAAATACTTGATGATTTATTCAAAGCAGAGAATAAAAGCACAAGTGATGTGACCAAGTATTTGTAGATACTCATCAGAGTGTTTGGGTATTGGAAGTGACCAGTAATCAAGTCTGCTTCATGGAGCCTTAGTCATAGGCACTGACTTGATAGGTTGTCCTTAGACCTGAGATACTTGGTTTGGGAACACGAGGACCACTGTACTCTTAGCACGTACTAACGCTGCACCGTAACTGGGTGGCTATACGGGACGTGACTAGATGCAGCGGAAGCCGTGGATCCAAATGCAAGTAGTCAAGAAGGAATTTGCACCTCTTTCAAAAGAGAGATATTTCCGGGCCCCTTGACGATTAAGATTGGCAGAAAACGCGTGGCCACGCTCGGATAGAATAACAGGGGTTATTTAGTAATATCCGTTACTGCAGGCAATCGAAATCAGAGTCAAGAAATACTTGATTTTAAGAAATGAATCCTCCACTCCATGTCTTAAATCACTTTAGAAATATCGTGTGCAAAAGGAATGAACCTGTGTACGAATTCAGTCGAGAATTGTATCTCTGGATGTAAGAGATCTTATAACCTGGTTAACCTAAGTGTCTGGCTAGGGACCTCCTTAGGCTAATGGTAACAGACATAGTTACATGTCTAGCACAAGTGGGAGTCTGATAGGATTATGTGCGAGACAGTAACAAGGTTACCGTATCCAATGTTATAAGACACTAGTAGGTCACACCGCTGCACACTAAACAAGAGGATGTTTGGATTACTTGGTTGAGAGAAATAATTAATCGTTTATTAATTATAAAAGAAGAGAGAAAGAAATAAATAATTAGCTGAATTATTTAAATTAATTAATCAGTTGAATTAATTAATAAAGAGATAAATATGGAATATATATTTAATTATCAGGTTGATAATTATAAGGGTATTTCATATGGTATCAAACACTGCCTTATTAGTTAATATAAATAAAGGCATAAGGTTTGATTGAATGATAACTGTTTTTGATAATTCTCAAAAATCAATCTCTCTCTCTTTCTGCTCTCTACCGCCGGCGACTGTAAGCAAAAAGGCGAGAACCGAAATTTTTCTCGTTTTGAATAGTAATCCTTGGTGGTCTAGCAACTGTTCCTCGAGACGTGTCAGTAGCGGTGTATCCCCTACAAGCCTTCTGGAAATTTATTCTCAAGAGGTAAATCGTCAAACCTCACTAAAATTGTATCTGTTTATGATTAGGATTGGATCCTCGATTGGGAATCGCTTTTTAGTTTCCGCTGTGCATGTTTTGTCTGCGATTCCCAACATTAATGATAAGACAGTTAATGATGGAAAATAGAACAATGTTATAACCATCACAAAACTGACTTGCACTAAAAAGATTATGACTTAACCCCTCAACATAAAGTACCTTCTTTATGGATACCTTACCATTTGTAAGAATGCTGTAACCTTTGATGACCCCAGTCGTCTTATTCCCAAAACTAACTGTTCCTCCTGGTCGTTCCACATAATTGTGCAACAACTCCTTGTAGCCAGTCATATGTCTTGAACAACCGGAATCGACATACCACATATGCCTGGCCTGTAGAAACATGTTAGTTCATCTTGGGAACCCATATCCAAATGGGTCCTTTCTTGTTAGTCTCATACATCTTTAACAAATCAGAAGATGACCCTAAAATCTTACAGTTTATACCAGACTTTGAAATTTGTGCAATCAATAAATCTTTAGGAATCCATTTGCACATAAATTTCACATCTACTGATTTATCTTTTGCTTTTGAAAGATTTTTCTTTTTAGCACTAAACACTTTAGCACGATGATCAAACGAGTAAGCACGAGATTTATCATGAGAAACACCACTAGATCTCTTCTTTTTAACATCCCTAGAGTTCAAAGAAAAAGAATTATCACCACAATGAGTACAATGCAAACGTTGCATAGAAAAAAACATCAAAGCAGACTCAAATGAGTTTTGACACTTATTGAATCTAACATTCAGATTACATTTATTTGCATTGTCAAAGGACGACTTTTTAACAAAACTCTCATTTGTAGCAAAATGCTTTTTCTTCTTTGAATCTTTCTTCTTCCACCCTAGGCCATGTCGTTTAAAACTTTTTGTATCTGTAGAATCAGAAGAACTTGAGTTAATAGGTGTCTTAGGAACTGAACATACATCAGATGAAGTTTTAGAAGATGTTTCAAGTGTAGCACAAGAAGTACTTCCTACCTCAAAAGTACTTGCATCAAAATTAATTGAACAAGTTTCCGACTTTGACAAAGTACACGAGGATTTCTCATCTTTGGAAATTCCACTATCACTTGAAACATTTACAACATTTGGTTTATCTTGTATACCAGACTTTGATTTTTCAAAAACAGGACCAAATTTCACATCTGGTAGTTTGAGTTCTGATTTAAGGATATCACCTTCAACCATACTATCTAAACTTTTGTACACAAGATAACCATCGTTGTCAATAACAGCATATGTAATTAAATCAGTCACTTCAGGCTTACTACTTTGATCAAAACAAGGTGAAGTATCTTGAGACTCAAACATGGGGTTTGAAATAAAATTTATCTTTTTCTCTTCAAAACCCTCTTCGATATCATCATCATTATCAGAATCAAAACATGGTTTGGTCTCATCAGAATCAGAATCAGACTCATAATCAGAAACGCTTTTATTTTCTGAAATATTATTAACTTGAATAAACTCAGAAAGATTTTCACAATCCGTTTCTTTTTCAAGTTCACTTGTCTTATCTTCAGATTTAGGAGTAGATTCAGTAGTCGTTGACTCATTTTCAATATCTTTACTAAGCTTTTCAGATTCAGTTGAAAAAGACTTTACATCTTGAGAATACAAAGAAACACACTGAGTATGAGAAAACTCGGATTTTCTTGTTTGATAACTTTGATTTAACTAATCATATTGAAAATCACATGTGAAATCAAAGTTATTCTTTCTCTTTGGCTTTGAATCTGAAAAACTATCACTTGAGTCATCAACAACTATTTCTTTACCTTTATCCGAAGAATCAGATACTAAACTACCAGATTTTACAAATGTCTCATTTAATTTTGGAAAACTTAAGTTATCAAACTGATAAAGACCTTTATGGGCTTTCTTTAAAACATCATTTTCAGGTAAACCTAACCCCATTTTTGGATTGTAAAACCTAGTATCTTTTAGATTATTTGTCAAAAGCTTAAGCGTCTGTTGAGTCTGACCTCTTTTGATATTAAGATCCTCCAAGTGTTTGATTTTGGCATAAGCCTCAGATCTATCTTGAAAACAAACTTCATATTTGATCATATATTCAGCTTTTTCAGACTCCAAATTTACTAAAGCACTCTTCATCTCAGAAATTTGAGATTCTAGTTTGGCGTTCTCTTTCCTAATCTCAGCCTTTTCAAGCTCACGATCATCAGCTAAACATTTATATAACTCACATTCATTACTAGATTCAATGACTCGAGCTCTTTCGAATTTAATCTTTTCCTTCAAGTCATCAAATTCAGTTTTTAAAATTAAAAACTATTCTTCTAAAGAGCATTCATCATTAGCAGACAGATCAGAGTCAGAAAGAGTTTGACTTACTTCATTTGATGCTTCGGTCTCTTTGTGAAGGTTGATGGTTTCTTCCACACTTGCCATGAGATTGTAGTGAACTTGTGTGAAATGGGCAGAATCCTCATCATCAGAAGTATCATCATACCAACATTCTTCTTCAGCCATCAAAACTTTACCTTCACTCTTGCGTTTAGCAAGTTGAGTCTTCTTAGTGTAGTAGTCAAAATCCCTAACTTTCGGCGCTCTACAATCTTTGACAAAATGGCCTGGCTTGCCACAATTGAAACATACATTGCCTTTCTCATCTGTCATGCTCTTTTAATAAGTCTTCCTCTCCGGCCTTTTCTCATATTCCTTTGGCTTGTACTTGTCTCTTTTGTAGTTCTCGAACTTGGGTTTAGAATAGAACTTCTTCTTCCCATACCTTTTGTGGATTGAACTAGACAAAAGAGCAAGTTTATCCGCAACTCTCTTCAAATCAACATCAGATTCAGAACTAGCATCCTCAACGGTTTCTGAATCGGAATCAGACAACTCGGTGACTAAGGCCTTTGAATGACTTTTCTTCTTTGAACTACTCGAGAGAACACTCTTAGTCTTTTCAGTCAAAAGAGCCAAAGAATCAGTAATACTCTTTTGCTTAGTCACAATGTCTTTGACTTTCATTTCATGTTGACTAAGAATGGAATATAGATCATGTAAGTCTTCTTCCGCCAAGTTCTTGTTCATTTGAAGATTAACCGAGTAATGATCCCATTCTGGATTTAGATTTTTCAAGAACTTGAAGGTTATCTTGGAAGTAGACTTTTGCATTCCATTTCTTCTCAGATCATTCAAAATGATGTTGAATCGACTATAAGAATCAGCAAGTGTTTCTCCCTCTAAAGCCTTAAAGCCTTCATAAGCTCCGATTGCTTGGTTTAACTTCGCTTGTATTGATCTTTCTGTTCCTTGAAACTGTTTTTCCAACTCATCCCACAACTCTTTTGCCGTATTTCTACTATCTACACGATTAAACAAATCGTTCGGAATCACCATCGTGAGTAAAGTAAGAAATTTTTCATCAAGTTCAGCTCTAATCTTTTCAAGCTCATTCAAATGCCGAAAGAGTTTGAACACACGTCTTGGTTCAATTGCGGGAGTAGTGGCAGTCTCGGGTGTACCCGGAACATCAACGTACGGCTTAATCGGACCTTCTTGGATGCTCACCATGAGTTTCTTGTCGATGTTGTTAAGAAACTGAATCATCCTCACACGCCATTGAGGATACTCGCCAATCTGAAGAACCGGAGGCTTTGACTTCGAACCCATACTCAATAAATCTCTAGACATCTTTGTAGAACTTGAAAATGATCGAAAATTCACTGAAACTGATAGATTTCTTCTGAACTTCTGGAATCTGAGGATCTGTAACTAATCTGAACACTTCTTTTGATCAAGGAAAAGGTTAGTGACAAAAGTCAAAAAGTCAACCGAAAAGTCAACCGACGAATAGTGAAATCCCGAGAAAAAATATTTTTCAAAAATTTTAAAGTTGATTTTGACTGTGAAATTGAAAGAATAGTCCAAAAAATCAACCTCTCGGAAATCACCAAAATCTCGGAAAAACCAGCATTTTTCGGGAAAAAATGACCTTAAAAATGACTGAACTTTTTCACCGTAGAATCAGATAAGAACTTTTTCATCATTTTTCGGCATTTTTTTTAACTCTTAAAGAAATCCGATTCGGAAAACACTAAATTCTGAATCGGAGAAACTATTTTGACAGAGTTCCGAGATAAATTTCGAGTTGGTATTTGGTCAAATTCCGAATCGGGAAATGATGTTTTCCGAATCGGAATTTGATTAATACCATGTCGGAAAATGAGTAAAACTAACTTCGAACACAATTTCCGAATCCAAAAAATTTTCTGATTCGGAAAATATTCAAAAATCCGATTCGGACTTTTTGAGTATTCCAATTCGGAATTTATGAATATTCCGATTCGGACACCAATTCGGAAAACGAGAGAAAAACCGAGCAGAAGGTAAAAAACTCAAAAATTACTACTCAAATCACCAAATTTTGACTCCAAATCACTCACAAACACAGTAAAAACATCATTTTAACCATATACAATCAAATTCACATGCAAACAATGATCAAATGAAAAACACAAAAGCTCAAGAAATCATACCAATTTCAACGAATTTCCAGCTCTGATACCACTTGTAGTTCCATATTCAAGTTCTAATCATCATGCAACAAGTAGAGAATGAATTGGATAGCCAAAAGTCATTGATTCTTGATGAAATTGATTACACACACTAATACACCAAGAACACACACACTTAAGCACAACAACTCTCTCAAATCAATCTCATTTACAATGAAGTACGTAACTAACAAATGAACTCACTTTGGGTATTTATACCCAAACACTTACAACCCTCACATTATTGAACAATTACATTTTCTACCCTAAGAAAGCAAAACTATTACAAAGTACATATAAAGCAACTAAAGCATTAACCAAACTTTGAACTTGAGCCTTGACTTTGACTTTGCCTTTAACTTCACTTTAAGCACCAACTTGTGATCTCGGATACAATCCGATTTTGCATCCAACAGAAGAAGCAAGAAAACCCTTGACCTTGAGATTGTTGCCATAGTTACCTTCACCTAAGATCGCCCAAGCCAACCGAGGATCAAAACCATCTTGTCTTTTCGCAGTCGTCCACATGTACTCTACAAATCCGGGAGCATCGACCTCATCTTGGGTATATATCCCCAAAGGAACGGCAAACTAGACCAACGAAAGCGATCGCCACACTCCACCGAGTCGGAACGTCATGCATGATTGGTAGCACTCCTCAAGGGCCTTTCCGGCGTCAAAACGAAAAGTGGCCACGAACTCAATAATAAGCTCGCGGTAGAGGGTCTCGGCTACATCAAAAATGCGTTCCCATGCACGGCATATGTAATACTCGGTGCCATCTTTGTCGTAGGCATGCTTCTCGAGTATCCCTTGATGTGGTTCTCGACTCCCATGGATCGAAGGAGATTCCAATCAACTCTCCTTGGCACTAAAACTTGACGAGTGAAAAGCCGGTTAACTATATCCCGGTATTCCTCACTCTTTGGAGCGTTCAACGTAGGGTCGTTCATGAAATAGGTGAACACATGGCTCCCATCCGGTGCACGGAAGGTAGGAGCGGTGGAAGTTGACGAGCGGGTCCTTTGTCTCTACAAAAATCCAAAATACCATTGTCTTAGATATATTTGATTGATAAGAGCAAGACAAGGTTCATACATATCAAAACCCAATGAGACAAAACCTCGATGACTAACAAGTTCAACTAACGAATGCATGCGTGAAAAACCAAAGCAAAAGGGGTGTGGAAACATCCCTACACTTGAACTTTTAGTCCAACTTCGATAAAAAACAAATCTAGATAGTTAAACAAGAGTGGGGGATTTTGGTGCAAAATCCCCAAACTTATCATCAAAGCACATTCACTAGATTCGACAATTAAATCGCATGCTAAAGTGAAATGTCAATTAAAGCTTATAGCATGCATCAAACAATAATCACTAAACAATCAATGGAGCTTCAAGAACAATCTTAAATCTATGAAAGCACAAAAACACCATTGATGCCCAATTCAAGATCCAATCTTACGAAATCAAACTAATCCAACGAAATCAAGTTTAGGAAACATACCTTTGATGCCATGAATGATGAAATTGAAGCTCAAGAAATTCGATTTTCGCAGGTACGTGAAGAGAACTTGCAGCGCCTAGAGAGAATTCGGGTTGTGTAGTTTGAAAAAATGAGAAAGAAGGGTTTAAAAACCCGTCTGCACCGATTTTGCGCTGCCAAGCTTAAAGTTTAGCGTCACGAAACGAGCGGTTTTCGAAAATTTTTACCCTAATTTGAAAAAGTCGCGCTGCGAAATGGTCCCTTCGCGCCGCGAGAATCGAAATCTTACCTGACACTAAGGATGACTGACTTCGCGTCGCGAGAGGTAAAAACTCGCGATCGCGAAAAGTCTTCTGTTTCCAATTCCTGAAATCTTCGATACGCATCGGATTTTCTCGTTTTCGGCTTCTATCTCCTCCGTATGGTTATCTAAGCAATAACAAACAAAAATATTAATAAAAACACACTTGAAAAACACAAGAATGAAAAAGGAAAGAAAATGCTTGGGTTGCCTCCCGAGAAGCGCTTCATTTTTTAATGGGTCTAGAGCTCAACCCCTTTTCAGCTCATTTCTTAGCACGTCGGGCTGACGAGCCCTTCTTCTTCTTCCTCTGCTCTTTCTTGGAGGGTCCCGACCTGTTGGTTGTTTGATCTTTTTGATGTAGCGGGTTCGGATAGTCCTCCGTCTTTGTCATATGTTCATGATGGAGAAGTGGGCGGTTCGTGTTCTTCTTGTAGGCTTGAGAAGGATCCCTATAAGGCTCATCGAGATGGGTAACCGGCTCTCCATTGGGATTAAAGTAGATCCGTTTTTCTCCATACCCCAAGCTTGACACTTGATTGTGCATGTCGGTATTTACTTGGGCGGTGTGTAGAAAAGCCCTAGGGATCTCCGTATCCTTCGGGAGGTTAGCTATGATGAAGTCCGTGAAGTAGACGAAATTTCCGATTCGAATCGGGACTCCTTCCGCTATCCCGAACGGTTTAGTCATGTATCCATTCACCCCTCGGTATTGGTAGTCTGTTGGCACAATCTTCTTGATTCCCATTTTCCTGCAAAAACAAACAGGCATCATGTTAAGAGCAGCACCTGTATCTATCAAAGCAAGACCTTCAAATTTAGAACAAGAAATATGTAAATTGTAACTTCCCAGATCATGCTTGATAGGGGCAATATAGGTGAGCTCGTCTTCCGCCACCTTCTCTTTCTCCTTCTCTTTACCCTTATCCTTCTTTGGTATCACAAACTTCGCATATCCACCTTGCTTTCCGTCTTCCTCCTCATCATCGCTTGAAGAAATGGGTCCTTTAAGTCCTAGATGCTCGAACGAAATTGTGAACCCCTCCGAATCATAGTCCGTATCATAATCAGGTTCACTATCGCTGTCGCTTTCCACGTACTTTTTCGTGTAGATATCTGTCCACTTCTTCTTTAAGGTTTCTCTGACCATCATGAGCATTGGATTTGCGTTCTCCACCTTCGGGTTCACGTGGGTTTGCGTTGGCAGCTTTCCTTGAGTCCTTTCACTTAGCAATTGCGAAACACGACCAACCTGCATTTCCAAATTCTGGATAGTACTTTGATGGTTACATAAATACGAACCTACCTCATCATTGATCTTTTTTTGTGCATCCATGAATTGGATAAGTCGGTCCTCGATAGAAACGCGCGGCTCTCCATCCGCACTTTGGGTTTGTTGGTTTGGTGCAAAGAATCCGGGAGGTCTCGAGATGAAGTTACGATTGTTGTTCCACCTCCCTTGATAGTCGCCTCGGTTGAGGTAGTGTACCTCCTCAGGTGTCATCATCGGACGATTCAGGCAATCCTTTGTTAAGTGTGGCCCCTTGCACTCCTCGCATCCAACCTGCAAAGCATGGACAGATTTAATCAGTTCTTCAATTTTACGTTCAAACTTTACCTGTTGATTTTTCATTGCGGCTAGTTCATCGGATGGGTCGAAGTCGGTTGAGATCTTTCCGGCCATTCTCGGGGTTTGCAAGCACTTGTCCGTCCTCCAATCTATATTGTGAATCAGCATGTCCTCGAGGAGATTATACCCTTCCGTGGGTGTTTTGTACATGAATACACCTCTGGCAGATGAATCTAATGTAGCTCGTGAAGAATAGCCAAGCCCACTATAGAAAGTTTGGACTTGCTCACTCTTACTCAATCCGTGACTCGGGCACGAATTTAGAAGGTGTTTGAAACGCTCCCATGCTTCAGATATTGTCTCCCCGTCATCTTGTTGAAAGGATCGGATCTCGGCTCGTAACT
Source organism: Centaurea solstitialis (assembly GCA_030169165.1). NCBI lineage: Eukaryota > Viridiplantae > Streptophyta > Magnoliopsida > Asterales > Asteraceae > Centaurea > Centaurea solstitialis. The sequence goes on along the minus strand of CM058041.1, from coordinate 47,931,116 downwards.
TATCAATTTTGGATGGTGGAAAAAATCGGGAAAGGAACTTTGATCGAAGTCCTTCCCAAGTGGTGATCGAACTTGGCTCCAACGATCGTAATCAAGCTCTGGCTTCTCCGATGAGTGTAAGAGGAAAACTCGAAGGCGAATCGCATCGTCTCGGCCTTCCTCAGTTTTGAATAGGTCACATATGTCCACGAAGTTCTCCATGTGTACGATAGGATTGCTATCGTTTTTCCCGTCGAAAGTGAGGTCCTTGTGTTAGTAATTATGTGCAGAAGTTGACAAACCAGTGATCTCACATCCAATGTTTTAAGACATTTGAGGGTCACACCTGTGAGGATCTGTAAATCAAATAAGATAAATCCCAGTTTGGAGAGATCGGGTTTATAATAGTTAATTATAAACCAGTTGGGTATTTTATGTAAGAAAACCCAAAGATAAAGGTTTGAAATGGATTATATATTTATTACATAAATAAATATATATATATAGATTTATTAATTAATAAATTATGTATTTATTAAGATAAATAAATATGTAATAGAATATTATTTTAATTAATAAAGAAGTAATTATCTAGTTAGGTAAATATTTTTTTCTTTGGGAGAAAGAAAAGATAATTATCAAAGATAATTATAGAGTTGTATTACAACTAGGATACCTTACCTTATAAATAAAGGCTTAAGGTTTACCAGTTGATTAATTCTGATTCATTAATCAAGCCTCGTACGAAAAACTCTCTCTCCTCTCTCTCTCTAAAAACCGGCGCATAAACCCCATCCACAAGGAGTTTCGGTTTTTCGGTTGACGTCTCGCAAAACAGCCTGTTTCGTGATTTCGGGATTTCAGCCAACTAGAAGGCGTTTTGTCTGATCGCTCACGGGTGGATTAAGCTCAAGCAATCCAGGTAACAATCTTGAACTGTTTAATTGTTAGATTAAAATCTAAAACGATTAAGATCAATAGAATAATTCGGGTTTTAATTCTATGCTTCCGCGATAATCAAACCAGTTAGGTTTGATAAAGGTTAAACCCTTTTGGTCAGTTTGATCATTAGGTTTTATCGTGCATCTCTTCCAGTTAGGTTTGAGATCCACAGTGACTCTTGTATCAGTTTGATGTGAGGGATCCATAAAAACCCAACAATGGTATCAGAGCTTTATTGTAATCGTTTTAAGTTTTTATCGGTATAAATGATTCGTTAAAATTAAATTGCTTCTTGAGTATCAAGTCTTTTAATTGTTCATATATAAAAATTTGATTTTTATCAAAAGTTCAAATTTTTTGTTTATCGTACGAAAAACCGAATCCGAATCAATCACTTGGTGGCCGTTTGCCACCAAGTGTGAACCACCGAGGCCAAACCACCAGATCAGTGGTGGCCGTGACCGGTGGCCGACCACCGTAGCCACGCCACAGATTAGTGGTGGTGGCGAGTGGTAGTGGCCATAACCGCAAAAGCGGCGGCGGTATCAAAACCGCACCACCAGATCGGTGGTAACGGGCGTCTCTTGATCGCACAATTGGTGGCCTGCATTTGCGATAGCCACGGCCAAACCACCAGTCCGGTGGTGGCCTGCGTTTTCGAATCAGGTGGCCATGACCGCCGAAGATCGAAACCGCACCACCAGGTAGGTGGTGGCGGGTGGACTGTGATCACGCAGCGGTGGCGATGGTGGCGTTGTTTCCGCTGCCGTCGTCGCGGGGTGGTTGCACGGTGACCAAAAACCACCGTGTTGGTGGTGGTTATCAACGAACCTGACGGATGCGGTGGGGTAGAATCGATCGCCGTACGGCGACGTGGCCGATTGCCATCGTTGCCGTAGCGATAGCGACGCCTGCTGTTGGTTCCACAAACGGTGGCGGCGGTGACGTTTTTTTCGTTGTCGTCACCGGACGGCAGCCTTGGCGGCGGTAGTTGTGTCAATCGCCACCTGTGGGTGGCGATCATAGGCGTAATCGACGAGGACCAGTAATAGCGGTAGCGGCAGTAGCCGTATAGTCATCGATAGGAGTCGCCGATCATAGCAGCGATGGTGGTAGTCGACACAACCCTTCGCGGCGCGAGCCGTGCCTTCGCGGCGCGTGTCGTGCCTTCGCGGCGCGAGCCAGACTCCAGATCCATCTAGGGTTTTTTCGTTCGGGCCAAGTTCGTGTCAGGCCCCAAGGCCTAGTACTTTGGACCAAGTTATGGCCCAAAAGGGGTTCTTTTGGTTTTAAACAATTTTATCCGAAATTATTTTTGTTTAAATAATTTTTGTTTGGAAAATTCTATTGTCTAATAAAATCTGTGTTGTCAAACCAGTAATGTGACCCGATTGGTCAAAAAGGCCTTGTGTCGTGATTTGACCAGTTGGTCAAACCACAACACAGTTTATGGGCCAGTGTTTTTGTTCAAACCAGTTTTTTTGGATTATCCGGTTTGGTAAAGCATTTTATAAAATTGTTTTCTCTGTTTATAAAAAAAATTATCGTTTATAAATCTTATTTTATAAAATAATTTTGGATTTATAAAACAGCTAGCTTTATGAATAAGTTAAAACCAGTTTTTACGAAAAGAGAAATAAGATAATTTTAACGGATCTAGTTTTGTTTTATGATTTTTTATATGTTGCTTGATTATATGCCATATATAAATGCATGTTTGTTATATACCTGTGTGTGTATGATTAAGATTATAGCATTTGCCAACTTAGACCCTTGACTTATTTTGGGGAGGCCTGCGTGCCATTTACAACCCTTTCTTTTGTAAAGAGACCTTAGGTTAGTATTTTTAGTATTTCTTTACACCTTTCCATTGAAGATGCGGAGGCCAGTGGGAGCACGCGAGAAGGATAGAGTATTCGTTTCGGAGTTCCATCGGAGACGCCAAAGCGAAGCTGGGAGGTTCGCGAAGAAATAGAAATACTATAGGTCATAATCGGTCCTTAGGCATACAGTTGGCAAAACTATAATCTGTATTAATTGTGTAATTATAGATTTATTAACTGCGTGGTTGTTGCTTTGTGATATCATGAATGCCTAGATTTTATCACAAATATACATATATAGGTTTTATAATTTGCCAATTTTTCAAAACCTTTTTAATTGGTAGTTTTATTTAAAAACCTTATATATAAAATGATTGTTTTCCTAAGTTGACAAAAACAGTTAGTTTTAATCAACTAGTGTGCTATCAAAACAGTTAGTTTTGAATTAGCAAGTGATCTTAAAGCAGTTAGTTTTAAAAGAAGTGTGTTTAAAACAGTTAGTTTAAAAATACAAGTTACCTTTCAAACAACCATAGTTTTTCAAAACACTGGATTTCAAAAGTGTAACAGCCCAAAACCCATACAATAATAATAAAGCATAATATAAATTCCCAGTGATCTAATATGCAATAACAAGAATTCTCATAGCAAAGGTACGGGTTTAATAGTGCATGCGGAACATCCCTCCACAGCTGAGATTCTAATTTAGGACAAAATACTAGACTTCTATAGGGCCACTCTAGACGTCTACCTTCTCCTTGCCTCTCGCCACACGATCTTTTCCTGAAAAGGTTTTAGATTTTGAAAACGAGGGTTAGACCGAAAGGTCTAGTGAATTCCCTCAAAACAGTTTAAAATACAGTTCCGGCCCGCTGGCCGTAAAATCAGATATCTCAAGGTACCAGGAAAGCATCATGAGTAATAAAGTCACAATACAACAAACCGGATGGCCGGATCTCTCAGATTCACAATTAAGGAGCGACGGACGTAGTCCGTGCCTCGCACCCCTAACTCTGAAATTCTTTTCAAACTTGGTCATTTATAACGAGTGACTAACATTAGAACTAACTTTTAAACTCTGGTCATTACACAAAATAACTCCATTTTCTAGTATATATTTTATGTACATCAAAACACTCACAAATGCGGGTACCCGTGAACCAAACCGTGGGTACCAACTACTTTTCGGTTCAGTTCGGTGTGGGTACCCTCCCCACACGGTTTGGTTTCGGATAGTAAAATTAGGTGCCTGCCCCGTACATGTAGTTCTCAAAAATTTCACTACCCGCCCCCGCCCCGTGAACACAGTTCTACATAGAGGAAAGCCATTGGGGTTTTCAGCAAAATTTTGAAAAAAATAAAGTATAGTTTCTCAATAACTGAACTTTAAAACAGTGATGTCTGAATTCAGTCAGATATACCACAATTTAGACCATTTCGTTTGCTTTTCCTTTCCAAAGCGGTTAAGGCCATAAGTTATACTCATCCTTTTTTCTTCCCTTACCCAATGCCACATCAGCGACACATCATTTTTTCCTCCCTTCCCTTTCCCTACAAACTTAGTTGTACCAAACTCAATATTACACACGCATTTTATTTTATTAAATTTATTAATAAGGAAGAGAGAGGAACAAAAGAAGATAGATATAGAGAGAAAGAATAGATGGAAAAGGGGTGAGGGGGTGAGTTTACTCGATCGGGTGCCGAAACCTGATCATGGCCATCAACACACACTAATCACCCAACTATGTTTTCCCCAAAATGGTAAAAACCCTAGGTTTATGCCTTAAATAGTATGGGCTAAAAGGCTAAGCCCATACCATTTTTGGTATAAGCCCAACTTCCAAACATTAGGCAGAAGTGTCACTTTTCACCCCTAACTCTGAAATTCTTTTCAAACTTGGTCATTTTTAACGAGTGACTAACATTAGAGCTAACTTTTAAACTCTGGTCATTACATCACTCCCCCCTTAAAGGAATTCCTTCCCGAAATTCAATCGCTAAAAAGGAAGGGGTATTTCGCTCGCATCTCGGATTCTGCCTCCCACGTTGCCTCTTGGCCCTTGTGGAATTTCCACTGAATTTTCACTAAGACTATCTCTTTATTCCTAAGCTTACGGATCTTGCAATCCGTCACGGCAACTGGTTCCTCCACGAAGTTCAACTTCTGATCCACTTCAATATCTTGAAGCGGTATAGTTGTTTCTGGATCTGCTAAACACTTCCTCAAGTTCGATACATGAAAAGTGTTGTGAACTCCGCCTAACTCGACTGGTAGGTCTAACTTGTATGCCACGGCTCCAATCCGTTCAGTGATCATAAACGGTCCGATGTAACGAGGACTTAACTTTCCTTTCTTTCCAAAGCGTATTACTCCTTTCCAAGGAGACACTTTAAGCATAACTTGGTCCCGACTTGAAATTCTATGTCCTTTCTACGTTTATCCGCATAACTTTTCTGTCGATCTCTAGCCGTCTTCAATCGTTCCCGAACTTGGTTGATCTTATCTGAAGTAATTTGGACAACTTCCGGTCCGGCAAGCTGCTTCTCTCCGACTTCATTCCAACACAAAGGTGTCCTACACCTTCGCCCATAAAGTATCTCATACGGTGCCGCCTCGATACACGAGTGATAACTGTTGTTGTAGGTGAACTCGATCAACGGCAGGTGATCCTCCCAAGATCCTCCAAAGTCCAAGACGCAAGCTCTCAACATGTCCTCTAATGTTTGAATGGTTCGCTCGCTTTGTCCGTCGGTCTGGGGATGATACGCGGTACTCAAGTTTACCCGAGTCCCCATTTCTCGTTGAAAGCTTTGCCAAAACGTCGAAGTGAATCTGGCATCTCGGTCCGACACGATAGATACGAGCGTTCCGTGAAGTCGTACAATTTCCGCTATATACAGCCTCGCGAGTCTCTCCATAGAATACGTTTCCTTCATCGGTAAGAAATGAGCTGATTTCGCCAGACGGTCGACTATTACCCGAACAGCGTCATAACCCTCAGGCGTTCGGGGTAGTTTCGTCACGAAATCCATGGTAACATGCTCCCAAGTCCATTCCGGTATAGGCAACTGTTGTAGTTTACCATACGGTCGCTGATGTTCGATCTTTACTTGTAGACAGGTCACACATCTCTCAACGAAATAAGCGATATCTTTCTTCATTCCCGGCCACCAATAACTTTGCCTCAAACCATGATACATCTTGTTCGTTCCCGGGTGAACGGAGTACTTTGATTTATGCGCCTCGACCAAAATTTTCTTTCGTAGATCTCCAAGTTTTGGAATCCAAATCCGATCTCCAAAACACTTCAAGCCCTCGGTGTTCATTACTAACGTACCCAGAAACCATACCATTCGCTCGCTCTTCAAGTTTTCCTCTTTCGATGCTTTCTCTTGCCATTCCTTCATCTCCGACTTGAGGTCTGGTATAATGCTAATTCGGTACAATTCCCATTCGAGAATCCACAATGCCAGGCTTGACTTTACCTCCTTTTCGACTTAAGGCATCCGCTACAACATTTCCCTTACCCGGGTGGTAAAGGATCTCACAATCGTAGTCACTGGGTAATTCAATCCATCGCCGCTGCCTCATGTTGAGCTCCTTCTGATTAAGAAGATACTGAAGACTCTTGTGATCTGTATAAATCTCACACTTCACGCCATAAAGGTAGTGCCTCCAAATCTTTAAAGCGTAAACCACGGCTGCCAATTCCATGTCGTGAGTTGGGTAGTTGAGCTCGTGCACCTTCAGTTTCCTCAACGCGTATGCAATCACCTTTCTATCTTGCATGAGAACATACCCCAAACCCAACTTTGATGCGTCACAATAAACTACGAATCCATCTGTTCCATTTGGTAGAGTGAGAATGGGTGCACTAGTCAACTTCCCCTTCAACTTGTTGAATGCGCGTTCGCATGTCGATGTCCATTCGAACTTGACGTCCTTCTTTGTAAGTGCCGTAAGCGGCATGGCGATTGCCGAGAAATGCTCGATGAACCTTCGGTAGTAATCCGCCAATCCAAGGAAGTTTCGCACCTCCGAGGGAGATTTTGGCGACTCCTAATCTTTAATGGCCTCAATCTTAGCTGGATCCACTTTGATTCCCTCTTGCGTCAAGATATGCCCCAAAAACTGAACTTCCTTTAGCCAAAACTCACATTTCGAAAACTTCGCGTAGAGCCGCTCTCGTTTTAGCATTTCCAATACTTTTCGTAGGTGATCGCCGTGCTCCTCAGCCGCCTTTGAGTAGATCAAGATGTCGTCGATGAAGACAATGACGAACTCATCCAAGTACGGTTTACACACTCTATTCATCGAGTCCATAAATGCCGCTGGCGCGTTCGTAAGCCCAAAAGACATCACAAGAAACTCATAATGTCCGTAACGACTCCGAAAAGCCGTCTTTGGAATATCTTCTTCTCTAACCTTGAGTTGATGGTAACCCGATCGCAAATCAATCTTCGAGAAGAACTTAGCGCCTTGCAGTTGGTCGAACAAATCATCAATCCGCGGTAGGGGATACTTGTTCTTGACGGTGACTTTGTTGAGTTCTCGGTAGTCGATACACATCCTCATGGTGCCGTCTTTCTTCTTCACGAACAACACCGGCGCTCCCCAAGGCGAAGTACTAGGGCGAATGAATCCCTTATCAAGTAGCTCTTGCAGTTGTGCCAACATCTCTTTCAACTCTGACGGTGCAAGTCGATACGGCGATTTAGCGATGAGCGTCGCTCCGGGTACTAAATCGATCCGAAACTCGATCTCTCGATCTGGCGGTAGACTAACTAAATCTTCCAGGAAAACCTTCGGGTAATCACGAACAACCTCGACGTCTTTTACCTCTAACCTATCCTTCCCTGAATCTACAACATAAGCCATAAACCAAACACACCCCTTTCTAATGCATCGATTTGCCTTAATCACCGAAATCAAGCTAGTACTCCTATTCCTCTTAGCGCCATAAACTACGGCCGTTCTCCCATCCAGTAATTTGATACGAACCATCTTTTGCTCACAATCTATCTTCACTTTGTTTCTAATCATCCAATCCATTCCTAATACCACGTGCAGACTCTCCATAGGTATAAGTCTTAACACTACAGGCACTAGGCATCCTTCCAGTTCTACGGTACAACCTTTCGCAAACTCTCTAACCCACACTCGCCCATTGGCGGTGTCCGCCTCGTAAGGATGGTCTAATGGTTCAAGATTTACACAACACTGTTTAAGAAGCTCAGGGGTAGCATACGAATAGTCCGAACCAGTATCAAATAACACTTTCGCACGTATAGAGTTAACCATAAATGTACCTGTCACCACTTCCGGTGCCTCCTCCGCTTCCTCGGCGGTCATCCTAAAGGCTCGACTCCTTGCTAGAGCTGGTGCCGTCTTTCGATCATCTCGGGCCTCAGTCGCACATCCTCCAGTCATCGGTGCTCCACTCCTCTTCAGTTGGGGACAATCGGGCCTGATATGGTCTGGGGATCCACACTGAAAACACGATCTCTTTCCCGGACAATCCCTTGACAGATGACCCGGCTTCCCACACTGGAAGCAAGTGACTGGTCCCGTCTGAAAGTTCCCCCGATGCACACGGTGGCATTTCCCACAAGGTTTCTGACCAAAACTCTGTCCTCCACGATGCTCAAATCTCGGGGCTTTACCCCCTCTCAAATCACTAACCAGCCCAGACCACTTCCTTTTCTCTCCAACTGCTCGAACATCTGACGATCCTTCTCTCTCTCTCAATCAGCTCAGCCTCGTTGATAGCAGCCTGAAAAGTAGTCGGATCCTTTCCCATCACAAATTCCCGAATGCTTCCCTTCAGACCCCAGATATACCTTTTCACACGGCGTCCCTCGTTCGGCACGTAAACCTCAGCAAATCTCGATTTCTCGATGAAACGGGTAGTGTACTCTTGCACTGACAGTGATCCTTGCTTCAGTTGCAGGAACTCCTCCTCCATCTTCTTAGTCGCGGCCAAAGGGCAGAATTGCGACCTGAACTTCGCTACAAAGCTCTTCCATGACATGGTCCTAACAACTTCGGTCCCTCTTCCCCCGGTCTCCACATTCCACCAATGTAAGGCATCCGCCTTCAGCATCGATCGTGCAAAAACAACCTTATCTTCAGCTGCACATCTGCAGGTCTCAAATACCATCTCGATCTCCTCGATCCATCTCAAAGCTAAAACCGGATCACGCTCTCCCTTATAAATAGGAGGCTTGCAAGCAGCGAACGTCTTGTAGCTACATCCATGAGTCGACTTGGGTAGATCCCCACCTGCGGGTGGTGTCTATTGCGAACCTCCGCCGATCACAGTAGCCGGCGGGCTAGTCATTCCGAATCCTCCCGACCACCATCAGATTTCGACTTCTCTTGCTGGTTCAGCAAGGTCTGCAATGCATCCTGAATCTTGCCCATCTCTGCCTAAAAGGCCTCATGAGTAACAAAAGCCGCTGGTTGGCTAGCGGAACTCTCCTGATGAGATAGCTCTGGTTCAATGTGCGGTTCTTCACTCTGCACCCTGCGGTTACCCCTAGTTCGATGACGAGCTCCTTGCGAGGTCTTCCTTTTCCCCGACCCTTACCCTGGCCACTAGCGTTCCCTCGAACCGGTGGCTGTGGGGCCTCAGGTTCCGGTATCACTCTGCTTCGTAAGCTACGTCCAGCTATGGATTCTGAGATAGTAATATAAAATTCAGATAACCCTAAACGACTGGATTTACAGGTTGTGTAAGTATTCACATGTATTCATGGTCCCGTGACTACACTGGCCAGGTGTAAGCACGTTTCCATGGTACACGCTAATCCTCGCACTTCCATACCCGACCACGACTCATAGGCAAAATCCTAATTTCCTAATATCTCAGCTGTATCCCCAATCCTACAGTTTAAGAGTAGGCCCAATCCTGGTCACCTAACATCATATAACAACGATTTTACACTAATAGGGTATCGAATCTTACCTCGAACGACGAAATCCCGCCCCCGGAGATGAAGAATGGCTCTAAACTTGATTTCCACAACACACACTAATCACCCAACTACGTTTTCCCCAAAATGGTAAAAACCCTAGGTTTATGCCTTAAATAGTATGGACTAAAAGGCTAAGCCCATACCATTTTTGGTATAAGCCCAACTTCCAAACATTAGGCAGAAGTGTCACTTTTCACCCCTAACTCTGAAATTCTTTTCAAACTTGGTCATTTTTAACTAGTGACTAACATTAGAACTAACTTTTAAACTCTGGTCATTACAAAAAGGTTTTTCAAAATTAAAACAAAACCCCGAAAAATCATAGTGCAACCCACTTTGGGGCACCTCCGGCGTAAGGTACGCGGGCGTTGGAAGTGAGCACACCTTGAACGTCCGCGTTCAAACCGAAGCTGGAGGGGATGACGTGACTCTGTGCATTATTTCCGGGTGGTACCGGCCAGAGTAAAGTGTCCAAGTCCCAAAATGGTGAGATCTATTTTGGTTCTGTTAAGTTCACCGGGTGGTACCGGGCCAAAATGCACTTAGAGGGACTGAAACATGTACAGATAATTATCGTTGTCCCGAAAAGATCTAGGAGTCATATCATTTAGATATGATTGGTAAAAGTCCTTACCTACCGAAATAATACGACCTGGTGGAGCAAGAACATTACGCAAATCGGGGCGTATGAAATGAAGGATCCTAGTCCAATAAATTGATCATTTAAGGGTTTATTGATATTTATTGGAAATAGTCTATTTATAGTTGTTAAAACTAATTTTTTAAATGTGTAGATGGCAAACACAGTAACCAACACAAACAATCTTTCTCTCCGCTCCATCCTCGAGAAAGATAAGCTCACTGGTCCCAATTTCCTTGATTGGGAGCGCAATCTGATGATTGTGCTCAGGCATGAAAGGAAATGGTACGTCTTGGAAGAGCCTCTGGGAGAGGTCCCTCCAGCAAATGCAACGGCTGTTGTCAGAAACGCTCATAAGAAGCATTCCGATGATTTGCTGGATGTTGGTTGTCTTATGCTTGCAACTATGAGCCCAGATCTGCAAACGGGGCTCATAAATACGAATGCCTATGACATGATCCGCCAGTTGAGGGACATGTTCCAAACGCAAGCACGCACATAACGTTATGATGCCACTAAGGTATTCAACGAGTGCAAGATGATCAAGGGGACCTCAGTAAGTGACCACGTCATGAAAATGAAACGGCACATGGATCACTTGGAAAGGCTCGGTCACCCAGTTCCGTTGCAGCTAGCAACGGATACGATTCTCAACTCACTGTCAGAAGATTACAAGCCTTTTGTAATCAACTACAATATGAATAACATGGATAAGACAATAGCTGAATTGCACTGCATGCTAAAGACAGCTGAGTTAAACATGGGGGCCAAGAACAAGACAAAAGACGTACTATGGTGAGAGATGGAAGGGTGAAAAAGAAGCATGGGCATGGAGGCATCAGTAAAGGAAAGGGTCCAGTTCAGGCCGTCCAGAATGCACCCAAGGTTCGTGAGAATGGTAAAGGCAAGGGCAAGGGTAAGAAGGTTAAGCCTAACAAAGCTAGGACCATGAATCGCTGCTTCACGTGTAATGAAGTCGGTCATTGGAGGCAAAACTGCCCAAAGCGTCATGAAGCAGGTATATAAACCTCAGATATTTATGACTGCTTTAAAAACTATCACTAGTTTACTGATACCTAGAGCAAATGACTATTGCAGGTGGTCAGAAGTGAAGTGCCCAGGAGTTGCTGAGGATCTTAAGTACCAGTTTATTTCAATTCTTGTCAAGACATTTTTATTTTAGACTTATGTTTTAAAACAGTTACTTTTGGATGGTTATAATTTTAAATTTACATTCTATGGTTTTAAATTTAAAAGTTGTTGTCTTGACATTGAAATATCTGTTGTGTATGATAATTTGAATCTGATTGATTTAATAAAAGATCCTAGATATTACCTATCACACTGAGAAAGTTACTTTAATAGTTTTAAATTGAAGTAATTCTATATGAAAACTGTCAAAAACACAAAGTACCATGAGAATGTGTTTTTTGAAATAAGACATTTATGAGTAAAGGATTATAAAAGCATTCTATAATCAAAATACTCAAATGTTCTAAAGAGAACTTAGGATATTAATGTTAGTATTTATAAAACTAAGAAAAATTCCAAGTTTTGGAGTTAGGATTTAAAATCCAGCTAAAGGTTTTATAAATGATAAAATTCTCAAGTGTGTTACTTAAAATAGAATTGATTAATCAAAGTTCTTGACTAAATCAATAGTTAAATTTTGACTGACAGTTGGTTTTCATAAAAGTCAGTGGGAGCCCAGTTAATTCTCTATCTATTTTGAGATAAAGAATAAATGCTATAATTATTGATTATATATATCTAGGAATTCATAATCCAGGTAGGGTGTGAATCTATGAGATGTATAATATACCTTTCAGTCAAAAAGGTATAATATATGTTTCAAAGTGAAGATGGTAAGTGAAGAAGTCTAACCTTGTTTAAAGTGTTTGCAAAACAAGGATTAGCACAATCAAGTAGATTGTATCAAAAGATACAAACTTGAATTGTTTTTGGTTGTTATTTTGATTAATTTCGTAGACATTAATCAAAGAGTCTAAACTAAAGAAAGGTGATACTTTACTTTAGACCAGTATTTAACAAACGTTAAATAGACACCATAAAAGTAATTAAGAAATATTAATTTTGTTAGGGAAAATTGCCGAAAAAGGTAACGTAAATACCCAAAAAATCCAATCAAGGTAACGTACATTTTTTTTGCCAAGAAAGGATTATGAATTCAATTTTGTTAAAAATAGGGTAACAGAAACCGGTAACCTGTACAACAGGTTACCCCTTCCCTTTTCTGTCACCCTCACCCTCTCACTCTCACTCTCTCTTTCTCTTTTAGACTTCCACCACCATCTCTCTCTATCTATGTCCACCACCACCCCCACCACCACCATGACCATTCCTACCACCACCATCACCACCCCCACCATCACCATCAGCAGCCTCCACCACCACCATCACCACCCCCAACCACCACCAGCCCCCAACCACCAGCACTACTACCACCGTAACACCACCACCAATCATCTTCATCATCGTCATCCTCAGATCTGCAACCACCACCACATCCCACACCTCCAAACCACCACTACAGCCACCACCACAACCACCATCTCAGATCTACAACCACCGGCGGCCAATCATCTTCCCCCTTTCCCCAAACTCTAAATCGAACTCCTTCCCATTTTCCCCAAACCCCAAATCGATCTACGTGTGTGTGCAGATCTATGTGCGTCGGTGGGTGTGTGACGGTGGATATGCGACGGTGTGTGTGTGTGTATGTGCAACGTTGTGTGTGTATGTGCAGATCTATGTGCGACAGTGGGTGTGCGACGGTGGGTGTGTGCGGCGGTGGGTGTGTGTGTGTGTGCAACGTTGTGTATGTATGTGCAGGTGTTTGGTTGTGGTTGTGTATGTGCAGGTGTGTGTGTGTGTGTGTGCAGGTCTGTGTGTGTGTGTGGTGGTAGTTTGGTGGTTATGGTGGTGGTGGGTAGTGGCTGTTGGAGGTGGCTGTGGTGGTGGTGGATGGTGGTTTGGAGGTGGTTGTGGTGTTGGTGGTGGTGGGTGGTGGTTTGGAGGTGGTTGTGGTGTTGGTGGTGGTGGGTGGTGGTTTGGAGGTGGTTGTGGTGTTGGTGGTGGTGGGTGGTGGTTTAGGGTGGTAAATGGTGGTGATATTGGTGGCAGTGGGTGGTGGCCTAGCCGGTCAACGCCGGTCAACGGTGAGACAGTGTTTACTAGACTGCCATCTAGACGGACACGTCAGCAGGTAACGCTGACTGAACTGCCACTTCGACATACACGTCAGCAAGTTACCTGCTGACTAAGCGGGTTATTAGGTTAATCAGGTCACCTTCCCTTATTTTTAACAAAATTGAATTCATAATCCTTTCTTGGCAAAAAAAATGTACGTTACCTTGATTGGATTTTTTGGGTATTTACGTTACCTTTTTCGGCAATTTTCCCATTTTGTTATTATTACAGAGTGTAATATGGACTATACAAAATTAGTTTCTTTATCGCTTTTATATTTTGCATGTTTTATTATCCAGGAATGAAACTAGTTTCTAGTTTTTCATTCAAAACTTGTCTGTGACAACTTATCATTGTGGGAACTTGATAGGGAGTTAAAGTCATTGTGGACTTTTGTAACACCATAATTCCAAAAACCAGGTTATACAATAAAGGTTAAAGAAAATAACTTTATTTACTAAAAACACCTCAAATAATTCAAAGAAACACCGTTTGTCAGAAAAGATTGTCAAATAAACCAAAATCCATAACTAAGTTGTAATCAAGTTTTAATCAAGTTTTCCCAAAAGAGTTGGCAGGAACTGTCCACATCGGTGGAGTCAAAGCGGGGCCTTGCCCTTATCTGTGCCCGAACCGGAATCTGAGAAAAAGGAAAACAACTAAAGGATAAGCGATAACGCTTAGTGAGCAGACACTATGTATATCACACACCATCACATGCATATGTACCATAATAGGTACCAAACCACATCCATAACACAATATAGCATCATCACATAGCATCATCATATACTATGCAATAGACCAAATATAAACAAATTCTCGTCGATGGGTCAACCACCACATCATATCAACATAATACATATCATACGACACGTAACCAACACTCGACTCTCATGAGATCGATATTAAATCTCCCGTCAGTTTGGACACGGGTCGGCCCCCACAACTCATCAAGGGCATGTGGTTCCCTCTCTCCCGTCAATTAGGACACGGGTCGGCCCCCACAACTCACCAAGAGCATGTGGTTCCCTTTAATCGCTCGCCAGACTTAGGACGCGAGTTCGCCCCCGCAACTCATCAAGGGCATGCGGTTCCCTTTACACGACACTATCACGCATACATACACATATAACAATGCATAACACACATAGTGCAACTCACCTGGATGTAGCTCAGTGCATCCCTTGGTATCCACGCGCTAACGAGTTAGCTCACCTAAACAATTCAAACACACATCGAACCATCACAACCACTGAATCATGAACCCTAGGATTGTTAACCATAACCCTACTTTTCATGGTCTCCTAAGCTAGATAACTCAATAATGAGTCCTACGCCTCTTTCGGAAATATAATAACAGTACTAGTCCAAATCCTACCACCACTAACCCTCTTTTGAGCAAATAGGTGCATACAAACTATTCCCACATATTCAACTACATAAACTAGCAAAATCTAACGATACAAGGGTTTAGAATTCATACCTTGTGATCAATTAACAACCACACTTGATTCTCCGTCGTTTGCCTTCGAGAATCGCTCACACACACATCGCTTAATCCCCAAATTACCGAATTCGTTTTTCTGGAAAATCAGCCAACTTCGGCAGGTTGCTGCTCCTTACTGGAGCCTCCGATGCTCGATCCCTCCTGTCAGATTGTAGAACATTGAGTCGTGAAGCCTCTGTCCAAATTTCACCACGATCCGACGGCTGACGAGGGAGAACGAGCCGATCTCCCACGGCTGCGCAATCCTGACGGGAATTCCGAAATTCAACCACAAACTCATTTTAATCGATTTCTAAAGCACAACCCAACAAAACTCAGTCCTAGATGCGATTTATATCGAAAAACCAACGATAAACAAACCTCCAAAACACAACTAATCAAAACCCTAGGTTTAAGAAACGATTAATGAGAGTTTAAAACAATACCTTCGTGATCGAAACAACGGTAACCTCGACTTTTGCTCGACCTCTTCCTCTTTCGACTTCTCTCTCTCTCTCTCTCTCTCTCGATCACTCTCTCTTTCTCTTTCTCTCTTTCTTTCTCTCCAAGTTACAAAAGTTAATTTATAAGGAATTAATTAGGAGGTTTAGGTATTTATAACCCCGGGCCGGGTTATTGCTCTAGCCTAAGCCCAACTTTTACTATCCAATCCAAAAAGTTAAATAAAGTCTAAATAACTCCTAAGCCCGCCAATCAAGTAAAGACAAATAAATAATTAAACAGACATAAAACTTGCCAGGATTTCGTCCCCGAAATCACTCTGCGAACAGTTCCGGATACTTCTCCTACATTTCTGCCTCTGGCTCCCAAGTACTGCCTTGTCTTAGACTGAACCAAGACATCACCAATAAATATTACCTCCACTTATTGTTTCAGCCAACGGTCTACTACCAAGATCAACATACTCACGGATGCGACTAAGTGACTGCCCATCTATACAAGAAGCACTCTGGTTAAACGCAGTTGGTTATGAGGGTTGCTACTTAAACATTCTTTTCACTGACCCTAACCCAAGGATTCTCCTACGAAGCTCAATCTTCGAAGTCTCACTACCTCCTAGACAAGGAAATTTCTAACTTCTACCTTGCAATCTGATTCCCTGGAGTTGAATCACTAAACCCAATAATAGTTAGCACCTCTGCAACCATAATTCCTCCTTTCCCATACTGGACTATAAGCTAAGCACACTAAGTACTAGGCGCTTCCACGGAAATACTTCCTTTATCCTCGAAACTAGTTCTCCCCCACTAGGGTTGAACCTGAACCCTCTTTTGGTCGCATTCTAGCTTAGCCTGAGGTGGCCTTAACTAGTCCAACCAACAATCCCACCAAAGAAAAATGCTATATCCTAAGGAATACATATGGGGCCTAAAGAAAACTTTACTCCATTAGTCTCTATCACACGATCCTTTTAAGTTCCGACGTAGACCAACTTACCAATCGCTACCCGTGCGGTTTGGAAACCACCTCATTCTCCTAATCGTAAGATCATCTTATACTGAGGGCAACGTTACACCTATTACGGAAACTGTGACTTCATCTATATACTTACCTGCACCTATACCCGATGCTGACTTAACCTCCTTCTAAACAACAAAAAAACTAAACCAATAACTACTACGTCAGCAATCAACTGTGTAGTTATTAGTGACGCTTGGACCGTTGTGCCCATAAAAGGAAACGAAAAGCAACTATGAGAAATTGAATCAATAACTCAATATAGATGTTGAACCAAAAGTCGAAATGACGTGCCTATGGTACCCCCATAGGTGGTTAGTAGGTAGACTTACCCGGTGTCAAAACAAAATGTCGCAACTCGCACGACGACATATAATCTTATAATCAAAAGTCACAATCAAACGAATAGCCCGACATACGAAATACGAAATATCCAAGTGTGACATGAAACGAGTAGTTGCGGTAATCAAAATACGCAATTTAACGATCCACAAACAAGAAGGATTGTTAACTTAAGTACTCTAAAGACATAAAGCTTCATATGATTTTACCGGAAAAATAAACGAAGTATTTTGAAGAAAAAGTAGGCTTTTAACAATGTTAAGCAAGAAAATGGTTGTTTAGAAAACAACGTTTTTATAAAAGCATAAGCCATCAAACATTTATGAGGAAACGAATAATACGATAAGAATAATCGAGTGATTGAGTTATTCACTCGGAATTTCCAAGAACGCTTACGGAGTAATTTTCGTAATATAGGTCTTTTACATGGAACAAAATTTAAGAATCCGCACTGCAAATCCAATATAAACATAGAATGTGAATTTTATGACTATTAGAAATCGAGTTGTACAATTTCCAGCATTTTACAAATTTAGTGCTCGGACAGTTTAGCATATTTTCAATAGTTTCTAGAAATACATATCTAAACGGAAGTTTTAGATCAACGTCTTAGGATTCCAACGAAACAAGAACGGACTAAATCGAGTTTAAAAATGAATCCGATATGATTTTTTTTTTAAACGGTTACGTTGTTTTCATCTAAAATAGGAGTTGTTTCGGAAAACTCAAATTTTGGACACTTTTACGTAAAAATCACAATCTGATCATGTGACAGTAATTTGTAGTACACTGCTGGGGTTTTTTTTTTAAACGTATCGTATGACTAAATCCGACAAACGTGCGATTAAATATGATTTTTACAAGTAACACCAAATTTCAAAAACATTTCCAGCAGCCTATAATTATATGTTGATGTTTCTAGAGCTTATTATATGTAAAACCGACATAAAACACAGCCGCTAATACTCATGATCAAACGATCAACTATAAGAATAGTTCACAAAATAGTTTTAGTGGAATTGAAAACGCATCGTTCACCAAACCGAATAGCACGACTCGAAGAAAAACTGATGAATTATAAATGTATTTAATAACCGGAATGAACACGATTAGAATTATAACATATGACTAAGTGCAAAAGAAAAGAGGAATAGATTACACCAATTTGAACGGAGAGAATCGAAGTGGCACAAAGCAAGAACCATTATACGTATCTAAGAAGTCAATTAGTCGCAACGCCTATAATGGATCGAACATACACCAAGGAGGTGTAAAGAATACATACACATGTGTAACGTACCAAAAAAACGCAGCTGAAACTTAATGAATCGCATATACCCGAGGAGGAATAAGGAAATCGTACACATATGTAACATATCACATAAATGCAAACATAATTTATCGATCGAATAACACACCGGAGGAACAAGGATTCCGTACTGCTCTAGGATTATTATTAACTAACTGGGTGCTCTAAAGCGCAGCTCGCCCTCCAAACGGTGACTATAGATCAACTACCCTATAGTGTCAGACCGACCGACCCCTAGTGCAACTGATCTCTAACCCGTCTCTATAGAACAAACTCAACCTATAGCGTATCCATACTATGCATTCACTCCCCCTCCAGATTCTCAGGATCCCTTATAATCCCAACCAAAATCCAATTTGGTTTTAACTTCACCACTAGGCATCCTATTTCACTAAGGAGTCGACAAAGCCACTGATCATATGTATGCGGCCTATCCATACAGTCTCATCACTTCTCCTCATACTAGGACACCCTATGATCTACAATTTATACCAATCCAAGTAATATAACACTCAAGACAGATAAATGCACCGAAAAAGACTAGGAGTTGATTGCCATAAATCCCATCAATCTTCGCTACTTATCTAATAGTGCACATGCAATTTTACATAAACAGAACATATATTTCAACTTACCCAAGTCATATCATATGCAATCCTAGTCACACAAGCCATGCTAACAATCAACGCACCAGTAATCCCTTAACTATCATCAGCCATTTGGGAATCCTAGGATTAAATCAATTTCAATCTAGAACATCACTTACTTGAGGTCATTCAGTCGTTCACAACTAAAGTGTCTCACTACACTCCCTGATCATAACTAGTGTTCATGTAAGTTCAGAATACTAGTCCATAGTGCACATGCAAACCTAAAGACCAGATCACAACTGTATCTATATGAACACAAAATAAGCACAGTTGACCTCCTAGTCATACCACCCATTTCACATCCAACAAATTCCCGACTGTCGTCCATTTATTGGGATTCTTAAAACTTAACCAAATCCAAATCCACACGGGTGTTTATAGTAGTACTATTATTTGGACCCGTACTACTATAACCAACCGGTAATGATAGTCGGTTTAGGATCACTAAACAACCATCAAACAAGAACATGCCTAGCAACCCTTCAATATATACACAACGCATATCATGCCCAACTGTTCAATCATGGTCTATTATGCAATTTTAGCATTCTCATAATGTAACACATAAACATAACATGATAACATAAAGTGTTGCTCACCCCCGTCTTGAAGCTCCACCCGACAGTTCCAACCCTTTTTTTACTATTTCCTTTTTCCAAAAATCTCCTAGTTTAAGTCCAACCACACACACACTCGCAAGCGTGTGTGCTGATTCTCTTAAACTCAGGCTCTGATACCAAGTTGTAACACCATAATTCCAAAAACCAGGTTATACAATAAAGGTTAAAGGAAATAACTTTATTTACTAAAAACACCTCAAATAATTCAAAGAAACACCGTTTGTCAGAAAAGATTGTCAAATAAACCAAAATCCATAACTAAGTTGTAAACAAGTTTTAATCAAGTTTTCCCAAAAGAGTTGGCAGGAACTGTCCGCATCGGTGGAGTCAAAGCGGGGCCTTGACCCTTATCTGTGCCCGAACCGGAATCTGAGAAAAACGAAAACAACTAAAGGGTAAGCGATAACGCTTAGTGAGCAGACACTATGTATATCACACAACATCACATGGATATGTACCATAATAGGTACCAAACCACATCCATAACACAATATAGCATCATCACATAGCATCATCATATACTATGCAATAGACCAAATATAAACAAATTCTCGTCGATGGGTCAACCACCACATCATATCAACATAATACATATCATACGACACGTAACCAACACTCGACTCTCATGAGATCGATATTAAATCTTCCGTCAGTTTGGACACGGGTCGGCCCCCACAACTCATCAAGGGCATGTGGTTCCCTCTCTCCCGTCAATTAGGACACGCGTCGGCCCCCACAACTCACCAAGAGCATGTGGTTCCCTTTAATCGCTCGCCAGAATTAGGATGCGAATTCGCCCCCGCAACTCATCAAGGGCATGCGGTTCCCTTTACACGACACTATCACGCATACATACACATATAACAATGCATAACACACATAGTGCAACTCACCTGGATGTAGCTCAGTGCATCCCTTGGTATCCACGCGCTAACGAGTTAGCTCACCTAAACAATTCAAACACACATCGAACCATCACAACCACTGAATCATGAACCCTAGGATTGTTAACCATAACCCTACTTTTCATGGTCTCCTAAGCTAGATAACTCAATAATGAGTCCTACGCCTCTTTCGGAAATATAATAACAGTACTAGTCCAAATCCTACCAAAGTTCACCACTCACCCTCTTTTTACCTAATAGGTGCATACAAACTATTCCCACATATTCAACTACATAAACTAGCAAAATCTAACGATACAAGGGTTTAGAATTCATACCTTGTGATCAATTAACAACCACACTTGATTCTCCGTCATTTGCCTTCGAGAATCGCTCACACACACATCGCTTAATCCCCAAATTACCGAATTCGTTTTTCTGGAAAATCAGCCAACTTTGGCAGGTTGCTACTCCTTACTGGAGCCTCCGATGCTCGATCCCTCCGGTCATATTGTAGAACATTAAGTCGTGAAGCCTCTGTCCAAATTTCACGACGATCCGACGGTTGACGAGGGAGAACGAGCCGATCTCCCACGGCTGCGCAATCCTGACGGGAATTCCGAAATTCAACCACAAACTCATTATAATCGATTTCTAAAGCACAACCCAACAAAACTCAGTCCTAGATGCGATTTATATCGAAAAACCAACGATAAACAAACCTCCAAAACACAACTAATCAAAACCCTAGGTTTAAGAAACGATTAATGAGAGTTTAAAACAATACCTTCGTGATCGAAACAACGGTAACCTCGACTTTTGCTCGACCTCTTCCTCTTTCGACTTCTCTCTCTCTCTCTCTCTCTCTCGATCACTCTCTCTTTCTCTTTCTCTCTTTCTTTCTCTCCAAGTTACAAAAGTTAATTTATAAGGAATTAATTAGGAGGTTTAGGTATTTATAACCCCGGGCCGGGTTATTGCTCTAGCCTAAGCCCAACTTTTACTATCCAATCCAAAAAGTTAAATAAAGTCTAAATAACTCCTAAGCCCGCCAATCAAGTAAAGACAAATAAATAATTAATCAGACATAAAACGAAAACGGGGCGTTACAACTTTTGGGTAGTTATGATCAGTCGTTGAATAACAGCTACAAGTGTTGTAGACCAAAAGTTGCACAGGTATTTGATAGAGTAGCGAATATTGGACGTGATCCGCGGTTGAGATTACTTTTTGGAAATTGTCATAAGTAAATCTCACAGTGGTTGTCCCTATCACCTGAGGTATTTGGTTTAATATCATGAGGACTGCTGGATACTTAGTACGTTCAACCGCTACGCCGTAACAGGGTGGCTATAAAGGACGTAACTAGATTCAGCGGAAGCCGTGGTGTTAGATGCATATATGCAAGATGGGATTTGCACCTCTTCTCAGAAGAGAGATATTTCTGGGCCCCTTGACTGACTGAATATACTGATGAAGTGCATGGCCACGCCCGAACG
This sequence comes from Centaurea solstitialis, assembly GCA_030169165.1. NCBI lineage: Eukaryota > Viridiplantae > Streptophyta > Magnoliopsida > Asterales > Asteraceae > Centaurea > Centaurea solstitialis. The sequence goes on along the minus strand of CM058041.1, from coordinate 47,909,269 downwards.
AACTGATTAGTTCTTTGTCGTTTACCTATCAGTAGAGGTCGAATAGTCAAGAAACATAATCTTGAGTATTTAGAGTTGACTGATTCCAAGCTCGTACTAAAAGATGAAATATCGTGATGCAAAGGGAAAAGCCAAGATATACCCATCTTATGAACAGCGTTTTCATAAATGTTATTTCCTTATGGAAATGTATTATCACCTATCTGGGTATAAGAGTTCTTATAACCTGGTTAGCCTAAGTGCCTGTCTAGGGGCCTCCTTAGGTCCGTGTGGTCAAGACGGTATTGCCAACTTGCACAAGTGGGAGTTTGTTAGTAATTATGTGCAGAAGTTGACAAACCAGTGATCTCACATCCAATGTTATAAGACACTTGAGGGTCACACCTGTGAGGATCTGTAAATCAAATAAGATAAATCCCAGTTTGGAGAAATTGGGTTTATAATAGTTAATTATAAACCAGTTGGGTATTTTATGTAAGAAAACCCAAAGATAAAGGTTTGAAATGGATTATATATTTATTAGATAAATAAATATATATAGATTTATTAATTAATAAATTATGCATTTATTATGATAAATAAATATGTAATAGAATATTATTTTAATTAATAAAGAAGTAATTATCTAGTTAGGTAAATATCTTTTTCTTTGGGAGAAAGAAAAGATAATTATCAAAGATAATTATAGAGTTGTATTACAACTAGGATACCCTACCTTATAAATAAAGGCTTAAGGTTTACCAGTTGATTAATTCTGATTCATTAATCAAGCCTCGTACGGAAAACTCTCTCTCCCCTCTCTCTCTGAAAACCGGCGCATAAACCCCATCTACAAGGAGTTTCGGTTTTTCGGTTGACGTCTCGCAAAACAGCCTGTTTCGGGATTTCGGGATTTCAGCCAACTAGAAGGCGTTTTGTCTGATCGATCACGGGTGGATTAAGCTCAAGCAATCCAGGTAACAATCTTGAACTGTTTAATTGTTAGATTAAAATCTAAAACGATTAAGATCAATAGAATAATTTCGGGTTTTAATTCTATGCTTCCGCAATAATCAAACCAGTTAGGTTTGATAAAGGTTAAACCCTTTTGGTCAGTTTGATCATTAGGTTTTATCGTGCATCTCTTCCAGTTAGGTTTGAGATCCACAGTGACTCTTGTATCAGTTTGATGCGAGGGATCCACAAAAACCCAACACCTTGATCATGTGAAGGAGCTTCCCCGGGATCTCCTTGTTTACGTCCGGCTTCGTGATCGGATTGGTGGGTACGGTCGGAGTAGTTCTCCGGGCGGTCCAAATCGGTGTTTCGTCCCCCGTTTTCAAAATTCAAAGCTCTCGGGCGAACTTTGTTGGCTTTTGACTTCTTTTTGTTTCTTTTTCTGAACTCTTTCTCCGGTTCCTCAAATGGCTCTAACAGTTCCGTCGTGACTGAAACCACAACAAACGGTTACGGGCAACTTGCGGGAAACAAAGAGATAAAAACAATTAACTAAAAACTAGTAAGCGAAAAACTTGCAAGGGAAAGAATCCCTCACAATGATCGATTAACAAAACTAATAAAGACTAAAAATCTAACAGCTACCATTCCCCGGCAGCGGCGCCAAAAACTTGATGCGGTAATTATTGTATATAAAAAGTGAAACAAGTTTTAACCTCTAAAGCCTAGCCACTGTTTTACCACATTCACAGGCAAGCGTACCTGATCGTGAGTAATATAGTGTAGGAAAGTCCAGGTATCGTATCTACCACTGGGAACGGTCAAGTTATGTAGACTATTAATCTTAGCTAGTTTAATTAACATAAAGCTATGGGGGGTTTTATGAAAAAGGTTTGATTAATTAAAAGACAACTAAAATAACTAATTAACTAAGAAAGCAATAAAAGATGATTTAAAACTATATGAATGAAAACAGTAGTACTTATCATGGTTTAACGACTCCCCAAGTGGATGATTTAAACTGGCCAAAGGTTTGGTTGTTTTGGTTATTGTAGGAATTTAAGTCTGGGACACCCTAGCATGTGATTATTACGGTTATCAACTAGGTTGGTCTTCCTAGTCCCAATACATAGACTGTTTGTCAGGCAATCTAGTATCAGCTACCCAATTCTATCTCTATTGCACGGTATTCTAATATCTGGTTGCTCTCGGTCCGAGCTAACCACCTAACACAACTCTCCGGGTTTCCGAAGGGAAGGTCAAGAAAGGTTGATTAACCTATCAGAGTCTATCTATCTTGGTCAAACAGATACACCCAACCAACGAATTCAAATAACCACAATACGAATCAAATCGGAACCATAACATACATTCAATAAACCAAAGATAAACCAATAAACATTAAATCATAAAATCATCATCCACAAGGTTTATCAACCATAATAAGTACCACTAAAGAAAACTACTCACTAGACATCATAAAGTCAGCAAACAAAAGAGTAGAAACAGACATTATACCGACAGTACAACAACGGATGATCGAGAATCAAACTCCGCGGCGTACCGGCACAACAACTCTCTCTCTCTCTCTCACGATACGATTATAATGGCGTAACTTGTTTAAACTGAAACACGTTTTTTATCATATTTTAGCCAGTATACAATATATGGCTAAAACGTGAAATGAAATATAGAAAGGGGGTAAAATGCATTGACACCCATACCATTTTAATGACCAGTAAATTTCCGAATTCGAAATTTTTTGCATTTTTCCCTCTATAATCTCAAGATTACGATTATATACATATTTTTAGCGTATTTAGGTGTCTTTAAAAATTACATGTCATAACTTTATAATTATTAAGTTAATTTATTTTTTACTTTATGGTTTTTCGATTTTTAACATAATTGGATCAAAAAGTATTTAGTATTGATATATGACTAAAGCGTTTTGTAACACACAAAAGAGTTCCAAATAGTTGTCTTCAAATGATGAGTTATAATATCGTGTTTATAGTGGTTTAGTCAACTTCTAAATTTATAAGTCTAATAAATGGATTTTTTTTATGTTCCCTAAGTGGTGACATCAACCATTCTTAACCATATTCCTACTTTAAATTTAGCCAAACCACCACATTATATACATGCATCTTATCACATAACGTCAATAACACATCATATACTATAACTAAGACCAATAAATCTCAATGACCCTACATATAAACAAAATATAAGACAGTGAAATTTATACTCTAGCAAGGTTTCGTTGCGAGGATTGTGAATATGTAATTGTATTGATGGTTTTTTAACAACTTAAGAGTAATTTTAGAGAGAAGGAAAGAGTTTTAGATGATATATACACATAATAAAAAAGAGTTAAATTTTATTGAGAACGATTATTGTTATTGTTATTATAAAAGTTTGATTAAGTGACGGTTTTAACACCTCGACTATTTTTAATATAAATATAATTGTACTACATATAATATATAACAAAATAATTAGATAAAAAAATTTCAAGATTAAGCTCATTTCGAAGGTACCGACGATACGATTATAATGACGTTATTTGTTTAAATTAAAACAGAGAGAGGAAGAAGATGATGATGAATCGGTGGAGAGAAAGATATAACTTATTCTGACAGATTATTATTATTATTATTATTATTTTATTATTATAATAAAAGTTTGATTAATTAAGACATTTTTTACTGCTAAAACGTGAAATGAAATATAGGAAACTAAAAGGTATAAACTGCATAAAAATTATAAGATTAAGGGGGTAAAATGAAACTTTTACAAATAAATTAATTATTGTTGGCTACTATATAAGAGAGGAAGTAACAAAATATTTTAATAATAAAACTACTGTTCATAATATATTTTAATGATAAATCTACTCATAAACGTAATATAGTATAATTATACAATCTAATTAGTTCTATATTTTTACTGATGTACAACCATAATTTTTTTTTGACCGCACTTAAATACACACATGCCCCGACCAAAGTCGAAGAGGTATACGGGATCCATTCAGCCATCTGACTAATCCTTTCGACCATGGAAACCATTCCCGGCCCATAGCCTCGCCAATGCCTGGCCTGAAAGTCGACCCATGAACTGGAGTGTCGCCTCCTGTTCCCTCCCCGAATCCAACCCAAGTAGACAGGGATACCATTCACTGCCCCCTTCCGGATGTTACCGACTGTTGACCTATAAAGGAATTGACAAATGTCCTTAGTTTGTGCATTGGGGGATTTGAACTTGGGTTGACACTATATACCCTCCAAGCACTAACCACTCCATACCTTAGACAATACAACCATAAAATGACAAAATTGGGTTTGATGATTATGCTAAATAATTTGGTTTAAAAAGTAGTTCGTTTTATAATTTTACAAGCTTAAAAATCTAATTTTGGATATTTGTATCTACATTTGTTAATACAAGTTCAATTCGAGTTTACAAGAATTTGATTTAAAGTTTTCTTCAATATATATACGTATGTTTTAATATGTACGCAGTTTTAATGTTTGTACATATTTTAAATCGAACTTTAATCAAAATTGTTTTATTGGATTTATTTTACATATGGATACACAAAATTTGAAGCATTCAGTTTTAAAGCAATGTTCAAAGCAATCAAATCTTATAAGGCTTTACTTTATAATGTGTCTACCACTTTAGCATCTCATTTTTCACTTTTTCTTTACCCCAAATATTTAAAAGAACTCTAAATATTGGAAGTTTTATGTAAAATATTAAAATAAGTTTAATAAGCAAACAAGTTTATTACTATAACTACTCCTCTTACTACAAGGTACTTACCTAATCAGCCCTTGTACCATCTTAAAATTTATGTTTGAACGTTTTATAACTAATTAATGAATATGCTTAAAAATAGAATAATGTTAAGCTTTATTAATACAACAAAAGCCTTCGTAAAACTTATATTTTTTTTATCATAAACAGAAATTTAATTAATATTTCATTTTTGATTTACAATAAAAACATATATATATTGCTAAATTGCATGGATTCATTTCTAATATGTTGGCATCTACAGGTTGAGTAATATCTACCTTTTTAAACTTACTGTTAACATTCTTTAATTTGTAACAGATATTAACATGCATTAGCAATTTTTTTTTTTATAATCTAGATAAAGTTCAAGAAATACTGTAAGCTGAATTGGAAGTGTAAATTTATGATGAAACACAATGCAATGATATTGTAATTATTGAGATCTGTGGGGGCCAAATGTTTCCATTCTGACACTTTCATCTTTCTTCATATCTCATTTTTGTTCATGGTTTTTGCCTCCTTTCATTTTTAGACTATGGACCAATTTATTTCAATCATTCATTTATTTACTCGAATTGAATCAATCTGAATCGGATAACTGAGTTTAGATAAGCTGAACAATAATATAATGTGTTTTTATATAACTATTACAGATAATAAAAACCGATTACAACTTTCGTAAGAAAAACCTCTTACATCAAATCAATAGCTTAATTTGTATCTACATGACTTTAGCACATCTTTTTTACTGAGGGTTTAAAAAAGATTATGCACACCGGGTGTTGTTAACAATCCCCTCATGTACCTATAATAACAATTAAAAATTGCCTAGAAATTTGGAAATATGTAAATTTATAATAAAAAGTTAACTTATTTATGGTTAAAACTACTTAAAAGTTTGAAACAGTATCATAGACTAAAAGGTGTGTGTAATAATCCGAACCCTTTATTTTATCTTTTAAAGAAACTCTTTATAATTACTTTAAAGATTATGACTAATTATCATTCAAAAAGTGTTAAAAAATTTGGACAACTTTTGTCCAAACCTTATTGTACGTGTAAGCTTATCGCTCACTTTACCCACATGAGAATTGTGTACGTTTTTTGTACATTCACCTAACTTATCTTCTACTTTTACTGCCTTTTTGTTTTTGTATCTTATACACGTCTGTGTATAGATATATTCATTCTAATACATAGTAAACAAGGATTAATTAATGCAAACTTTTGAGTTTGTAGACGTCTTTTTAAAAATAAAACTCTCAAAATAATAAAATTTTGTCCAACCATCTATTTAAAATTTACAACATTAATTATATTATTATAATTTATTTTATATATCTAACAAAATATTATTTCTTTCGGATTAATAAATTATATTATTTTATATGTCTTCCAGTGATGTAGTGGATTGGTTATTGCTCGGGGAGGTTTATAGTGCCCTAATTGTGTTCGAGCTTTCCCGTGCGCATGCCTGGAGACATTTAAGTGGGGCCATGTTTAACCCCCAAAATTGTCGCGGATTAGTCGGGCTTTGGTCCGGACAGCCTTAAAAAATATCATTTCTCTGTTCTTAACGTTTAACTTAGAATGCTTTTATTGGTGAGAATAATAAATACAGTTTTTCACTACTCAAATTATTTTTACAGAAGTTATTCAAATCTAGAGAATTTTATGTTTTCTCTGGTTTTAAGAATGTTTTGCAAACTATATTGGAGCAAAAAATAATTCAAAAGTCTTAAGTCGCGTTGTTTATTACGAGTTGTTGAAATCTAAAGTCTGATTTTACTTTTGATTTTACAAGGTGGTACTAAAGTTTGAAATCTGAATTAATACGACAATTTGCTTTTTAAACTGACAAACGTCTGGATATGTATAATTATTTTGTCCCTCAAAAATTCAAATTAAATTCGTTCATTTAAATGGGCATCGATGATCGAAGGACGGAAAGAAACGAAGAAGCAAAAGAAGGATGTTAGCAGATTTGCGAGGTTATGCAGTTTTATCATATCTTATGCACCAAAGCACTGATTTAAGAGATTCTAGATGATCTTGAAAGGGAATACACAAATCTACAATCTTTAAGTTTTGTATTTCGGCGAATTCGGAGTGCATCTAGGCTTAAGCCATCGTTAAAATCAACATAATGATGTTAGATTGAAATAAAAGGTAATTAAGTGGCAAGGTTATGACTTAATTTATCAAAGGACATTAACTGTTAGGCCATGCGTTATGCCTAACCCGCTGGTAGCGGGCAGGTTGCGGCTTCAGTACTTACTCAGCGGGAATACCATCATGCCCATAGTGGGTTCGCGGTGAGTAGATGGCCATGATCAGGTTTCGGCACCCGATCGAGTAAACCCACCCCCTCACCCCTTTTCCATCTATTCTTTCTCTCTATATCTATCTTCTTTTGTTCCTCTCTCTTCCTTATTAATAAATTTAATAAAATAAAAGGCGTGTGTAATATTGAGTTTGGTACAACTAAGTTTGTAGGGAAAGGGAAGGGAGGAAAAAATGATGTGTCGCTGATGTGGCATTGGGTAAGGGAAGAAAAAAGGATGAGTATAACTTATGGCCTTAACCGCTTTGGAAAGGAAAAGCAAACGAAATGGTCTAAATTGTGGTATATCTGACTGAATTCAGACATCATTGTTTTAAAGTTCAGTTATTGAGAAACTATACTTTATTTTTTTCAAAATTTTGCTGAAAACCCCAATGGCTTTCCTCTATGTAGAACTGTGTTCACGGGGCGGGGGCGGGGTAGTGAAAATTTTGAGAACTACATGTACGGGGCAGGAACCTAATTTTACTATCCGAAACCAAACCATGTGGGAAGGGTACCCACACCGAACTGAACCGAAAAGGAGTTGGTACCCACGGTTTGGTTCACGGGTACCCGCATTTGTGAGTGTTTTGATGTACATAAAATATATACTAGAAAATGGAGTTATTTTGTGTAATGACCAGAGTTTAAAAGTTAGTTCTAATGTTAGTCACTCGTTAAAAATGACCAAGTTTGAAAAGAATTTCAGAGTTAGGGGTGAAAAGTGACACTTCTGCCTAATGTTTGGAAGTTGAGCTTATACCAAAAATGGTATGGGCTTAGCCTTTTAGCCCATACTATTTAAGGCATAAACCTAGGGTTTTTACCATTTTGGGGAAAACATAGTTGGGTGATTAGTGTGTGTTGTGGAAATCAAGTTTAGAGCCATTATTCATCTTCGGGGGCGGGATTTCGTCGTTCGAGGTAAGATTCGATACCCTATTAGTGTAAAATCGTTGTTATATGATGTAGGAGTATCTTGTAATGATTTGGGAAGTGTTTAGATCTACTTAGAATCAATTCTTGGCCGATTTTGACACTTTTCGGATCTGATTGTGTTTCCCGAGTTGGGAAATCATGATTCCCGGATCGGGGTTCATGATTCCCGAATCGGGAAAGTGTGATTCCCGGATCGGGGTTCATGATTCCCGAATCGGGAAAGTGTGATTCCCGAATCGGGAGTTTTACTTGGGTGTTGGGTGGAAGCTCATTTCTACGTTGCCTTTCCCGAATTGGAAAATCTAAGATTTCCGAATCGGGGATTTGGCTAACTTAGTCGTCACTTTGACCTCACAACCTTTTGATTCGGGACTTCGGGTTGGATACCTCCCGAATCGGGAATTGGCGTTTCCCGAATCGGGAATTGCTATTTCCCGAATCGGGAGTGGTAGTATCCCGAATCGGGATTTTGAGTCGGGGAAAGGTGTTTTTCCGAGTCGGGTTTTAGCGGAACCCCCGTGCTGGGTCTGCCTAGGGGTATCCTAGTTGTGGGTTTTCTAAGTGCGAATCACTAATGCCTTAGGAATTTATACAGATACCAGGAGATAGAGTAAACAGCGAGATAAGCTCAGGTGAGTTCCCTTGCCTGAAAATGAATGGACTGCTTTTACTGTTTTTAAACATATCCATTCGATTGCAAATGTTTTGATGATGATATTAATGTGATTTTGTGAAATTATAAATGGTTGTAAATGCTATATTGATGATCATCATATGCATGGTGTTTTAATATTGCGGAATTGCATCGTGAGTAATGTGTACCATGGGACCGTACATCTCTGGGAAGTTTAGTGGTGTGAGGCACGAACTACGTCCGTCACTCCTTAAATGAGAATCTGGGAGATCCGGCCACGTAAGGTTGATTGTGAGATGGTGCGAGGCACGGACTACGTCCGTCACTCCTTAATTGTGAATCTGAGAGATCCGGCCATCCGGTTTGTTGTATTGTGACTTTATTACTCATGATGCTTTCCTGGTACCTTGAGATATCTGATTTTACGGCCAGCGGGCCGGAACTGTATTTTAAACTGTTTTGAGGGAATTCACTAGACCTTTCGGTCTAACCCTCGTTTTCAAAATCTAAAACCTTTTCAGGAAAAGATCGTGTGGCGAGAGGCAAGGAGAGGTAGACGTCTAGAGTGGCCCTACCGATAGAAGTCTAGTATTTTGTCCTAAATTAGAATCTCAGCTGTGGAGGGATGTTCCGCATGCACTATTAAACCCGTACCTTTGCTATGAGAATTCTTGTTATTGCATATTAGATCACTGGGAATTTATATTATGCTTTATTATTATTGTATGGGTTTTGGGCTGTTACATTTTGTGACAAACTAAAACAATTAATACTAAAAAATATAAGAAAATGAGAATAAGAGTATGGAGGATTGTCATATATACGGGTGTGCAAAAACGATCTAGACTGAATCTGACCGACAAACCAATGGCAGTGGGGGATGAACGAAGAAAACACGGTATGTGATGGAGATTTTTTTAAAATTAGTAATTTTTTATTACGAAGTATTAATAAATATATTTTTCTTAATAAAACTAAATATTTATGGGGCGGGTACCCACGGGTAGCAAAATTTGAGAACCGAACCCGACCCGTGATTTAGCGGGTATACCCTTATTTTCGGGTTTTTCGGATCACGAGTTGTTCGGATATCGATTTTTTCGATTTCTGATTATACGGTTTTGTTCGGTTCGATTCGATTCATCAGTTTTTCTACCCCCTACTTCCGATATAAGCGATAGTTTTCCGTCTCTTCTCACTTAAAACTCACAAACTTCTTTGGCAAGACGTCTCCCTCTCTATTTTTCTTAGTCAATACATTTGCTTCTGCTTCTGACGTTCAATTGTCATGTACATATGGACTTATTGATGTATGGTTAGATCATGTCTTCTCCTCTATTTGCTTTTGTTCTTTTTCATCATCCTTTTGTTTTTTGTTTAATTTTCGGATATAGATAAAATATTTTAATGCTTGATAAGGTCTTCCTTTATATCTTTATGAAAATCTTTTTTTGGAAGAGGTATCCTAGACCACAACCACATTGGGCCCAGACTAATCCTCGGCAATTTTGGGCCGAAGCCCGACTGCTAAAGCATGCAGCCCGGGGTCGAAGCCCCCGTACCTCCAGAATGCGTCCCCTAGGGCTCGAACTTGGGTTCACCACTATGTAGTGCCCAAGCCTTACCACTAGGCTAACACTCCTTTGGTATTTTTATGAAAATCTTTGTCTATTATGATTGATAACTGTTTTTTCAGCCTAAGGACAAATTTATTAAATTTTGGAGCTTTTCTGTATGTTCTTTTGGTTTAATTATTTTCTTAGACGGCACATAAAAAATATATTAAACAAAGTCCAAACAACGAAGTTACAACAAGAAAGAGAAAAACAAAAAAGACACAACACCACACCCTAACAACTAACCTACCAAAACCCAAACAAATAAGCAACCAAAAACTGAAAAAAAGGGTACTAGTAGTGTACTAGCAGCATGCACAATAGCGTACTAGTGTTCTTTTTGCTTACTAACTTGTTATTCCATTTAAAAGCGAAAATGATTTAAATTGCCATTAAACACTACTAACCTAGTATCCTAATAATTTTCTTTCGATTTAATCTAAATATCATTGCGTCCGTAATTTTCAGGTCCGAGCTTGGTTAGATATGTTAAAGAAAACATGGTATAGGAAGTTTTGTTGGCATGAATAGAATAGCATACAAGTATCCTGGTCATGTTTATGAGTTAGGTGACACTCAATATAACACCCCTTGAAATAGAGGTAAATTTGATTTGTGTAATACTCAATAACAAAACTTAACATGAGATTTAATTACCCAAATGTGGGGAAATAGTAATGGAATTTACAAATATAACGAATTAATAGACAATAACCTACTAATCTAAACTAGGAGTGTTAAAAAAAACCATTTGACTGCTTATACCGGTTGAACAAAGGCAAGTCGGACCGTTTATTGGCGATTTGAGCGGTCTGACAGTCCAGTTTATTTTGAAAAATGGCCAAACCGTATGGTCCGATTTGGTCTGGGGTCTAAAGAAATGTTTGGGCATGGTTAAGTTTCGGGTTCGTGTCTCAAATTGCCATGTACAAAATCACATATAATTCAAGTACAAAATCACATATGATTCAAGTACAAAATCACATATGATTTGAGTAGCAAAATCACATATATAATTCACGTACAAAACTATGATTCATATACAAAATCACATGTATAAAAATCACATATATAATTCATGTAGAAAATCATATAAGATTCACATATAAAATCACATGTGATTTGGTACATGATCCACTTCCCTTTTTTTGTTAGTGTAAAATCACAGGTGAATTTATACATGGATGAAGGTTCTCGCGTTGTCACAAATAGCAAGGGTTCTCGTTTGAACCTCCACCTATATATATATATATATATTATAAGGCTGGCAATTCAGATCAGTTTCAGGTTAAATGGGTCATGTTGCTTTCAGGTCGACCATTTTCGTGTTATTTTCGTGTCGACCCATTTTTGACCCAAATCCATTTCGTATCAGGTTCGGTTCGTGTCACTTCCATTCGAGTTCGGTTCGGGTCGTGTTTCATGTCGACCCATTATACTTCCGAGGGAAAAACGTGTCAAGTTTTCAAGGGGAAATGGATATTTGGGTCAGGTATAAGTTTGGCCAGTTGACCCATTTCAATAAAATAATGCATGCCCATTTGACTTTAAAACGTAAAAGCACATGAATTTTTAAACTAATAAACTTTAAAACTTCAATCGAAATATAAAATTGGACCTTCAAACCTGTTCAATCGAAATCGAACCTTCACGAGATAGAGATGGAGATGGAGATGGAGATTAGAGAATGGAGGCCGATTGCGTTTCAAAGAAAAAAATGGACGACTGCTTTTATTTTCTTTAGGGTTTCATAATTTCTAGTTTGTAGTTTCTATCTGTTTTTAGAGATAATAAACTAATAATAAAAAATTGTTTTTAAAATAATAACAATATGCACCAGACGGAAAAGTGAAAAACACAAATAATTTAATTTGAAGTTTCATTTTCATTTTGTTTACACACCACCGGCGCCGTTAGATTTTTATACAAATAGATTTAGAAAGATGATTTTTGTGTAATATTTCTTTAAGTAATTGATTAGTTGTTTATTTAACAATTCGGGTTAATTGGGTCATTTTTAGGTAACCAGGTTTTACCTGAACTTGACCCATTTTTTTGTATGATGTTTATGTCGATCCATTTTATACTCATTTTAGTTTCGAATCATGTACGTATCGACCCGTTTCATGTTGGTTCGGGTCAGGTTTCGGGTTCGTGTCTCAAATTGCCAACCCCATATAGGCATGCACTTAATATAGGGTTTGTTAAAATAAATATTTAATCTAAAAATAAAGCTTTTGTATGTTTTTTTAAGTTTAAAATTTAAATCCCTTGAAAGTCTCAAACCGCTTGAACCAGTCGGACCAAACACCTAAACTACGGTCCGATTTGACCGACTTGGGCACTTGACGTCAAATCTCTTGGTTTCAGAATTTTATAATCAGTCACTTGCGGTTTGGTTTGTGGTCTGAGGGGATAAACCTCCCAAACCGAACCCCGGCCACCGCTAATCTAAACCATCACTAAGTCTAGACTACGCAAGGGTGTTGCTAAAATTCAACAAAAGAAGGTTATCCACAATTCCCCGCATATGTTATCTCCAAATCCATACGAGCCCCGAAAAGTTTCCTTCCCCACAATTGTGTCTTCTGTCATGCCTTACCCGACCCACCGGTAACGAAACCTGATATACATGTCGTTTCAGAAAAAATGTTAGGCTAACGCCTAGTGAGCTCAAACAGTTTATAAACAAACAAAATGCTTTATAAATCCGGAAACATATATACACTACTGAACCTTTTTAGCATAAAAATCCATCCGTTAGGAAAACTGATATTAAACATATATTAATCACTAAAAGGTGGGAGACCTGCTTTAACATGTCTGTTGAAATTTGTGGCAATGAAAATAAAAGACCCTAAATTTTACTCGTTCTCAAGAAATTACAATTAATGGTCCTTTTTGGCCGTTGCCCGACCTGTCGTTCGACAACTATTATCCGTTGACACCATGCCTATTTCTGGCTACAACACGGGAATTAGATTCCCCCACGACCGCCTTAATGCGTATGGATCCCTTAAATTCTAGTCGCATATATGAAACCTTATTATATGCAACATATGTATATATTCATACGATTGAATAAATCTCAATCATTTCTCATGAAGTAAAGCTTCTCTTAATCTTTAATAAAACTTTTAGATTGTGGAATCCATTGCCCCTCCTTCTTTATTCCCATAAACATATATAAAAGTTACAAGAGATAACTATGGAAATAATATACAACAATCATTCCTATCCATATGGGATTTAGTTTCCTTCTATCTAGGATGTGATTATTTTTATCAGAGATATTCTTGCCTAATATATACTCTCTCGCAGTCGAAACTTGGCGGACGATGAATGTTGAGACTGGATCAGCATTCAGCAGTCTTCAAACAATACTCGAAGAATACCCTTGGTAAAGATATCCGCATATTGAAAATGGGATGGAACATCTAGAACTATGACTTGACCCAAAGCTACCTTTTCTCGTACAAAATGAGTATCGATCTCAATATGTTTTGTAGGTTGAGGTTGCACGGGATTACCTGACAAATAAACGGCGCTAAAAGTCACAATATACCAAGGTAGCAGTAGTAGAGGGATAATGAAGTTTCAATAGCAATTTGCGAATCCAACATGTATCGATACCACATTAGCAACGGTTCGGTACTCGGCTTTAGCACTTGAATGAGACAAAGTTTGTTGGCGCTTGGAATACCATGACAATAAGTTGTCACCTAAGAACACAAAATATCCGGATGTGGATCTTCGGGTATCCCGACACCCTTCCCAATCTGCATCCGTATAGGCAATGAGACCGATGGTCGTTGATCGGTGAAGTGAAGGCCTAGATGATAAGTACCTTAATGATATCGTAGGATGAGCCAAAGTGCTTTCTTGTAGGGTTTATGTGGATCATGCATGAAGTAAATTTGTTGAACGGCGTATGAAATAAGCGGTTGTGTAAAGTGTGGGTTCCAAATCAACCACAATGAACACTTAGATTTTATATGGTAAACTTTAAGTACAAGATCTAGAGTGATGGAATAATGGTAATGATCATGATGAAAAATAGACTAAGTGTAAAAGTCTTCAAATGATTCATAAGCTCTCAAATGATTACAAGGGAAGTGGAAAGTACAAATGAGGAATTAAGGTCCTATTTATACTAAACTTAAAAGGGCCAAAAGGCCTTAGAAAGCATGGGCCTAAACACTTGGGCCAAAATATCAAAATTACAATTAAAGAACATACTTTCAATTAATTACAAATTGACACAACTAACAAATAAATCTAACAATTTCCCCCTTTGTGTCAATTTCTTCGTCGCCGTTGATGGTTGCTCAAAGTCTTTCTCCTCGCATAAGTGGTTTTCCTTGATGATCCCTCATCTCTCCGTGGTGGTGGTGGTCTCTCCTCGAGCTTTTTGGCCGGACCCTCTATCTTTCGTAGCCCGTAGAAAGACTCAAGACGTCGTAGAATATTGCGGTGTTCTAGACGATGTGCGATGATTCTGAAGGCTTTCTTAATTGACATCGTGGGATCCATCCAGTGACCAGTCTTCTGTACTTCAAGTTCACGTCTTTTCTCTTCCGTAGCCAACCCCTTGTTGATAAAATGAAGAGTACCATCACAGTATTTGTGGACCTCATCGCACCGCATGAATTTCTTCTCACCCTTCTCATTCGGATAAACTACCCCAAGGGATGGTTTCTCAATAACATCAAAGAGAGGATAGCGATCGATGTTGGGGAGATCCTGATTCGGCGGAGTAAGGTTGATGGTGTTTTGATGACTCTCCAACCCAATCTGAAAGTCTGAAATTTCCGAGTTCCTCCGATTTCTCACGATGAAGCGCTTTACGGCTTCAAGCCCTTCGTAGAAAGCCTGAGGTCGACTAGTAAGCGTCTTCAAATCGGTGAACAAAGTCTCAATGTCGTCAATGTGTACGTTTTCGAAGTCGGCTTCGGAGAA
This sequence comes from Centaurea solstitialis, assembly GCA_030169165.1. Taxonomy (NCBI): domain Eukaryota; kingdom Viridiplantae; phylum Streptophyta; class Magnoliopsida; order Asterales; family Asteraceae; genus Centaurea; species Centaurea solstitialis. The sequence continues at coordinate 47,894,052 of CM058041.1, read as the reverse complement.
TGTATACACTCTGGTGTTCTTACGAACGACTGTGAAGACAGAGAACCATAACCCTTGAAAGCATACGGAGGAAATCTTTCTAATGAGAAAGATTGGGTTGTTGTAGAAGAATACATCTCTTTGGGGTTTCGCTTGGCTCTTCATCCAGTGGACGTGTTTGACTTGATCGGACTTTGGCATTTTAGTGATCCCAAGGTACTTCTCTATAGGCAAGTCGAGTACCTCGTCGGTGAATATAGATCTGTGAGAGTCCTCAAGGTATCGACCGCGTCTCCTTTCTCTATCCCACCGAATTGGTACCCGCGGTTCCACATATCTACGCCGATTGGAAAGAGCACCCTTCTCATTAGGATAGATCACCTTAGGAGGTGATACCGATGGCTGCCTCCATTGACCATGAATCGGTCGCTGAGGGCCATGAGTCACCGGGTTGATTGGTGCACGGCATCTGACTGTGGAGCGAGGAGGTGGCGACGGAGTGCCAAACGCGGAGAAGTCCGGTACAGTAGGTGATGCTCGAGGAGGTGAGACAGACGGAACAGGCGAAGGCGTGCGAGGCGGAGGTCTGTCGTGATAATGACATGTCGGCGACGGCGTGAGTGGAAGAGGAGACATGTATGGTGGAGGAGAACCAAAAGATATCGAAGAAGATGTCTGGCAACCCATCTCAACATCAGTGACTGTTCTATGACTAGGCTGAGAATGTTGTACGTCGGCACCGGTGTCCGTGCGAGTACCGGAAGGTGCGGTGCCGGTAGATGTGCCTGTCAGAGCCAAGGAGATATGCCGAGCCGTCTTCGTGATTTCCCCCTCACGGCGATCGGGGTCATCACGGTCATCGTGTCTTCGTCTGGCTGGCTCGGCCGCGGCACGGCAGGTGGTCTGAAGGTCTCTAATCTGAGTCTGAACACCGGAGAGAACCCTTGACCAAGGATATATCAAACTGGACCTCCGTCTTCATGGCATCAAGCTTCCCTTCGAGCCTCTGGATAGAAGAGACTACCTCTTGAGAAGAGGAGGTAGCCGGCTTGGGATGGCTCACGGGAAGTGATGTGTCGGTGAACCGCTTCAAGTACCCCAGAAGATTAACCTCATTGTCATTAAGGTCACTTCGGGAGAGTAAGGACGTCATAAGAAGGTCCCGCAACTCATCGGAGGAAGAAGCGGGAGCGGTAGACTCGGAGGTGATGTCGGAGGGGGAGGTGGTGATGGATCTCGCACGGGTTCTACCACCTGCCCGTTGCCCTTTAATTGGGCCTCAAGTACTGCAATCCTGCCTGCAAACTCCTCTCGGACAGCCTTTAGGGCGCTGTCCACAATATCCCTGACAACAGATGCCGGGTAAGTAACACCGGGCTCACATAGAGTACCCGTTTGCACAACCGCTAAATCAACGGTGTGGCCTACGTTCACGGTTGGCGTGATGATAGCCGTGGTAGGTCTTCCCTCCAGTCCTCGTGAAACACCCGTCTAGGGCGACACTCTCGGGGTTCCGGTTACGTCACTCAGAATCGTGAAAGGTGGAGCCGAAACTGCGTCACTCAGACTGGTAGTATGTGTCCCTAAAAGTGTATCATTAGGCTCTAGACTCATGTGCTCATCAATGAAGGTTGGGGATCGGGGCAGGGATCCTCCTGTTTCAATACCACTACCCTCTAAGTGAGGGCGCGATAGCCGTTGTGCTAAGTCCCCGTGGAATGAAACACGCACCTGTTGAGAGGTGAGTGAGTGGCTAAGGGGGGCGTGCAATTGCACCTCTGGGTGGGAGGTGTCTGCTTCAATACCCGCATCGAACGAATGCGTGCGGGTAGCGGATGTGGGTGCCCGGCTCCTTCCTAAGGGTAGGGGAGGATCGGTTAAAACCTCTGATCCTGTCACACGCTCATCATTTCTTTTTCGTCCCACACTCAGCTCACTTTCTTCAACTAGAGTGTCTCCCTCAATCCTTATACCTCCCACACCATCAACGTGGTGGTCATCATCGGAATCATCGGAGTCATCAGAATCTAGACCCAACATAGTGAGAAGAGTGGATCTATCAACATGTGTAGTAGCATCTCCGGAATGATCATTTTCACCGCCTAGTCTACCCCCGTCATCTCCCCCCGTCATCTCCCCCCGACACCTCATACTGACACCCTTGATCATCATCCCCAGATGAGTGATCACTCTCAGAACCCTCACTCACTCGTCTAGGGGATACCTCCGGGGTGCCAGTCTCCGGCTCTGGAGTACCTGGTAGAGGTGAAAGTTCTAAGTAAGCTCTCACAATCGGTGAAAATAGATCAGCTTCATCAAGTAAAGACTGTGGAATCTTCATAGGTATCACGTCCGCTGGATCAGCTGAGCGGTCGTTCAGTCTAGTCATAGACCAAGTAGGATACATAGGGAGATCTGTTCTTGGATCAAAGTTGTTTTCGTCGAGGATGTGATGGATGATAAGACCCAAGAACCGGGGATAAGGGACAAAAGTCCTGGCCTTCTTTGGATTCCCTTTGTCTGTGATCACGCCAACGAATTCTTTCCAAAGGAAGTATCGGTAGTCAGTATTCCGAATGTCAAAGGCACAACCAAGAAATACTTGCTTCATTTCTTTGCCACATTGTTCTAAGCCCTTAGTGCGGGAAGACAGGCACTTGTTGAGAATGGTGAAGAAATTATCCCAGATTCCCGCGAGAGAATTGCGTGTGAATTTACTAAGGCTCGAGAGTGTGTCGGCATATCCGAGGCAATAGATCATTTCAATCATTTCATCGTTCGACAGATGCTCATCAGGTTCAAAGTCACCACCAAGGATTTGTAAGATATGCCAGAATTTCTCTGGAGTCAGCTCATACTCAATAACTTCAACCATGCATTTGAAGTGCGCCGGTTTTGAAGAGGTCTCTTCAACATATGTCATGGAGTCGTAAAATTGTTGGATGTAAACTTCAGGGACATCTACTCGGCGAGTGAGAAGTGGGGTGAGTGGGTGGTTGCAAAGAAGCTCAACTATAATCGGGTAAGAACAAGTGAAGGTATCTGGGTCGAGGTAAAAGTTATTAGGTGCGGAAGATCGGTAATGGGCAAAAGGGTAGATACTATCTGAGATGGCTTGCATTTCGGGTGTAAGTGTTCGGTAAGTTATGGGTTGGGATGGAACGTCATGAGACTGACGGCGAGCGGAGGAGCTCGGTTTCGCCATTATACCTGAAAAATAATCGGTTAGTAAAGAGGTAAAGGCAAAAGTGAGTGATGTGAGAATAAAACACACGGCATTGAGATGTGCTATTGTTTACTAAGTCATGAGATTTGGTAAAGAGTAGCACAACACATTGAGTGTGAATTTTTCTCAAGTTGCAAAAAGTTCAAGAAACCATCAACAACCTTACCAACCCGCAAGATAGTGAACATGTATGATATTCTTGATGAGGTGGTACCATGGCATGGTGAGACAATTAAACACAACATGTATTCACTTAAGCAAAGTTGACATACAAGTACTCAAGTAATCAAATAAGCACATAAATTCGAATCACACATACAACCGACAATGCCTAGGTGCACACACAAAGAAAATATTAAGTGAGCCAAGAATTCATCATGTAATCAAACAAGTCATGGCATGTACACACCCAATAGTTCCGGAAAATGATTGTTTACCAACAAAGGTACATAAGAAGTAATTCCGAAACGAGTCAGACATTCTATGAATCTCACACTTAAGAACCAAAAAAAATTAACACACAAACAACCAAAAAATAAACCAAGAAAAAGTAAAGACAAGAAAAAAAATAAAACTAAGTCTAAACAGAACACACAATAAGTGAAAAAGAAAAAAAAATCAATTAGCAAAAAAAAAAAACAAACAAAAGCAAAGAAACACGGATCAGATGGGGGGGGGGGGAGAAATGGTCAGCACAAGTGTTCGGTCAGAGGGCGCGGTCAGAGGAGAGAGTGGGTCAGATGCTCTAGTCAGTGCTCGGTCAGCGGGGGATGCTCAGTCAGAGCGTCGGTCAGCGATCCACAGCTTGGTGAACAAGCGGTCAGCACGCGGTCAGACGTGCTGACCGAGGATTTTCAAGAGAGAATGCCACTTCGCGTCCGTGTGGCGCTGATGTGGAGAGGAAAAATGTGCCATGCGGGTTTTAGAGTGTGTTGTGCGTGTGTGGAGCGTGTGTTAGAGTGTGTGTGCGTGTGTTTGGTGTGTGGATGAGTGTGTAGGTGTGTGCCAACATGTGGATGAGTTAAAGGCTGAAAAACAGCCACGCCTTCTCTCCTTTTCCTCTCCTTTTTTTTTGTTTTAAAACTTTCTTTACATAAAACAACTCCTCATCTCAGACATGTTTTTCTTTTCACCACCGGGATTCATAAAAAATCAAACACTTCACAAAAAAAAATTAAGAAAACAAGAGAACACATAGAGAGAGTTCCGATATTCAGATCTGAAAGACAAAGAAAGAAAATAAAAAGGAGAGTTCCGGGATTTGAAACACCACCAATGAAGATTCCGGCAAGGTGAGTTCCGGGATTCAAGAATCCACTCTAGTTCCGGGATTCCACATCCTCTCTTGGTCCAGGATTTGTTCAAGGTTAGAGATCCGGGATCCACAAAAAAAACGACGCCGATGTTGTTCCGAGATTAGGCTTCAGTTCCGGGATTAACGAAGAACTCCGGTCACGAAGGGTTCGATAACACGCACACAAGAAGGAGATCCGGGATCCATACTTAGCCGACAACCAGATCCGGATTTCCAGTCTTCTGCTCTTGGTTCCGGGATTTGGATCTGAAGAAGAGAAAAAAAAAACGAAGGGAAAGGGGAACCGGGATTCACTCACCAGGTCCGGGATGCAAACTCGACACACACAAGAACAAAACAAAAAAACTAGATGAGGAGTCCGGGATTTGCTGTTCCGGGAAAACAAAAAAATCAACAAGAACTCAAGCCAAGAGAAGGAGGGTCCGGGATTTTGTTTCAACACTTTGAAAATTCCATCTTTGAACAGCAATTTTCTCTCCCTTTTTTTTATTTGAAAAAAAAAAGGTTGGGTATGGGATTTGACAGAGACACAACACTTGGTTTTGAGATTTGGTTCAGCTGAGGTTCGAGAATCCGAGATAACCAGATCTGGGATACGTTCATGGTAAGAGATCCGGGATTTGCAAAAAAAAAAAAAAAACAATTCCGGGATTTGAGAGCTGATCGGGATCTGTGGTTTGAGGTCTTGTAAACATATCGTTTTCTGAATCCCGACCTTGTTGCGGGTTTTTCTGTCACACACACATGAACTCACAACCAAACTGGAATTTACACATACACACCAAATCTTCGGAATTTGATCTTAGAGCACTTAATCACAAAAAAAAAATTCCAGACCTGTGTTTTTTTTGGAGATGGATTCGGTTTTGAAAAAGAGACACAAAAAAAAATGAAAATAAAGGGTTTTAAAAAAAATTCTAAGGAAAAAAATAGTGGTTAAAAGAACTAAGTAAAAAACAATTTAAGAGAGGGGGATTCCGAGATACACACAATCACGCAACACAAAGAAGTTTAAGTATGGTTCCGGGATTTGCTAAATCCGTGAAACAACACTTGTGCCCATACAAAGAAACATACATACTAGTGACGGAATTAAACTTTCACACACACTCATGGCTCCGGGTTTTGAGGTTAACGAAAAAAAAATACTAAGTAAAAAAACTTGAACATGATGTTGGGTTAAAAAAAACTAAGTAAAAGAAACCCTTGAAACCAACCCCAATTCCGACACTAGATTTCTCAAGAATCCGAAAAACCGACAATACCACTAAGTAAAAATCCATTTCCGAGCTTCACGAAATTATCACCGAGTAACCATCAACAACATAAAACTTAGGATTTTTCCAAGAGATAAGATTTTCACACCAAATCACATCCAAGACTCACAAACACCAAATACTCAAAAAATTTGTCTTTTAAAAGATCAAAAAGGTGTTTTACTTGATTTTTCATGAAGAACTTTATGATACCTTGAAGAGCACAACAATGGTGGAAAAACCCATAAGGACTCAAAACCTTCACCAAGTCACACACAAGTCTTCAAAAACAACTTTTGACAAGATTTTCAATTTAAAATGGATCAAAACAATGGGTTTTACAAGAAACTTAAAAACACCCACATGAGTTCTTCAAGAACTCTAACAATGGTGGAAATCATTCCAAACCTCAAAACATCACCAAATCACAAACAATTTATATGAAAAGAAAGCTCCAATCACGATTCACACAATTAATAAACACACTTAGCACAAACAACCAACCCAAAACCCTCAAAATCCAAAAATTTTGAGTTTGGGGTTTTTGAAAAACCCTTGAAAAAATTCAAAAAAGGGTTTTCAAAATCTAGTTTATATGAGAATGATATATGCAAGAGGATGAATAAAACTAGATGGAGAGTGATGAGCTAACCTTGAACAACAATGGTGATGAAGAAAAAAATTGAGATGATGAAAAATCTTGAGGTCGAAGATGATGAATAGTGTAGGTGGAAAAAAATGGGTGTAAATGGTGAAAAATGGATGAAAAGCAAAATAAATCCTTTTTTTTATTTTTTTTGATTTTTTTTTTAATTTTTTTTTTTTTTGATTTTTTTTTTAAAATCATGAAAAACTTAAAACCTAAGGTAAAAGAAAGTAAATTAAAATAAAACAAAACTATTAGCTATATATGTATATATATATATATATAATTGGGATAGAAAACTTACCTGAGTTGCTTACCTGTTCCCCCTCAATTCAGGCAAAGGCTGGCAACGTTCCCCCTCGGAACAAGCAAATGAAGGGAACGTTCCCCCTTGATAGATGCACACTCATGAAAAGAGATTAGGAACACATACAAGTACGAGAAAAAGATAGATGCAAAAACACTAAGATCAATACCAAATCTATCACCAGGTGAGTCCAAGACAACGATGACACAGTGGTCTAGTACAGATGACTGAACACTGGATCATGGTTATGAGGGACTTAGAAGTTGAGAGACGATCACTCTTGAGGATCATACATACCAAGCTTGGAGATTAGGAAATTGAACCGTTTCTCATCCAAAGGCTTGGTGAAGAGATCTGTTGATCCAGCTCTCCTAAGACCTGATGAAATGATAATGATCCTGAATCTTTATTTAGTGAATAGGTTTTTACTTCTGTTATAGCTTGAGGAATTATCACTGAATCTGTTCAGTGTTATTCCATGTTACTTATGCTGTAACTTAATTTTATAGTAATCAGGATCAGGATCAGGAGACGAACGAGTCTGTTCTGCAGTCGACTGATCCTATCCACTGAAGTGAAGACCTCCTGAAGACATCAAGATCATACACAAAGAACCATCAACGACGTCGAAGAAATAGCTGATGACAAGAACAGCATGCTCGTGATCTGAAGACGGAACTCAGTGATAGCAGGCTGCTCAATATCGTATGACATCCTGAAGGCTCAATAGGATACAAGTGACCCTGAACTTCATCAGTATCAGGACCCTAGTCACTGATCAGTATCCTGATCCTAAAGGATTAGAAAAATGTCTTAGTCTAATGCACAAAAGGATTATCCGCCTTTACTGACACAAAAGTACATAAGGACAGTCTCTTTACTGTTCCCTCCGTACTTATCAGACCTTAAGGCAACTGTTTACAAACATACTCCTTTTGCACAACATGCAAAGAGTATTTGTTTATAGTAAATAGTACAACAGACCAACTACAACGTGACACGTCACAAAAGTAGGTCTGCATGCATTTAATGCATGGAGTATAAATTGGACGTGGAGAAGATTTTCTCCATACTACTTCTTCTGCATCCAAAATACTCAAGTCCCTTCTTTCTTACTCTCCTCTATCTTTCTTTCTTACATCTTCTCACTTAGTGCATAGTGAAAGAACTTAGATTGTTTAGTTTAGACTATTTGTCTTTTCTATTTCCGCAACAATCTGTAAATTCATATTGCTAATATAACAAGAATTTAAAAGTGAAAAATTGTGTGATTATATTCAACCCCCCCCCCCCCCTTCTATAATCCCAAACACTATCCTAGCTTGAAGGTCACCTACTTGGGACCAACAAGTGGTATCAGAGCAGATACAAGCTCTCATTTTCTTCTTAGAAAAATCTTGTGATCCTCTCTTCTTATTCTATGGCTCTTCAAGCTAAGGATAACTACTTTGATACCGGCTCTGCTGGAAAGCCTCCTCGGTTCTACAAAGACAACTTCTCTCTTTGGAAAACCAGGATGGAACTCTTTCTCTGTGGTTCTGATCCCCAGATTCCATACTTTCTGGAAAATGGACCACATGTGCCTACACAAACCGTCCACCCCATTCCTGCTGCTACTGGCCAACCAGCTGTTCCTGAAAGGCAGCTGGTGAAGCCCGTAACTGACTGGAATGATGAAGACAGACGCCTGGTCAACATTGACACTAAGGCTAGGTCTCTCATTGCCATGTCACTTCCTGACGATGTATTCCACTCTGTCTGTCACCTTCGCTCTGCTAAGGAGATATGGGACACTCTCTGTGTTCAATATGAAGGTACTGCTGTTCTCATGGAATCAAGAAAGATTTTCTTGGTTCGACAGTATGAAAGCTTTATTCATCAAAAGGATGAAACCCTCTCCCAGCTACATCAGAGATTCAACTGTCTTCTGATTGATCTGAAGACTATCGGTACTACCTACTCTAACTCTGAGGTGGTTACCAAGTTCATGGAAGCTCTTCCTGAACATTGGGAAATTTACACCTCCTGCTTAACTATGTCAAAGGACATAAAGACACTCACACTAAGTGAGCTGTACGGTATTCTTCTCAACCGAGAACAACAGAAGAAACTGAAAAAGAATCTCATAAGAGACTCTAAAGACACCAAAAGCAACTCTGTTGCATTGGTCTCTGACTCAGTTCCTACTGTTGCCACTTCTTCTTCAGTAACTATTACTGAATTAGAATCTTCTGACTCTGACATGTCAGAAGATCCTGAATTCAATGAATCTCTTGCTCTTTTAACCAGATCTTTCAAGAAGTTTGCCAAAAAGGGAAACTTCCACAAAAAGAAACATCTTACTATTACTGACAAGCCTAAATCAGACCTGTTGATAAGGCTACTGCTATCTGCTACAATTGTCAGGGCAAAGGACACTTTGCTAATGATTGCAGGTACAGGAAAAGTCAGTTTGCTCCCTCCTCTGCTAAATCTTCTTCTAAGAATCCCAAATACCAGCGCCTGAAAGAAAAATACAAAAAGATGAAAACTCAGCGCAAAGGCAAAGGTTTAATCGCAGAAGACTGCGACTGGATGATGTCTCCTCTGATGACTCATCTGATGAGGAAGACACTCAAGTGGCACTGATGGCCATTATTGAGGAACCTACCTTAGCACTCATGGCTAAGATAGAAGAGGTTCCTGAAGAGATTCCTCCTCAGGATCCTGAAGCTTCTTCTTCCACAACTCCTGAAGCTTCCACCTCTGCGACTGATTCTTCCAGTCAGGATAAGGGCATCTGGTACTTGGACAGTGGATGCTCTCGACATATGACTGGTTCGAAATCTGTCCTCTCTAACTACCGTGAAGAAAGAGGTCCTGCTGTGACCTTCGGCGGAAACGGTAAAGGCCAAACCCGAGGGTATGGCACACTGACCAACGGAGTAACTACTTTCAAAAGAGTTGCTTATGTTGAAGGCCTGATGCATAATCTTCTGAGCATCAGTCAACTGTGTGATAAGAATCACAAAGTTTCTTTCTCCAAGAAAAAGTGCAAAGTCAAGAACAAAAGAAAGGAAGTTATTCTCACTGGAGTGAGACATGCTGATATCTACATCATCAACATGAATACTTCCACTGACAACTTCTGCTTTGTATCTCGTGCTTCATCTGATACAAATTGGCTTTGGCACAAGCGTCTTTCTCATCTCAACTTCAAGACGCTGAATCAACTCTGCATCAACAACCTGGTCATTGGTCTTCCTGACTTTCGCTACACAAAGGTGTCTCTTTGTTCAGCATGTGAAAAAGGAAAGCAGACCAGGGCTAGTTTCAAGTCCAAGCAAATTTCCTCCATCAGCTCTCCTCTACAACTTCTCCACATGGATCTCTTTGGACCAGTCAACGTCCAATCCATTGCTGGAAAGAAATACACTCTGGTAATAGTTGATGAATATTCCAGATACACTTGGGTATTATTTCTTCGTGCCAAGAGTGATGCTCCTGAAGAAATCATCCTGTTCGTCAGGAAGATGGAAAGACTCAACAACCTTACTGTTCGATCAATCAGGAGTGACCACGGAACTGAATTTAAAAACAGTACCCTGGAAACCTTCTTCGAGCAGAAAGGTATCACTCAAAACTTCTCATCTGTAAGAACTCCTCAGCAAAATGGTGTTGCTGAAAGACGAAACAGGACGCTGATTGAAGCTGCGAGATCTATGCTGAGTGAAGCCAATCTTGCCACTCAGTTCTGGGCAGAAGCTGTAAATACTGCTTGCTATACTCAGAACAGATCTCGGATAGTCAAACGCTTCTGAAGAACTCCTTACGAACTCTTTCGTAACAGGAAGCCATCAATCGAACATCTCCATATCTTTGGTTGTGTTTGCTACATCCTAAACAACAAAGATAATCTTGGGAAGTTTGATTCCAAATCTGATGATGGAATTTTCCTTGGATACTCATCCATTTCTAAAACCTACCGTGTGTTCAACAAACGAAGACAAGCCATAGAGGAAACGATTCATGTCAAGTTTGATGAATCGGGTCCTACTTTTCCTCACCCAAATGATAATTCTGAAATCAATCAGTGGGCTGATTCCTTCTTTCAAGTCCCTGAACCTCCTATTGCTGATCCATCTCCTCAAGACCTTCCTGATGGTTTTGAAGAAGATCCTCCTATACCACCCACTGAAACATCCTCTCCACCTCTGATTAATGCCACTCCAATTACCCAAATCACACCTTCTGAACCTGATCAACCCACTAACAGTGAAGACTTTTCTCAAACCACTGTTAGTGAGCGTACTCCCACTAATCTTCTCCCTGATCCATCAGTAAATGAAGCTTCTACTTCAGGACAGGTGTATCAGCCACCTGCTCTCCGATGGACCAAGGATCATCCCATTGATCAAGTTCTTGGTAATCCCTCCTCTGGCATTAAAACTCGACGCCAATCTGGTAACGTCTGTCTTTATGTAAATTTTATCTCTGAAAATGAACCTAAAGAAATAGATGATGCTTTGCGTGATCCTGCCTGGGTCTCAGCCATGCAGGAAGAGCTAGCAGAGTTCATCAGAAACAATGTCTGGCTTCTCGTCCCTAGGCCTCGAAAACGTACTATCATTGGTTCCAAGTGGATTTTTCGAAATAAACTTGATGAGATTGGTACGATTATTCGAAACAAGGCTCGCCTTGTGGCTCAGGGATACAGGCAGGAAGAAGGCATTGATTACGATGAAACCTTTGCTCCTGTTGCTAGGCTCGAAGCAATTCGACTCTTCCTAGCTTTTGCAGCACATATGAACTTCAAGGTTTATCAGATGGACATTAAAAATGCCTTTCTGAATGGAAAACTTAATGAAGAAGTCTATGTGGCTCAGCCTCCTGGCTTTGTAGATCCTAAATTTTCTGATCACGTCTACAAGTTAAACAAGGCTCTCTATGGGTTAAAACAGGCTCCTCGTGCCTGGTATGATACCCTCTCAACCTTTCTTCTCTCTAAAGGTTTTGTGCGTGGAAAGATCGATAGCACCTTATTTCTAAAGAAATATCCTAAGCATATCCTTCTTGTCCAGATATATGTCGATGACATTATCTTTGGATCCACAAATCCCAAACTCTGCGAAAAGTTTGAGTTGCTCATGAAATCTGAATATAAAATGTCTATGATGGGCGAACTAACATTCTTTTTAGGACTTCAGATCAAGCAATCTGAAAAGGGAATTTTCATCAATCAAGGTAAATACGTACATGAGATGCTGAAGAAATTTGATCTCACATCTTGTACACCGATGAAGACTCCAATGGCTCCTCCTCTGACACTTGACAAGGATTCCAAAGGGAAATCTGTCGATGTGACTCTCTACAGAGGAATGATCGGCTCTCTGCTGTATCTCACAGCTAGCCGCCCTGATATCATGTATTCCACATGCTTATGTGCTCGTTATCAGGCTGAACCCAAAGAATCCCATCTGACCGCTGTAAAGCGGATCTTCAGATATCTGAAGGGAACTCCTAATCTGGGTCTTTGGCACTCCAAGGACTCAGGGTTCGATCTAACAGCTTATTCTGATAGTGACTTTGCAGGATGTAAGATTGACAGGAAAAGCACCACTGGTGGTTGTCACCTGCTAGGTGGCAAGTTGGTGAGTTGGACTAGCAAAAAGCAGAACTCTGTGTCCACATCAACTGCTGAAGCTGAATATGTTGTAGCAGGAATCTGTTGTGCTCAAGTCCTGTGGCTGAGAAATCAACTTCAGGACTATGACATACAACTTTCTAAAATTCCTATCTACTGTGACAACACTTCAGCGATAGCCATCGCCAACAATCCTGTCTTAGAGCATCTCCAACAGCTTCCCTATAATGGGGAAGAAGAAAAAAAATAGAGATTTATGCCTAAATTTAGCTCCAACAGATTCCCCATTTCTTTCTCCAAAATGGAGAAAGTATGAGAGAGAAATGAGTTTTTCTCCAAATATGGAGATAACCCCATCAATGACTACCATATGAAAGAACCAATAGAAATTCTTGAAAATAATAACTTAAAGAAAAAAATATTTTTTTAATGGGTAAATAGAATATTTTATTATTATAATGAATGTTGATTTCTCCAAAATGGAGAAGCTGTTGAAGATGGATGTACATTTCTTTTAGAGATTTTGAGTTTTGATTCTCCATTTTGGAGAAATTATAGGGAAGCTCTTGGAGATGCTCTTACACTCCAAGACAAAGCACATTGAAGTGAGATATCACTTCATCAGGGATCATGTGATGAATGGTGATATTGAACTCCATTTTGTCCCTACTGAATATCAGCTTGCTGACCTCTTTACCAAACCACTGGATGTGACGCGTTTTAATATGCTCATCAGTGAACTTGGGATGTTAAATCCTGATGATTGAAGTTTATCAGGACAAACAATTGTTAAATCCTATAGAATAATCATTATCAGGACTCTTTCTTTAACAACTCCTGAATTAACTCTCATCAGAGGATGACTCTATTCAGTACTTACAAAAATCTTTGTTCAATATCCGAATACTGATGATTCTCAGGTAAGTATTTCTTCCCTCTGCTACTGAAACCTTATCGCATTAAATGTGATAAGAGGATTTTCCCAAAACAGTACTTATCTGATAAGTACTCTGATTCCTATAAAACATATCTTTCACCAAAATGGAATCATCCCCTGAAAAGGCGGTTTTTATCTTTTCAAATAAAACAAACTTTTCATCTGCACTGACACGTAATGGGACGTTTCCTGTTCCCCAATACGTGTGTCAGGCGCGTGAATGCGCGTAGAACCTCCTTTATTCATCATTACGTTTGAATTTAGCCGCTCTTTTCTCTCTCATCCATTTTCTCTCTCCAACCACGAGGTATAAAAACCTCACTCGTAATCCTTCACACTCTTTACGCTCACAAAATTCTCTCTAAGCAATCTAGCAAGAAAAAGCAAGAACTGTTTTCTCTCAAGAACACCAAGAACACACTCACCACTTTTCTTAACAAGATCATCGTAAGTGTTTCTTTACTCTTGTTCTTTCCACATTTTAAGTTGGTCTTCTTCATCTAAACAACTTATTTTGATAAACGTTCTTCCAAAAACCCTAAGATCACTTCATTTGATCTTAGTTCTTCCAAAATCTTCTAAGATTTTTGTTAAAACATTTTATGTGATTTTCTTATTTCTTTTAAGAAATATCATAAACTCTTATTTTGATATCTTCTCATCAAAATAAAAGTTTCTTTTTAATACCAAAACACATTCTTTTGTGAATTTTGGTATCTAATCCATTCCAAGTATAAAGGATTTCACCATTTTTATGAACATATTCTGTGTTCATTGAAAAATGAAGAAAAATGCATATTTTGGATCTTTAATCATCCACATATGTTATTTTTGTGTTTAACAGGATGGCGGCTACTACTTCCTCCTTGGACGCCCAACTCTCGTCTGAAGCTACACCACTGCAAACCGCCACTGAAAGTCTGCCGATCGTCATTCCGCAGCACGACGTACAATTCAAACAGAACAACGTCGTTGGTCTGTTTGACATTCCAGAAGGCAAAGAATATCTGCTGCCTGCCAAGAACTTCCTCCTAAGCAGCCCCCTGAAGACGGCTTTTACAATAGACCCGAAGCCGAACAAACCAATGCTGCAACAACTGTGGTCTACTGCCACTGTTGCTAAGGAAAGGAACGCCAAGGGTGTCCTAAGGGAGGTCATCAAGTTCCAGATCAAGGAAAATATAATTTCCTTTGGTTTCGGAACTCTGAGGAACGTGCTGAACTTCCCAAAGAAGAAACGCTTCCCTCCTGCTCCTACGTCCGATGAAATCATCGAGTTCTTGGACGCCATTGGCTACAGATGGCCTGTGAAGGATGGCGTCATGCTTCCCAAGACTGCTGCTACTGTCCATAAGACAGGCTTGAACGCCACATTCTATTATATATGGAATACGTTCGGCCTGTGCTTATTTGGCAAGACAGGAAGCACGGAGCAGTTCCCCACCGTGATTCAGCACATGGTCTTCTCTGCGATCAAAAATCGCGAGTTTGACTATGCTCGCTGCATATGGGAGGACATGGTCAAGAAGGTCAGGAACACGAAGCGGGTCGCCAACGTCGCCTTCACCAGATTCTTCTCGGCAGTCCTTGAACTGCATATGGGGCCAAACTACCCCAAGATCGGGAACTCCAACAACTACGCCCTCGGGCCTAAGTTCCTGGATCAGGTGTCTCCAAAACCTGACGACGTCCCTCTCTCCACTGTTCTGGTTGTTCCTGAACCAGTTCAGGCGGATGAAGAGCACTCCACCTCTCCCACTGAAGGTATGTACTCTCTTTTCTCTTCCAAACCCCGTTCTTCTATTTCTCTGCATGCTATGTCAGTAGCTAACCCCATACTGACTTCCCCAGCTGCAACCACTTCATCTGCGCTCCTGAAGCGCCCCCAACCTTCCTCTGCCACTCCTCCACCTCCTTCAAAACGCGCCAAGTCGAAGGCGCAGAAGAAAAAGTAACAGGCGGCCGGTAAGAAATACTATATTACCCTGCCTCAACTCTTTAATAAACCATCTCCTTTATCTAAAACTTCTTCACCTGCAGATGCTTCCATCTCTGCTCCTGTACAACAAGAACCTGAGGTTGTTCACCTCGAACACTCAGAGAACATGGGGGGTAATCGCTCTGATACCCTCATAGCCTCAGGTAATACTTTTAAGCAAAATATTACTGTCTCTTCTTTTATGAAAGCTAATGAGTCCTCTAGTACTCACTTAGCTACTCTGTCTACAGGTTCTTTAGGAGCAGCCTCTGAAGGGCATCCCCAACTTCATCAGGATGACCCCTTCAATGACTTTGTCTTCACGGACGCCGAGCGTCAGCTGAATGCAGCTGAGCTACGTCGGCAGTCTGCTGAACGACAATTGCAGGAGGCACGCACAGCTCTCCAACAGAAGGAGGACGAGCACCAGACACGCCTCCAGGCGTTGGAACTGGAGCTTGCCGCTGCAAAGGCCGCTGCCAGTACCGCTGAAGCTGCCGCCGCCAATGCCGCTGCCGCCGCCGTCGCCGCCACTCCGCCGCCTACGGCTGTTACCCTTACGATTCCTTGTCTGGATAACATCCATGACAAGGTCTCACAAGTGGCCACCTCCTCCAACAACCTTCAGGCATCTATTGATGACCTGAAGGCCTCTGCTCTGCCTGCACTCTCCACCACCATCAGCAACAGCACCAACTCTCTCACCACTTTCCAATCAACAGTGGTTCAGAGGTTGGATGCTCAGGAAGCAGGCCTCCGCGCCCTCCAGGAGCAGGTGACTGGCCTCACCACTGCTGTCAACGCCCTCACCTCTGCTCCTGCCCCGCCTCCGTCCTTCACCACGGCAGACAGGGATGTTTTGCAATCCCTGATCTCATCTTCTTTCATCTCACGCAAAGTGCTTAGTGACATGGCCTCTCTCCTCCAGAGGAACTTATCAACAGCCGCCTTACTCCAGGCACCTGTTGAGGGGGAGAGACAGCCTAGAGACCAGTCCGTTTATTCCCCCTCCACCAACTGGAGAACCAACGAACAAGGGGGAATGAACGAGGACGATGAAGAAGATGAAGATGATGATGAAGACGACGATATCTTCGTCGAGAAGGCTGCATCCCCAACGCCCACTCCAGGGCCTGCACAATCTCAGGGGAGAACCTCCGTGCACCTGGTACGTTACTATTACCATCCTCTCCCTCATCATCTGATAACCAACCAATTTCTTCTCTCCTTAAACCTAAACCTACACCTGAAACCATAACCCTCGACACCTCCTCTGATGACTCTCCAATAAACAATCTACAAATGGTTGTCTACCAACCACCAAAACAACCTACCCCTGAACCAACACCCCATTCTTCTCCTAAACAAACCTCTGAGCCTGAAAACCAAGAAAACTCTGACTTTCAGGATGTGAACTTTGGCTCTGTCACTGGTGAGATTATTCGCCTCATGGAGAATAGTCCATCAGAACAGACAAGAGCTGAATTAAGCAGAATGACTTTCAGAGTAACTCCTCTTAACCCTGAAACCATTCCTTCTAGACCAACCCGCTTTAATCCTGAAGCATCCTCTTCTAGAACCCCTGAAATCCGAGCCCCTCCTGAAACCATTTGCCTCTCATCAGATGATGAATTCATCTCTGATGACTTCTCTACCCCTGCCTCTTCTCCCAGATCTCCTCCCTCTAACTCTTCTAGATCTGAAGGTGAGAATTACCCTGACAACTCTGCTATTGTCAACAGGGATGGGCGTTTAAACGCCGTGATAGAGCGACTCGAGAGTACAAGAGTAAAAATTCCTCTTCGTACCTCTTGTGACTCCGAGTTCGCCTATCTCTCACAGGAGGAATACAACGCTGCTGTACAGGCTCAGGAGGAGCATAATAAGAAGCAGAAGGAAGCCTTCCTCTCTGCTCAAGCCGCTCGAAGGCTTGCATCAGATTTTGTGGATGAAGATGCTGAAATAAGTGCAGATCCTATTCTTGCACAGAAGGCTGCTCTGAAGGTCTTCAACAAAAATGCAGAGAAACAGACTAAAGAAGTAAACACTGAGCTTGACTGGTGCAGAGATCGTCTACACCTAAGAAAACATGGTGCTGCTATCTCTGGAATCCATCTCAGCCGAACTCGCGGCAAGAGAGCAAAGACATGGATCACCGTCAAACGCTCTGGAGTCAAGGACGTGCAACACACTCTGGACAAGTTAGATCGTTACAACTTGTCAGAGTGGAACGAAATCAGATCCCTACTTCCCAAAGCCAACAAAAACTATCGGGCTGAAGTAGAAGAAGTCATCGAAGGACTTATTGCACGCATCAGAAGGACAACGGAAATACCTGATGACCTGCTCCACTACTCTTCAGTCCTACCTCAGCAACCTATTCGAAGATCTGCAGGCACCTCAACAAGAAGACCAACTCCCTGCATGCCCAGGGTGGTGGTCAAGCCTCTGGATCTCTCGATGCTTGATCTTTCACTCCCTTTAGGAGTCTCTCTCTCTGAAGGACAAGTCATCAGAGAACCTGTTCATGGTATTTGTGTAAGCGACAACTCAAAGATCCTACGCTTTCAGCGTTTCAGCGAGCTACACAAAGCACCATATGAACACTTGGTTTCAGTCCTCTTCACTGCTCACAAGGATAAAGAAAACCAAGACAATAAAGAGATCATTCGCACTGTCAGAGCTATACTCAATCACAGACTCGCATTCAGTGATACTCCAGTTCCAATACAAGTAAAGACTGAATATGTTAGCGAAGACTCTGATAGTTAGAATATTTTGTAATCTCTTCTTTCAGTACTTTATTCATGTACTCGTGTATTTTTCTTACTCTTGTAACCTTTATTAAGATTAATGAAAATGCATTTCAGTGCATAGTACTTCACTCTATCATAGTATTGAAAAAGATCCCTCAAAACAGTAAATGGGACATGTACCTTTATGAGTTCTATTTCCTACTGTTTTATCTAGACTTAGAAATTTTTTTTCCTTCTTCTAGACTTAGACAATTTCTCTGTTGTCTTATCATTATCATTTAGGGGGAGATTGTTTATCCAGCTCTCCTAAGACCTGATGAAATGATAATGATCCTGAATCTTTACTTAGTGAATAGGTTTTTACTTCTGTTATAGCTTGAGGAATTATCACTGAATCTGTTCAGTGTTATTCCATGTTACTTATGCTGTAACTTAATTTTATAGTAATCAGGATCAGGATCAGGAGACGAACGAGTCTGTTCTGCAGTCGACTGATCCTATCCACTGAAGTGAAGACCTCCTGAAGACATCAAGATCATACACAAAGAACCATCAGCGACGTCGAAGAAATAGCTGATGACAGGAACAGCATGCTCGTGATCTGAAGACGGAACTCAGTGATAGCAGGCTGCTCAATATCGTATGACATCCTGAAGGCTCAACAGGATACAAGTGACCCTGAACTTCATCAGTATCAGGACCCTAGTCACTGATCAGTATCCTGATCCTAAAGGATTAGAAAAATGTCTTAGTCTAATGCACAAAAGAATTATCCGCCTTTACTAAACACAAAAGTACATAAGGACAGTCTCTTTACTGTTCCCTCCGTACTTATCAGACCTTAAGGCAACTGTTTACAAACATACTCCTTTTGCACAACATGCAAAGAGTATTTGTTTATAGTAAATAGTACAACAGACCAACTACAACGTGACACGTCACAAAAGTAGGTCTGCATGCATTAAATGCATGGAGTATAAATTGGACGTGGACAAGATTTTCTCCATACTACTTCTTCTGCATCCAAAATACTCAAGTCCCTTCTTTCTTACTCTCCTCTATCTTTCTTTCTTACATCTTCTCACTTAGTGCATAGTGAAAGAACTTAGATTGTTTAATTTAGACTATTTGTCTTTTCTATTTCCGCA
This sequence comes from Centaurea solstitialis, assembly GCA_030169165.1. Lineage (NCBI taxonomy): Eukaryota > Viridiplantae > Streptophyta > Magnoliopsida > Asterales > Asteraceae > Centaurea > Centaurea solstitialis. The sequence continues at coordinate 47,874,881 of CM058041.1, read as the reverse complement.
ACAATCTGTAAATTCATATTGTTAATATAACAAGAATTTAAAAGTGAAAAATTGTGTGATTATATTCAACCCCCCCCCCTTCTATAATCCCAAGCACTATCCTAGCTTGAAGGTCACCTACTTGGGACCAACAAGATCCGCAAGTTGATACTCGGTATTGACAAAGTAAAGTTCAATTGTACCTTTCTCCACATGGTCCTTGATGAAGTGATACCTTATATCAATATGCTTAGTGCGTGTGTGTTGAACCGGATTACAGGTGATGGCTATGGCACTTTTGGAGTCGCAGTAAATGGGTATGTGATTGAAATTGTAACCATAGTCTCGGAGCTAGGTTCGCATCCACAACACTTGGGAGCAGCAGCTGGCAGCGGCGACATACTCCGCCTCAGCCGTAGATGTAGAAACACAATGTTGTTTCTTTGAGCCCCAGCTGACTAGCTTATCACCCAGGAACTGGACATGCCCAGAGGTGCTTTTCCGGTCCAACTGACAACCTCCATGGTCCGCATCCGAGAATGCGACAAGCTCAAATCCAGACTCCTTGGGATACCATAACCCACGGTTGGGTGTGCCTTTCAGGTATCGGAGGATGCGTTTGACTGCCATCATGTGTGATTCCTTTGGGTTTGCCTGAAAACGAGCACAAAAACAAGTAGCAAACATAATATCCGGTCTACTTGCCGTCAGATATAACAAAGAACCAATGATGGCTCTATAAGTCTTTTGATCTACAGGCTTCCCTTTTGGGTCAGCACCGATCAAAGTGCCCGAGGCCATAGGAGTTTTAGCAACCGAAGAAGTGGCCATGTGAAAGCGTTTTAAGAGATCACCGATGTATTTCGATTGATTAATCAAAATGCCATCAGGTTTTTGTATAACTTGAAGTCCCAAAAAGAAAGACAACTCCCGGAGCATACTCATCTCAAACCTGGTGGTCATGAGACCACTGAACCAAGTGCACATATCTGAGTTAGTAGAACCAAATATGATATCATCGACATAAATTTGAACTAACAAGATATCATCACCTTCGGTCTTGATGAAAAGAGTAGGATCGATTTTACCTTTGTAGAAACCATTATCTAGGAGCGTATTGGAGAGATGATCATACCAGGCACGGGGAGCTTGCTTCAACCCGTAAAGAGCCTTGTCTAGGATGTAGACATGATTAGGCTTGGTACGATCAACAAAACCTTCAGGTTGAGTGACATAAACTTCTTCTTTCAGTTCGCCGTTGAGAAAGGCGGTTTTCACGTCCATCTGGTAGACAATGAAGTTCTTATGAGCGGCGTAGGCTAAGAAGATCCGAATGGCTTCAATTCTGGCCACCGGTGCGAATGTCTCATCATAATCAATTCTTGCTTGTTGCTTGAATCCCTTGGCTACTAGACGAGCTTTGTTTCTGGTTACAATCCCATCTTCATCCTTCTTGTTCTTGAAGATCCACTTCAGATCGATGATTGTCTTGTTCTTTGGTCTCGGTACAAGTCTCCAGACACCCAGGCGTTCAAATTGATTTAACTCCTCTTGCATGGCAGTCACCCAGTCAGAGATATCAAGGGCTTCCGTCACGTTCGAGGGTTCATGTCTGGATAAGCAAGCTGCAAATAGGGACTCATTTTGAGTTGCAGACCTTGTCTTGACTGGCGCGGATTTGCTGCCAATCGCTTGTTGGAGTGGATGAGCTCGCGTCCACTTGGTTGTATGGGGTAAGGTTGGAGGGGGTAAAGGTTCTATCCTCAGATCGATATAGAACTCAGGTTCACGTCTGGTCGTTGCTAGAGTGGTAACAGTAGGTGGCACTTGAGATTGTACCACAATGGGACCAGGAGCTGCTAGTGTGTCTGAAGAGACAAGTGAAGGGCCAGCAGCTTGTGGAGCAGGTTGAGTGGTTGTACTGGGACCTGCCACTTGTGGAGCAGGTTGAGTAGTGGTACTGGGACCTGCCACTTGTGGAGCAGGTGAAGGAATGCCTTGATGTTGACTTGTAGTAGGCATTGTGGAAGAAGCACCACTCTGAGGACTTGGAACATTCACCACCGGGGCCTGCTGGAAGATGTGGGAAGGTTCCACCTCAGCAGGTGCAGGAGATACTCTAGAACTTGGTGATGCTGAGGCAGACGATGATGATGAAGTGCCTTGGAGGTTGGAAGATGAAATGTCAGTGGTAGAAACCATGACATGAGGTGCTGGTTGTACAACTGCAGAAACAGGAAGAGCAATATTAGTAGGTGCAGGCAATTCTTTATAAAAGAATTCAAACAATTCATCCAAATCACAAGTATTAGAGTTAGAAGAAGATGGTTTGTTCGCCGGTGAAGAAGAAGTCATGGGATTGCCATGAAGTTGATCAGAAGCCAGAACACCAGAGATTCCTGGTGCAACTGGAGCTGGTGTAGAGTCTTCTTCAATGCCTTCTTCAAAATCCACATTTGTGCTCTCAACCACACATCTTGTTTTCTTGTTGTACACACGGTAGGACGGAGAGTCCTTGGCATATCCAATGAAAACACCTTCATCACCCTTTGGACTGAACTTGTCAAGATTGTCTTTATCATTCTTCACGTAGCATTCACAACCAAACACTCTGAAGAATTTGATGCTGGGAGGTCGATTATACATCAATTCATACGGAGTCTTCATGAACCTTTTGGTAATAAGAGACCGGTTTTGGGTGAAACAGGCAGACGCAACGGCTTCAGCCCAGAAGTGTAGTGGAAGCTTGGAGAATGTCAACATGGTGCGTGCAGCTTCCACTAGGGTACGGTTCTTTCGCTCAACAACACCATTTTGTTGAGGTGTTCGGGCAGCCGAAAAAGTGTGAGTGATGCCGACAGAATCAAGGAACGAGTCAAGCTTGTGATTCTTGAATTCAGTGCCGTTGTCGGTACGAATCACTTGAACAGGAAGTTGTAGTCTGACCTGCACATTTCTGATGAAAGAAATGATGATGTCTGAAGCACCATCCTTACTTCTGAGAAAGTTCACCCATGTATACCTTGAGAAGTACATACTTCCTCCCGTTGATGCTTTGTACACGCATTGGTCCGCACAAATCCATATGGAGAAGCTGAAGTGGTTTGGAGGTGTTGCGTTCCACTTTCAGCTTGTGCGAAGATTTCTTGATCTTCCCCATCTCACATGCTGAGCACAATTGTTCCTTAGTGAACTTCAAGGATGGGAGACCAGTCACCAATCCTGTCTTAGCTAGTTGATTAATTGTAGCATAATTCAGGTGGGATAGTCTCCGGTGCCACAACACATTTTGATTGAAGGTTGCTTTTGAGAGGAGACATACTTCTGTGAATGGCCGTTGTTTCCGGAAATTGACGGTATAGAGATTCGACCTGCGAGTACCCTCAATGAGTTCCTGTCCATCATATGTCCTGACACAGCATCTTGTTTCCCGAAAGTTAACCTCAAGTTTCTTGTCACAGAACTTTCCAATGCTGAGCAGGTTGTGACTCAAGCCTTCCACATAGGCTACTTTATTGATGGTGATTTTATGATGAAGGATATCACCATATCCCATAATTGGTGCTGAAAGCTTATTCCCAAACCGAACGTTCCCGCCATATTTTTGTTTGAAGTTAGCGAGAAGTTCCTTCCTTCCGGTCATGTGCTTGGAACACCCTGAGTCCATGTACCACACATGACCGTCCTGCAAAATCACGGAGAAACATTTTTAGGTACCCATTTGGGAATGGGTCCTTTCTAATTAGGATTAGCAGGTTTGGATACAGGTTCTTGTTTGCCCTTAGGTGGAGATTTTTGTTTGGGTTTTGGATTAGGTTTCTTGATATGAGTATGATGATAACCACGATTGTAGAATCCATGATAGTTAGGAACAAAGTAATCATTCACGAAAGCATTTGCACAGTACCCAAATCTAAATTGATTTTGACAACGAAAATTGCTATGACATCCATAAACAATATGTTCACATTCATAACATTGAAATGGAGTTTGTGGTACATGCCTATTAGTTCTATGATATACAAAATTGGAAAAATTGTTTTTCATATAACTAGGCTTATGTGCAAATGGCTTCGGACGACTGCCTTCTTTTGATCCACTCTCCTTGTTCTTACGCCTACCATTTCTCATATTTTGATCTGTCACATTTGGAGAACGATGATTAGTACCTTTGACATTTGAAGAGTAAGTATGTGAAACGTTTTTCTTCGGAGTGAAGTTGTGTGAGTGTTCCTTTGGTTTGGTAGCATTCTTTCGTTTTTGAAAACGTCTGTTTTTCTTAGGAACATTCACATTGGTACGAGATGAACTCGCAACTTCAGACTCAGGGGTGAGCAATTTGTCCTTCCCTTTGTCTTTCCGGGATAGTTTAGGAGGAGCCTTGTTTCCTGGTTTAGATTGGCCTGATGATCTACCATTCCCACCAACCCTATTGGTACTATCATCCGATACAATTTCAGAAATTTGTACCGTTGATTTAGGTGCCATGTAAGTTAAGTCTTCCATGTATGAAATGGTGGTGCAGATTGGAGACCTTAGTACCATGGATTTGGAGTTTGTAGAAGATGTACTTGAAGGTCTAAAATCTAACGCATTCACATTCCATCTATGGTGATGATGACGTGAGTTATCACGAGTTCCAAAGGTGGATTGACTTGCTGTTGGTGTGCTTTTGGATTTGAGGGCTTTCTCCAATTCATTGATTTTACTCAAGAATAAGTCCTTTTCCCTAAGGCTCATGCACCTCTCATCCTCTAGTTCAGCCTCCAGTTTAGCAATCCTTTTTTCGTAAAAGGTTTGGTTATCTTTGTAAACTTTTTCAAGGATTGGAACTTCCTGATTCATCTCATCCTCAGTATAGCTAGGCGTGTAGTCCTTAGACAAAGGAATCTCACGCGTTGCATAACTGGCATTCAGAGATGAATAGTTGAAGGGAAATGATTGTTTGTTTTTTCTAGCTTTTTCTTTCTTCTCAATTTCCTTCAACTGTTCAGGGTCATCAGACTCTTTCATGAAAATAATTTTGTATCCAAGACTCATGTACCTCAGATCATACAAGGTAGGAGTCTTGGATATGGCACGCTTCAGGTAGCATGGACTTTTATATCCAATGCCTTCCTTTGGATTGTAATAATTGAACTCTTTGGGTTGATTCATGTGAATGGTTTGATCAGTCTGGCCTCTTTTTAAAAATTTGTCCTCCATGTCTTTTATTTTAGCAAAAAGGTTTGTTCTTTGAGCAAAAATCACTTCATATTTTTGTAAACTTTCTCTACTCAAAACTTCAGCCTCATGAAGCTTCTTTTGCAAGTCTGAGATGTTATCATTCAGACTAGCAACTTTATCTTCTAAGGTTTTGTTTGCAAGAGTAAGAGTGGTTACCTTTTCTTTGGAATGAGCTAGTTCAGTACAGAATTTTACAACTAAGGCATGCTCACTAGCTAATTTGGATTCAACAATTGTGGTTCGTTTGTTAGCTTGTTTGATCTTATTTTCATACTCAGATACCTTTTGTGCGAGACTTTTTACTTGATTTTCAAGTTCAATGTATGGGTCAAGGAGTACCTCAGAAGATGAATCGGAATGATCTGAGTCAACATCATTGTAATCCCTATCACTGTCTTCTGAATACTGTTCCTCTACATCAGCCATCAAGCACAGTTGATCTTCCTTTCCTTCATCACTATCCACATTCCACGCGTCATCTTGAGCAAGCATGCAAACAAGTCCTCTTTCCTCATCATCACTGGACATCTGCAACCAGGCTTCATCTTCAGCTAAGAAGGCATGTCCCTCGTCTTGTCTTTTGGCCAGGTTCCTCTTGTTTTTGTAGTAGTCATACTTTGAAACATGATTGGTACAATTCTTAGCAAAATGACCAGGCTTTCCACACTTGAAGCAGGTTGGTCCTCCATCAGCTTTCTTCACCTCTTTACCCTTGTCTTCTGGTTTAACAGTTTCCTCAGACTTCTGGTAGTCAGTTCTACCACCTTGTTCATACCTCCTTGGCTCAGGTTTTCTTTCATACCTCTTTGGTTCATCAAATCTTCTATCTCTGGGATCCTCATACCTTCTTTCCCTGGAATCATCATACCTCCTATCTCTTTGATCATCATACCTTCTGGTATCAAATTCAGCAGGTTTCTCATATCTTCTGGCATCATTTCTTGACTCGTATCGATCACGAGGTTCGTACCTCCTTCCACTGGAGTACCGGTGGTTGTTAGAAGACATAGGCTTTCTTGCATTTCGTTTGGACATAGACCTGGTAATCAGTGCCAAGGCCCTCTTTATGTCATTCATTTCTTCATCAGAATCGCTTCCTTTTTCACCGGAATCAGAAGGAACATCGTAGTCATCTTCATAACGAGTTGATTTCCCAGAGTGATAATGCCTTCTATCTACAACCAATGCCAAAGGATCGGCATACTTTTCAGCTTTCTTTTCTGTCCCCAAAATCTCTAACACTTCATCTTGATTATGGTTGAGCAGCTCAAAAAGTTCATGGATGTCAAGATCCTCCAAATTGCGGTTTTGTTGGATGTTGGAGGCAAATCTTCTCCATTCAGACCTAAGTGAGTTGATAAATTGGATGTTGATGTCCAACTGAGACTTCTTGAGATTGTTTTTCCTTAGCTCATTAATCATAGTGCAGAACCTATGATAAGTGTCTTCAAGAAGTTCTCCCTCACGACCCTTAAAGGTGGCAAACTTAGTCAGGAGGTTTGTTCTCTTCATTTGAATGCCTTTCTCCGTTCCATGTGTTGTCCCAAAAACAATGAAGTAGAAGAAGAAATGGATGGAAATCCTATAAGTGTGATTGAAATCAATAAAAAGCTTGAATAATCTTAACAATGGAGGAATGTTGCCCAAAAAGGTAATATGATTCAATCAATGAAAACCCTAACATCTCTTACCTTTTATAGGTAAGAGAAAGTTACACAAAAGTACGATAAAGGCCCCCGAGGTTACACACCTCTAAACAAGGGCAGTAAAACTGTAAATTGTTTACAAGGTAAATCAAACTAACTATTGAAAGCATGTAAAGATAGTGAATTCTGACTCTTCACAACAAGAGGTCCTACAATCTCCCCCTTTGTGAAGAAGTCAGAATGGTGGTGGAAGCTCCAGAGCAGGCTCCCACTTGGACATCTGCAGGTATTCTTCCCACTCGCCGATTATCCGCGCTCTCATCTGCATTGCAGCCTCTGCCCGTCTGTACATCAACCGTTCCTTGAGCTTCCTCTCGATCAATCTCATCGCCTCCAGCAGCTTTCCTTTTCCGTCTATGATTCTCCGACTCGGTATCTGATCCGCCAGTTGTCTACTCTGCATGCCATTGTAGACATAAAGAAGGGTCCCATCGCAGAACTTGGAGAGCTCTCCAAACCTCATGAACTTGCGCTCCTTCTTCTTCCGAGTCATATAAAGAACCCCATGCTCAGGTATTCTGGTTGGCATATACGGAATGTAGGCATCTATGCCAGGCACGAGCAGGTTTGGCCTGAGCAGGTTGACTTTTGGCTGGCGGCTTTCAATTGCAAGCTGGTAGTCCGTAACTCTCGCGAGAGAGATTGCGTGACGGACGTATTTCTTCAATATCTCTGTGCCATCTCTGTAGTGCTCTGGTCGGAGAATCGGGCCTTGGAGGTACTTGATGATCGTGAGAAGGTCTTCTAGATGCACCCGATCCAAGTCAGCTTCCGTGAAGGTCCAGTTCTGCAATTCACCTCGAGGAACACCAGTGCCGTACATGCGGACATCGTACTCAAGGAATAACTGATGGCCATGTCTGTAGGGGCGCATAGCAGTTACCTTGGTAAAGCGACGTCGGATCCTCTGGCGTCCATGAGTGGCCCAGTTGCACATCCGCTGATGCACGTAGGCTGTCCTTCGTCTCTTGGTCTTGATGTGAGAGATCCCGAAATAGACCTTTCGGGACCAGGCATGCAGCTTCTCTTGTTGGTAGATGCGGGTGAACGATTCCTCAAGGAATGGACGGAAGATGACTGAATGGTTCCAGTTGAGCTGGATGACGGTTGGAGCGGCGGTCTCTGGATCAGTAGTGTGAATAGTTCGTGGAGCGTCTGGAGTGGGGAACACAAATGCTGCGGAGAGGTTGGAGTAGTCAGAATCCCGGACAATGTCGTCTCCCTTCTGATATATCCTGAGACTCTGAGCAAGCGACCTCAAGATCTTCCGGGCTGCTTCCGGAATCTGGAACTCTGAGGGATCCGTCGGCGCTGCTTCTGGGAGAACGGCATCAATCTGAGCCGTGTCCGTCATCTGGGGAAACTGTACTGACTCCCCTTCCGGGATCCGCTCATATCGCCAACTCCCCATGTCCGGAATGTCCTCCGTCTCAGAGTCGACATAGGGAGCGTCGGCGGCCGCAGTCTCTGTGGGAGCACTCGAAGGGGCGGCTGAGGAAGCTGGAGCTGTTGAACCGGAGCCGGAACCAGGTTGGAGGTTGGTGCGAAGCCTTTTTGAAGCTTGCACCTCCCCCTCATGAGGACCTGGTGCGGAGTCATCAGCGTCATCATGCCTCCTCTTCGAAGGCTGAGCCTGGGACCGACACACGGCCTCCAGTTCTCGAATCCTTTGCTGGAGAAGCTCGATCTGGGCCTCTTGATCTCTGACCTGGGCAGACAGGCGGTCGTTCTGAGCCGTGTATGATGAAATGACGTACGCATGCTCCGTCTCATTAACGTAGCCCGGCATCGGAGGCAGTTCGCCCGAAGTCGGAGGGGCGAGCCGGAGAACGTCTTCGGTCTGACGAGGGATCGGAGTCTCGGATGATGGGGCTGCCTCAGAGTGTTTGCCCTTGATCTTTCGTTTGAGCTCGTAGAGCTCCGCATCCCGATCTTCGTGAAGCTTGCGTGACGCCTCAAGATCGGCCAGTCGTTTCCTCTCCGTCTCGGCCAAGGCTTTCTCAAGTGCCTCGACCCGTGCATCGTGAGCCCGGTTGGCTTCCTCCACCGCGAGTAACCTGCTTTGGACGACTTTTAGGATGTCTTCCGAATCCGTCGGACCTAAAAGTCCCGTTGGTGCAGGGGCGGTTTTAAGGATTCCGCCCGAATCCGTCAGGCCTAAGAGCCTCGGTGTTGCGTGAGCATCTTTAGAGACTTTGCTCGAGTCTGTCGGACCTAGTCCCGGAAGTACAACGCCCGGTGCCACTTGGGCTCCGGTTGACGAGAAGAGTCCTATTGAGGTGCTCTCTCGGGCCGATGTCACCGCTGGTATGATGTTGACGGTGTCGGGGGCTTCCGGTGGATCCTCGAAGGGCGTCCGTTGACGCACCGACTCTCCCCGTTCCGGCCTCGCCACTTGGGCTGGCAGATGAAGCATCAATCAGTGTCCTATCCAAATGAATGACCCTAAAGGTCTCAGTAACGGGCTCTAGGACTACTGGTGCACGGAAAGAAGTCGAGAGGCGGGGCGGTTCCTCTCTCATTTCAACACCAACAGACTCCAAGTGAGTGGTTGGTGGAAGTTGAGCTAATTCCCCGTGTGAAGATGAAACGACCATCTGTTGAGAGATGGTCGAGTGGTCGGTTGGGGTGTGCAAATGCGCTAGTTGGCGGCTAGCGTCTTGACCCGACGTCAACGAGTGACCGGTCTGAGTATGGGTTGCCTCTGTGGTGGATGGACTCAAGGTATGAGGAACTGTCGTTTCTAACCTGTGTGGCTCTACCTCTTCGTCCACATTTTCTAATTGAGCCCAAGGCTCCCCTAGTTGGACCTCTACGTCTGCGGTCTCTTTCTCTCTTCTCTCTCTCTCCTTTTCTCCCCTCTCTCTCTCTCTTCTTCCTCACTATCATATCTCCCCCATCCGGTAGCAACCTCGGCCTCACCTTCTTCCTCACGACCGACGGTCCGATCGTCTGACGCTAGATCTTCGGCAAGTACTGGATCGCCGGAGATTCGGTCGTCGTTGAAGGAAGAGGTGGCTTCATCCAAATCTATCACTTGGGCCTTCCCGCCCTTCGGTGGTTCTGAAAGTTGGAACTCTGAGTCGGATCCGTAGTCCACTTGTTCTGAATCAGTTGCCTCGTCATCGGGCTCACGACGGTCCGAAGGAGTGTGCTCGGAGGACTCGTGACCGTCGGAGTCACTGCCAGATGGTTCGCCGGAGGGTTCGTCTCCCAGAGAAGTGACGGCCGCCGAGTGAGGTGGTGGAGGAGCGTGTGCTTGTTCTTGTGGGGAAGCTTCCACGTCCTCCCCAATAGGTTGTTGCGGCGGTGCCGGCGATCTGCGCTCTTCCGATGACGAATGGATCGGGGACTGCTGAAGAACGCCCATGTACTGCTTCACCCGGAAATGGCTCGTGTACTCGCGTGTGCGGATGGCATCAGAAGTTTCCTCCACAACAGTAGGAGTGCGGGCACGAGTGGCTCGGTTCTGGATCATCATCTGATATGCACCGGCTCGAGAAGTGTGCGGAGTGGCAGACGTACCAACTATTCTACCCTCTCCTCCCCTAACGTCAACGCTCATCACTCCCGAGCCAGAAGCTCCCCCACTGGAGCTCTGGCCCGCCGTACCAGAGGCACGGCTTCTAGGTAGGACGGGTTGCACGTCTTGGGCAGGGCTCCTCGGCTCTGAGGAGTCCGTAGACGTGTCTTCTAAGCCTATGGAGATGCGGTACATCCTAACACTCATGGACCTACGGTCTGCCATGTTGAGCACGTTTGCAGGAATGTGCATTTCTACCTGACCAGGCCTCAGATTCTTCTTGTTGGCTCGGCCGATCTGCTGACTTTCGAAGCGGAGATGGCTTGATCTGCGTCGGACAGCACGGTTCTGATTCATGTGATCTCGGATAATCAGACTGAAGAAGCGCATCCAAGGGATGGATGTGTGTTTCGTACGCGCTGACCCAGCTCTGACGTCAGTGGTTATGTCTGCCCAAAGTTGTTGAGCAAAGTCGATCCGCCTCCCGTAGGCGACCGCATGGATGACGTGCCAGAACTGGGTGGATGCCTTGTCCACGCCGTGAGTCTTGGAAGAGAGCGTGCGGTTGAGGATGTTGAAGAAAGAGTACCAGATCGGGGGCAGCATTCCCTGAGTGATCTGAGAGATTCCTTTCGGCCTGTTGTTTTCGGTGTAGTGGACCCCGAGAGCGAGCACTTTGCTGAAGAGCTCAGGTCCAGACACGAGAGGGTCAAACGGGGCCTCCGGAGTTGCAGCTGGCAGACGAAGGATTCTGCGAAGATCCTCCATAGTGAAGACCAGGTCAGTGTGGTCCACCCGGCCGATGATAGTTGGCACCCCTTCCCGGTTCTCGACACGTGAAGTGTTCCAGAACTGCTGTAGATAGATCATCGGGATGTCAGCAGTGGCTTGCATCGCGTATGCAAGGGGATGAGCTCGGAGTATCTCGAGGACCACATCGTCTTGGACTGTGAAGTTTGCCAGGTCGACGAACTGATTGTTCTGGTGGATCTCATGGATTTCAGTCGGGTTGATGAGAGCGAGATCAGCAGCATTGGCGACAGGTGAGGTAGGAGCAATTGGTTGTTGATCAGCCATTTCTGCAAGACATTAAGTGTTAGAAACAATGCAACGTGAAAAGACTATACCCTCGACTAAGCGCGAGTCGGAAAACCTCGAAAACCCAATGATGAGAATTTCGTATTTTCCGAGTCGAAAAACGAGCAAACTATACGAGGGGAGTTTTCCGATTCGGAAAAGAGTGTTTTCCGATTCGGAAATGAGTGTTTTCCGATTCGGAAAACTCAACACTTAGGAAAAATAGCACAAGATAAAAGGACAAGTTTTCCGATTCGGAAAAGGTGATTTTCCGAATCGGGAAACTCCTACACTTAGAAAAATTTTGATATTAAAAAACACGTAGGTTTTCCGATTCGGAAAACATAGTTTTCCGATTCGGAAAATGTCTCAACACTTAACAAAAATTTAGCAAGACTTGGTCTCTCAAACGAGTCGGAAAACCTTGGAAACCCATAAGGGTAGTTCCATGTTTTCCGAGTTGGAAAAGATAAACATAAAAACCGAGACCAAGTCCGATTCGGAAAACATAGTTCTCCGAATCGGAAAACAAAACGACTGTTCATCGTTGACAGGTGCGGAAAACTTGAACATTCAAGTTTTCCGATTCGGAAAACTTGAATGTTCAAGTTTTCCGAGTCGGAAAACGACGACTGTTCGAGTTCTATACATAAAAACCGTTCTCCAAACGTCGATCTAAGGCCCTAAACTATCAACATGCATCCTAAATCAGTTCATAACAAGTTTCTAAGAAACAAAGGATCGTTTTAACGTCCCGAAATCCCATTCCAAGAAGTTTGGGTTTCGGGTAAGTTTTAAAACTTTTAGGCTTCGATCCAGGCCTTAAAACAGAAGATGTAGATGTTATAACTATATAAGGGTTGATCGTTTACTTACCAGGAATCCGAATATGTAAAAAGATCGACGATCAGAGCACAAACGAACGAAAACCGAAATCGAGCGCGAAGTGGGTTCGGGTGAGAACTCAGAGAGAAAAAGATGAAAATTTGAAATTTGTGAAAAGTTAAACTTGAAATCCGGTATTTATATTTTTACCGAATTACACTGTGTTTGGGTCAAAAACACTGTGTTTGGCTCTCCTTTTGGCTCTCTTAACCCGACTTTCACCATTTGGCAAAAACCACCCCTGGACTTGAAGTTTGGGGAAACTTACAAGCAAGTCCCTGAACTTGTATTTTCAGAAAGTTTCAAAACAGACCCTGGACTATAAGTTTCACAAGATTTGCAAAACGAGTCCCTGAACTTTCAGAAACAGAAAGTGGCAAATTTAGTCCCCGAACTTGTAAGTTCAAGACATGTACTCTACCGCCCTCAGAACTTTCAAGTTCACAAAAAAAAACTGACAAGTTCAGCGCTCGACTCCCGAGAAACGAGACTTACCTGGTGCATCTCACTGGGTTTAGTGTGAGTTCTGATCTGAAGTAACCAGAAGTCGTAGTGAGGATCCATACCTACAAAATAGAGTATAAGAATGGTATCCAAGGTGATGTGGATTCGAGAACGTTAGTGAGCACACCAAACATTAAAGACAGGACTTAGTACTCCCCCTTGATTCATGCAATCTCTCGCAGAGACTCCCCCTACATCCATGCATACAGTTAAGGACTCCCGACTCCCCCTATACCTCAGGCAGGAAGGTCAAGCATTCCTAATTTGCTTAGGAGAAAGAAGTGACGCTTCTCGTCAAACGGCTTGGTGAACAGATCAGCAAGCTGATAGTCACTCTCAACAAAGTATAGTTCAATGTTACCTTTCTCGACGTGATCTTTGATGAAGTGATATCTAATGTCAATATGCTTCGTCTGAGAATGTTGAACCGGATTTGCCGTGATCTGAATCGCACTTTTGGAGTCGCAGTAGATGGGAATTCGATGCATGGTGTATCCAAAGTCCGCAAGTTGGGTTTTCATCCACAGAACTTGCGAGCAGCAACAGGCGGCGGCTACATATTCTGCCTCCGCGGTGGATAGGGAGACGCAATTCTGCTTTCGGGATGACCAACTTACCAACTTGTCCCCGAGAAATTGACAGGCACCAGAAGTGCTTTTCCTGTTTAGCTTACAACCTGCATGGTTTGAGTCTGTATATGCAATTAGTTCAAAACCAGAATCCTTTGGGTACCAAAGGCCAAAATCCGGTGTGCCCTTCAGATACCTAAGGATTCTCTTGACTGCAGACAGATGTGAATCCCGTGGGTCACACTGAAAACGAGCGCAGACACCCGTGGAAAAGACGATATCTGGTCTACTGGCCGTGAGATATAAAAGGGAACCAATGATTGCCCGATAGGTTTTCTGGTCAACCGGTTTACCAGAAGTATCTGCAGTTAGTTGAAAATTCCTGGGCATTGGTGTGGCCGCAGAGTTTGAACCACCGAAATCAAATCGTTTTAAAAGATCTTGAACATATTTGGCTTGATTTATGAAAATGCCATCAGGGCGTTGTCGAACTTGAAGTCCTAAAAAGAACGTCAACTCGCCCATCATGCTCATTTTGAATTGGGATTTCATGGTGTTCTCAAACTCTTGGCACATCTCAGGCTTTGTAGACGCAAAGATAATGTCATCCACGTATATTTGAACGATAATTAAATCTTTACCTGACCTCTTGAGAAACAGAGTGGGATCGATTGTACCTTTCTTGTAGCCAACTCCTAGCAAGTAGTCAGTGAGTGTTTCGTACCATGCCCTCGGAGCTTGCTTGAGACCGTAAAGCGCCTTGTCCAAAATGTAGACGTGATTCAGAAATCGGGAATCGACGAACGCTTACGGTTGTTCTACGTACACTTCTTCTTGAAGAACTCCATTCAAGAAGGCACATTTGACGTCCATCTGATAGACTGTCATGTTTTTGTGTGCAGCATATGCTAGGAAGATTCGGATCGCTTCGATTCGGGCTACTGGCGCGTACGTCTCATCATAGTCGATACCCTCTTGTTGGCGATAACCCTTGGCGACCAGGCGAGCTTTGTTCCGGATGATGAGATTATTCTCGTCGGTTTTGTTCCGGAGTATCCACTTGAGGCCGATGATAGTCTTTCCCCATGGTCGTTCTACCAAGCGCCAAACTTTGTTTCTCTCGAATTCAGCCAGTTCATCTTGCATGGCGATCATCCAGTCGGGATCGGTGAGAGCTTGCCAAACATCCGATGGTTCAAAATCGCTCAAGAACCCACCGAATAGGATCAGATTTTCAGTGTGCTTTGCAGATCGAGTGGTTACAGGTTGTGAGGGACTCCCGATGATCTGGGAGGGGGGATGATCTTTTGTCCACCTGCGAGAGTGAGGGTGAGTGACATAAGCTTGTCGGTTGTTGGTGGCGTCGTTCTCATCTTGCACGGCAAAGACCTCTTGCTGGTTTCTACTTGATGATCCGGCCGTCGGATTATTCTGCGGTGATGCCTCTAACCGGGGCTCACACACTACCTGAGCATAAGTTCTCTGAGCTGAGCTAGGTGAAGGTAGTGGAGCATCTTCTGGGATGGGAGAAAGAGCAGGTTGAGGAGGCTGCTCTTGGAAAGGTTCCGGTGAGGCAGATGATGAGATTTCAGGGGGAGAGACCGCAGTAGATTCCGGAGACACTGAGTTTGTTGATGTACTTGTAGATGGCTCAGTGATGAAGGCATCGGAAGTCACGGAAGTAGAAGTTGAACCAGCATGAGCAGGAACTACAATCGGACCCGTGAGAGTGGGTAGATCATAATCTGCGAGGTCTAAGAAGTCTAGAGCAGAAAAGTTAGTGGAAGAATCTGTGCTTGGTGGTGCGGTGAACAGTTCAGGAAAGGCTGCATTCACATTACTTGAACTAGCCACAGAATAGGTTTCGGTTTCTGAAAAATCAACATTTGAGCTTTCCAGGATGGTTCGGGTTCGTTTGTTGAAAACCCGATAAGCCTTAGAGTTATGTGAGTATCCAATGAAGATAGACTCATCAGACTTGGGTTCAAACTTTCCCAAATCATCCCCGGTCGTTTAAAACATAGCATTTACATCCAAAGACTCGAAAGTAATCGATGTTAGGCTTACGCTGTTCGACCATCTCGTAGGCGGTTTTACCGGTCCGCTTGACGATCAGAGTCCGATTATGCGTGTAGCATGCTGTTGATACTGCTTCAGCCCAAAATGATTGAGGAACTCCAGAATGAGCCATCATGGATCTCGCTGCTTCAACCAACGTCCGGTTCTTCCTTTCTACTACCCCATTTTGCTGAGGTGTGCGCACTGCTGAGAAGTTGTGAGAGATTCCCACGTCTTCAAGAAAGGATTGCAACTTTGCATTGCGAAACTCGGTTCCGTTGTCACTTCTCAACTTCTTCACTCGGCGACCCAAGAGAACTTGAATTCGCTTGATGAAGGCAATGATTCGATTGGCAGCGTCAGACTTGGCTCGCAGGAATTCAACCCATGTGAACCTAGAGAACTCATCAACGAGAACTAACATGTATTTCTTTCTGGCTAAGCTCTCGGTTCTGGTAGGTCCACAAAGATCCATGTGAATCATGTCAAGGGGACTTTTGCTACTTGTATCCATCCTCGGTGGATGAGAGCTTCTCGTCATCTTTCCTTGTTCGCAAGCAGGACACAGTGTATCCTTGGAAAGGCGAGTCTCTGGTAGTCCCTTGACTAGATTTTTCGAAACCAGCTTGTTCATGTCTTTGAAATTCTGATGGCAGAGTCTTCGATGCCATAACCAACTGTCCTCCTTTGAAGCCTTTGCGAGTAGACAGATTGCATTCATTGGATCAGATATTGCTGCAAACTGAGGGTGTGTCTGAGGGATTGAACGGAAGACGGTGGAGTAAATATTGCCATTCCTTCGTGCACTAAGAATGACATTGTTATCTTCATCATTCACATTACTCCCGTATTGAAATTGCTTCACCCAGTATCCGTTGTCGCAGAACTGGCTGGAGCTGAACATGTTGAAACCTAACCCCTCGACATACCTTACATCTTTAATGATGTATTTCCCATCCGTAATTTTCCCATAACCCACCATTGGCCTAAGCGTCTTGTCGGCTGTTTTAACATATCCCTCGAACCTTTCAACATAGTCGAAAAGGAAGGATCTCTGACAAGTCATGTGTCTATATGCGCCGGAGTCGAAGTACCACACATGACTGACCTGCAATACAATTAAGCTTGTTTAGGGACCCATTGCCAAATGGGTTCCTGTGGGTTAGATACAGATAAATCTGTCGGTGAGGTCCCCTTTTCGGATTTCTCCTTAGGCTGAGGAGACTTCACTGACGAGGAGGATTTTCCTTTTCCTCTTTTTCTTCCCCTTCTCTTTCGGGATTTGACATTAGAATTGGGAGCATAGAAAGAGTTAGGCACACCATAACGCAGGAAATTATCAAACATAAAGCACATGTCATTGCGAAAAGTATTAAAAGCATCGTTCAAGTTGCGATTAGAATTAACAGACATGTTCAAATTCTTTCCTACACTAGGTGGAACATAGCCTAAACCCGCACGGCTAGGACTATGTTTCTTAGGAAAAGCAGAAAAAGAGTTGTTCTTCCCATGATGATCCTTTCTTGGTGGCTTCACATTCGGTCCACCATCTTTCCTCCTCGCATCTGCATGATAAGCATGGTGTGAGTCAGATGACGGTTTTGTGGGAATGGAGTTACCACCTTTTCTAGATGACTTTTTAGAAAATTTAGGTTTAGTGGAATTGAAAGGTTGATTTGGTTGTAACTGAGATGTCTCACCCACTTCAAAGGAACTTGAATGAAATTCAAGACTTTTAATGGGTTTGACTGAGTTACGAGCATCGTTAGACTTTGAATGCTTTTTCTGGAGTCCTTTGGGTGCGTGTGGCTTAACTGACTTGCCCTTGTCAGTCTTATCATCAACTGAATTTGAAAAGTAGAGATTTTCAAGATTCATCACTTTCCTTTTTAAAATGGAGTTAGACACCCGTTGGTTGGTTAAAGATTGGCGATACATTATCCGTTCATCATGATCAAGTTCTTTTAAAAGTTCAAAGTGGATATCTAGGATAACATATCGAGCCTGAAGATCCGCAACCTTGATTTGAAAATTAGTGAAAGCTGAGGTTGCGGTCTCACATTCTGAAGAAAGCCTAATTCTTTCGGCATTTGCCTCAAGCAAGTCTTTCTCCAGATTGCGAACCAAGGAATCTTTCTCCGACACAATGACCTTCAGGTTCAGGATTTGATGTTGACATGCATCCAAATCCATGGCTTTTAACCTAAGAGCAAACACCTCCTTTTCTAGCCTGACTAGGTCGGGACACTTAGTTGCGGAAGTATCCTCGGGTGGGATAACTAAGGTCTCCTCTGAAAGTTCCATTTCCCTAGTCTCATAGCTTGAGTTAAGGTCTGTGTAGTTGATGGGAGGCATTGCTACTCTAGGGGTTCTGGCCTTAATGCCTTCCCAGGTGGGTTTAGAGTTGGTTGGATCACTAGCCGGAACAAAGATTGGTCTATTGGGAGTAGGGCTAGTGGGTGGACTACTAGAGGAGCTGTTTGTTGGACTGATGGTTGTGGTTATGGTCTCACCGTTTATGACCTCGGTGTATGTGACAGTCTGCCTAACAAATTCCTCGGTCACATGTCCTCCTACTATTGCAGGTTTGGGCTTGGAGGCTGCCATATCCTCAAAGTTGTATAGATGAGAAGGTGCTTTATCTAAAACATGGTTTTCAGACAGACCTAGGCCGGGTTTAGCTGTGTAAAAGGGATTCTTTTTGGCATGCTGAGTGAGGATACTTAAAGTCTGTTCAGATTGTCCTCTTTTAAAATTGTTGTCCTCAAGCTCTTGTATTTTTGAAAACAACCGAGTTCTCTCTTCCGAAAGTAACTGGAATTTAATGTTGAGCTCCCCATGATTACTGTTAAGTTCCTCATGGGCTTTTTGAAGACAACTAAGTTTGTTTGACAAATTGGACTCTCTAATGCCAGACTCCAGTGTTTCACGGTTGTAAACTATGGTCAACTCCTCAAGAGAGTCTTTGTAAATTGCACTGTCGATTCTAAATTTCGTGACAAGAGTCCTCTCCGCTTGGAGACATCTCTCCAATTCACAAATTTTAGATTCTAACATTGCCACAGTGTCAGTTATATCTGGGATAGAGGATACCTCAGACGGATCTATGTCCTGATAAGTGCTTGGTCCAACGGCTTCCGATCCCTCGAAGTCAGCCATCAAGCAGGGACCTTGCACCAAGTGATCTTCCTCGTCTCAACTCTCCTCTTCACATACCCAGTTCTCTTCATCTACCATCAAAGCCACCCCTTTTTCTTTCTTCCTCATCAGTGAGGCCTTCCGCTCAAAGTACGCAGCATCCTTGTACTTCACAGAGCAATCTCGAGCGTAGTGTCCCAACTTTCCACACTTATAACAAGTGGTAGTGGGACTTGCGGTTTGTTGAGGAGTGGGGTTCTGGGTTATGGGACCCTGAGGAGGATTTGCCCTTTGAATTCCTTGATCATTGTGAATCGGTTGATCTTCCCTTTGAACATTCTTGGAACTGTTTCCCCTGGAATCGCCTCCGTGGTAGATGCCTTTCCCGTGATTCACTCTCTCATCTTGCCTTTGATCACCCCTATGCTGCTCATACCCGTATCCTGGCCCTTGATCTAGCCTTCCACTCTCGTATCTTCCTCCATATCCAATCTCATATCCCTGACGTTCAATATACCCAGATTCCGGAGTGTATTGCCTTAAGCTATTCCGGTAGTTGATGTTTGAGACTTGTCCTCTCCAATCTCCTTGACTACCTTGACCTCCTTGATAGTCAAGATAAGTGTTGTCTCTTCTCGGCTGATCTCTGTATCTGCCTTGATCTTCTCTGAACCTTCCCTGGTTGTTCCTATAACCTCCTTGGTCGTAAGCTGACATACCCCCTTGCAGATGGCTTCCTCTCCCTTGATTTCCGTACTGACCCCTTTCAGATTGGTAATGACCTCCTCTACCTTGCCCCATTCTTCCTCCACTGGGAAAACCGGATCCTCGTCCACGGTTGTATCCACGATTTACGTTCAATCGTTGTACGCTATGTGAAATGAGGGCAAGGGACTCATTCACATGGAAGAGTTCATCATCAGAGATGGAAATGATCACCGGTTCATCGGGATGTTGTACGCTTGAGCCATAGTTCTGGTTGAACTCTTGACTGTTTTCTTCAGGATAGTACTGGGGAGAGACGCTGTTGTATGGCATTGGTTGGACGGGAGCAGTGTTTGGTCCTCCAAAGGGCACGGCCGACAATTCCAGAGGATCAACTGCTCTCTTGGAGCGTCCGCCGGTGATGAAATCTTCGTGTTGAACCATCATACTGAACAAGTCATGCAGACCCAAGGTTCCCAGATTCCGGCTAAGCTGAATGTTGATGGCCATGTTTTGCCATTCTTGATTGAGATTCTTCAGGAACTTCACATTCACTTCATACTTTGACTTCTCAACCCCGAGTCGTCTCAAGTCGTTGACGAAAGCGTTCAATCTTTGATAAGAGTCAATGAGGGATTCGTTTTCCCTAGCTTTGAAGCCTTCGTAAGCATTGAGGGCACTTTCCTTCTGACTCTCCACAGCAGAGTCGCCTCCCTGCATCTGTTGTTCAATTTCCAACCAAACGTCTCGTGCGTTGGTCAGACTGTCCACTCTAGCGTACATATCATTTGGGAGAGCCATAATCAGGAGGGTCAGTGCACGCTTGTCAATGAGATGTCAGGCTCTTTGTTCGGGATTGAACATCTCAACAGGCTTCTCGACCACGTACGCCGGAAGTTCGGGACAAGTATCGGTCTTTGGTACGGCGGCGACGGTGACGGTCGGTCGGATAGGTCCTTCTCGAATGGACTTCATCAGGTTTTCATCAAGCAGGTCGAGGAAGTGAATCATCCTGCGTCTCCATTGTTGGTACTCGCCCATCACCAGGACGGGAGGGCGAGTTTCGGAACCTATCCCAAGGATTTCCTTCGACATTTTTTTTTTTTAAAAAAAATGAGACCTCCTCGTACGATTCGCTTGGCTTAAAGCAGAAGAAAGGTTTTCGAAAAACGGGAATTTTGAGCGCCTCGGGACACAAAAAGCTTGGAAAAAGTAAAGGGTTTTGAAAGCAAGCTTAGTGTCGGATTTGAGAAACAAAACTACAAGAGTTTCGGCTCAAAGAAGCGAAATCCGACTTGGAAACAGATGTTTTCCGATTCGGATTTGGCTCAAAATGGCTGGATGAGGAAAACAGCCTTTTCCGATTCGGAAAATACAGTTTTCCGATTCGGAAAGGTTTGGGTGCGGAAAAAAGGAAATTTGGAAAAGAGACTTTTCAGGAGCAAGACCCCAAGTCAGAGACTCGTTCTCCGATTCGGAAAACAGTGTTTTCCGATTCGGAAAAGGAGAGTTCTCCGATTCGGAGAAGATGCAATTTCCGACTCGGAAAATTTGAGCTGGAATTTCAGCTCTTGTTTTCCGATGCGGAAAACCTGCACAGAAAACTCCGAGAAATTTCTTAAAAACGCTTAAAACCTCTTAAAAATCAGTGTTTAGACCCCCAAATTGTAGGAAAAAACTTAGAAATCATTGGGGAATCACTTAACACTTAATTTTACCCTTTTAAAACCACCTTTTGGATTGAAAACCCAAAAGTTTTGAAAAACCCAAAACTTAAAAACCTTTTAAAATCTTATCAAAATCAAAGACAAAAGCCAAGGAATCAACAAGTTTGGCTCTGATACCAATTGTTGTCCCAAAAACAATGAAGTAGAAGAAGAAATGGATGGAAATCCTATAAGTGTGATTGAAATCAATAAAAAGCTTGAATAATCTTAACAATGGAGGAATGTTGCCCAAAAAGGTAATATGATTCAATCAATGAAAACCCTAACATCTCTTACCTTTTATAGGTAAGAGAAAGTTACACAAAAGTACGATAAAGGCCCCCGAGGTTACACACCTCTAAACAAGGGCAGTAAAACTGTAAATTGTTTACAAGGTAAATCAAACTAACTATTGAAAGCATGTAAAGATAGTGAATTCTGACTCTTCACAACAAGAGGTCCTACACCATGCATTAGACTTCTGATCTCGTCCCACATAGCCTTGCCAGTGTCGTTGCAATCAATGTTAGCATATATCTCATTTGGCAGACTCTGAATGAGATATGACTTGGCAAGAATGTCACCTCTAACTCTATTTGCTTCCTCCGGAGTAAAGTTGGTATCATCTTTTTCAACACGTCCACCAACTATTGGTGGATTTCCATCAGGAACTGCTGGAATTTCAGTGTAGTACTTCACGGGTCCATTCCGGAGGGACTCCATGATTTGCTTGTGAAGAGGTTGCTTTGCCACGAAGTCTAAGAATCGCGACTTCCATTGCGAAAAGTCTCCACGGAACAGTACCGGAGGACGGGTATCGGACCCGATTGCTAAAGCATCACGTGTGTTCATGGTTGATTACGGATCTTAAACCACTTAGTTTGATCCGGTGGTTGGATTGGTGAAAATGTTCAAGTATGAGTTTCGGTATGGGCTTTGGTATTGGCTTTTGTGCTAAAAGGACTTAGAAAAAAAATTCAGGAGTGCTGGAGCTCAGGAGTGCTGGAGCTGAAAAGACTTAGAAAAATTTCAAAAGTGCTGGAGCTCAGGAGTGCTGGAGCTGAAAACACTTAGAAAAAATTTCAAAAGTGCCGGAGCAGAAAACCCAAATCTAAGTGCTGGAGCTGAAAATACTTAGAAAAATTCAGGCACGCCGGAGCTGAAAATCCAAAACCTCAATGACGAAACTAACTTTTCTTCACCGGTACCAACACTCAAAGGATCAAGAGCAAGTGGTAGGCTCTGATACCAATTGTGGGTTCCAAATCAACCACAATGAACACTTAGATTTTATATGGTAAACTTTAAGTACAAGATCTAGAGTGATGGAATAATGGTAATGATCATGATGAAAAATAGACTAAGTGTAAAAGTCTTCAAATGATTCATAAGCTCTCAAATGATTACAAGGGAAGTGGAAAGTACAAATGAGGAATTAAGGTCCTATTTATACTAAACTTAAAAGGGCCAAAAGGCCTTAGAAAGCATGGGCCTAAACACTTGGGCCAAAATATCAAAATTACAATTAAAGAACATACTTTCAATTAATTACAAATTGACACAACTAACAAATAAATCTAACATAAAGATAAGATACTGTAATGCCCCAACTAAACTTCGGTATAAAGCAAGTCCTTGAACTGGGCGACCGCATAAAGTAAATGGTTATAAGGCTGAGCTGCAGACCATGCATGCATTAAATGCATGGTAAGGTTACTTTAACACGTATGTGTATCTAGTGGATCTTGTGTACTATTTTCATTTAAATATACCCATTCGTAAGAAAACATAATCGGTAGGGGCAAACAGTTGCTTTTGGGGGTTGATAAGTACGGAGGGATGTCCCTTTTGTACTTTGTTAGTAAAGCATGGTAGTCCTTTTTGTGCATTTAAGACAATAAGACAAATAGGAAAGTCTTCAGGGATAAGCCTTTGATCAGCGGCTAGGGGTCGCTGGTCCTTGAGACATCAGCTGTCGCTGAGGCTTGATTCCTTCAAATCGTCAGCTATGAGTAGTTAGGTAGCTATCACTGAAATCCGTCTTCAGATCATGAGCGATCATGACTCTATCATCAGCTACCTCTTCGACATCGTTGATGGCTCTTGTAGCTTGACTTCTTTGTCTTCAGGGATGATACTTTATTTCTTGATATCTTCCATCAGGGTACTGAATAGACTCAGTAAAATCCTAGACTTAGATATATACATGATAAGTATAGCTTGAACAAATAAGAACTATCAAATAATATTATTAGTGATAATTGCCCAAACTTGAGTATGAATAAAGTATCTACAGTAAGTAAGATCAGGGCCATCTATTTCATCGGTTTTAGGAGAGCTAGATCAACAATGCAAGTGAGTCAAGCTACTTGTGAGCTACTCGGGATCAACTCGTTAAAAGTTTGATTCAAGCTCGAACCGACGTCGAGCTTCATTTTAAGCTCATTTAATAAACAAGCTCGAGCTTGAACCTTTATAATTAAGCTCGCGAGTCTAAACGGGTTTCAGTTAATGTATAATAAAAATATATTTTTTAAATAATAATTAATTAAATAATAAGTACTATGAAAATAAAAAAATTAACTAAAAAATAAGAAAAAAACATATTAAGTAATGATTTGTACGTAAACGAGTTGTGCTCGAGCTGAACCCTAGCTTGCCATATTCTTGACGAGCTCAAGCTCGACACATAAGGCTTCGAACGAGCCAAGCTTGAGCTTTATAAACTGAAATGAGTCAAGCTCGAGCTCAGCTCGACTTATTAAAACCCCTGATTCTCAACAAATTTTGTAATTTTATAAAATGAAAAACGTAAACTCCATCATTACAACTAAAAGCGTTTTTAATGAAATCTGGAAATGACAACTTAACTCTATTTTTTGAAAACTTTTTCTAGTAAACTGAAAATAGTTTCTCACAACTAAACACACACTTAATCATTTAAAATAGAACTAGTGTCAGAACGGCGTGAATAACTTTTTAGTAATATATATATTGTCATCATCGTTCCCTGTATTTGTCCAAAACCATTGTCACCAAATCGAGATGCTTTCATATAATATTGGTTTATATAAAACGAAAAAAAGAGAATGTTTAATAAGTGCATGAATTATTTTTTCAAATAAATAAAACTAACTATTTAACCCAAAAATGTATAAAAATTTAGATTAACATTCAAACTACTATATTATCCTTTATATAATCATTTTCAATTCCAACATTTCCCTTTTTACACTAATGTGGGACAATAAAAAAATAACCACTTAATCAATACTTGAAACCTCATTGCGTCATGTCATCTTCTTTGTTTGGTTTTTTAATATACTGGTATATATTGATTGATTGTTAGCATGTTATTAAAGTAATTCAAGATTTTTCAAATAAAATTAGTTAAAAAATAAAAATGATTAACTATTGTACGAAAACTTTTTTCATATAACAAATAACTATTCAGTCCATAATTGGATCAAAATTCGAATAAACATATAAGTTACTGCCTTAAACACAATTCATGGGTGAGTTTGAGATTAAAAGTAATTAAGAGTCCAAATCCTTTATTACCTATTTACATTAACTCTTTTTCTCACACAATCCTTCGTCACATTAGCAATGGGTACAACAGATAAATTATGAAATTAATGACATTCATTAAATTTTGTTTTTAATTTGAAACAGAAGGCTACATTTGCTAATTTATTAATTAAGAAAGAAAAATATGTACATCTAAATAGTATGATAACTAATATTGTAAAAAAATATATAATAAAAAACTTAGTATATAAATAATATAAAAATATATTAATTAATCATCAATATAAATTACTATAACGAATCATTTATTATTAAAGGATTAATGATATAATATAAACAAATATTATATTTTTATTAATGCAATCTGTAAGTCATAAATTAATATACGTAAATGTATATAACTATAAAAAGAATTAAGTACTGATTTTAATTCTATTTATGTTACTTTATTATTTATTCTATTTCTTTATGTTATTAAGCATTCATTTTTTTCATTTTTTTTAATCAATCATTCACTTTCTCCTATTTAAGCATAAGTGGAGTTCGTTGTTGTTGTTGTTGGACAAGTTAATAGTAAAAGTCAATTACATATTTTTTATAAAGGTTATTGTCTTTAAATTAAAGGACCTAAATGTGTAAATGTATATGTATAAATATATTATTCAGAATTTAAATTACGCCTTAAATGCTTTTTATATTGAGATTTAAATTAATAAAAATAAAAGCTTAGGTAATATATATATATATATATATATATTATGGGTTGAGTTCCGTTGTTAACCACAAATAGTGTGTTAACCGTGTTAACCGTGTTAACACATGTGCACAAGGCAATTTGGGCAATTTGAACAGAGACTAACACATGTGCACACCCACCACCATCACAACTACCACCACCACCATCACCACACCCAACACATGTGCACAGCCCCCACCATCACCACACCCATCACCCGGTGAACACATGTGCACAGCCACCACCACCACATCTACCACCACCACCACCATCACCACCCGGTAAACACATATGCACACCCACCACCATCACAACTACCACCACCACCATCACCACACCCAACACATGTGCACAACCACCACTATCACAACTACCACCACCTCCATCACCACACCCACCACCCGGTGAACACATGTGCACAACCACCACCATCACCACCACACCCACCACCACCACACCCGCTACCACTAGTCCATCACCACCACACCCACCACTATTAGTCTACCACCACCACAACCACCAGCACTACAGCTGCCGCCACCACCACCACTACAGAGGGAGGGAACACGAATAGCAAAATAGATCATTAATCGAACCTTTTCCAGATCTGGGTAGGGCTTGTCGCCGGAAGGGGGGATTGCATCAAACGGTCGTCGCCGGAGAGGGGGATTGCATCAGATGGTCGTCGCCGGAGGCGGGATTGCATCAGACGGTCCGATGTGCATCAGACGGTCGTCGCCCGAGGGGGGAATGCATCAAGCGGTCCGATCTGCATCAAACGATCGTCGCCGGCGGTTCGATCTGCATCAGACGTGTCGCGCCGGAGGAGGGATTGCATCAGGCAGTCCGATCTGCATCAGACGGTCGTCGCCGGAGGGGGGATTGCATCAGACGGTCCGATCTACACGGTAGTGGTGGAAGGCGGCGGTTATGGTGGTGGAAGACGGAGTAGATCTGGTAGTGGTGGTGGAAGGCGGCGACCGACGGCGACCGGCGGCTGTGGTGGTGGAAGGTAGCGATCAGCGGCTGTGGTGGTTGTGGTGGTGGTGATGGAAGGAGGATAGTGGCGTATGAGGGGGGAGGAGAAGAGGTGGTGGTGGTGGAGATTGGGTATATCATTTCATTTCTTGATTAATTTAATAAATAAAAATCAAATTACAAAAATCAAATTGCCTTGTGCACATGTGTTAACACGGTTAACACGGTTAACACGGTTAACACACTATTTGTGGTTAACAACGGAACTCTCCTCTATATATTATATTATATTTGTATGAGAGAAGTATTATAAGTTATATTAACTTTTTATTTAAATTAGAAAAGATAATTAACAATAAGTTGTGACAATCAATTTGTTTATTTTTTTAAAAGTAAATAGTAAACTAAAAAAAGAAAAAAGAAATATGTAGTATATGGTTTTTTATGGTGAATTCTATCCCCACCCCCTTATCAAGGGGTGGGAGTTGGTGGTGTGTGTATCTATGTGGGACCCAGTGGTGGGTCCCAGTATTATTGTGTGT
This sequence comes from Centaurea solstitialis, assembly GCA_030169165.1. Lineage (NCBI taxonomy): Eukaryota > Viridiplantae > Streptophyta > Magnoliopsida > Asterales > Asteraceae > Centaurea > Centaurea solstitialis. The sequence continues at coordinate 47,848,018 of CM058041.1, read as the reverse complement.
GTATCGGGTATGTATTCATTTTGACTTTATGAAAATTTAAGAAGACAAAGTATAACGTTTGAGTTTGGTGAATCAACGTCAAATATTGTAATATTTTACGATTTTGTTATGAATTAATTAGAAGTCTAAAAGAACTATCATAAGCAAATCATCAACTCCATAAAAAATGCTTATGAAAAATATATAATATATAAGTTAAAATCTCTAAAATACAAACAAAATTCATAGAAAAGGAATATACAAATGAGGCTTATATTGTAATACTTTACGATTTTGTTATGAATTAATTAGAAGTCTAAAATAAATATCATAAACTGTTGTCCCATAAAACACAAAGAAGATGAAGAAATGGATGGAAATCATGAATGTGTGATTGAAATCATGTAAAGAGCTTGAAAAGTGTTCAACAATGGTGATATAGCCCAAAATGGTAAAGTATGAAATCAATACCAAAACCCTAAACATCCTTTACCTTTTATAGGTAGAAGGAAGTTACAAGAAATGTCAACACAGGCCCCCGAGGTTCCAAACCTCAAACAAGGGCACAAACAAAAGATGTTGTTTACAAACTAAGGAAGTTAAACTAGAAAGCTATTAAAGATAGTGAATTCTGACTCTTCACAACAAGAGGTCCTACAATCTCCCCCTTTGTGAAGAAGTCAGAATGGTGGTGGAAGCTCCAGAGCAGGCTCCCACTTGGACATCTGCAGGTATTCCTCCCACTCGCCGATTATCCGCGCTCTCATCTGCATCGCTGCCTCGACCCGTCTGTACATCAACCGTTCCTTGAGCTTCCTCTCGATCAATCTCATCGCCTCCAGCAGCTTTCCTTTTCCGTCTATGATTCTCCGACTCGGTATCTGATCCGCCAGTAGTCTACTCTGCATGCCATTGTAGACATAAAGAAGGGTCCCATCGCAGAACTTGGAGAGCTCGCCAAATCTCATAAACCTGCGCTCCCTCTTCTTCTGTGTGATGTAAAGAACCCCATGCTCAGGTATCCTGGTTGGCATGTACGGAGTGTAGGCATCGATACCAGGAACGAGCAGGTTTGGTCTAAGCAGGTTGACCTTCGGCTGGCGGCTTTCGATTGCAAGCTGGTAGTCCGTCACTCTCGCGAGAGAGATTGCGTGACGGACGTATTTCTCCAATATCTCTGTGCCATCTCTGTAGTGCTCTGGTCGGAGAATCGGGCCTTGGAGGTACTTGATGAGTGAGAGAAGATCTTCTAGATGCACCCGATCCAAGTCAGCTTCCGTGAAGGTCCAGTTCTGCAATTCACCTCGAGGAACACCGGTGCCGTACATGCGGACATCGTACTCAAGGAATAACTGATGGCCATGTCTGTAGGGGCGCATTGCAGTTACCTTGGTAAAGCGACGTCGGATCCTTTGGCGTCCATGAGTGGCCCAGTTGCACATACGCTGATGCACATAAGCTGTTCTTCGTCTCTTGGTCTTGATGTGAGAGATCCCGAAGTAGACCTTTCGGGACCAGGCATGCAGCTTCTCTTGTTGGTAGATGCGGGTGAACGATTCCTCAAGGAATGGACGGAAGATGACTGAATGGTTCCAGTTGAGCTGGATGACGGTTGGAGCGGCGGTCTCTGGGTCAGTAGTGTGAATAGTTCGTGGAGCGTCTGGAGTGGGGAACACAAATGCCGCGGAGAGGTTGGAGTAGTCAGAATCCCGGACAATGTCGTCTCCCTTCTGGTATATCCTGAGACTCTGAGCAAGCGACCGCAAGATCTTCCGGGCTGCTTCCGGAATCTGGAACTCTGAGGGATCCGTCGGTGCTGCTTCTGGGAGAACGGCTTCAATCTGAGCCGTGTCCGTCATCTGGGGAAACTGTACTGACTCCCCTTCCGAAATCCGCTCGTATCTCCAACTCCCCATGTCCGGGATATCCTCCGTGTCCGAGTCGACATAGGGAGCGTCAACAGCAGCAGTTTCTGAGGGAGCACTCGAAGGGGCGGCCGTGGAAGCTGGAGTAGAGCCGGAACCAGAGGCAGAATGGAGGTCGGTGCGAGGCCTTTTGGATGAAGCCTGCACCTCCCCCTCATGAGGACCCGGTGCCGAGTCATCAGGGTCATCATGCCTCCTTTTGGAAGGCTGAGCCTGAGACCGACACATGGCCTCCAGTTCCCGGACTCTTTGCTGGAGGATCTCGATCTGGGCTTCCTGATCTCTGACTTGGGCGGAGAGGCGATCGTTCTGAGTCGTGTATGAAGAGATGACGAATGCGTGTTCCGTCTCAGTAACGTAGCCTGGAATCGGAGGTAGTTCGCCCGAAGTCGGAGGGGCAAGCCTGAGGACGTCTTCTGATGGCCTGGGAATGGGAGCTTCAGTAGAAGGGGCAGCCTCGGAGTGTTTGCCCTTCAATCGCCGTTTGAGCTCATAGAGCTCCTCATCCCTGTCTTCTTGAAGCTTGCGTGACGCCTCAAGATCGGCCAGTCGTTTCCTCTCCGTCTCGGCCAAGGCTTTCTCAAGTGCCTCGACCCGTGCATCTCGAGCCCGGTTGGCTTCCTCCACCGCGAGTAACCTGCTTTGGACGACTTTTAGGATGTCGTCCGAATCCGTCGGACCTAAAAGTCCCGTTGGTGCAGGGGTGGTTTTAGGGATTCCACCCGAATCCGTCAGGCCTAAAAGCCTCGGTGTTGCGTGAGCATCTTTAGAGACTTTGCTCGAGTCTGTCGGACCTTGTCCCGGAAGTACAACGCCCGGTGCCACTTGGGCTCCAGTTGACGAGAAGAGTCCTATTGAGGTGCTCTCTCGGCCTGACGTCACCGCTGGAATGATGTTGACGGTGTCAGGGCTTCCGGTGGATCCTCGAAGGGCGTCACTCGACGCACCGACTCTCCCCGTTCCGGCCTCGCCACTTGGGCGGGCTGATGATGCATCAATCAGTGTCCTATCCAAATGAACGACTTGAAAAGTCTCGGTGATTGGCTCTAGGACTACTGGTGCATGGAAAGAAGTCGAGAGGCGGGGCGGTTCCTCTCTCATTTCAACACCAACAGACTCCAAGTGAGTGGTTGGTAGAAGTTAAGCTAAATCCCCGCGTGAAGATGAAACGACCATCTGTTGAGAGATGGTCGAGTGGTCGGTTGGGGCGTGCAAATGCGCTAGTTGGCGGCTAGCGTCTTGACCAGACACCGTAGGGTGTCCAGTCTCAGTGTGGGTTGCCTCTGTGGTGGATGGACTCAAGGTAAGAGGAACTGCCGTTTCTAACCTGTGCGGCTCTACTTCTACGTCCGCATCCTCTAATTGAGCCCAAAGCTCCCCTAGTTTGACCTCAACATCTGCGGTCTCTTTTTCTCTGTACTCTCTCTCCTTTTCTCCCCTCTCTCTCTCTTCCTCTTCACTGTCATACCTTCCCCAGCCGGTAGCAACCTCGGCCTCACCTTCTTCCTCACGACCGACGGTCCGGTCGTCTGATGCTAGATCCTCGGCAAGTACTGGATCGCCGGAGATTTGGTCGTCGTTGAAGGAAGAGGTGGCTTCATCCACATCGATCACCTTGGCCTTTCCGCCTTTAGCTGGTTCTGAAAGTTGGAACTCGGAGTCGGACCCGTAATCCACCTGCTCTGATTCGGTGGCCTCGTCATCGGGCTCACGACGGTCCGAAGGAGTATGTTCTGGAGACTCATGACCGTCGGAGTCATCGCCGGAAGGATCGCCGGAGGGTTCTGCTGCTTGAGACGCACCGGCCGCTGCAGGTGATGGTGGAGGAACGTGTGCTTGTTCTTGTGGGGAAGCTTCCACGTCCTCCCCAGTTGGTTGAGGTTGTTGCGTCGGTGTTGGCGATCGGCGTTCTTCCGATGACGAGTGAACGGGGGATTGTTGAAGGATCCCAGTGTACTGCTTCACCCGGAAGTGACTAGTGTATTCACGTTCGCGGGCAGCTATGGTTGTTTCTTCTACAACTGTCGGTGTACGAGCTCGACGGGTGCGATTCCGGAGCATCATCTGATAGGCGTCAGCTTGAGACATGTGTGGCGTGGCGGACGTTCCAACAACTCTACCCGCTTCACCCCTCACGTCTACTCTCATCACTCCCGAGCCAGAAGCTCCCCCACTGGAGCTCTGGCCCGCCGTGCCGGAGGCACGGCTTTTAGGTAGGACGGGTTGCACGTCTTGGGCAGGGCTCCTCGGCTCTGAGGAGTCCGTAGACGTGTCTTCTAAGCCTATAGAGATTCGGTACATCCTAACAGCCTCAGACCTACGGTCCGCCAAGCCAAGTACGTTTCCAGGAATAGGCATTTCAATCTGACCTGATCGAAGACTTCGGCGGTTCGTCCTGCCGATCTGAACGCTCTCGAAGCGAGGGTGGCCGGATCTGCGTCGGATGGCCTGATTTTGCTGCATGTGCTCGTGAATAAGCAGACTGAAGAACCTCATCCACGGAATGGATGTATGACGGGTTCTTGCGGATCCTGGGCGAACGTCAGTGACCATGTCAGCCCAAATTTGTTGGGCGAAGTCAATGCGCCTTCCGTAGGCGACCGCATGTATGACGTGCCAGAACTGAGTTGAAGCCTTGTCCACTCCGTGGGTCTTCGAGGACAAGGTCCTGTTGAGGATGTTGAAGAATGAGAACCAGATCGGTGGCAGCATCCCCTGGGTGACTTGAGAGATTCCCTTCGGTCGGTTGTTTGCAGTGTAGTGGACCCCGAGAGCGAGTACTTCGCTGAAGAGCTCGGGTCCAGAAACCAGTGGTTCGAACGGGGCCTCAGGGGTGGCGGCAGGCAGATGGAGAACGCGCCTCAGGTCTTCCAAAGTAATAGTGAGGTCGGTGTGATCAACACGCCCGACGATGGTCTGCACGCCATCACGTGTCTCCACAGTAGATGTAGCAAAGAACTGCTGCAGGTAGATCATGGGGACTCTAGCAGTGGCTTGCATCGCGTACGCCAGTGGATGCGCACGAAGGATCTCTAGTACCACCGCGTCCTGAGCAGTGAAGTTGGACAGATCAACATATCCGTTGTTCTGGTGAATGGGGCGGATGTCAGATGGTGCGAGGAGAGCTCGCTCAGCAGCGTTGACAGGGGAAGTAGGAGCAATCGGTTGATCAGCCATTGCTGACACGACAAAAGAGAAGTTAAGTGTTAATAAGAATGCATCGTGAAAAGACTATACCCTCGACTAGACGCGAGTCGGAAAACCTCGAAAACCCATAAATGAGTATTTCGTATTTCCCGAGTCGAAAAACGAGCAAACATACGAGGGGATGTTTTCCGATTCGGAAAAGGTACTTTTCCGAATCGGGAAACTTCAAACACTTAGAAAATTTTTGAGTCCAATAAAACACAAGTTTTCCGATTCGGAAAAGGCACTTTTCCGATTCGGGAAACTCCCACACTTAGAAAAATATAGCAACACTAACAAGTAGGTTTTCGTTTTCCGATTCGGAAAATGTGAAACACTTAGAAAAATTTTGAAAGACTTGGTCTCATACGTGATTCGGAAAACCTCGGAAACCCGTAAGGGTAATTCCATGTTTTCCGAATCGGAAAAACTTAGCTTGAAAACCGAGACACAAGTCGGATTCGGAAAACTTGATAATCCGATTCGGATTTATCTAGTTTTCCGAATCGGAAAACGAACAAGAACACTCATCGTTGATGAATGCGGAAAACTTGAACATTCAAGTTTTCCGATTCGGAAAACTTGAATGTTCAAGTTTTCCGATTCGGAAAACGAGAACCGTTCGACTTCTAAACTCAAAACCGTTCACCGAACGTCGATCTAAGGCCCTAAACTATCAACATGCATCCTAAATCAGTTCATAATAAGTTTCTAATCAACAGAGGATCGATTTAAAGCCCCGAAATCCCATTCCAAGAAGTTTGGGTTTCGGGTAAGTTTTGAAAAGTTTAGGCTTCGATCCGGACCTTAAAACGACAGATTAAGACGTTATAACTATATAAGGATTGATCGTAATCTTACCAGGAATCCGAAAACGTAATCTGATCGACGAACGGAGCAAAAACGAACGAAAGCGGATCGAGCGCGAGAGCGGTTACCGGGTGAGAGTTCAGAGAGGAAAAAGTGAAAATTTGATTTTTGTGAAAAGTAAATCTTTGAAACCGGTATTTATCTTTTTACCGAATTACACTGTGTTTGGGTCAAAAACACTGTGTTTGGCTCTCCTGATGACTCTCTTAACCCGACTTTCACCTATTGGCAAAAACCACCCCTGGACTGAAGTTTCAAGGAAACTTACAACTAGTCCCTGAACTTGTAATTTTAAGAAGTTTCAAAACAGACCCTGGACTACAAGTTTCACTAAAGAGCAAAACGAGTCCCCGAACGTTTAAGAATCAGAAAATAGCAAAGTTAGTCCCCGAACTTGTAAGTTCAAGACATGTACTCTACCACCCCCTGAACTTTCAAGTTCACAAAAAGTTTACAAGTTCAGCGCTCGACATCCGAGAAACGAGACTTACCTGGTACGTCTCGACAAGGTTTTGCGCGAGTTCTGATCTGAAGTAACCAGAAGTCTTAGTGAGGATCCACACCTACAAAAGAAAGAACAATATGGTATCCAAGGTGTTGTGGATCCGAGAACGTCAGTAAGCACACCAAATATTGAATACAGGGCTTAGTACTCCCCCTTGATTCATGCAGGCTCTCGAGAATTCCTACAGACTCCCCCTACACTCATGCATGCATAAAATGAACTCCCGACTCCCCCTAGACCTCAGGCAGGGAGGTCTAGCATTCCTAACTTGCTTAGGAGGAAAAAGTGACGCTTCTCGTCAAACGGCTTGGTGAACAGATCAGCAAGCTGATAGTCACTCTCAACAAAGTATAGTTCAATATTACCTTTCTCGACGTGGTCTTTGATGAAATGATATCTAATGTCGATATGCTTTGTCCGAGAATGTTGAACCGGATTTGCCGTGATCTGAATCGCACTTTTGGAGTCGCAGTAGATGGGAATTCGATGCATGGTGTATCCGAAGTCAGCTAGTTGGGTTTTCATCCACAGAACTTGCAAGCAGCAGCAGGCGGCGGCTACATATTCTGCCTCCGCGGTGGATAGGGAGACGCAATTCTGCTTCCGGGATGACCAACTTACCAACTTGTCCCCGAGAAATTGACAGGCACCAGAAGTGCTTTTCCTGTTTAGCTTACAACCTGCATGGTCTGAGTCTGTATATGCAATTAGTTCAAAACCAGAATCCTTTGGGTACCAAAGGCCAAAATCCGGTGTGCCCTTCAGATACCTAAGGATTCTCTTGACTGCAGACAGATGTGAATCCCGTAGGTCACACTGAAAACGAGCGCAGACACCCGTGGAAAAGACGATATCTGGTCTACTGGCCGTGAGATATAAAAGGGAACCAATGATTGCCCGATAGGTTTTCTGGTCAACCGGTTTACCAGAAGTATCTGCAGTTAGTTGAAAATTCCTGGGCATTGGTGTGGCCGCAGAGTTTGAACCACCGAAATCAAATCATTTTAAAAGATCTTGAACATATTTGGCTTGATTTATAAAAATGCCATCAGGGCGTTGTCGAACTTGAAGTCCTAAAAAGAACGTCAACTCGCCCATCATGCTCATTTTAAATTGGGATTTCATGGTGTTCTCAAACTCTTGGCACATCTCAGGCTTTGTAGATGCAAAGATAATGTCATCCACGTATATCTGAACGATAATTAAATCTTTACCTGACCTCTTGAGAAACAGAGTGGGATCGATTGTACCTTTCTTGTAGCCAACTCCTAGTAAGTAATCAGTGAGAGTTTCGTACCATGCCCTCGGAGCTTGCTTGAGACCATAAAGCGCCTTGTCCAAAATGTAGACGTGATTCGGAAATCGGGAATCGACGAACCCTTCCGGTTGTTCTACGTACACTTCTTCTTGAAGAACTCCATTCAAGAAGGCACATTTGACGTCCATCTGATAGACTGTCATGTTTTTGTGTGCAGCATACGCTAGAAAGATTCGGATCGCTTCGATTCGGGCTACTGGCGCGTACGTCTCATCATAGTCGATACCCTCTTGTTGGCGATAACCCTTGGCGACCAGGCGAGCTTTGTTCCGGATGATGAGATTATTCTCGTCGGTTTTGTTCCGGAGTATCCACTTGAGGCCGATGATGGTCTTTCCCCATGGTCGTTCTACCAAGCGCCAAACTTTGTTTCTCTCGAATTCAGCCAGCTCATCTTGCATGGCGATCACCCAGTCGGGATCGGTGAGAGCTTGCCAAACATCCGATGGTTCAAATTCGCTTAAGAACCCACCGAATAGGATCAGATTTTCAGTGTGCTTTGCAGATCGAGTGGTTACAGGTTGTGAGGGACTCCCGATGATCTGGGAGGGGGGGTGATCTTTTGTCCACCTGCGAGTGTGAGGGTGAGTGACGTAAGCTTGTCGGTTGTTGGTGGCATCGTTCTCATCTTGCACGGCAAAGACCTCTTGCTGGTTTCTACTTGATGATCCGGCCGTCAGATTATTCTGTGGTGATATCTCCAACCGGGGCTCACACACTACCTGAGCATAAGTTCTCTGAGCTGAGCTAGGTGAAGGTAGTGGAGCATCTTCTGGGATGGGAGCAAGAGCAGGTTGAGGGGTCTGCTCTTGGAAGGGTTCCGGTGAGGCAGTTGATGAAATGTCAGGGGGAGAAACCGCAGTTGATTCCGGTGACACTGAGTTTGTTGATGTACTTGTAGATGGCTCAGTGATGAAGGCATCGGAAGTCACGGAAGTAGAAGTTGAACCAGCATGAGCAGGAACTACAATTGGACCCGTGAGAGTGGGTAGATCGTAATCTGCGAGGTCTAAGAAGTCTAGAGCAGAAAAGTTAGTGGAAGAATCTGTGCTCGGTGGTGCGGTGAACAGTTCAGGAAAAGTTGCATTTACATTACTTGAACTAGCCACAGAATAGGTTTCTGTTTCAGAAAAATCAACATTTGAGCTTTCCAGGATGGTTCGGGTCCGTTTGTTGAAAGCCCTATAAGCCTTTGAGTTATGTGAGTATCCGATGAAGATAGACTCATCAGACTTGGGTTCGAACTTTCCCAAATCATCCCGGTCGTTTAAAACATAGCATTTACATCCAAAGACTCGAAAGTAATCGATGTTAGGCTTACGCTGTTCGACCATCTCGTAGGCGGTTTTACCGGTCCGCTTGACGATCAGAGTCCGATTCTGCGTGTAGCATGCTGTTGATACTGCTTCAGCCCAAAATGATTGAGGAACTCCAGAATGAGCCATCATGGATCTCGCCGCTTCGACCAACGTCCGGTTCTTCCTTTCTACTACCCCATTTTGTTGAGGTGTGCGCACGGCTGAGAAGTTGTGAGAGATTCCCACGTCTTCAAGAAAGGATTGCAGCTTTGCATTGCGAAACTCGGTTCCGTTGTCACTTCTCAACTTCTTCACTCGGCGACCCAAGAGAACTTGAATCCGCTTGATGAAGGCAATGATTCGATCTGCAGCGTCTGATTTGGCTCGCAGGAATTCAATCCATGTGAACCTAGAGAACTCATCCACGAGAACCAACATGTATTTCTTTCGGGCTAGGCTCTCGGTTCTGGTGGGTCCACAAAGATCCATGTGAATCATGTCAAGGGGACTCTTGCTGTTCGTATCCATCCTCGGTGGATGAGAGCTTCTCGTCATCTTTCCTTGTTCACAAGCGGGACACAGTGTATCCTTGGAAAGGCGAGTCTCCGGCAGTCCCTTGATGAGATTTTTCGAAACCAGCTTGTTCATGTCTTTAAAATTCTGATGGCAGAGTCTTCGATGCCATAACCAACTGTCCTCCTTTGAAGCCTTTGCGAGCAGACAGATTGCATTCCTAGGATCAGAAATTGCTGCAAACTGTGGGTGTGTCTGAGGGATTGAACGGAAGACGGTGGAGTAAAGATTGCCATTCCTTCGTGCACTAAGAATGACATTGTTATCTTCATCATTCACATTACTCCCGTATTGAAATTGCTTCACCCAGTATCCGTTGTCGCAGAACTGGCTGGAGCTTAACATGTTGAAACCTAACCCCTCGACATACCTTACATCTTTAATGATGTATTTCCCATCCGTAATTTTCCCATAACCCACCATTGGCCTAGCGTCTTGTCGGCTGTTTTAACATATCCCTCGAACCTTTCAACATAGTCGAAAAGGAAGGATCTCTGACCAGTCATGTGTCTATATGCGCCGGAGTCGAAGTACCACACATGACTGACCTGCAAGACAATTAAGCTTGTTTAGGGACCCATTGCCAAATGGGTTCCTGTGGGTTAGATACAGATAAATCGGTCGGTGAAGTCCCCTTTTCGGATTTCTCCTTAGGCTGAGGAGACTTCACTGACGAGGAGGATTTTGCTTTTCCTCTTTTTCTTCCCCTTCTCTTTCGGGATTTGACATTAGAATTGGGAGCATAGAAAGAATTAGGCACACCATAACGCAGGAAATTATCAAACATAAAGCACATGTCATTGCGAAAAGTATTAAAAGCATCGTTCAAGTTGCGATTAGAATTAACAGACATGTTCAAATTCTTTCCTACACTAGATGGAACATAGCCTAAACCCGCACGGCTAGGACTATGTTTCTTAGGGAAAGCAGAAAAAGAGTTGTTCCTCCCATGATGATCCTTTCTTGGTGGCTTCACATTCGGTCCACCATCTTTCCTCCTCGCATCTGCATGATAAGCATGGTGTGAGTTAGATGATGGTTTTGTGGGAATGGAGTTACCACCTTTTCCAGGTGACTTTTTAGAAAATTTAGGTTTAGTGGAATTGAAAGGTTGATTTGGTTGTAACTGAGATGTCTCACCCACTTCAAAGGAACTTGAATGAAATTCAAGACTTTTAATAGGTTTGACTGAGTTACGAGCATCGTTAGACATTGAATGCTTTTTCTGGAGTCCTTTGGGTGCGTGAGGCTTAACTGACTTGCCCTTGTCAGTACCTACACATTTTCCACCCTCTGGGTTGCTTTTCTCAGAAATAGGAGCTCGTGACTCAGTGGACTGCTCAGGTTTGACAACAACAGATTTTGGCTTCTTTGGAATAAAGCCTGAAGGATCATCATCCTCATCTAAAAACACCTTCATATCATATTCAACATTTGGATCTTGGACAGTCTTGGGTTCGGCTATCCTGTGGTGTGAGTTAGGGGTTCATCGTCGTCTGATATTATAGAGTAATAGTCCTCAGTATCTAAGACAGGTTTTGGTTGGGGAGCGACTATTGGATGGTTGAGGATTGGAGCAGTCTTATCATCAACTGAGTCTGAAAAGTAGAGATTTTCAAGATTCATCACTTTCCTTTTTAAAATGGAGTTTGACACCCGTTGGTTGGTTAAAGATTGGCGATACATTATCCTTTCATCATGATCAATTTCTTTTAAAAGTTCAAAGTGGATATCTAGGATGACGTATCGAGCCTGAAGATCCGCAACCTTGATGTGAAAATCAGTGAAAGCTGAGGTTGCGGTCTCACATTCTGAATAAAGCCTAATTCTTTCAGCATTTGCCTCAAGCAAGTCTCTCTCCAGATTGCGAACCAAGGAATCTTTCTCCGACACAATGACCTTCAGATTCAGGATCTGATGTTGACAAGCATCCAAATCCATGGCTATTAACCTAAGGGCAAACACCTCCTTTTCTAGCCTGACTAGGTCGGGACTCTTAGTTGCGGAAGAATCCTCGGGTGGGATAACTAACGTCTCCTCTGAAAGTTCCATTTCCCTAGTATCATAGCTTGAGTTAAGGTCTGTGTAGTTGATGGGAGGCATTGCTACTCTAGGGGTTCTGGCCTTAATGCCTTCCCAGGTGGGTTTAGAGTTGGTTGGATCACTAGCCGGAACAAAGATTGGTCTATTGGGAGTAGGGCTAGTGGGTGGACTGCTAGAGGAGCTGTTTGTTGGACTGATGGTTGTGGTTATGGTCTCACCGTTTATGACTTCGGTGTATGTGACAGTCTGCCTAACAAATTCCTCGGTCACATGTCCTCCTACTATGGCAGGTTTGGGCTTGGAGGCTGCCATATCCTCAAAGTTGTATAGATGAGAAGGTGCTTTATCTAAAACATGGTTTTCAGACAGACCTAGGTCGGGTTTAGCTGTGTAAAAGGGATTCTTTTTGGCATGCTGAGTGAGGATACTTAAAGTCTGTTCAGATTGTCCTCTTTTAAAATTGTTGTCCTCAAGCTCTTGTATTTTTGAAAACAACCGAGTTCTCTCTTCCGAAAGTAACTGGAATTTAATGTTGAGCTCCCCATGATTACTGTTCAGTTCCTCATGGGCTTTTTGAAGACAACTAAGTTTGTTTGACAAATTGGACTCTCTAATGCCAGACTCCAGTGTTTCACGGTTATAAACTATGGTCAACTCCTCAAGAGAGTCTTTGTAAATTGCACTGTCGATTCTAAATTTCGTGACAAGAGTCCTCTCTGATTGGAGACATCTCTCCAATTCACAAATTTTAGATTCTAACATTGCCATAGTGTCAGTTATATCTGGGATAGAGGATACCTCAGACGGATCTATGTCCTGATAAGTGCTTGGTCCAACGGCTTCCGATCCCTCGAAGTCAGCCATCAAGCAGGGACCTTGCACCAAGTGATCTTCCTCGTCCGAACTCTCCTCTTCACATACCCAGTTCTCTTCATCTACCATCAAAGCCACCCCTTTTTCTTTCTTCCTCATCAGTGAGGCCTTCCTCTCAAAGTACGCGGCATCCTTGTACTTGACGGAGCAATCTCGAGCGTAGTGTCCCAACTTTCCACACTTGTAACAAGTGGTAGTGGGACTTGCGGTTTGTTGAGGAGTGGGGTTCTGGGTTATGGGACCCTGGGGAGGATTTGCCCGTTGAATTCCTTGATCATTGTGAATCGGTTGATCTTCCCTTTGAACATGCTTAGAACTGTCTCCCCTGGAATCGCCTCCGTGGTAGATGCTTTTCCCGTGATTCACTCTCTCATCTTGCCTTTGATCACCCCTATTCTGCTCATACCCATATCCTGGCCCTTGATCTAGCCTTCCACTCTCATGTCTTCCTCCATACCCAATCTCATATCCCTGACGATCTATATACCCAGATTCTGGAGTGTATTGCCTCAAGATGTTCCGGTAGTTGATGTCTGAGACTTGTCCTCTCCAATCTCCTTGACTACCTTGACCTCCTTGATAGTCAAGATAAGTGTTGTCTCTTCTCGGCTGATCTCTGTATCTGCCTTGATCTTCTCTGAACCGTCCCTGGTTGTTCCTATAACCTCCTTGATCATAAACCTGCATACCCCCTTGTTGATAGCTTCCTCTCCCTTGATGTCCGTACTGACCTCTTTCTGGCTGATAGTGACCTCCTCTACCTTGCCCCATTCTTCCTCCACTGGGAAAGCCGGATCCTCGTCCACGGTTGTATCCACGATTTGCGTTCAATCGTTGTACGCTATGTGAGATGAGGGCAAGGGACTCGTTCACATGGAAGAGTTCATCATCAGAGATGGAAATGATCACCGGTTCGTCGGGATGTTGTACGCTTGAGCCATAGTTCGGGTTGAACTCTTGACTGTATTCTTCAGGATAGTACTGGGGACAGACGTTGTGGTATGGTATTGGTTGGACGGGAGCAGTGTTTGGTCCTCCAAAGGGCACGGCCGACAATGCCAGAGGATCAACTGCTCTCTTGGAGCGTCCGCCGGTGATGAAATCTTCGTGTTGAACCATCATACTGAACAAGTCATGCAGACCCAAGGTTCCCAGATTCCGGCTAAGCTGAATGTTGATGGCCATGTTTTGCCATTCTTGATTGAGATTCTTCAGGAACTTCACGTTCACTTCATACTTTGACTTCTCAACCCCGAGCCATCTCAAGTCGTTGACGAAGGCATTCAGTCTTTGATAAGACTCAATGAGGGGTTCGTTTTCCCTAGCTTTGAAGCCTTCGTAGGCATTGAGTGCACTTTCCTTCTGACTCTCCACAGCAGAGTCATCTCCCTGCATCTGTTGTTCAATTTCCAACCAAACGTCTCGTGCGTTGGTCAGACTGTCCACTCTAGCGTACATATCATTTGGGAGAGCCATAATCAGGAGGGTCAGTGCACGCTTGTCAATGAGATGTCGAGCTCTTTGTTCGGGATTGAACATCTCAACAGGCTTCTCGACCACGTACGCCGGAAGTTCGGGACAAGTATCGGTCTTTGGTACGGCGGCAACGGTGACGGTCGGTCGGATAGGTCCTTCTCGAATGGACTTCATCAGGTTTTCATCAAGCAGGTCGAGGAAGTGAATCATCCTGCGTCTCCATTGTTGGTACTCGCCCATCACCAAGACGGGAGGACGAGTCTCGGATCCGATTCCGAGGATTTCCTTCGACATCTCTCTCACTTCAGCAGATCTCCTTGTAATACTCACTTGGCTTAAAGAAAAACAGGTTTTCGAAAAACGGAAATTTTGAGCGCCTCGGGACACAAAAAGCTTTGAGATTTGAAAGGTTTTGAAACCAAGCTTAGTGTCGGATTTGAGAAATAAATTTTCAAAAGTTTCGGCTCAAAGAGGCGAAATCCGATCTGGAAACAGTAGTTTTCCGAATCGGATTTGGCTCAAAAACTTGAATGCGGAAAACAGCCTTTTCCGATTCGGAAAATGTAATTTTCCGATTCGGAAAAGTTGGGTTCGGAAAAATAGCTCAATTCGGAAAAGTGACTTCTCAGAAGCGAGACCCCAAATCAGAGGCTCGTTTTCCGATTCGGAAAACAAGGTTTTCCGATTCGGAAAGGAGGTTCTCCGATTCGGAGAAAGTACAATTTCCGATTCGGAAATTTGAGCTGAAAATTCAGCTCTCGTATTCCGATTCGGAAAACCTGCACAGAAGCTCCGAAAATTCACTTAAAAACACTCAAAAACTCTTAAAAAACAAGTGTTAAGAGCCCCAATTTGTAGGAAAAAGCTTTTAAAACACTAGGAATCACTTAACACTTAATATCACTCTTTTAAAACCACTTTTTGGATGAAAAACCAAAAAGTTTGAAAAAATAAATTTTGAAAACCTTTAAAACCTTTTTAAATCACAAAGAAAGCCAAGAATCACAAGGATTGGCTCTGATACAATTGTTGTCCATAAAACACAAAGAAGATGAAGAAATGGATGGAAATCTGAATGTGTGATTGAAATCATGTAAAGAGCTTGAAAAGTGTTCAACAATGGTGAATAGCCCAAAATGGTAAAGTATGAAATCAATACCAAAACCCTAAACATCCTTTACCTTTATAGGTAGATGGAAGTTACAAGAAAGTCAACACAGGCCCCCGAGGTTCCAAACCTCAAACAAGGGCACAAACAAAAGATGTTGTTTACAAACTAAGGATTTAAACTAGAAAGCTATTAAAGATAGTGAATTCTGACTTTCACAACAAGAGGTCCTACATAAACAAACCATCAACTCCATAAAAAATGCTTATCAAAAATATATAATATATAAGTTAAAATCTCTAAAATACAAACAAAATTCATATGAAATGAATACACAAATGAGGCTTCTCGAAATAACCTATAAAAATAAGACTATATCAAATATTTTAATACTTCTAAATTTCCATCATCATATTGTTGTTGTCATCACAACTCTTAAAGCCCTACAAAAACAAACCCTTAGTTACATCATCGGGATAAAAATACCTAATAAAATATGAAAGCCAAAATAAAAAAACCTTTAAAATATCAATGAAAGAAAAAACGAATGCATACCAAGGTTAGCCTTTTCGAAGATTACTTCAAAAAAGTAAAAATAACAATTGGCAACCACTCGTTGAAGTTTGTCGATCTTACATCATATATTGTAATACCTTCAATATTTCGTCATTGAACCTTACTGTCATCAAAATTCTAAGAATCCTTCAAAGAACAAACCTTAAGGAAAAGAAAAAAATTAGAAAAAAAAAACTAAAAAAAAAAATTTTAAATTTCAACAAAAGTCAAAATGAATACATACCCGAATTAGTCTTCTTGAATAATACTTTGAAAAAAAATTAAAATAACAATCTAAAAATGACATGTTAAAGTTAGTTGAAATTACATAGAGATTGTAACACTTTTATTGAAAATACATATGAAGAGCATAGAAGAGTTAAGTAAAAGAAACTTTAAAATCTCAAAAAACAAAAGAAAGAAAAATACATACCTAACTCGGTATTCTGGAAATAAACCTGAAAAATGATTTGTTAAAATAGTGATATATGGAATGAATAACACATCAAATGATGGATATATAGAAGAAGAGATTCGATAATAAACAACTCATAAGAAAACGTAATGACACATTGATGAACAAATGAAAAGCTTTCGATGTTTAACCTTTATAAAGAAATATGTAATTGACTTTTAATATTAACTTGTCCAAAAACAACAACAAACAAACTCCACTTATGCTTAAATAAGAGAAAGTGAATGATTGATTAAAATAAATGAAAGAAAATGAATGGTTAATAACATAAATAAATAGAATAAATAATAAAGTAACATAAATAGAATTAAAATCAATACTTAATTCTCTTTATAGTTATATACATTAAGAGAAAACCAAGAGTTTTTTTTCTTAAATCTATTGTTATAAAAATAAAATTGAAAAATTTAGAAAAAATGGGAGAATGCCACGTGGCGTTGCAATGCATCAGCTTTATATATATATATATATAGATTTGATAAAAAAATTAGAAACACATAAACTTGTCATTAGATGTATATAAAAATTTGATAAAAAAAATTAGAAACACATAAATGACATAAACTTATTTTTGAAAGATTATATCTTTTGTCCTTATAATTTTTTCAATGAGATAATTAAGCCTTCATGATGAATGCTTGTTAACTTTGTTAAGCGGAGAACCCTGGATGATATGAAAAAGAAAAATTAGGGGTCATATATGTAGATAGTTTGTTGTTGGAACCGAATTCAAAATTTGAACAAACCACATGACACATCTGTGTAATTCACTCTTATTATTTTAATGTTAGTGAAATATAATGGAATACATGCTTAAATTTTGGAGTCAGTCCCTAGCTAAATAATCTATGTTGAGGATCCATAACTTTTCCTTTATAAAACTACCATAGTCCCTACATTTTAACCATTATTAAGAACTAATTCGTCTATTAATCAACTATTTATTAATATTGAAACTATTTTAATAGTGATTGGTTATATGAAACAAAATAAACAAAAACATTAAAAAATCATAAACCAACTAAATTTTAGAGCATATATATAAATTTGAATTTTCCTATGTGAACAATATGATAAAAATAAATAATGAACTTACTCATGACACATCAATGACACATCAACGATTGTAATGTATTTGAAATTCTATTGATGAATAGTTGTTGCAAGCAAAATTAGAAACAACTATAAAAAAATATACCATTGATTTCATTGAAAATATATAAGAAACATAAAAAGACCTTAGTTAAATAGCTAGACTCTAAGGTGGCGTTTGGTTCGCTGGAATGTTTTTTGAAGGAATTAGAATCCTGAAGGAATTGGAATCCTGAAGGAATTGGAATTCAATTCCATAATCTGTTTGGTTGGCAGGAAATGGAATTGGAATCCAATTCCATAATCTGTTTGGTTGACAGAATGTCTGATGGAATTGGAATTCAAATATGCAAAATGACAGAATTACCCTATAACACCCGTAAAATTTTAAACCGATTGTTTGTTTTTTTTAAAAGAAATTGTATTAAGAAAATAACCGATAAAACATCGTTTAATTATTCAAATCTCCTAAAATCAACGTTTAAATAAATAACTAAATAAACTCCAAAACAGATCGGAATGCCGCCACGGGAATCGTCAAGCCGGAGTCTTGCCTTTGTCCTTGCTCGTATTTGCACCTAAAAAGAATGGAAATATGATGGGGTAAGCACAACCGCTTAGTGAGCAAGTAATCACATACAATATATCGCAACAAATATATATATATATATATACATCTCATCCACTTTAAAACATCACATCTTAACGGTTTCCCGCTCTTCGGACCATCCCGCAGTCCAGCCTTAGTGGTTACCCACTCTTCGGATCATCCCACGACCCGGCCCTTAGTGGTTATCCACTCTTCGGGTCATCCCGCAACCCAGCTCAACATATCACATCATATATATCAATCACCATATAAAGCATGTAAAAACCCACTCACCTCGAAGATGATTAAACAAACAATTAATATACGCGCAACGTGAACTCGAACTCCTACGGAAACTCTGAAATAATAAGATACATGTATAATTACCAAACCCGACGAAGACTCGCAAGTTACCCTATACCAACTTCCTAATACTACCTTATCCGACTTAGCCACGCGGGGAAACTTGTGCTCCTCTAGCGCTCTCGCTCGGTGTCTCGATGATGCACGGGTCTAACCCGGTTATCAATTGAGCCCGTTCTACCGCTGCCGGACAGCCGTGGCTTGCCGGACAGCCGCCTCGAGGGTAGAAGTAGCGCGAGTTCACCACCGCCGCTGCCAGATACACCCATAACAGCAACGGTAGTACCCGCCGCCACCACCACCCGGTCACTAAAACACGACAGTGGTGACAAGGAATCCCGCCACCGCCGCCAAACAACTAATACGACAGCAGCGGTGAGGCACCCACCACCGCCGCCGAAAAAAAAATAATCAACGGCAGCAGCGGCGGAATACAACCACCACCGCCGGATAAAACTTTACCGACGGCAGCAGCGGCGGTATTCCAGCCACCACCGCCGGACCTCTCAATTTGAAGACCAACAGCAACAAACTCCAGCGGCAGTGGTGTGAACCACCACCACCGCCGGTCACCAACATCAAACCGCAACCACAGCTGAAGCAGCGGCAGTGGTGCTACAACCACCACCGCTGATCAGACCGGAAAGAAACACAGCAGCGGCGGCGGCTGTGGTTGACCACCACCGCCGGCCGATCAAATTTACGCAACAGCAGCCGCATTCCCGGCCACCAAACGACCCCCGTCGCCGGCCAAGGCCGGCGACCGAAGTTTGTGCCGCCACGAGCCGTCTTTAACCATCCATTCACAAGTAGGAGGCGATTCTATGCAGATAATACGACTTACCTTGATCTCCGGCGACACAAGGAAATTCCGGCGATACTAGAAAATCCGGCGACCTCCCTTTTTTCCTTGTTATTCCCGTCGGCCTTCCTCTCTCTCAAGTTCTATCTATTTCTCTCTCTATATCTGATTCGGTCTCTCTCTCTCTCTCTCTATATGACTCTTCACCAAAATAATATGAAAAGAATAAGGGTTCCTTGATCCTATTTATTTTGGGCTAAAAGACAAAAATCCTATCACATCTTAATTATCTCTATATTTTAATTATTTTCCTATTTATCCAAAACTTTACCAACAAGAAAAAAAATCTGATATAATCTTATCCCCAAAAAACAAAGATTTAAATTAAATTTTACACAATTATCTACAACTAAAGTAAATAGATAAATATAATAAATAAATAAATGAATAAAACTAACTGATAAACAAATAAAACGAGGCATTTCAATCGAGATCTAGAATTTAAAAGTAAACGGTTTCGGGTCGTTACATACCCTTCTTTTGTTTTTTATGTTTTTTTTTCTTATTTTTTCACTTCAACAAGCCATGTATTAAGCCATCAAACCAGAAAGTATTAAGCCATGTATCAAGCCATCAAGCCATAAAATATTAAGCCATGAATTAAGCCATCAAACCAAAAAATATTAAGCCATCAAACCAAAAAATATTAAGCCATCAAACAAGAAGTTCCAAACCAACATCAAAATCAAAAGAAAACAACATTAAATCATAAAGTATTAAGCCATTAAGCCATGTATTAAGCCATCAAACCAGGAATTCCAAACCAACATCAAAATAAGAAGAAAACAACACCAAACCATATATTTGAAACAAGTAATTTCAGAAATGTAACACCCTTATCCTATTTTAACTATTAAAAGATAATTTAATATAAAAACCTTCACTTAAAATATTAAGATAAAATAATGTTTCAAAAATCCCCAAGTTAAATTAAATAACATCCAATGTGAGAAATAATCAACGAGATAGGAAATCAATAATCGGATCGGAATGCCGCCTAGCCGAAACCCTCAAGCCGGAGCTTTGCCTTTGTCAACACCCGAACTCGTACCTAAAAAGACATAATAAAAGAGGGGTAAGCACAACTGCTTAGTGAGCAAGTAAATACATACATCATTAATAATAAACACGTATCATCCACATAATCATCACATCATAATGGTTATCCGTTCTTCGGACCATCCCGCAGTCCGGCCTTAGTGGTTACCCACTCTTCGGGTCATCCCGCAACCCGGCCCATCTCATCGTATACACATCAAGCATTTATTACAAATAATGCACGTAAAAACCCACTCACCTGAAAATTATGTAGCGTACGCGAGAGCTACTAGTTCTGCTCACAGATACAAACCACGCAACAAGTCTGAAACAAAGTACAACACCCTACAATCAGACTCCCGCCGGGCAGCCGTGGCTGCCGGACCGTCGCTCCTATCGACCTGCGACCAACCCACCGACGAGGCGACTACGACGGCTACGAATGACTACCGCTACTGCCGGTCGCTTACAACGTACAACCACACCGGCAGTCGTGACGGAAAGCCTCCACAGCCGCCGGACACCCCTCCTGCAACAGTAGCGGCAGCGAGGGAAACTCACCACCACCGCCACCGGAACAAAACCCAAACCACCACCGCCGCAACCGGCATGCTACCGGCTGCGGTTGCGTTGCTACGGCCGGCTAACGCCGGTATCATTCACCACAGAAGGTAGGGCAGCGGCACAACGACGGGGGGGGGGGGACCCACCATCACCGCCGGCCGGCCCTTGAACTCAACAGCAGACACGGCAGCGGTTGGCAAGACCACCGCCGCCGACCTTCACATTAACCTACGGCCACGCGACAGCAGCTAGCGGCGGCTAGCCACCGTCGGCGCCGGGTACAGCGAACAACACCACCATCGCCTACGGCTGTCGCCGTTTGGCGGCGTCGCTTGCCACGGAAGACACGGCGATGACGATGGTAATGACCACCACCACCACCGGCCCTTAAACAGAAAAAAAGACAGCGGCGACAATGGTGGAGGACCACCACCGCCGCCGGTACAACACCCTCGCACCCTAGTCTATTGCACGAGAAAAATAACCGAGGGTTACCTACGACGCGAACCAAGATTCGGCAGCCTCCTCTTTCGATCTCTCTCTCTCTCTCTCTCGTTTGCTTGAACCCCAAGGAAAAAACACAACTGATCACCCCCTCCCCCTATTTCCATCTATTATATAACCCTAGGGCCCACGAGAGATAACTTAAAACAACTAAGGCCCAACACGGTTTAGGAGATAACGGTTTAAAGAAAAGAATTAAATGCAAGAAAATCCCGAAACCGGGACGTTACAACTCTCCCCCACTTACCAGGATTTCGTCCCCGAAATCAGTTGGAGAAAAGTTCTGGGTAGTGCTCTTGCATTTCTGCCTCCGGTTCCCAAGTCCACTCTGAACCTTTCCTATGCTGCCACCAAACCTTCACGATTCCAATTTCCTTATTCCGCCGCTTCTTCACCTTCCGATCCAACACCGCTACAGGCCTCTCGACATAATTCAGGCTCTTATCTACCTGAATATCGTCCAAAGGAATGTGCGCCGTCTCGTCGGCGAGACACTTGCGCAACTGAGAAACGTGAAACGTGCTGTGGATCTGACCCAGCACCGCAGGCAGCTCCAACCGATAAGCCACCTTCCCAACGCGCGCGAGGACCGTAAACGGTCCGATGTAACGAGTCCCGAGCTTGCCTCTCTTTCGGAACCGGATCACACCCTTCCAAGGGGAAACCTTGAGTAGTACTCGGTCTCCCACCTGAAACTGCAAGTTCGACCTCCGCCGATCCGCATAGCTCTTCTACCGGCTCTGTGTTGTCCGCAACCGCTCCCGAATCCTCTGAATATCCTCGGTGGTCCTCTGAACCACCTCGGTGCTACCGAGAACACGCTGTCCGATCTCGCCCCAACAGATAGGGGTACGGCTCCTCCTCCCGTAGAGCATCTCAAAAGGTGGCATCCCGATGCTCGAATGGTAACTGTTGTTATACGAAAATTCCGCCAAGGGCAGATACGTATCCCAACTGCCTCCGAAGTCAAAAACACAAGCTCGAAGCATGTCCTCCAAGGTCTGAATCGTACGCTCACTCTGACCATCTGTCTGAGGGTGGTACGCGGTGCTAAAATGCAACCTAGTACCCAACTCTGAATGAAACCTCTCCCAAAACCGAGAAGTAAAGCGCACGTCCCTATCTGAAATAATCGATACTGGCACCCTATGCCTCGACACCACCTCCTTCACATAGATCTCTGCCAACTGCTCCGCGATCGAACTCTCACGAATAGCCAGAAAAAGGGCACTCTTGGTCAACCGATCCACTATTACCCAAATCGCATCAAACTTCCGAGGGGTTTTCGGAAGTTTGGTGATCAGGTCCATAGTGATGTTCTCCCACTTCCACTCGGGAATCTCCAGAGGTTGCATCTTGCCGTGAGGTCTCTGGTGCTCAGCCTTGACCTTTAAGCAGGTCAAACACGACTCCACGTACCGAGCAACGTCTCTTTTCATCCCGGGCCACTAGTAACCATTCCGCAGATCCCGATACATCTTGGTAGCTCCCGGATGAATTGAGAATTTGGACTTGTGGGCTTCCTCTAGTAAGGTCTGCCGTGTCGCGCCCGCACGAGGAACCCACACCCGACCGAACCTAGTCAGCAACCCTCGGCTATCTCTGACCATCGCGGCCAACTGTCCCTGAATCCGCTCTCCGTTCTGGTTCTCCTCCAGACTTGCCTCCTCTTGTACCCACATAACCATATCCACAAAGGAGGTAGTCACAGCCATCTTAAGATGTGAGATTCGAAGCGGTGTGTGCTCCGTCTTCTTACTCAGGGCATCTGCAACAACATTAGCCTTACCGGGAGGATAGAGAATCTCGCAATCGTAGTCCTTAACCATGTCAAGCCACCTTCGCTGTCACATGTTCAGATTCAGCTGCTCCAAAAAGTACCTCAAGCTCCGGTGATCCGTAAAGATGGTGCACTTCACCCCATACAGGTAGTGCCTCCAAATCTTGAGGGCAAAGACCACTGCCGCAAGCTCAAGATCATGCGTAGGGTAATTAGCCTCGTGAGGCTTCAGCTGCCTTGAAGCGTAGGCTATCACTCGACCCCTCTACATTAGCACACACCCCAAACCCAAACGTGAAGCGTCACAATAGACCGTCATATCTTCCACCCCCTCCGGTAGAGTCAGAACCGGTGCCTCACACAGTTTCTGCCTCAACGTTTCGAATGCCATCTGCTGCTCAGAACCCCAAACGTACGGCTCACTCTTCTTCGTCAGTTGCGTCAACGGTACCGCAACCTTAGAGAAATCCTGGATGAACCGTCGGTAGTGGCCGGCCAAACCCAGGAAACTCCGGATCTCGGTTGGTGCCTTCGAAATCTCCCAGTTCATAACCGCCTCAATCTTCGCCGGATCCACCTTGATGCCCTCCCAGTTAACAATGTGGCCCAAGAACTGAACCTCTTGCAACCAGAAAGCGCATTTTGAGAATTTGGCGTAGAGGCGTTCTCTCCTCAGAACCTCAAGCACCTCCCGCAGATGCACAACGTGCTCCTCTCTTGACTTCGAGTAGATCAAGATATCATCAATGAAGACAATCACGGACCGATCGAGCATCGGTCGACACACCCGGTTTATAAGGTCCATGAAAGCTGCTGGAGCGTTGGTAAGTCCGAACGGCATTACCAAAAACTCAAAGTGGCCGTAGCGGGTGCGGAAAGCGGTCTTATGAATGTCCGCTTCCTTCACCTTTAGCTGGTGATACCCTGACCGGAGATCGATCTTAGAAAACCACGACGCCCCCTGAAGTTGGTCAAACAAGTCATCAATCCTAGGTAGAGGGTACCTATTCTTGATGGTTACCTTGTTGAGCCCCCGGTAATCAATGCAAATACGATGACTCCCGTCTTTCTTCTTTACAAACAAGATCGGTGCTCCCCACGGTGAGCTACTCGGGCGAATAAACCCCTTCCCCGAGAGCTCCTGCAACTGCTCAGACAACTCCTGAACCTCTGGCGGAGCCAGACGATATGGAGCTCGCGCAATCGGAGCCGCTCCGGGCACCAGGTCGATGCCGAACTCGATCTGCCTATCCGGTGGAAGGCCAGGCAAATCCTCTGGGAATACATCTGGGAACTCCCTGACGATTGGTACATCTGCCACCGACAGTTTTCTTTCCTCCGTCTGATTCGCCATCGCATAGACCAAGAAACCCACACATCCCTGCTGGATATACTTCCGTGCCTTCGCGACAGAACAGAAGGATGTGGACACCCTTCTTCCCTTGCCGTACACCACCAGCTCTCCCCCACTTGGATTCTAGATACGTACCAGCTGTCCCGCAACGTCCGTTGTCGCCCAGTTTGGAAACATCCAGTCAATCCCGACCACCACGTCTACTCCGTTCATGGGGATGGGGATGAGATTAATACTGAACCGAACTCCGAAGATATCGATGTTACACCCTCGGTACACGTGCTCAACCACCTGCACTTCCTCCGCGGCCATATCGATCGCCAAAGGACTATTCAGGTTGCCGAGCTCGATCTGGAAATCCTTACAGAACCTACGCGACACATAGGACCACGTGGCCCCTGTGTCAAAAACCACTAAGGCCGGTTTCGAGTTGACAGGAAAAACGCCTAAAATACACATTTAACAATAGACATACTATCCACATTACTAACAACAAGGTAGACTACAATTGATAACTGTATAAAAACGTAACAAGGAAAAACCTGTAATCACGTCAAGTGCCGTTTGCGCCTCCTTGGCAGTCATCTGAAAGGCCCGTCCACGAGTGGTAGTAGCTCCGCTCTTCCCTTTGGTGGTGCCATCTGTAATCATGAGCGTCGCCGGTGCAGGAGCCAGAGCTGGCGCCCTCTTCAGCTGGGGGCAGTCGGGCTTGATATGCCCGGGATGGAAACAATGGAAGCAGGTCTTCGTCGTCTCCTTGCAGTCTCGACTAAAATGGCCAGTCTTGCCACAATTATAGCATGACAACTCTCGCGGCCTACACTCGCCTCTGTGGAACCGCCCACACTTGGGACAACTCGAGGACCCGCTCCTACTATCGCTCCTCGCCCCCTTGAACTTCTTCATCGGCGCCGACTGATCCTCCGCCTTCCTCTTTCCCTGCTGACGCTCTTCCAGAATTAGCTCCTGGGCCCTCGCTACCTCCACCATGTCGCTGAAGGTCTTGCACCTTCCCGTAGCCACCGCTCCCTTCATCTCTGTCTTCGGTATCCCCACGTAGCGAGCCATCTTCAGCGATTCATCATTCGCGTAGCCCAAAACGAACAACAGCTTCGCCAGAAACTGCGCGGTAATCTCATTCACTGACTCGGTCATCTGAGTCAGCTTCAGGAACTCAGCTGTTATTCTTTCCTTCTCAATGCAAGGAGCAAACTCCTCATCAAACATGGCCCGAAATTCTTCCCAAGTCAAAGCGGTGATCTGTGCCTCCATATGCCTCTTGAGGACCAGGTCCCACCAATCTTTTCCCGCACCACGAAGAAGGTTCATAGCGAATAGAACCTTCGATCCATCTGGGCACCCACAAGTGCGAAACGCCCCCTCAACCGCCGAGTACCAGCGGTAGCAAGCCACGGGGTCCTTTTTCCCCTCGAAGAATGGCAGCTGGCACGCCATAAAGTCTTTGAAAGTGATCCCGCGAGTTTGAGACTGGCCCGTGCTCCCAGACCCCGAGCTACGGGCCGTAAGGGCCGCATCAATACGCTGGTCCATGGTCTGGATCAGCTCATCCTTCATCTGGTTGAATAACCCAGGCAACATTTGCTGCAGGGTTTCGGTGATCTGAGCAGCAATATGATCCGACTTCCCGGCATCACCATCATCAAACTGACTTCGGGTTTGCACCATTCTGAAGGTTTAACAATATCTTAGATTACGACTAAAAACAAAACAGTTCAATATACCACTAAGGTGTTCATACGCATCCCTACTGCTAGTGCTCATGCCAACACCTAATGCTAGTCCTTACAGCGCATGCTAAATACAGACTAGTTCACATACCCTCATACGCAAGCATTACACACAACAGCTAGCCACATATAGTCGTAAAACGCAAACATGTTCATCCCCTAACCGTCGTCAATGAGTTTAAGCCCCCAGCACTTAATCAAATCCAACACAACACAGGTGTTTATAGTAACACTATTATTGGCGCCGTATTACTATAACCAACCATTCATGATAGTCGGATCAAGATCACCAGGCAACAATCAAACGAGAACATGCCCGATAACCCATCCACAACATACCAAGGTGTTTACGTTTGGTTTTGATATCGTCCTATTTAGACCTCAACCTATTGACTAAACGGATATACACAAACACAATTACTATACATATATTCCATCCTCATCAACCCACATGTAATTATGCATATAAGCATGTGTCCACAAGTAAAACTACTACGTGCATACAACAGTTAAGTAATTGATAACACCAAAATTATACATGTTTTGGTTGAGCTTAATTGTATGACTTTACCCCATTTCTCACCCATTTCTGATCATTTCACTCACCAAATGAGCTTATTATTGCTTTTGTAGGATTTGGAGGCCGTGGAACGGAAAAGTACGAAAAAAGGCGAGAAAACGTGAAAAATGTGCAACATCAATCCAGTAGCCATCTGGCGTCCGCGAAATTCCAGATCTGGCACCGCCAAGTTCGACAAAGATGAAGACCAGGGTTCGACCTAAGTGCTTGGCGCCGCGAAACTAGCAGCCTGGCGATCGCCAAATGGGCCCTGGACGTTTTGTTTTAAATACCAGCCTCCTCCTTCAGTTCAAAACATGCATACATACTCACATATACGCATATACGGGGATACGAAGCAGAGACGAGAGTGAACGATAGAGTGGTGCCGATACGCTGCGGGGTTCGATCTTTGATCATCCGTTGTTGTATTGTCGGTATCATGTCTACTATTATGTTTTCTGTTTTCATTATGATTAGTGAGTAGTCTTTTAATAGTGGTACTTGTCATGGTCGATGAACCATTATGGATGATGATTTTATAATTAATGTTTATTTGTTTGTTTTTGGTTGATTGAATGTGTGTTATGGTTCCGTTCTGATTGTTATTGTTTGGTTATTTGAACTCATTGGTTGGGTGTATTTTTTTGACCAAAATAGATAGACTCCGATAGGATAATCAACCTGCCTTAACCTACCCTTTGACCAAGAGATTTGTGTTAAGTGGTTACTCGGACCAAGAGTGACCTGGAGGTAGAAAACCATGCAATAGAATTAGGATCGGATTTCCGGTACTAGATTGTCTGACAAACGACCTAAGTATTGGAGCTAGGAGGACCAAGACCTAGTTAATAACCATAATCACTACATGTTAGGGTGTCCTAGACTTAAATTCCTACAATAACCAAAACAACCAAACCTTTGGCCTATTTAAATCATCCACTTGGGGATTCACTATACCATGATAAGTGCTACTGTTTTCCTTCATATAGTTCTTAATTAATCTTTTTAATCGTTTTCTTAGTTCGTAATTAATTTAGTTGTCTTTTTAGTATTAAAACATTTTTCATAAAAACCCCCCAAAAGCTTTCGGTTAATTAAACTAGTTTAGATTAATAATCTACGATAACTTGACCGTTCCTAGTGGTAGATACGACACCTGGACTTTCCTACACTATATTACTCACGATCAGGTATGCTTGCCTGTATATGTGGTAAGACAGTGGTTAGGCATTAGAGGTTAAAACTTGTTATGTTTTTTATGTATGATAATTACCGCATCAGTAATTTAAAGGTACACTATTGCTCACCTCCGTCTTGACGGTTCCGCTGGCCATTCCGATCTCAACCGATTTTTCCCAAAATCGCCTAGTTTAAGTCCAACCACACACACACTCGCAAGTGTGCATGTTGATTCTCTTAAACCTAGGCTCTGATACCATCTGTAACAGCCCAGGCGACCGTGGTTCAATATTGTCCGCTTTGGAGACACAGGGCCCTAACCGGTCACTCCATCTGTAACAGCCCAGGCGACCGTGGTTCGATATTGTCCGCTTTGGAGACACGGGGCCCTAACCGGTCACCCCTACTCCCTCACGGTTTTGCTTTGGAGTTGCCCACTCCAGGTCACAACCCAAAACGCGTCTCACCAGGTGAGGTATCAACACACCTTATAAGGAGTGCTTCGTTCCCCTCACCAGCCGATGTGGGACGAGTTGTTACACTCTCTCCTCCTTACGGACACAACGCCCCCGTTGTGCACATCGGCCCGGTCCTAGCTCTGATACCAAGTTGTAACACCCTTATCCTATTTTAATTATTAAAAGATAATTTAATATAAAATCCTTCACTTAAAATATTAAGATAAAATAATGTTTCAAAAATCCCCAAGTTAAATTAAATAACATCCAATGTGAGAAATAATCAACGAGATAGGAAATCAATAATCGGATCGGAATGCCGCCTAGCCGAAACCCTCAAGCCGGAGCTTTGCCTTTGTCAACACCCGAACTCGTACCTAAAAAGACATAATAAAAGAGGGGTAAGCTTAGTGAGCAAGTAAATACATACATCATTAATAATAAACACGTATCATCCACATAATCATCACATCATAACGGTTATCCGTTCTTTGGACCATCCTGCAGTCCGGCCTTAGTGGTTACCCACTCTTCGGGTCATCCCGCAACCCGGCCCATCTCATCGTATACACATCAAGCATTTATTACAAATAATGCACGTAAAAACCCACTCACCTGAAAATTATGTAGCGTACGCGAGAGCTACTAGTCCTGCTCACAGATACAAACCACGCAACAAGTCTAAAACAAAGTAAAACACCCTACAATCTGACTCCCTCCATAGCAGACTACAATAACTACCCGAGAAACTTAGTACTCGACCAAGGATCCACGGGGTCCCAACGAAACAACGAAAACTGCACCAGGTCGTCGGTCCGATTCGTTCTACCACCGCCGGGCAACCGTGGCTGCCGGACCGTCGCTCCTATCAATATGCGACCAACCCACCGACGAGGTGACTACGGCGGCTACGAATGACCACCGCTACCGCCGGTCGCTTACAACATACAACCACATCGGCAACCGTGACGGAAAGCCTCCACAGCCGCCGGACACCCCTCCTGCAACAGCAGCAGCGGCGGCGAGGGAAACTCACCACCACCGCCACTGGAACAAAACCCAAACCACCACCGCCGCAACCGGCATGCTACCGGCTGCGGTTGCGTTGCTACGGCCGGCTTACGCCGGTATCATTCACCACAGAAGGCAGGGCAGCGGCACGACGACGGGGGGGGGGGGGGGGGGGTGACCACCATCACCGCCGGCCGTCCCTTGAACTCAACAGCAGACACGGCAGCGGTTGGCAAGACCACCGACGCCGACCTTCACATCAACCTATGGCCACGTGACAGCAGCTAGCGGATGCTAGCCACCGTCGGCGCCGAGTACAGCGAACAACACCACCACCGCCTACGGCTGTCGCCGTTTGGCGGCGTCGCTTGCCACGGAAGACATGGCGGTGACGATGGTAATGACCACCACCACCACCGGCCCTTAAATAGAAAAAAAGACAGCGGCGACAATGGTGGAGGACCACCACCGACGCCGGTACAACACCCTCGTACCCTAGTGTATTGCACGAGAAAAATAACCGAGGGTTACCTACGACGCGAACCAAGATTCGGCAGCCTCCTCTTTCGGTCTCTCTCTCGTTTGCTTGAACCCCAAGGAAAAAACACAACTGATCACCCCCTCCCCCTATTTCCATCTATTATATAACCCTAGGGCCCACGAGAGATAACTTAAAACAACTAAGGCCCAACACGGTTTAGGAGATAACGGTTTAAAGAAATGAGTTAAATGCAAAGAAAATCCCGGAACCGAGACGTTACAAGAAACCAAAATCAAAGCAAACGTCAAATCAAACCAAAAATTTTAGAAACCAAAACCAAACTTGACGATGAAGAAACGCAGGTAGGAGAAGGCGTCCAGCAAAAGCCGACAGTCGGCGTCGGTCCAGCTGCAGCCGGCGGTTGGCGTTGGTCCAGCAGCAGAGACCGCCGGCAAGAGGGCGATAGCGGCGGCTGGAGACGAGAGGACGAGGCGGCGACGAGAGGGTGGTGAACCAGAAGCCGGAGACGAAGCAGGAGTGACAGAGCAGAAGGGCAACGAGAGGGCGGCGGTCGACGGGAAGAGAGCGACGGCTGAAGAAGAAAGACGATCGTCGACGGGAAGAGAGCGACGGGCGGCGGCTGGTCGTGAGTTGCAGCGGAGAAGAAGGACACGGCTGAGAAGAAGGACGATTGTGGTGATCGGAGTTGCAGCGACGGCGGCGGTGGTCGTGAGTTGCAGTGGCGGCGGTGGTCGTGAGTTGCAGCGGCGGTCGGCGGGCGTCCAACACTGGCGGTCCATGGGCGTCCAACACCGGTGGCGTCCAACACAGGCTACGATGGGAAGGATTTGGTGAAGGGAGGTGTGAGGAAGAAGACAGGGCTTTTAATCAATTTAGGGGTAAAATGGTAAACTTTCACATTCCCAAACCCTTGGATTTTGAAATCCTTCCACCTCCTGATGGATTTTGAAATCCCTCCACTGATGGAATTAAATCCCATGTCTAAATTCCAATTCCAACCCTTGTGACTTACCAAACATGGGATTTTGATGGAATTGGATTCCAATTCCATCAAATTCCAATGGAATCCCTCCAACCAAACAGCCCCTAAAAGCCTCAACAAAGTTCCTACAAAATGCATATATGATTAATGATATATGGTATATGGATTAGTTTTCTCAAAGTAATCGAAAGAAAAAAAATAACAGAGACAAAATAAACAAAAAAAAAACTTTAAAATACTAACAAAAGGTAAAAGCGATGCATACCTTGTCTCTCAAGGTTTATTTAATCACGATAAAGAGACTCTAAAATCTCCAACAAAATTCCTACAAAGTGCATATATGATATATGAATTAGTTTCTCGAAGTAAAGAAAAGAAAAAGGATAGAGATGAAATATGCACAAAAAAAACTATAAACATGATAATCAACATGAAAAAATATGGTGAATAGATGATCTATGTTGTAGTATAAATAGTTTGGAGATGAAGAGTAGGTAGGAAAATGCAAAGATGTTTTTAATTGCAAGCATAAATAACCATCAATGTTGATGGAAAATTATTTATTGAATATTTAAAAAATTGTAAGACATTAAAATTATATATGTTATGTAAAATGATAAAGAAAATGAAAGGTTAAACTCATTTAATGATATGTTTTTTTTAATTAAAAAAAACTCAAAATTATGAGAAAATTCCAAGAGGTTAATGCAGGCTTCTCATGGTGTCACCTAAGTAACCTCTAGGATTTGCTTATATATATATATATATATATATATATATATATATATAAGATAGTTGGTTAGCAAGGACGTCCTAGAGTTTGTCATGCCTTGGATGAAAAGGCTAAACAATGCCACAAGTATTTAAAAAACTATAAAACATAAAAGCAATAATTATCTTGATTATATTTTTTATTTTATTATAGAAATATTAAATTCAACAATTCAAATTATAATTTAATTAATAGTAAGTTTTTTATAACCAATGATTATCTTGTTTTTTAAGAATATTAAATTAGTGGGACTATTTTTTTTAAATAAAATGACACATGTTAATCATATAAACCGAAATATCTTGAGACCGGATCACCAGAGGACGACATGGAAGCCCAGGTACTTATTTATTATACATAGATTTATAATTATATTTAATTCATATATATATATATATATTTAAATATATTGAATATATTTCGAGTTATTTACGATGATATCTATGAATATGAGAGTTATCTCTATCTAAACACAGAGAATATATATATATATATATACTAGTTTTGATCCCGTGTAATACACGGGATAATTTTAAAAAATTAAGTCATGCCAAAAACCTTATATTACAAATATGAATTGTTGTGCTATTAATCTTTTAACATCAATATTATTTTCTAACAAATACATTAATTATATTAAAAAAAGTACAAACTTTATTTATTTTTAATTTAATTCAATTGATATCAAATTATCAACAACGAAAATACAACAAAGACATTTTATAGATCAAACTATAAACTATTTTTGAATTTAAATTGACGTTAATATACTTTCACATATAAAGAGAAAGGTATACATACAAAAGTGTACTTGGATTGAAATATAATAATTGATACGTTTAACAATAATTTGCTATAAAAATATTAATTAACTATTATATTAAAACTCAATGATTATCTTCATTATATTTAAAATGAAATATTTATTTTCTATTTGATGACGTTTATCAATTAGTTACATGAATACAAATATAAACTATTATATAATGTGGAGAAGAAAACTTTGTTATGCTACTACTGATGTAGATCAAAAAACTAAAAAAAAGTAAATCAGAAGAAAATCAAACCATATGATTTAGTTAATCATAAGAAAACAATGACACAAATTTTCTTACTATTCTTCAAATAATTGCAAAAACAAATAATAAAATAAATTTTATGTATGAATGTTCTTCGAAAAAATGGTTGACGAACTTACCTAAGACGTTTGCAAAAAGAGTAATGGAGGAACTTGAAAAACTAAAATGGAAAAGGTAAGGTTTATACGGTTTTTGTTGAATCTGCTTAGTATTTAAATATCAATTTAGGGAGAGAGATAGAGATATACTTGACTTCATACCAATAGATAGAGATAGATTAGAGAGAGGAAAGTTCAAATGTGAACAACTTTTTGGTTGTGAACGTGAGGACAGCCGAGAACGCGACACGTGGCGGAGACTAGTCAACAAAGGCGGCTTTGAGTGTGGTCCCCCCTCCCTTTAATTCAATGCCCTCCCATGAATCGCGTCTAGTCACTTGCCGTGGACTTGACGTGGTGCCTAGTCATCCGCCACGTGTCGTGCTCTCGGCTGTCCTTACGTTCACAACCAAAAAATAGTTCACATTTCAACCCACCCCTATATATATATATATCAATGCAAAAGTAGTCAAATTTAAGGCTCTACTTTCTTTCTGTGCTTCACTTTACCATCTTGAATCCTCAGCTTTTTTATTCCTCTCTTTGCGCAAATACAAGTGGAGTTCTTTTTGTGAACAAAAGGAAGACTTTGCATAGGGTAATGTCGCAATTTTGACTTTAAATATTTAGGAGACACCTGACACATAAGCAGGATCGGGAAGAGATTTATGATATACGTAGAGAGAGGGAAAGTTTAAATGTTAACTCAATTTTGGTTGTGAACATTAACACCATTAAAATCGCGTCATGTGGCACATTCAATTTGAATGTTATGTGTTATTCAAACTGAATACAGTTTGAATAACACATTAATATTCAAACTGAATGCCACATGGTGTGCTTTCGGCAGTTCTCACGTTCAGAATGAAAAATAAGTATATATATATATATTAGACTATACCTGCGCGGCCTGCCGTGCAAAGTTTTTCTAATCTAAAATTAGAAAAAAATAATAAACGTCTTTTACTTAATCCATGATTCTGTATTTTTAATATGATAAAGGTATAAAGTGAAAACGTAAGAAAATATAAAAGATATTACTTCTTATATATTATTAATATTTAATAATAATATTTAAATAAAAAAATATTCATTATTTGGCTCATTTCGAAGGTATTGACAAGACAGTTATAATGGTATAAATTGTAAAAAAAGAAACGTATCGTTTAATGCATTTTAGTTTATAATAATGATTATTTATGTTATATGATAACGATTTAAAATAAAAATAATTAAAAAGATAAGATTAAAAGTAAAATAAATAACTAATTATATGGGTAGTAACTAAAAAGTAGGAGATTAAAAATAAAATAAATAACTAAAAATTAGGGGATTAAATAAGAGGACACGTGTCAATCAGATAGACTTAAATGAACCGAAAGTGAAAAATGTGTTCAGGTTCAAGTTTAGGCGGGAAAATACATTTTCGGCTCACGATAGTGCGACACGTGGCAGCTTAGTTACTCTTTTATTATATGTGTGTGTGTGTATGGTCAAAAGTTTCAACTGCAAATTTAAGTTATTGCGAACGTGACGACACCGACAATCCGTCACGTGACATATTCAATCTCAATAATTATGTATTATTCAGTACAACATTTAGTATTATTCAAAATAAACAATACACATTCAATATTATTCAATTTGACTAGTACTGAATATTGCATTATTCATTCTAAATAATACATGATTATTCAGACTAAATATGTCATATAGTATGTTCTCGGTTATCTTCACGTTCATTTAAACCTGACCCTAACATTCTTAAAATGTTCACAATTTCAGTTTTATTTTTAAGAGTAAACTACGACTTTCGTCCATGTAGTTTGATGATTATAACTATTTTCGTCCTTATGGTTTAAAAATTGTTTTTTTTTTCATCCTTATGGTTTTAATTTGTTTCTATTTTCGTCCCTGCCTCTAACTCCGTCAAAAAAAGGTCTTAAAATGTAAAGAATTTTTTTAGACAAGTTGCATATTTAGTCCTTGTAGTTTGTAGAGTTATAAATATTTATCTTTAAATTTAAAAAAAATTGTAACTTACTCTTTTCTTTTTTAGCTTTCTATTATTTTTTTTATTACATTTCTATATTATATGCTATACATATTTTTTAAAAGACTATATATACATATATACATATATATATATATATATGCGTGTGTGTGCATGTTTTATTGATTTAAATTATTTTTTTCGTTTTTCATTTTTTATTGTTTTTTATTATATTTCTATACTATATATATACAACATTATATATATGTATTCTTTTTTAATTTAAATATTAAATATTAAAATTAATTAATAAAAAATAAAGTATAAATGAGCATACTGATTTTGTGTGAGTGAAACGTAAATAACAAAAACAACCGGTTGATATAAAATAAAACTTAATTTTTTTTTCACGAGTAATATTAAACCTTTCAAATTATAATTTAAAATAAGTAAAAATTAATATTTCACTTATTTTAAATAGGCTTTACTCACACTAACAAATAAAAATCTTACTTATTTTAAATATGTTTTACCTATACTTATAAATAAAAATTAATAGTTTTACTTACTTTATACAGTAATAAAGATCTTAAGTAAATCAATAAATAAATAAAACTATTAATTTTTATTTATTTTAAAATAATCATTTGAAAAGTTTAATATTAATTCATGAAAAAAACTAGCTTTATTTTATATCAACCAACTGTTTTTATTAAATATGCTTTACTCATACTAATCCGTATACTAATGTATATATATTTTTTATTTATTTTAAAATAATGTTTTATATATAGTATAGAAATATAATAAAGAATAACAAAAAACTAAAAAGGAAAAAATAATTTAAATTAAAAACACACACATATATATGTTATATATGTGTATATCAGGGATTTTCTTTAGAGAACTTATTTTTGATGTGAACTTGTGAACTTTGCCAAAAAGACAATTTCATAGGTTAAATCAATGAAATTGGTTCATGAAATTGTTTGATATGATGAAATTATATTATATGATTCATTTTTTGATGAAAATGTTTCGTATTTCGGTATTTTTTACGTAATTTTTCCATTCTGATGAAATTGTTCATTATATTTTTATGAAACCTTTTGATTTCACGTAAAACCAACGGAATAAGAAACAATGTAGTATAATTTCATCATATTAAACAATTTCAAGAACCAATCTCATTATATAATCTTCTTTTTGGCGAAGTTCACAAGTTTACACAAAAAATAAGTTCACAAAAGAAAATCTCTCATGTGTGTATATATATATATATATTCTTTAAAAATGTGTATAATATATAATATAGAAATATAATAAAGAAATAATAAAAACCTAGAAAGAAAATACCAATATAAAAGTTTAAAACTTTTGAAATTTAAGGATAAACATTTATAACTGTAACAACCACAAGGACTGAATATGTAACTTTTTAAAAAAATATTTTCGACATATTAACATCTTTTGTTAAGAGAGTTAGAGGCAGGGACAAAAATACAAACAAACTAAAACTACAAAAATGAAAAAAACAATTTTTAAATTATAGGAACAAAAATAGTTATAATGATGAAACCACAAAACCCAAAATGATAGTTTACTCTATTTTTAATTAGAATTTGGACGTGTGCTATACATTACAATATGATTTAAATTTTAAAGTAGACTACATCAATGATCATGCGGCGCCTTTGCTAGCTTTTCTTGTTGTCGGATATATAACCCAATATGTGTATATTATTTTTCACATGTTAATTATCTTATTTATTTATTATTTATACCTAGTATAAAACGTTTAGTAATTAGAAACAAACTAATATATAAATATTTTATATTATATTACTGTATAAAATTTTAACTTCAGAATTACAAGAAGACACATAATTTATAAAACCCTATATTCTAACGGTGTATCATTAATATTTACATTTAAAATAATCATAATCATAGGCGTATCCCATCGGATATTTCATAAATTTCATTTTTTAATAAGTTATTGCATCAAAATTTAATTTTCCGTCTACAATATATCTACATCTTGTTACATTACAAGTGTATAGAAATAGAATTAAATTGTGTTTGTTTTCCAAAGAGTGCTGAAGTTTGAATTATGAGATCTGAATCAATAATATTGTTTATTTTTACAAAATGATTAACGTCTAAATATGTACGTTTGTCTATTTCATTCCAGAGAGTTTAAATTAAATACGTCAATTGAAGTGAGCATCGATGATTAAATGATAAGAGGAAAAAAACTGTTGGAATATTTACTAGGTTGTGGAGTTTACAATCATATCATACCTCCATGCTAAAACCCGGGTTTAAGCAATTCAAGATGTTTTGAAAATATAACATGTAAATCTACAATTTGTACTTTTGCATTTTTGCAAATTTAGTGTGCATCTGGACAAAATTCAATAATGAAATCGAAAGAATGATGTTGGACGGAAATAAAAGATAATTAAGTGGCTAGGTCATCAATTATTTTATTAGAGAACGTTAAGGGTTAAAATACTCTAAAAAGAGGAAAAACAAACGATCTGAATTATCTTATGCTGACTGAATCAGACGTAAATGCATTATGGAGGTACGGGGGCTTCGATCTCGGGCTGCATGCTTTAGCAATGGGGCTTCGGCCCAAAAATTGCCGAGGATTATTCTGGGCCCAATATGGTCTGGGATACCTCTTCCAAATAAAAGAAAAAATTAAAATCAAAAAACAAATAAGGCCTTAGTTTTTTTTTTAACAATAGTTTATTCACGAAATATACATGATATGATTTAAATTATTAACCTTTAGATTGTTAAAAGAGTACCTGAATACCAAAATAAATAGATACTACTACTGCAACAAAATTATATATATGTTAGGATACCAACGACTATCCTAATAGAGTGAGTATTTATTATTCAATGAGACTTGTAGGAGCAAAAAGTATGCATCTTAATCTTACACAATATTTTATAATAAAATATTATTTCGAAATAATGCAACCTATACATATATGTAAAACAACACGTTATGTATATAAAATTATACAATCTAATAAGTTTTATATTTTTACTGTTGTACAACCATAATTTTTTTTGGACAACAGTTAAACACACACACGTCCCGACCGAAGTCGAAGAGGTATTCGGGATCCATTCGAGCACCCGACTAATTCGCTCGACCATGGAAACCATTACCGGCTCATAGCCTCGCCCATGCCTGGCCCGAAGGTCGACCCATGAACTGGGGTGTCACCTCCTATTCCCTCCCCGAATTGAACCCAAGTAGATTGGGATACCATCCACGGCCCCCCTCAAGATGTTACCAACCGTTGAGTTACAAAAGAATTGACAAATGTCCTTAGTTTGTGCATGGAGGCATTTGAACTTGGGTGGACACTATATACCCTCCAAGCACTAAACCACTCCACCACATAATACAACTATAAAATGACAAAATTGGGTTTGATTATGCTAAATAATATGGTTTAAAAAGTAGTTCGTTTTATAGATTTTTACAAGCTTAAAAATCTAATTTTGGATATTTGTATCTACATTTGCTAATACAAGTTCAATTCCAGTTTACAAAAATTTTGATTTAAAGTTTTCTTCAATATATATACGTATGTTTTAATATGTACGCAGTTTTAATGTTTGTACATATTTTAAATCGAACTTTAATCAAAATTGTTTTATTTGACTTATTTTACATATGGATACACAAAATTTGAAGCATTCAGTTTTAAAACAATGTTCAAAGCAATCAAATCTTATAAGGCTTTACTTTATAAGGTGTCTACCACTTTAGCATCTCATTTTTCACTTTTTCTTTACACCAAGTATTTAAAAGAACTCTAAATATTAGAAATTTTATGTAAAATATTAAAATAAATTTAATACGCAAACAATTTATTACTATAACTACTCCTCTTACTACAAGGTGCTTACCTAGCCAGCGCTTGTACCATCTTCAAATTTATGTTTGAACGTTTTATAACTAATTGATGATTATGCTTAAAAATAGAATAATGTTAAGCTTTATTAATACAACAAAATACTTCGTAAAACTTATATTTTTTATAATAAAAAGAAATTTAATTAATATTTCATTTTTGATTTACAATAAAAACATATATATTGCTAAATTGCATGGATTCATTTCTAATATGTTGGTATCTATAGATTGAGTAATATCTACCTTCTTAAACTTACTGTTAACATTCTTTAATTTTTAACAGATATTAACATGAATTAGCAATTTTTTTCTTTTTTATAATCTAGATAAAGTTCAAGAAATACTGTAAGCTAAATTGGAAATGTAAATTTATGATGAAACACAATGCAATAATATTGTAATTATTGAGATCTGTGGGGGCCAAATCTTTCCATTCTGACACTTTCATCTTTCTTCATATCTCATTTTTGTTCATGGTTTTTGCCTCCTTTCATTTTTAGACTGTGGACCAATTTATTTCAATCATTCATTTATCGACTCGAATTGAATCAAACTAAATCGGATAACTGAGTTTGGATAAGCTGAACAATAATATAATATGTTTTTATATAATTATTACAAATAATAAAAACCGATTATAACCACCAAAAAACTGAAAAAGTAACGTGTTACATCATATCAATAACTTAATTTGTATTGACATGATTTTTAGCATATGTTTTTTCTCTTGAGGGTTTAAAAAAGGTTATGCATAGTATTTTAATTTGTATCTTACAGGAAACTGTTTATAATTATGTTAAAATATTATGAGTAATTACCAATCTAAAAGTGTTAAAAAATTTTGGACAACTTTTGTCCAAACCTTATTGTACTTGTAAACTTACCCTTCACTTTACCCACATGAGAATTGTGTACGTTTTTTTGTAAATTCACCCAACTTATCTTCTACCTTTACTTTCTTTTTGTTTCTTTATCTTATACACATCTGTGTATAATATGTTCACCCATATATATAGAGTCACCTTATTTTGAAAACTCATTAATTTGTGGAAACTTTGGAAACTCGTATAAACCATTGATTAGAAGGATCAATGGACAAGATTAATTGTAAAATTCAAAATTATAACCACCAACTCCTATAATTAAGCATCACAAAAATAAAACAAATAAAATTACCAAAAATAAACAAGAAAATGGATTATGATTGGTGGAAAACATGGTTTCCAAAGTTTCCACAAATTAATGAGTTTTCAAAATAAGGTATATATATATATACATATACATAGTAGAGGAACCATCAAATACACACCATATATTTGTTGCACACTTACAAACCGATCCTAACCCTTCATCTTTTAGATTGATTTAACTTAATTTTATATTTATTAATTTATTAACAGGGGTAGAGTTGTAAATGGATAATATTTGATTAAATTAAAATTCGTTTTATTTATTGTAACTGAATATATGATTTTGAAATGTTTCCTAAAATGAAGCTAATCTTTTAGTGGTAATCTTTATCATTTAATCAATTTAAAATAATTTTCAATTATTTCTTTTCATCTTCTACGTCAAATATGCCACACAAACAAATGCAGGCGCATCCAAATGCATATGATGCATACATAAGTGATTCTCTGCATATTTCCTGCATACTTATAAAAGGGCATTTTAGTGTCTCTGCATATATGTAAAAGGGCATTCTAGTGATTCTCTGCATATTTCCTACAAAAAATTCATATGTGAAAGATATTTATTTAAAACTGACATGCATTCACTGTGAAAAAAATAATAACCACAAAGTAACCTTATATTGAACATTCAAACCTGCATTTTTTTTTTCATATTGAACACTCAAATTTAGTGATTTTAAAATTATTTCAAATATTTGCTTCCAAAATATACAACTAAATTGTAGGAATTTCGGTTTCTCCGACCTTCATGCGTCAAATTAAGGAAGATGATGGTTTCCAATTTTAAATTGGAATCCCATTTCCCCATAATGCCCTCATGATGCATCCGTAGTTTTCAATTTTTGATTATTAATTTCTAAACTTAACAATTTAAACCCTTATCATATGCACCGTTAGATTAGAAATTTAAGGGTTGAGATGGGTTTTTAAGTGTGCAAGAAATAGATGGTGTGTATTTGATTTTTCCTCATACATAGTAAACAACAGTTATTTAAATGCAAAACTTTAAGTTTATAGACATCTCAGTTAGATTTTTTAAAAAGAAAATCTCAAAAAGAGTAATAAATAGATATATAGGGGTAGGTTCCAATACAAACCACTTTTTAATTGTGAACGTAAGGACAACCCAGAGTGCGCCAAGTGTCAGTCTGAATTTTCTGCGACTAAGCTTTATTCATACTGAATAACACTATTATTCAGACTGAATAAAGCGTTATTCAGTATGAATAAAGCTTAGTCGCTGAAAATTCAGACTAACACGCGCGACTTGTCTGTATAAAGCCCGCGACTTAGCCTTATTCAGTATGCATATAGCGTTATTCAGTATGAATAACACTAAGTCGCAGGCTTTATGTAGACCGAATAACACTAAGTCGCGTAAGTCAAAATGCCACGTGTCGCGCTGTCGGCTGTCCTCACGTTCACAACCAAACGGTGGTTTGTATTTGAACTTTCCTCTAGGGGTGAGCAAAAAAACCGAAACCTGAAAACCCGACCCGATCCGACCCGAAAAAATCCGAAAAACCCGACCCAGAAAAAACCCGACCCTGAATTCCCCGAAAACCGAAATCCCCGAGGGTTGATCGGGGTCAGGTCGGATGTGAAAATTTGTGCCCCGAAACCCGATTTTTTAATGTTTTTTAAATATATTTTGTGTATTTATAAAACAACCCTTAATGTTTCATCATTTTTTTAAATATGGCAGCAAATGTTTCTGTTT
Source organism: Centaurea solstitialis (assembly GCA_030169165.1). NCBI lineage: Eukaryota > Viridiplantae > Streptophyta > Magnoliopsida > Asterales > Asteraceae > Centaurea > Centaurea solstitialis. The sequence continues at coordinate 47,806,442 of CM058041.1, read as the reverse complement.
GGAATGCTTCTAAAGTTGTAAGACTTAAATTAGAGCCCAAATCAATTCATCAAAATCAAATACGGCTTTTCTCTCTCTCTCTCTCTCCCATTGCTTCATTGGCGCTCTCACCACCATCAACTTTTTGATATTGATTTTAATGTTGGTATTTGTTATTTTTCGTTTGTTGGTATCTTAGTTTGTTACTTTTAAATGTTTATTTTTACTTTGAAACTTGAAAGTGTAATAGGGAAAAAAAGTCAAAATAAAATCGGGTGCCCCGAAAACCCGCCCCGATATCCCCGAAATCCGAAATCCCCGAAGCCCTAAAACCCCTACTTTCCTCTAGATATATATATATATAGGGGTGGGTTCAAATGTGAACCACTTTTTGGTTGTGAACGTGAGGACAACCGAGAGCGCGACACGTGGCAGATGACTAGGCGCCACGTTAAGTCCATGGCGGATGACTAGGCGCGATTCATGGGAGGGCATTGAATTAAAGAGGGGGACCACACTCAAAGCCGTCATGTGTGGCGCTCTCGGTTGTCCTCACGTTCACAACCAAAAAGTGGTTTGTATTTGAACTTTCCTATATATATATATATATATATATAGAGGAAAGTTCTTGGTTGTGAACGTGAGAACAACCGAGAGCACGACACGTGGTGACTTTAAGTGTGGTCCCCCCTTTAATTCAATGCCCTCCCATGAATCGCGCCTAGTCATCCGTGTGGATCTGACATGGCGCCTAGTCATCTGCCACGTGCCGCGCTCTCCGGCTGTCCTCACGTTCACAACCAAAAAGTGGTTCACATTTGAACCCACCCATATATATATATATATATATATATATATATATATATATAATTAGAGGGAGGTTCAAACGAGAAACATATCAATTTAAGAAAACATGATAAGCAATTCTAGCCACTCATCTCGGTCAACAAAGGCGGCTTTGACTGGTCCCCCTTTAATAATCTCTACCCTCCCGTGAATCGCGTCAATGCTCTGTGACCACGTCCACCATAACCGCGAAATGAGTGGCCGAGATTGCTCCTCACGTTTTCTTAAATTGACGTGCGTCTGGTTTGAACCTTCCCTTATGTAATTATGTCCAACATATCATGTATCATACATATGCTTCTGCTTCTTACGTTCACTTGGCATGTACATCTGCATTTATTGATGTATGTGTCTTCTAGTCGTCTCTTTGTTTTTGTACTTTTTCATCCTTTTATTCTTTGTTTAATTTTCGGATATAGATAAAATATTTAAACGTTTGAGAAGGTTTTTACTTTTTTATAAAAAAATTTGTTCATTATGATCGATAATTAGATTTTTAGCCTAAGGATAAATTTACTAAAATTTTGGAGCTTTTTGTGTTTTCTTAGACGGCAAATAAGAATATATTAAACAAAGTCCAAACAATGAGGTTATAATTACGACAAAGTGAAAAAAAAGACAGTCTTGGAAGATGCAAAACAAAAGAAATAAAACTACTCAAAGCAACGAAAAACTAAGAAAGAGTACTAGTGTACTTTATTGCAACATACACATGTACTACTACTACTAGAGGTGGGCAAAAATAGGGGCGGACCGGGCTTTGACTGGGCCTCGTAAAAATCAGGGTTTTCGGGCTTTGGTTTGACTGGGCTCAGGCCGGGCCTTGAGTGTGATACCTGGGCCCATTACATGTAGAAAAAGCCTAGGCTTTGAGGACCGGGCCTTAAAGAACTTTTTTTCCCTTTTTTTTCCTGTTTTTTTAACTTATAAACTACAATTATTTTTATAATTCTAATAATAATAATTTAAAATATACAATATAAACTAGATTTATTTTATTTTAAACCACTAAAACTAAACTATATAAAACAAATATATTTCAAAAGTTCAAGAAAATTACGAAAATGTCACTGAAAAAGGGCCGGGCCTTGGCCCGGGCCTGTCGAACCTACCGGGCCGGGCTTTTGGTCGGGTCGGGCAGGGCAATTCGTCGGGCTCGCGTCGTGCCCGAGCCGGATGCCCATCTCTACGTACTACTAGTGGACAGGTGTTCTTTTTTTGTTTATTAACTTGGTTACTCCATTTAAAAGGGAAATCAATTTAAATAGCCATTCACTACTACTAAATTGCTATCCTAATAATTTCTCTCCTGGTTTTATTCATATATCACTGCTTTCGCAATTTTCAAATCCGTAAATTACGGACATAACTAAATGAAAAATTTGACGATCTAACCTAGGCTCACAAATTACAAGACTGTGTCTGTAATGTATCAATACTAGATGAAAACCTAATTTTATATGGTCAGAATGGTCAGGTCCATAATTTGCAGACCCACAATTGAGGGATTAGCTCATCTCACATTGGTAAATATTTTGTTAGACACCTCATTTTTCATGTATGTTTTACTTGCTTGTGCACTATTCTTTTAAAATTGTCTAGTAATTTACAATTATATCTGATGATTGAGATTTATGCATTGACACAATTTTAATTAAGCAACTTTAAAGTATTACTAAATCGTTCTCAGGATTGAAGATATGCAAATGAGATCCTCGTATCTTTCTTTCTTTATCATATTGCAAACACTTGATCATCTTCTTTTATTTCTTCTGTGTTATTTAGAAAACAAGTTCTAGAACAGATTAAGTTAAATCTTTCTAATGGTGTCTTATGGAAGCAAGTTAATGATGACTGAGAATATGTTTCTCGTCAATTAAAGCTCTATGTGATGTTGGCCCCAAACAGTACACATTCGAGCTTGGTTAGATATGTTTAAAGAAAATGTGGTATAGGAAATTCTGTTGGTATGATTAGAATAGAGTACAAGTATTCTGGTCAAATTCATGAGTTCGGTGACACTGAGTGTAACAACCCTAGAAATAAAGGCAAATTTAACCATGAAATACTTAATAACAATACTTAACATGAGATTTACGTTTAGAAATGTAACGAATTAATAGACAATAACCTACTAATCTAAACCATCGTTAAATATAGATTATGGACGGATGTTTCTAAAATTCAACAAAAGAAGGTTGTCCACAATTCCCTTCGTATGTTATCTAAAAATCTATACGAGCCCGCAAAAGTTGCCCGTGTTAGCTATTTGCTCTACTCTTACGACTGGCTGACCGACCACTAACGAAACATGATATAGATGCCATTTTAGTAAAAAATGTTAGGTTACCGCCTAGTGAGCTCAAACAATTTATAAACAAATAAAACGCTTTATACATCCGGATACATAAACTATTGAACTTTAAGCATACAAATCCATTTGTCAAGGAAAACTCATATTAAAGATTAATCATGAAAATGGGGGAGACCCGCTTTACCATGCCTATTACGAGATAAGAAAGTAAGTCATATTGACATGTTATGAGCCCCACTATGGGTCATGGTTCCATAGCTAATATCCATTAACGCCATGCCTATTTGTTGCTATAATATGGGAACTAGATTTCCTCGCGACCACCTTAATGTCTATGGATCCATTAAATTCTAGTCGCATCATATGAAACCTTAGTATATGCAACATGTGTAATTGAAAGATCAACCATTTCTCATGGAGTAAATCCCTCTTTCTTTCCAATAAAACTAACATTTTAACTTTAGAGGATAAAGCCTCAAGATCCACCAAAACATATCAATACACATCTTTCCGACATTTCAAATCCTCTACCAACCTTTTTCCATCAAGAATATGAGAAATGCATGAAAACTCACCCTTGACCCAGTTAGTCAAAATTACCCAAACAACTACTATTTGCAATGTTCACGTAAAGAAGGTAAAACACATCATTTTAGCATGTATATAGTTTCTTAAGAGAGTAGGATGAACTAAGGGGTTGTTTGGTAGATGCTGAAAGGTTTCATTCTGAATAGACACTATGAATTACGACAAATTACCATTTTAACCCTTTGTGTGATTTAATCAAGCTTTTGAAACATAAACAAAATGGAAATACATTGATTTGGAAAAAATCTATTTTTCTTTGTTTAAATTTTTGAAACAACAAACCGATTGAAACCTTTAATTTGGAAAAGGTCAATTGTATTTAAAATCCTTTTTTTTTTGCCAATTGGGAAACACCATCTCGATTTGGAAAGAAATATGGAGAATCAATTGTTTCAGAAACTCTAAATTGAAACAAATTAGGAAACAAATTCCAAACAAATTCACATATCCTTTTATATAGACTAAATCACCATTTTGATTAGGAAACAAATTAGGACATAAATATGGAAAGCAAAAATCAATTTGGGTAGATTTCATCCATTCATTTGGAAGGTCGATTCACCATATCGATGACCAATTCACATATTTGATTCGGAATGTTCGATTTCAGCCAACAAAAATTGAAATCGATGGCTGATTGGAAATATATATATATATATATATAGAGAGGGACAATCAAATGAGCACCATGCAATTGTTGCACACCCAAAGAACCAATCTCATCCATTCATCTAGTCTTAATAGATATATGGATTCATAAATACATTCATAGTTTCCTATTATAAGTGGTAATGATAATTAATGAACTCTAATTACATTCTATAAATATTTAAATCATAATAAATGAACCTTCATTATTTCCATAAAATGCACTAATTTATTGGTTCTTTGGGTGTGCAACAATTACATGGTGCTGATTTGATTGTCCCCCCCCCCTCTCTCTCTCTCTATATATATATATATATATATATATATATGGAAAAACATATCAATTTGGGTGGATTTCACACCGATTTATTTTTGAACAACAATATACCACCTTTTAGTTTCTGCAGAGAATATAAAGAGAGCAGGTATAAATCGAGTGTACCAAACAGGTCGTCGGAGAGAATGTCGGAGGAGATGGCCGGAGATGGCAACAGCCATGGGTGGAGAGTGAAGAACGTTGTGGAGGTCTTGGAAGAAATGGGAAGAAGGAGAACGGTGTAGAAGAAAAGATGGGAAGGGCAGATGTGGAAAAAAGCATCCTCTGAATCTTATGTCTTCCCACTTGATGCAAAATAGTACAGAGGTTATTGTCAAGGTTCAGAGGTGCAGTTTTTTTGCCAAACAGATATAGCCTCTGCACGATTAAGAGGTTACCTCTTAATGGTTACATTAAGAGTCAAACAAACAACCCCTAACTTGTTAGCTCCAATATAGCCTTGATAGGAAGTATTGAAAAAGTGTGACTAAGTGTAAGTTTGGCAGAAGGCTCTGCAGAAGCATCGAGGACACTCGAAGATTTACTTCAGTAGAGGATCTCAGAAGGTATCTGACAAAGGCCTTTAGAAGTGCGTTCAAGGCATGAGATCGCAGAGGCTCTGAGAGCATCTAAAGAGGGTCACCTATGATGAAGTCTACTTATATATCTACAACGACAAAATGGACATGTGCCTAATGTTAGGAATTATGTGCAGAGTTGACAAACCAAGTGATTACACATCCAATGTTACAAGACACTTGAGGGTCACACCTGTGAGGATCTATAAGTCGAACAAGTTAGATGAAACCCCGAAAAGGAGAATTAGGATTTATAATAGTGCATTATAAATCAGTTGGGTAATTTCAGTCAGAATTACCAAAGTTGGAGGGTTATTAATTAATTAGGATATTATATATTTATTAAGATAAATAAATATATAATAATTAATTGATAAGATTTTATATATTAGATAAATATATAAATCATAATTATCGTATGCAAATTCTTTTCCAGCTAATTAAATAAGGAAAGGATTTGAGATAATTATCATAAGGAAACTGGATTTCATACAAACTGTATTTTTCCTCCATATAAATAAAGCCTATGGGTTAAGGAAAAATAACAAGCTTTCAGTTAAGAAAAACCAGTTCCCAGTTTCCTCTCTCTCCTCTCTCTCCACCGGCGCCGATCACTCCCCCCCCCCCCCCGGGTCGGATTCCAGTTTTTGTTCGGGTTTCACAAAGTTCTGCTAGAGGAACGTTCGTTGGTCGATCACCGGTGGACTAAGTCTCAAGCAATCCAGGTAAATTAATCTAACCTAATCCTTTAGGTTTAGACCTACAAACGATTAAGATCATTAGGCTTTAATGGGTTTTTAGCTTTTATCGCTTCCGCATGATTAGATCAGAAACAGCGTGTTTCTGATCACGTAGGTTTCAACAGTTTGTTTTAAACCTACAAAATATATCGAACCAGCGAGGTTTTGATAGATCTGAGATAATCCTCGAATCAGTTTGATCCGAGGATACCCACGAAAACCCAACAGTGGTATCAGAGCCATTGTTAAATCGTTTAGTTTCTATCTGTTTATCAGTTTGTCTGTATATGCGTGATCCGTTAAAATTAAATTGTTTCTTGTAAAAATCAGATTTTTTATTGAATTATTTACATAAAATTTTGTATCAAATTGTTATTCGTACGAAAACCCGGAAAAACCATCACCAGATTGGTGATGGCTGCGATTAAAACACAACCACCGCACCACCAGCGTGGTGGTTGCGGATGGTTGCCGTGATCAATCACCAGACCGCACCACAGCCTAGTGGTGGCGTCACCGGCGGATGCTGTTAGACCACCAGGCCAAGCCACCAGTTGGGTGGCGGTGGCCGAAACCTTCTCCGATAAACACAGCCGCACCACCAGCACCGGTGGTGACGGCGTCTAAGTATTCGCAATCGCCACGGCCAAAAACCACCAGGCACGATCGCCGGCCAGACCGCAGCGAGCGGTGGCGGCGGACGCCCAGCCGAACCACCAGAGAGGTGGTGGCGGCAATCTCGTGACTACCGAGCCAAACCACCAGACTGGTGGTGGCAGGCGGTAGACGATGGTGGCAGGCGGCGTCGGCCACACCACCCGCTTGGTGGTTGTGGCGTCGGCCGTCGTCGATCGCGAAAGAAAACCACCATCGCACCACCAATTGTGGTGGCGGTGGTGTCGATTGCCAAAACAGCCGCTGGACGGCGTCTCCGGGCCAATCGAGGGACGACCACCACACCACCGATTGTGGTGGTGGTGGCGTCGACGGTTTTTCTAATCAGGATCGCGGCGGCGGTGGTAGCCCGGAGCTACTACCGTTACCGATCGACAGAGGGTGGCGATGGTATTGATTGCGGCAGCGGTGGTGATAGTTTTCGACCAAAATTCGTAGATAAACGAGATCGCCGGGCCGCACCGCGCATAGCGGTGGCGGCGTTTAGCTGCTGTGATTATCAGACCACCAAACCTCACCGGGATGGTGGTCGGACGATAAAACCACCGTGGATGCACCACCAGTAGGTGGTGGCGGCGTTTTGCGATAAACCGCGGCGGCGGTGGGGAGGCGTTTCTCCCTGCTGCCATTAAAAATCGTGGTCAAAACCACCGTGATGGTGGTGGCGGCATTAATTGTTTCCGATCGCCGCTAGTATAGTGGTGATCAAAAACGATGGTAGCAATGGTGGTGACATTGATCGGTTATTCTCGTCGATACCCGATGATCGGTGAATTTTTCCCACATTACAAGCAAAGCGATGGTCACCTGTTTTTCCTGTCTAGGTTTTTTTTGTGTTTAGTTTGTTCATCAGGCCTAAGGCCCAGTTCTTTGGACCAAGTTTTGGCCCAAAAGAACTTGTTTTGTTTTAAAGACTTTTATCCGAAATTTTATCAGTTAGACTAAATTATCCAGTTCAATAAACAGTTTTATAAAATTAAGTTTTTATTTATTTTACTGTTTCAACTCAAAAATTGGATTAATAAAACCCGTTTGATATAATTTTCGGGTAAAAGGATTGTTTTTAGATAAAATGGTTTTATTTTTGAAAAGTAGGATTTATTGTTTAATAAACCTCAGTTTTAAAAACCATTTTTCAGTCTAAAGTTTTTGGGTTCATAAAACAGTTTGTTTTTCGAATCAGTTATAAAACCAAGTTTTACGATAATTGAGACAAGATAATTTTAACGGATCCAGGTTTATTTTTCTCGTAATTATATTGTTTTTGTTGCATATATACACATAATTGCGTGATTGCTTGAGAACTATATATGAATTTCAGTTTGATTTTACATATATATATACGTTATAGTATTTGCCAACTTAGACCCTTGACATATTCATGGGGAGGCCTGCGTGCCGTTTACAACCCCTTATGTAATAATGACCCTAGGATAGAATTTTTCTTTTCTTTTGGGATGACGAGGCCAGTGGGAGCTATTGAGATTCTTCATCTTACCGGAAAACTAACAAGCATGGCGAAGCCAGTGGGAGCTACGCGAAGTTTTGAAGTTGTAGAAAAACTAGGTCATTATTGGTCCCTAGGAACAAAATTGGCAAATCCTATAATTATTTGTTTTACAATTGCGTAGTTGTTATTATCTGTGTGCATGATTAGCTACGTAGTTGATGCTAATAACTGTTAGTTTATTAGATATGTTTTAAAAGGAATTTTTAAAACAAGAAGGAATTAGGTTTTATTAACTTTTCAAACGAAAACCTTTAAAGTGAAGCCTTTTAATAAAACCTAGTGTATTGTTATAAAAGAGCAAAGCTGACAGAACAGTTAGCTTTTGTCAGACGGAAAAGGTTATTGAAACAGGTAGTTTCAATCAACCAGTACACTTTAAATCAGTTGATTTCAATTAGCCGATATTTTAAACAGTTAGTTTAAAATAACATGAATATTTAAAACAGTTAGTTTAGAATATCAATTGCTCTTTATAACAATCAGTGGATGATTATTTTATAGAAGGCAAAGTTGACAAAAACAGTTAGTTTTAATCAACTAGGTATGCTATTAAAACAGTTAGTTTTAATTAGCGAGTAATTTTTAGAACAGTTAGTTTTAAAGTTACATGTATGTTTCAAACAGTTAGTTTAAAACATAAGTAGCCTTTATAAACAATCAGTTTTTCAAAATCCTGGAAATAAAGTTTTTCAAAACCCCGAAAATCATAGATCAGTAGTGCAACCCATCTAGGGGCACCTTCGGCGTAAAGTACATAGGCGTTGTAAGTGATCACACATTCGACGTCTGTGTTCAAACTGAAGCTGAAGGGGTTACATAACTCTGCGAATTATCTCCGGGTGGTACCGGCCAGAGTATAGTAATCAGGTCCCCAAAATGGTGAGATCTGTTTTGGTTCTATAATGTTCACCGGGTGGTACCGGGCCAAAAAGCACTAAGAGGGACTAAAACATGCACAGGTAGTTGCCTTGGTCCCGAAAAGATCTAGGAGTCATGTCAGTTAGATATGATTGGTAAAAGTCCTTACCTACCGAAATAAATACGGGTCTGGTGGAGCAAGAACATTACGCACATCAGGACGTATGAAATAAGGATCCTAGTCCAATAAATTGATCATTTAAGGGTTTATTGATATTTTATTGGAAATTAGTCTATTTACAGTTGCTAAGACCAAAAGTTTTATTTTGTGTAGATGGCAAGCACTGTTACCAGCACTAACAATCTTTCCCTCCGCTCTATCCTAGAGAAGGATAAGTTGACCGGCTCTAACTTTCTTGACTGGGAGCGCAATCTGATGATTGTGCTCAGACATGAAAGAAAGTGGTATGTGCTTGAAGAGCCACTTGGGGAGGCACCTCCGGCAAACGCTCCGGCTGCTGCCAGAAATGCCCACAAGAAGCACTCAGATGATCTCCTTGATGTTGCCTGTCTGATGTTAGCAACAATGAGCCCAGATCTGCAAGCAGGGCTCATAAATACAAATGCTTACGACATGATCCGCCAGCTGAGGGACATGTTTCAGACTCAGGCTCGTACAGAACGCTACGATGCCACCAAAGCATTCAATGAATGCAAGATGGTCAAAGGGACATCAGTAAGTGACCATGTCATGAAAATGAAAAGGCACTTAGATCATCTGGAGAGGCTGGGTCATCCCGTTCCGTTGCAGCTAGCAACTGACACCATACTTAATTCACTGTCAGAAGACTACAGGCCCTTTGTAGTCAACTACAACATGAACAACATGGAGAAAACAATAGCAGAATTGCACTCCATGCTTAAGACAGCTGAATTAAATATGGGGAACAAGAACAAGACAAAGGATGTCTTGATGGTAAAAGACGGAGGGGTTAAAAAGAAAAATGGGCATGCTAGCACCAGCAAGGGAAAAGGACCAGTTCAGGCCATCCAGAGTGCACCCAAGAAAGGCAAGGGCAAGGGCAAGGGCAAGAAGGTTAAGCCAAACAAAGCTAGGACCGAGAATCGCTGCTTCATATGCAATGAGATCGGTCATTGGAGGCAAAACTGCCCTAAGCGTCATGAAGCAGGTATGTAAACCTCAGGAAATTTATGATCGCTTTGATTTGTCACTTCTTACTTGTTAGCTTACAAGTATACTGATACCTAGAGCAAATGATTATTGCAGGAGGTCAGAAGTGAAATGCCCAAAGGATTGCTGAGGATCAAAGCACGAGATAATTTAAGTCAAGACATTTTGAATTTATAGTTTTAAAAACAGTTATTTTGGGGGTTTATGTTTTAAACAATGTTTGGATAATTATATTTTATAATTCGATGGTTTCATTTTTCAAAAGTTATTGTCTTGACAAATATCTGATTGTGCTTAGTGTTTGTATGATCCTAGTTGTTGATGCCTGTTATAATTACTTTAATGAGATTGAAGTAATTTGTATAAAAACTATCAAAACACACGAGATTCTATAGGAATGTGTTTTGAGAATAAAACATTTATGAATAATAGTTTTGTGATCAAAAGGAAGAATTTAAGATATTAACTCAGATAGCGTTAATAACAGCATTTATAAAACTAGAAAGATTCCAAGTTCTGGAATTAGGATTTGACCAAATCCAGTTAAGTTTTATAAAAGAAATTCTCAAGAATTAACTAATTAAGTTTGATCAAGTTTTATTCAAATGTTTTAAAGGGAGAATTTAGGATATTAACTCAGATAGCGTTAATAACAGTATTTATGAAACTAGAAGGATTCCAAGGTTTGGAATTAGGATTTAACCAAATCCAGTTGAGTTTCATAAAAGGGAAATTCTCAAAGTTCATTACTTGAAATTAGAATTGACTAATCAAAGTTTTGACTAAGTCAATAGTAAATTTTGAGTAATAGTTAGTTTTTATGCAAGTAAGTGGGAGCCCAATTTATTCTTTATCTAGTCTGAGATAAAGAATAAAAGACATGATTATTGATATATCTCGGAATTCATAAATCCAGGTAGGATAAGAATTCATAAGATATAATTTACCCTTTTTGTTAAAAGGATAAAAGTTTCAAGACCCATGAAACAAAGGTCGTGACTGACTTAAAAATCAATAATTGAAGTGTTGGATTAAAATATATAGCATTCCAGTGAATTTGCCAGGATTGCAAATGGAATCGGATTTCAGGTAGAAATCATTCATCTACACAGCAACTAAGGAAAGTTGCAGTCTTACATATTCAGGAACTGGAAGTTAGTCCAGGTCTCCGAGTTCATGGAATATGATAAAAGTCTAATTATTGTTTTAAGAGGTGTTTGCAAAACAATAATTAGCAGATACAAGTAAACAGACTTGTGTTTTTGGTTATCACTTTGATTAAAATGGTAAACTTTAATCAAAGGGTTTAAAACTGAAGGAAGGTGATACTTCATTTTAGACCAGTATTTAACAAATGTTAAATAGATAAAATGAAAGTTGTTAGAAGAAAAGACATTCAATCTTGTTATTATTACAGCGTGTAATATGGACTATACAAGATTGATTTCTTTATCACTTTCACATTTTTGCATGTTTTTAATTAATCCAGGAATGAAACTAGTTTCCAGTTTTTCATTCAAAATCTGTCCGTGACAACTTATCATTGTGGGAGCATGATAAGGCGTTAAAGTCATTGTGAACTTTTAGGTAGTTATGATCAGTTGCTGAATAACAGCTACAAGTGTTGTAGACTAAAAGTTGCACAGATATTTGATAGAGTAGCAAATATCGGACGTGATCCGCGGTTGAGATTACTTCTTGGAAAAGGTCATAAGTAAATCTCACAGTGGTTGTCCCTATCACCTGAGGTATCTGATTTGATATCATGAGGACTGCTGAATTCTTAGCGCACTCAACCGCTACGCCGTAACAGGGTGGCTATAAAGGGTGTAACTAGATTCAGCGGAAGCCGTGGTGTTAAAGGCAGGTATGCAAGATGGGATTTGCACCTCTTCTCAGAAGAGAGATATTTCTGGGCCCATCTTGACTGACTAAGTATACTGATGAAGTGCATGGCCATGCCCAAACGAACTGATTAGTTCTTTGTCGTTTACCTATCAGTGAAAGTCAGATAATCAAGAGAACAGAATCTTGAGTATTTAGAGTTGACACTTTCCAAGCTCATACTCATAGATGAAATATCGCGATGCAAAGGGAAAAGCCAAGATATACCCAATCAATGAACAGTAGTTTCATAGATACCAATTCCTCACGGAACGTTTATATCACCAAATCTGGGTATAAGAGTTCTTGTAACCTGGTCAGCCTAAGTGCCTGTCTAGGGGCCTCCTTAGGTCCGTGTAATCAAACGTGGTATTGCCAACTTGCACAAGTGGGAGTCTGTTAGGAATTATGTGCAGAGTTGACAAACCAAGTGATTACACATCCAATGTTACAAGACACTTGAGGGTCACACCTGTGAGGATCTATAAGTCGAACAAGTTAGATGAAACCCCGAAAAGGAGAATTAGGATTTATAATAGTGCATTATAAATCAGTTGGGTAATTTCAGTCAGAATTACCAAAGTTGGAGGGTTATTAATTAATTAGGATATTATATATTTATTAAGATAAATAAATATATAATAATTAATTGATAAGATTTTATATATTAGATAAATATATAAATCATAATTATCGTATGCAAATTCTTTTCCAGCTAATTAAATAAGGAAAGGATTTGAGATAATTATCATAAGGAAACTGGATTTCATACAAACTGTATTTTTCCTCCATATAAATAAAGCCTATGGGTTAAGGAAAAATAACAAGCTTTCAGTTAAGAAAAACCAGTTCCCAGTTTCCTCTCTCTCCTCTCTCTCCACCGGCGCCGATCACTCCCCCCCCCCCCCGGGTCGGATTCCAGTTTTTGTTCGGGTTTCACAAAGTTCTGCTAGAGGAACGTTCGTTGGTCGATCACCGGTGGACTAAGTCTCAAGCAATCCAGGTAAATTAATCTAACCTAATCCTTTAGGTTTAGACCTACAAACGATTAAGATCATTAGGCTTTAATGGGTTTTTAGCTTTTATCGCTTCCGCATGATTAGATCAGAAACAGCGTGTTTCTGATCACGTAGGTTTCAACAGTTTGTTTTAAACCTACAAAATATATCGAACCAGCAAGGTTTTGATAGATCTGAGATAATCCTCGAATCAGTTTGATCCGAGGATACCCACGAAAACCCAACACCTAACATGTGAGGCGGTTGCAACTAACTTTCCAACAAAGCCTATCTTGAAGATTTGATGCTGCCATGTGTCTTATTCTTATTCGTTCAAGTGTAGTTGTAACCAGTATTTATACTAGATTTGTCCATTGTAATTAGTATGCTTCAACCATGTAATTGAGATTTTGAGAGTATTTTTACACATAGTTAGTGAGTGCTCTTGGTGTTCATGTTAGATCCCAGATTTCAGATATTGATCATATTTAGATTGAATTGATGGTGAAATTAGTAAGGACAACGAAAGACTTAACATTTCAATCTAAATTCAAGTGAAGATAATGAAGAAACAGATTAACTAATCAAACTGTGATAGATAAACTTGAACAGAATAGAAAAGTGAACAAGATGATTGAAGCTTTGAATGATCTTCAATTGGATTGATCAAAGATTACATTAAGGGAAGAAAACTTACAATCTGAATTACTTGCTTCACCAAGAACACTCACAATTTCACAATCTTAAACTCAATTACAAGGATTGCGGTTCTAAAGGAAATTTCAGCTATTTATACTACACAAAAGTAACCTAACTAACTTTCTAGGATCTTGACACGTGGCCCAATCTTGGACGTTGAAAGTAGGTCGGTTGAGGTAGTCACGTGATCTGCACATACTAAAATAACTGTTTGATAGAAGTTGGATTTTCATAGAGAATGAATCAGCAGAGCTACTGTCAGGCTTCGTAGAGGCTCTGTCAGTTTAGACTTGTATGAACTTGAGCTTCTGCGAAAATCCTCTGCGAGCCTTTTTCTTCTGTAGACATTTTGTTGAAGATACCTTTTTTCTTTTATCCTTACTTTTACATAAAACAGAAGTTTGGGGCTAACAATCTCCCCCTAAGTACAGATAAAACAAAAATGCAAGGTAGTGTGAGCAAGTTCTTTAAAAAACAAGAGGTGAGTGATTCTCAACCTCTGTAAAACATTACAATACTGAAAATTGACAAAATACAAGTAATTCAACTAGACTACATAATCTAATCTATTTCTGAATTTGGAAAGTCATTGATGCCATCAGCCTTGAGTATTGAGTACATGTTGTACATGATGGTTCTGAAAGAGCTTGAGCTTGGATTGGTTCGAATAGAGGGTCGACTTCACTTCTGAGGATTCTCCTTTTCTTTACTTGAGTCGCCAGAGACCTGTAGATCCAATTGAGTGTCTCTGCAGAGTACTTATGTCTTTCTTTAGGATCGAAGAACCTCTGAATCTCATTCTTCTCTAGATATACATACCCAAACACCGGATTATGAACAATGGTGTGAATGTACTTGCAGAATCCAGACAGGACGATTTCTTGGTGGAGAGATGCACATCTTTTCTTGAGTAAGCCAATATCCTAATTTGAAGTCTGTCTTACTATGAAGAATCACTTGAGGTCGCATGACCTCTCTCAATCTGTTCAAGGAGTTGGCAAACGTTCTTCGGCTCTCTACGGTATTTCCATTCTTCACGTAATTCTGCAGAACCTTGTACATGTATATGAGATCAAATACACAGAGGTTGTGTAGATCTGCATTGTTGAATCCATACAGATGACCATCCTCCCTCTTCACGACATAAGATGAGTACGAGATTGACTTGTTCATTAACGTTCTGGCTGCAATCGTGTTGAGCTCTGTTATAGGAATGTTGGAGACGACATGTGACTTCTTCTGTGTCATCCTTGTAAACTTGAGTTTCCCTTCGAGGTTTGGCATTCCGGTTAGCTCTGGGTCGTACGGAGGATCACTATCTCTCTCTACATACTTCCAAATAAGCATCTCCTCTAAAGTCGTCACACCAATGTGCTGATTTCTTCCATTGGAATCTGATTCATCTTGCCGATGATCTCTTCTACTTGGCTCTTCTGAGCCACTCCCTCTATGATTTCTTCTTCAAGAATCTACATCTGGGTAGACCTCTCTCTGAGGATTGCCTTTATTGTCCCTAACAAAGTGTCAAACGTACCCGTGGACGTTTCTTCTGCAGCTTTTGAGCTCTCTCAGTGCTGGTCATTGCCTCTGCTCGTGAGAGCTTTAGAGCTCTGGCCAGATCTGCCATCTCCTTCTCTGCCAGAATCTCTACGGGAGTAGCATCTAGAACTTTTTCTTTGCCCTTACCCTTAGTCGCAGTAGAGGCGTCTTGTCCGACAGAGGGCTAAGAGAAAAGAGCCCCTACGGATTCGACGATGGTGACCCCTGTGGACTTCTTTGGCTACGGTGGCCTAGCATCTTTCTCCCCCTCAGGATGATCAGGATCGTGGTCATCCTCATCATCCTGCTTCTTCTGGGCAGCTTCAACGGCGTAGGAGGTTTAGAGAACTTTGTTGAGATGAAGAACAACACGACGAGAGGCTCTGCGAACAGGTTTGAGAGTCTGGTTTGTAGAATGTTCAACGTGGTTAACATGAAAGTTGGTATTGAGGCGGATTGAGTCGACATGTTCAATGGCGCTGCACACCTTTACGGCTTCGAAAGCTACTTTGTCCAATTTGCTGATGACAGAGGAGTTGGATTCACGGACGTTGCGGAGTAATCTGCTATTGTTATCGCAAATTGACTCACCCATGGCGCACACAAGATCGGAAAGATCACCTCAAGTTGCCAGGCGCTTGGGGTTGCGTTCTGCGGGAGACACCCCAAAAGTAATCGCAAAAGAGACCATGTTTTTGATCTCATCTTTGAACTTTGAGAAGTTTGTGTAGCCCGTAGAGACAAGATCCGACACCAGTTCTACAATAAGGATCGTGATAGCATCCTTGATAGACTTGACAAAGTCATCGGTGAGAGAGAGGGAGTTAAACTTCATCGCCAGATCTTCCTTGGAATGGACAGAGCTCCGAAGGGTTTGAAAGGAGGATTGCATCTTGGAGAGTGCAGAAGTAACTCCCTCAGAGCCTCTGTGTGCTTGCAGAGCCTCTGCAATCTTGGCGGTTGGATCTTCTATGGATGGGACTGTCGGAGCTTCTATCATTAGACTCTTGGAGCTTTTCAACTCGTCGAGCCTCTTGAGGACCTCTGTTCCGAAGGATTGAAACTCCTCTTTCGTAACATAGTCCCCTGTGAAACCTGAAGGTCCAACACATAGATCTCCAATAGTCTGGGAGTTTAAGGCGCCCTCAGGAGGGGTATGTTGCCTCCTCGAGGACTTCCAGAGGATCCTCGAACTCCCTTTTCGGGATAACCTACCTCTGTTCTGATGGTTTCATCCTTAGAAGGTTCAGAGCCCGTCTTCGAAGATGGACCATGTGGAGATATGGGACGTTCTAGATCGCCAGCTTTTGTGTTCCTCACTTCTGTGTCTGAAACAGATTTGGGTATTTCACTCATGTGAGCGGGATCAACACATGCATCCCCATGAGGTTCCTTCGAGTCCTTGGGCAAAGGGACTCTTAAATTAAAACCAACATCCTGTTGGGAGGATGGAGTGAGAGAGGGTTCCCGGGTATTGAATTCCACAGAGGACAAAGAAGTTTCCCCTTGGAGGTTAGATCGGGTTGGGCTTAGCGTGTGCACGCTTTCTTCAATAGCCTCATCCTCTAGAACATGAGGGCTAGTAATGTGGGTTGCACTGGGAGGGGGCTTGGATTAGTGCCAATGGCATCTTTTTCTCCTACATTTTCTGCCTCTACCTCTGCAGTTTTGTTCTCATCACCTAATCCCTCTACTCTCTCAACCACCACATCGTCATCCTCTGCAGTAGGACCAAAGCCTTGTAGCTCTGGCTCATCCTCTTCGCTTAGGATCACTTCTGTGCCTAATCCATCTTGGCCACGCTCATCCAGAACTGCCCATCTAAGACTGGCAGAGAGAACACTTTACTTTTCTAGCAGAACATCGGGAATATCATCTAGCTCAACAATTGCGTCTTCCTAGCTCTGTGACATGCCAGTGACATTGACAACCTCTGTAAGAACTTTCTTTAGACTTTTCTTCTTGGGTCTGGATGCCTCTGTTGTTTTGGCCACAGTTTAGGGTTGAACCGCAGGAATGTCCTCTATTACAAGAGGTTCTACAGTGTTATCCGCAACTACCTCTCTAAGTGGAGGTTGCTCTTCTTGTTGAACGAGTGTGCTAGATGGGGCCTCCTCTGTAACTGCCTTTCTGGCCCTTTTCTTTTTCTTCAGAGGTTGAATAGGAGATTCCTCTTCTGCCACTTGTACCTTTGGCACATTAACTGGAACAACCTTTGGCACAACTTCTGGAATTACCTCTGGTGTTTTAGTCTTTGCAGACTTCTTTTTTATCTTTAGAGGTGGTTGAACAGGAGAATGCTCTTTCACAACTTCAACTTCTGGAGCTTCCTCTGTGATCACCTCTGGGGTTCTGTGCTTAGATCGCTTGGATTTCTTCTGGGGTGGTTCAGGTTTCTGATGTACAATCACCTCTTTTCTTGTTTTTCTTGGCCTTCTTAGCCTTCTATGGTGGGGGACTTCTATCTATAGCTAAGTCCACTTCCTCACTCAGCTCTCTTGCCTCTACTGGCACCTCTTGTTCTCCCTCATCTCTTTCATCTCCTAATCGCTCACCTAAATTGGCTCTTATGTGTAGGGGGGTTTGAGGCACCGACTCTGGTGTCCTTTCCCTACGAATGTACTCCATCCTATCGCATTCAGATAAGTACTGCAATATCTTCTTAGACAGAGGACGCATGCTTCTGTAAATTTTGGCATGTAGAGTGGGTTTGAATTTGTTCAAGGGGTACAACTTGGCAGAGGTAAGCTTTTCTGTTGGAAGCTCTGCCGCGATCTTCTTTGCGAAAACAAGGCCGAAGAACCTCTGTAGAATGAGGTTGGGTTGGTTAACATCTTCAGTTTTCTTCTACTGAGATTTGACTTGGCATTTTTCACTCTGCTGTGTGGCATACTTCTTCCGAATCAATCCAACCATGTCCTTAAAGATTAGAGAGGCATAATCCAGTTTAAGATCAAAGTAGATCCCACAAACAATGCCAAGCATAGCCGTAGAGGACTGATCATGGCTGCCAACCATCCTTGTTAAACAAAAATTGATGATGGAGAAAAGGGTATTCCAGATAGGGGGGAAACCATTCCTTGAGATGTGAGATCTTTTGATAAAGGGCTTCTTTGGGTTATGGTTATAGGAGTAGTATTTCAAAAATTCCATGAGGTCTTCATTGATAGGGGCTACATCGTACGTAGCTCTGACTTCTAGTTGGAGGGCTGATCGGAGGTCATTCACATTTATTTGCAGAGGGACCATGGACCTTCTCTTTGGATGGGTTACACACCCTACTATGCTTGTACCTGCATCCTCCAGGTTGCATACATAAGCACTTAGTAGGAACTGTGTTAAATAGGTCATTAGAACCCCTTTCTTTGCGGTTAGGGCATAGAACAAAGAGTGATTAAGAAGCACTTCAACCAGAGTGATTGTGTTATCAGGGAAACCTTCACCAGGGACCAAATAATAATTATTCGGCTTCTTCACAAGGACTACCCTGTTGTATCGATGTTACAGAAACGATACGGCATGAGCGACAAGGCTTGTGAATGATTCAAAACCTAAGGGTCCCTCTAAATCGAAGACCTATAGAAACTGCTATCACTGTGGTCAAAATGACCATATCGCTAGCAAGTGTCCTCATGCTACCAAGGTTGAAAAAGCAGCCAAGGTAAAAAAATGTCCTAATGCGAATAAGTCTGCCAAAGGAAATAAACCTTTAGTCGCTGAGACTACCACCATCCCTGACCCTGTCAAAACTGAAACTTCAGTTAAAACAGAAGATGTTGCCACTACTCCTACTGCTCCAATAGTCTCTGAGGCCACTGAATATTCAGTCATCTATGTCCCTGATGATTCTTCCTTCTTCGCTGACCTTGACGGACCCAACTTCATGTGGGTTCCCAAGACCAATTAACTCTTCCTTCTCTTACAGGAAAAGGGCATCTGGTACCTTGACAGCGGATGCTCCAAACACATGACTGGAAACAAACATGTTCTAGTCGACTTCAAGGAAGAAGCTGGCCCTTCAGTCAAATTCGGTGGCGAAGGAAGAAATATCACTCGTGGTTATGGTCCCTTAACCAACGGAAAGACTACCGTTCGGAGGGTATCTTATGTTGAAGGACTGACTCACAATCTACTGAGTATCAGTCAACTTTGTGATAAAGATCACAAGGTCTCTTTCTCTAAGAAAAGCTGCAAGGTGAAGAACAGGCACAAGAAAATCATTCTCAGAGGACAAAGATCCCATGATGTCTACGTCATCAACATGGACACGTCCACTGAAAATGTGTGCTTCATGTCTAGGGCCTCTTCTGAAATCAACTGGCTCTGGCACAAACGTCTCTTCCAACTGAACTTCAAGACCATCAACCAGCTCTCTATCAGCAATCTGGTGAAAGGTCTCCCTGAAAACAGCTTTGCAAAGGAATCTCTTTGTGCTGCTTGTGAAAAAGGAAAACAGACAAGAGATTCTTTCAAATCCAAGCAAGTCTCTACCATCAATTCTCCACTCCATTTATTGCACATGGACCTCTTTGGACCTATCAATATTCAGTCTATGGGTGGAAAGTGATTCACTTTGGTGATAGTAGATGAATACTCCAGATACACTTGGGTGTTCTTCCTTAGAGCCAAGAGTGAAACTCCTCAGCTGATCATTTCCTTCATTCTACGGATGGAGAAGTATAATCAGATCACTGTTCGTTCTATAAGAAGTGATGATGGCACTGAAATCAAAAACAGTGTCCTGGATGAATTCCTTGTCAGCAAGGGAATCTCTCAGAACTTATCTTCCGTTCGGACTCCTCAGCAAAACGGGGTCGCTGAACGTAGAAATCGCACGCTGATTTAAGCTGCAAGATCTATGCTAATTAAAGCTCGTCTTCCTATTCAATTCTGGGCTAAGGCTGTCAACACTGCCTGTTACACGCAGAACAGGTCACTGATTGTGAATAGATTCAAGAAGACAGCCTACGAACTTATCAGAGGAAAGAAGCCGAACATCGCGTACTTCCACATCTTTGGTTGTAATTGTTATATCAAAAACGACCGAGATGCTGTGGGAAAGTTCGGTGCCAAAGCTGACGATGGTTTCTTGGTTGGATACTCTACTATATCCAAGGCCTTTCGTGTCTTCAACAAACGAAGGCAAACCATTGAAGAAACCATTCATGTCAAGTTTGATGAATCTAATCCCTTTTCTTTCTCCTTATTTTCTGATAATAATGATGTAGATCAATGGGCTAACTCTTACTTTCAGTTCCCTGAGAATGAAGCCCCTGATACTAACATCCCTGCTGCAGGAACACCAACTCCAATCCCTGATGGATTTGAAGAAATTCCTGAAATTCCTCACGATCCTCCAGTTTATTCTACTGTTCCCATATCTCAAGTTTCCCCCATAACTTCTCAGAAGGACATTCCGTCAACTTCAGGATCAACTTGATGCAGTCGCTGAAGATTCATCTTCTACAGTCGCTGCTGAACCTCTTCAGGCTGTCCCTCAGCCACCTTCTCTAAGATGGACTAGAGATCATCCTATTGATCAAGTCCTAGGTGATCCATCTACTGGTGTAAGAACTCGACATTAGGCTAGTAATCACTGTCTCTTTTTCTGTTTCTTATCTGAAAATGAGCCTTCTAAAGTAGAAGAAGCACTCGCTGACCCATTTTGGGTTTCAGCAATGCAAGAAGAACTCGCTGAGTTCGAACGAAACCTTGTCTGGACCCTTGTTCACAAACCATCCAGGAAGACCATCATTGGTCTGAAATGGATTTTTAGAAATAAACTTGATGAACATGGCATTGTGATCCGCAATAAGGCTCGTCTTGTTGCACAAGGATATAGACAAAAAGAGGGGATTGATTATGATGAAACATTTGCCCCTGTGGCTAGATTAGAGGCCATTAGACTCTTTCTTGCTTATGCGGCTCATATGAAATTTCAAGTGTTTCAGATGGATGTCAAGAGTGCGTTTCTCAAAGGGAAACTTACTGAAGAAGTCTATGTTGCTCAACCTCCAGGCTTCACTGATCCTAAACATCCTAATCATGTTTACAAGCTAAACAAGGCTATGTATGGATTAAAGCAGGCTCCTAGAGCCTGGTATGAAACCTTATCTACTTATCTCATCAAATAAGGTTTCACTCGTGGAAAGATCGACAACACGCTGTTCGTCAAGACTTACAAGGATCATGTTTTCCTTGCCCAAATTTATGTTGATGACATCATCTTTGGGTCCACGAAAGCCAAACTTTGTAAAAAGTTTGAAGTACTCATGCAGGCTGAATATAAGATGTCAATGATGGGTGAACTTACCTACTTCTTAGGTCTTCAGGTTAAGCAATCTGAAAAGGGTATTTTTATCTCTCAAGCTAAGTATGTTCGTGAAATGCTTGCTAAATTTGAACTTACTACCGGCTCTGTAATGAAAACACCAATGGCACCTCCTCTAAAGCTCGACAAGGATTCCGAAGGGAAATCTGTTGATGTTACTCTCTACAGAGGAATGATTGGCTCACTACTGTACCTTACAGCAAGGTGACCTGATATCATGTATGCTACTTGTCTTTGCGCATGATATCAAGCTGATCCTAAGGAGTCCCATATGAAGGCTATAAAGCGCATCTTCAGGTATTTGAAGGGGACTTCCAACCTTGGTCTCTGGTACCCCAGGGACTCAGGGTTCGATCTAACTGCTTTTTCAGGTAGTAATTTTGCAGGCTATAAAATAGATCAAAAGAGCACCACTGGTGGTTGTCAGCTACTTGGTGGTAAGTTGGTGAGTTGGACAAGCAAGAAACAGAATTCAGTGTCCACATCAACCGCTGAAGCAGAGTACGTCGCTGCTGGTAGCTGCTACGCTCAAGTCCTTTGGATGCGAAATGAACTTCTGGACTATGGGTTTCAGCTATCAAAGATACCTATCTACTGCGACAACACTTCAGCGATCGCCATCACTAACAATCCTGTCCTTCACTCGAAGACAAAGCACATTGAGATACGATATCACTTTATCAGAGATCATGTGATGAACGGCGATGTTGAACATCATTTCGTTTCGAATGAATATCAACTCGCTGATCTCTTCACTAAACCACTGGACGAGAAACGGTTCAACCAACTCATCAGCGAGCTAGTAATGCTGAATCTTGATGCTGATCTTCAGCATACTGCCTTTCTAGTTTTCTCTGTACATACTCTATGTATTTTCTTTTCCAGTGTACTATATGTTTCTTCTTTAATGAAATGAATTGATCTCTCTGATCATCCTTAAGTCACTGATGGTCTCTTTTCTACTGAGATACTGCATTTATTACATATGTTAGTGATCTCACCTACCTTAACACATTCTATGTGATAGGAGGATTTTTCCTCCTGCTGATAACCTTTCACATTCCCATGTTTAAGGATACTCATCAAAATGGATAAGCTAGTTGATTTGACTTTTTGGCACCATACGTTACTTCCCAACGTGTGTCAGGCGCGTGACTGTAAGTGAATAGACACTTTCGGGCGCGTAAAAACGAACAGTTACGTTTTTACGGCGTGATTTAAATAACCGTCATAATTACTTCTTGTAACTTGTTCCACGTCCCATCATCTTTTGAGCGCCAAAATCGCACCTTCCGGTACTCATCATCTCTATATAATCCACTCTTGGATTACTCCTTTCTTCACTCACCACTTTCTCTATATCTCCAAGATTTGCAATACGTCATGTGTTCAAATCTTTCTTCTTCCTTAGAAGATCTTCTTCCTCGACTGGTAAGTCACAAACCTTAATCTAAGGTTGTTTTCTCATCTTCAATCATGAAAGAAAACCAATTTTCTGGCTCTTCTTTTTCAAGCATAAGAACTTAAAACAATAATAAAAAAAACTCCCTTAATCTTCTCTTATTTGTTTTATCTGCAGCTATGCTCTACGCTCTTTTGGAAAACATCTCGGCTAGGCCAAGGAAGAAGCATCCTGCCTCTCATCTACAGCACCAGGTGCTGTATCTGAGGGGGAGAAATCCTGCAGGATACCTTCTTCTAAAAGGGATTTTTCCCTTCTCTTTCCCCCACCTCTTGCAGGAGACCTTCTTCTAATAAGGGACTATTCCCTTATAACGAAGAAGGTTCATTTCCTCTTTCCTTCCTCCTCTCCGTACTGGCATATCTCCTCGATTCTTCAAAATATAGAACCCAAGTCTCAGAAGGAGATAGGTTATCATCTTAGGGGGAGAAAGTGGATGTGCAACCACTGAGGGGGAGAAACATCAGCGATCAGAACCTCAAAACGGTGATGATTGCTGTTGTTTCGTTCTTCAGAGGCAGATCCGCTCTCATTCAGGATATGTATTCAACACAGGAGTATATGTCTCCTGGTTGAATGTCTCTCTCATTCAGTTTTCTGGATGGACGACTCTTTCACACTTATCAACGGAGTTCTGGACTTTGCTTCAAGTGACTAGCTGAGAAAGAGAAGACAATGAAGAAGAAAACATGGATCAATGCCTGATTAAAGAAGAACTTCTAGACTAGTTTGATCTATGTAATTTTTGTTGTTTCTTTCAGTGACTTGTAATCTTATTTCATTCTGTATTGTAATTCTTACTTTGAAATGAAATGAAATACAAGTGTTTCTCTATCCCTGATACTCATCACTGAAAAAGATCTCTTCTAACAGTTAAATAGAACAAGTACCTTTAACATGTTTTATTTCCTAACTGTTGATTCTAGACTTAGAAAATTTCTAAGTGACTAGAAAAAGACAACCTCCCTGTTGTCTTATCATTGATATTTAGGGGGAGATTGTTGATCCAGTCTTCCTAAGACTTAATGAAATATCAATGATCCTTTATCTTATATCCTAGAATACTTAGCAAAGTACAGATGCTTAGGAAGCACAGCGAGTCTGTTCGCTGAAGGTTCATACTGCTAAGCATGGCTCATAAATGATATCAGCAATAGCTTGTCGCTGACTCCTTTCAGTGACAGCGATTGCTGATAACTGCTGAGTATTCTCTGAAGACAAATAGTCATGTCTCTAGGAAAACCATCAGCACCATCTATTGATGCAAGCTGATGATAGAGTCAGCGATGCTAATGATCTGAAGTTGAAATCAGTGACAGCTAGCTGACTACTCTTACATGACGTTCGATAAAGACAAGTCACAGTGCCTTTCTGATCCTTCCCAAGGATCAGCGATTCTAAGGCCTGATCAGTGACTTGTACTTTAAGAATATTATATTTGTCTTCTTGTCCTATATGCACAAAAAGGATTTGATTTGCCTTTCTGAAAAAAGTACAAAAGGGATGTCTCTTTACTATTCCCTCCTTACTTGTCACCCATAAGGCAACTATTTACAATAGGCCATGACCTTACCAAGCATTGGCATTATTTTATGGTACAATAGTACACCAAACCCAATCTTTACCTGACACGTGTAAAGTTGGGGATGACATACATTTAATGCATGGGGGTATAAATATGAACATAGTGTGTTCTTCAAACACGAACCTTTGGCCCATCTTCTATACCCCAATTCTTTCTTCTTTCTATCTTCTATCTTCTAATTCTTTCTATTTCTTCTAGTTCTTGCTTAGTGCATAAGCAAAGGCTGTGTTTCTAAATACTTAAAAGATTGTTTGGATCTTGACAAAGTCTTGATCCATTTCAACAAACAATCTACTTCAGTTCACACAAAGGCTCCATAGGAGTCGTGAACTGAATTAAGTGGAAGAAACAGTGTTGATTGTATTCAATCCCCCCCCCCTTCTACAATACAATTTATCTTATTGGCCATCAATAGAGGACCAACACAAGCCCATTCCAAAGAGAAGGTAACCACTCTTACTCTTGCAAACAAAACCTTAGAAGATAAAGTTGCTAGTCTGAATGATAACATCTCAGACTTGCAAAAGAAGCTTCATGAGGCTGAAGTTTTGAGTAGAGAAAGTTTACAAAAATATGAAGTGATTTTTGCTCAAAGAACAAACCTTTTTGCTAAAATAAAAGACATGGAGGACAAGAAAGGAGGCCAAACCGATCAAACCATTCATATGAACCAACCGAAAGAGTTCAATTATTATAATCCTAAAGAAGGCATTGGATACAAAAGTCCATGCTATCTTAAGCGTGCCATATACAAGACTCCTACCTTGTATGATCTTAGGAACATGAGTCTTGGATACAAAATCGTTTTCATGAAAGAGTCTGATGATCTTGAACAGTTGAAGGAAATCGAGAAGAAAGAAAAAGATAGGAAAAACAAACACTCTATTCCCTTCAACTATTCATCTCTCAATGCTAGTTACGCAACGCGTGAGATTCCTTTGTCTAAGGATTACACGCCTAGCTATACTGAAGCTGAGATGAATCTGGAAGTTCCAATTCTTGAAAGAATATACAAAGACAACAAAACCTTTTATGAGAAGAAGATTACTAACTGTAATAATCTGAATCCAGTTTAGGTTAGTAGTTAACTTTAACTGTGACCTAGTTTGTGGAATCTTTGTGGTGCAGGGACCACTAGTGTCAATCTTGGAAACTCATTTTAATTGATGGGCTCTTAATTGTTGAATGGGCTTAGCCATTTTGGTCCACCATATTTAAGGGGTTAAAATTAGGGTTTTATCCATTTTGAGGAAGATTTAGTGTGTGCTTAGTGTGTGTTTTGGAGAGCATCTTGGAGCCATTTCTTCATCAAGGTCGAGAAACCTTCACCGAGGTAAGATTCAATGCTCATTAAGTGTAGGATTGTTGATAAAGGGTGTATAATTGCTTTGGGATTAGTTTGGGTGTAATTGGATTGAGTTAGAGGCGATTTTTGATCGATTTAGAGCTGTTTCCGGAACTGTTCACGTTTTCCGAATCGGAATTCATATTTTCCGAATCGGAATCTATGTTTTCTGAATCGGAAAATATGTGGTGTTTTCTGAGGTGTTTTGTTTCGTCATGCCTTTCCCGGATTGGAAACCTATGTTTTCCGAATCGGGAAATTGGCTAGTTAAGCCGTCATTTTGACCTCGTTACCTTTAGGATTCGGAAATGTGAGTCGGGTTTTTTTTTCCGAATCGGAAATGGCCATTTTCCGAATAGGAAAATGGTGGGTTTTCCGAATCAGAAAATGGTGGGTTTTCCGAGTCGAGTTTTGGAAGGTTTTGTCATTAGGGTTATTTTCGGAGAGGATGTTTCCATAGCGGAACCCCCATGCTAAGTCTGCCTAGGGGTGTCATAGTTAGAGGATCATGTAAGCGCGTTTCACTAATACTTTAGAAATCATACAGGGGCGTTAGGTGAGATCGCAGCAAACCAGTAGGATTGGCTCAGGTGAGTTCCCTTACCTGAAAATGAATGGATTGTTTTTACTGCTTTTAAGGATATCCATTCGATTTGCTAAATGATTTGAAAATCTGATTATGTGAACTTAACTACAGTGCTCCGCAAATGATTATTGTGGATTTTGTAAATGATTGTGAGTGCTATTGATGATCATCGTATGCATGCTATTTTGATATTGTGGGAATTGCATCGTGAGTAATGTGTACCATGGGACCGTACATCCCTGGGAAGTTTAGTGGCGTGAGGCACGAACTAAGTTCGTCACTCCTTAATCGAGTATCCGAGGGATCCGGCCACGCGGAGTTTGTTGTGGGGTGGTGTGAGGCACGGGCTACGTTCGTCACTCCTTAATTGAGTATCCGAGGGATCCGACCACCTGGGTTGTTGTGTTGTGACTTATATTACTCATGATGCTTCCCTGTTGCTTTTGTAATAAATATTTATATCGGCCAGCGGGCCGGAACTGTTGTTTATAATGTTTTGTGGGAATTCACTAGACCTTACGGTCTAACCCTCGTTTTCAAAATCTAAAAATCTTTTCAGGGAAAGATCGAGCAGCGAGAGGCAAGGAAAAGGTAGACGTCTAGAGTAGTGTTGCCTGCCAGTAGTAGTACTTTTGTCTTAATTTAGAATCTCAGCTGTGGAGGGATGTTCCGCATGCACTGTTAAACCCTTTTTACTTTTGAGTTGAGAATTCTAATATATTGCGCTATAGATCACTAGGAATTTATTATTGTTATACTTGTTTGTGGTTTGGGTTTCGGGTTGTTACACTAACCTTGAGGCTGAGCTAGAGGATGAGAGGCGCATGAGCCTTAGGGAAAAGGATCTATTCTTGAGTAAAATCAATGAATTGGAGAAAGCCCTCAAATCCAAAAGCACACCAAGAGCAAGTAATTCCACCTTTGGAACTCGTGATCATTCACGTCATCATCACCACACATGGAATGTGAATGCTTTAGATTTCAGACCCTGAAGTACTTTTTCTCAAAACTCCAAATCTATAGTACTAAGGTCTCCAATCTGCTCCACCATTTCATACATGGAAGACTTAACATATACGGCACCTAAATCAACGGTACAAATTTCTGAAATTGTATCGGACAATTGTACCAATAGGGTTGGTGAGAATGGTAGGTCATCAGGTTTGTCCAAATCAGGAAACATGGGTTCTCCTAAACTATCTCGGGAAGACAAAGGGAAGACTCCAATAGTCACCCATGCGTCTGAAGTTGCGAGTACATCACCTTCTCATGTGACTAATCCTAAGAAACGGCGATGCTCTCGTAAAAACAAGAAGTCGTCTAAATCCAAAGAGCAGTCACACAACTTCCACCCGAAAAATAAAGCTTCACATCATCATTCACATGCTAATCATTCTTTTTCAAATGTGACAGATCATAATATGAGAAAGGGTAGGCGTACTTCAACAGAGAATGGATATAAAGAACGCAGTCATTCGAAGCCATTTGCATATAAGACTAGGAATATGAAAATCAAATTTTCCAATGATGTATTTCATAGAACTAATAGTCATGTACCTCCATTTCCTGTTTATGAATGTGAACACATTGTCTATGGTTTTAATAGTAATTTTCATTGCCAAAATGCTTTTAGATTAGGTTTTGTGCAAATGCGTTTGTGAATGATCGTTACTATGCTCCTAACTATTTTGGATTCCACAATCATGCTTATCATCACTACACCCATCATGCTAAGACACATAATGCCAAATCAAAGCAAAAGTCTCCAAACAGGAGTAAAGAACAAACCAAACCTGCAACTTCTAATCAGAAAGGACCCATTCCTAAATGGGTACCTAAAAATGTTTGTCCGTGATTTTGCAGGACGGTCATGTGTGGTACATGGATTCAGGGTGTTCCAAGCACATGACCGGAAGGAAGGAACTTCTCGCTAACTTCAAACACAAATATGGCGGGAACGTTCGGTTTGGGAATAAGCTTTCAGCACCAATAATGGGATACGGTGATATTCTCCATCATAAAATCACCATCAATAAAGTAGCCTATGTGGAAGGCTTGAGTCACAACTTGCTTAGTATTGGGAAGTTCTGCGACAAAGGTCTTGAGGTTAACTTTCGAGAGACAAGGTGTTGTGTTAGGACATATGAAGGAAAGGAACTCATTCAGGGTACTCGCAAATCTAATCTCTACATGGTCAATTTCCAGAAACAACGCCCATTCTTAGAAATATGTCTTCTTTCTAAAGCATCTCTCAATCAGAACGTGTTGTGGCACCGGAGACTATCCCACCTGAATTAAGCTACAATTAATCAACTAGCTAAGGCAGGATTGGTGACTGGTCTCCCCTCCTTGAAGTTCACCAAGGAACAATTGTGCTCAGCATGCGAGTTGGGGAAGATCAAGAAATCGTCGCACAAGCTGAAAGTGGAACACAGTGCCACCAAACCACTACAGCTCCTTCATATGGACTTGTGCGGACCAATGCGTGTACAAAGCATCAATGGGAAGAAATATGTACTTGTGATTGTGGATGACTTCTCTCGGTACACATGGGTGAATTTTCAGGTCAGACTACAACTTCCTGTTCAAGTGATTCGTACCGACAATGGCACTGAGTTCAAGAATCACACCCTTGATTCGTTCCTTGATTCTTTCGGCATCACTCATACTTTCTTGGCTGCTCGTACACCTGATTGTGTAAAATGTATATATTAAAACAAAACCAACTTTAACCACAAAATAACCTTAACCAATCACCGTTCACATGCAAGCGTACCTGAACGATAGCAATATAGTTTAGGAAAGTCTGGGTATCGTTCTTACCACTTGGAATAGTCAAGTTATTCAAAACAAATCTTATAAAGCTTAATTAATCTAAAGGGGGGTTTTTCTTTTGGAAGCTATTTTAAAACAGAAAAAGATCAAAACTTTACTTTAAACAATAATTAACTAAGATAGTACTTATTATGGTTTAGGTTGAATCCCCTTGTGGATGAGTTATTTAAATCACAAAGGTGTAGTTTTTTTTACTACTGTAGGAATTTAAGCTAGAAGCACCCTAACATGTATTATCTATGATTATAAACCAGGTTGGTTTTCCGACCCAATTGAAAGGACTGGTTGTCAAGTAATCTTAGCAAAAGTCATCCTAATGAATGCTAGGTTGTGGGATCTTACTAAATAGTCCACTTTATGGTTCAAGCACACTAATTACCACTTTACTCTGTTTTACCGGAATAAGAGATAAAGGAGGTTGATTAACCCGAAGGAGTCTATCTATCCAACAATAGATACACCCAACCAACAAGTTCAGAAAAGCCACATTCAAAACATTAACTTGGAATCAAAGACAACCATTCAATTATTGAAACAAAACTACTAAATCAATTAAGTATCAAAACATCATCCAACAAGGTTCATCAAAACCATAATAAGCACTACTAAAACTACTACTCACTAGACATAACTAAAAACAGCAATTAAAGATTAAAAAGACAGACTTTAGACAGACCGTGAAACTGGAGATGATCGGATACCGGATAACAGACTCCGGGTAATAATCTTCTCACGTTCTACGCTCATAAAATCTTTCTCTCCTCTCACTTTTACTGCGAACTGACTCTGGAATAAAGCTATCTAATTTATGACTCTATATCTCAAAACCAAGTTAGAAGCCAGTATTTATAAAAGGTGTCGACCGACTTCGCAATCGCGAAGCAGCAGCTTCGCGGCGCGAAACACTTAACGAACCCTAAATGTTCAAATCAGCTTCTTCTACAATGTTCCATAAAGGGTCTTTAAATACTTCGCGAACGCCAAACTCCTGAACTCAAACGCGAAATCCATCAAAAGCAGGAATCTTCTAGAATTTCTTCACTTCGCGGTGCGTGAATTATCACTTCGCGGACGCGAAGGACTTCTGTTCCACTTTTTGCACTTTTTCCCACTTTTTCACAACTTTTAGTACTTTTCCGCTCAAGGGTCTCCAAAACTTGTAAAACCAATAATCAATAGCTTTTGTGAGTAAAACATCCAGAAAATGGGTCAAAACGAGGTTAAACACTGCAACCAGAACTAATAAAACATGTATAATTTTGGAGTTATCAAAATCCCCACACTTAAGCTTTGGTTGTCCTCAATCAAAGAACCGAAAGATAAGATTGATAACACCAAAATTATCTCCATCTGAATCATCTAGGAACACAAAAGCAACAAACAAATTCGGACACACCACAAGATACAAAGAACAATCGATTGCCAAGGACCCACCTTTTACCCTCACAATATATGTAAACATCAAGTGTATCTCTCAAAGATTAAAAGTGTATGTATAGTGATCACACCAATTACTCAACTGATTCCCGCATGCATAAGCTTGTCACCAAATCGAATCTCTACCAGTGAGAAGTTGTCAACCGTCAAGAGGACTTTAGGGTTGTAACGGTAGGCTAAGGGTTAGCGTAGGATAAAGGATATTTATAAGTGACTAAAGATTAATGCAACAAAAACTTGAAAAACTTAATCAATAATGATCCAAGACAATTGAGAGTACTATCTGACTTTTAACTTCAGCTTTACTTTTCTTTCGGGATGAGCATTTGTTTTTAGAATCGGCTTAAGCATATTACTTATTTGGGCTCAAATTCTTTTTCTTTCTTTCTCAACTCTTTTCTTTTTCTCGACTCTTTTGATATTTTTATTTTTTTTCAAGTCAACTTTTGAACTTTTTCTCTTTTCCATATATATATATATATATTCTTTCTTTTTCTTCGATTTCTATGCTCATTCACAATCCCTGTAATTTTGTCAGATTCTAAACCAAATGGATCAAAACTTTTCAAGCTCTTCAAATTTAAGTCACGGCCAAAAGATAGGCTAAAGGATAATATAGTGAAATTGGGTAAAGAAACGAAAAGGCTAAGGCTCAAAAATAGGTTTCAAGGGATACAGTGTTAAAGATGAACACATTAACAAAATGGCTAGGCAAATTAAATAACCTTAAGATGAGGTTATCTAACGAAGGCTTAAAAGGGTTGAAACGAAGGCCTCTATCAGTGCAATGGTGATAAATACTTCTCTTATGTGATCTCGACAAGCATTCAAATGACAAGTTCTACCTTGGGTCTCAGTTGGTAAATCCTCACGAAACAAATAATCAATAAGGCTCAAACTCTCAAAGGAATCGGGTGAGGCACTCATGGTAATCAGTAAATCCAAGGCAATACTCATATTCAAATAATCTCACTTAGTGTCCTCTTATGCAAGCACTCTTATGTCCAAAAACAATCCCAAATTTCGAAAAAATTGGGTCAAATTTCAAAGCTTTCAGATTCTCGACAGATTTCAAACAAAAGCATAAGCTAACCCAAACAATTAGCAGTTAAGTCTACAAAACCCCCTCCCCACACTTAAAACTTGCAGTGTCCTCAATGCAACAAATAAAACAAACAAGGAGTATTGGGAAAAAGAGAAACTTCCCGGGTTTTTGAGACTTAATCCATACGCGGTACTCGATCATAACTGATTTCATCTATTACCAAAAAGAAAAGAAACAAAAGTAAAAACGAACTAGAAAATAAAAACAAACACTTAAAATCCTAATGCAAGCAAACAATTAAAAATCCTAAAAACAAAAATAAAATCAAACGACAAACAAAAGCAAAATTGTCTTAAACAACCCAATCGAATGAAAGCGATAAAAGATCGTGATCAATACGGGCCACGAGGATGATTCCTCCACTCCTCGAATGATGGGAAACCGGGCGGACTTTCATCGGAAAATGGCCACAACGGGGATGGAGCAAAGGCGGTTGTCGGTTGAACACCAAGATGTTCCGCCACTTGGTTGAGCACTCCACTTTGCCAATTGGTTTGGTGGAGTGTTTCCGTGGAGTTGTACTCCATCCGTTGATGATGCCGATCAAAGGAGAGTTGTAAGTTGGAAAGTTGTTGCGTCATCCCTTGATATCCCGCATATGCATTCCAATCCGTCGGCTCTTCCGTCGCCGCCGCCCCGCTCAAACTACCACCATGCTCAACCGTCGGCCTTTCCCTTGGTGCTTGTCTATCCAGTCGGGTCTCCCAACGGTAACGAACTCCATGCATCGTACAAACCGATTTCACCACCCCCAATCCCTTAAGCTGCTCCATGTCAATGAGACCCATCTCGCCTAAGCTTATCATCGAAGCCACAGCACCTCGGCCAAGAATACCAAAGTGCTTAGCGAGTCGTGTCACATATTGGCAACCGACCATCTTACTACTACCTCTATATCCACCCGCCTTTTGAAGTTGCACGACGATGATATAGGGTGAATTGGGGTAGCGATCCTCCGACGAAAGTTCATAAAGTAACCAAAGATCATAAACCGAGATTTTCTCCTTACTAGAAGAACGCGAATTCACCGCGTGCACCAACATGCGGTGGAGAAGTCGATCCAAAGGGGAGTTCAAGCCCTTGATGTTCAAGACCTTGATGTTCGACGAGTAATCACCACTACCAACGATGTCTCAAGTTTCCCATGGGTTGAATTCGTCGAGAGTCTTAGAAGTAGCTACCATGTACTCATCAAAACCGGGGTCATTGACCTCGGCTTGGGTGTAGATTCCCAAAGCAACCCCGAACTCGGCCAAAGATAGAGTACGCCAAATTCCACCAAGACGGAAGTTCATACATTTGTCACAACAATCAAACGTCACCTTGGTCGGGTTGAAAGTGTAGGTGGTCACGAACTCCAAGATAAGCTCCCGGTAAAGAATCTCGTTGATGTTGAAAACTCGGTCCCAGGCCTTACATATGTAGTACTCGAGCCCGTGTTCACCGATGGCGTGTTTTTCAAGAGTCGCCTTGACTTCTCCGTCGATCTCCAAGGCTTGTAGAGTAGCCCAATCGGTTCTCCTTGGAATGACAATCGAACGAGTTTTAATCCTGTCCATGATATCCCGGTACTCGGTTTACTTAGATGCATCCAAAGTAGTGTCGTTCATGAAGTATGTGAATGCATGAGAGCCATCCGGCGCCCTATAGTTCGAGTTGGGTGCGGATGCAGAAGTGGATGTAGACCTTGTCCTCTACAAAAACAATTAACCATGTCTTAGTTTATTCAAATCATCTTAGCTCATTACATGATTAAAAACATCAATCCTAAAAAAAATTCAAGTGATTTAACCATATGCAATGTGAAAAGCTCAAAAGGGAAAAATCCCCACACTTGAATTTTTAACCAACTAAAAACAAACTAGCAATCCTAATTATGGTGTAACAAAAGTGGAAGGGAATTTGGAGAATTCCCCACACTTAGCATGCAAGCATATACCAATTAGGTTACCAAATCTAGCCCCAAATTCAAATCCAACATAGTACAATCAACAATCTATCAACAATTAAGTACCAATCTAGTTGCTTGAAGCATACAATCTATCAAGAACAACCTAATCTAGCATTCATAACAATAAGCAACCAAATCCAACAATTGTACTAATTTACCAATCTAAAGATGAAAACCAACCGTGAGATTATAGGGAACATACCTTAGAAGCCATGGAATTGAGAAATTGAAGCACAAAAACTCGAGACTTTGCGTCGTGGAAGAAGGTTTTGCGGCGGCTAGAGAGGATTAGGGAACTTGTGTTTGAGAAATTGAAGAAACAAGGGTTAAAAACCCGTCAGTCCGAACTTCGCGCCGCTAAGCCTAAGGCTTCGCGATCGCGAAGTGCGGTTAATTCGAAATAAGCCCACAAAACCTCTTTCGCGTTCGCGAGACAACCTCTTCGCGCCGCGAGATTCGAAAATTTTTACCTGACCTAAGGCACACAGGTTTCGCGTTAGCGAAACTACACACTTCGCGTTAGCGAAGTCTGTCTGTTCCCGTTTTCCAATTTTTGCGTTTCCGGTCGAATTTCTTCGTTTTTGATCTCCGATGCTCCGAATGGGTTATCTAGGCAATAACAAAGAAAGAAATTAGCAAAAACACACAAACAAACTGAAAAATGAAAAAAAAAAAACTAAAAGAGCTCGGATTGTCTCTCGAGAAGCACTTCATTTTTGTCCGAGTCTAGACCTTGACTCCAATCCACTTTCATTTTTTAGCTCGACGGGTTGAAGAGCCCTTCTTCTTTCTATGCCCCTTCTTTGATGATCCCGTGTCAAGTATTATCTCATCTTTTTGCATGACGAGATTGGGGTAGTCTTCCGTTTTCATCTTTTGCTCATGTGGAAGTAGCGGGCGGTTAGAATTCTCTTTGAAGCGTTGAGAAGGATCCACATAAGACGTAGGGAGGTGTGTCACCGGTTTTCCATCGGGGTTGAATGCAATACGCTTGTCACCATATCCCAAGGTGGTTACCTGATTACACATGTCTACATTGGCTTGTGCAGTATGTAGAAAGGCTCTCCCAAGAATAGTTGGGATCTCCGTGTCTTTTGGGAGGTCGGCACCAATGAAGTCCGTGAGGTACACAAACTTTCCAATGCGTATTGGTACGGCTTCAGCTATTCCAAGCGGTGTTGTCATGTAGCCGTTAATTCCCCGATATTCATACGCCGTAGGTGTGAGCTTTTTGATCTTCATCTTACTGCAATAAGAAACAGGCATCATATTAAGTGCAACACCCGTATCAACTAAAGCTAACCCTTCAAATCTATTAGAAAGAGACATAGGTAAGCTATAACTCCCTGGATCGTGTTTTATGGGTGAAACATAGATCAACTCAGTGTCCTCCTCCTTTACTTTCTTCTTTCCTTTACTTTGCTTTGGGATCATGAACTCCACATATCCACCTTGTTTGCTATCTTCCTCCTCCTCATCGCTCAATTCAATGGGACCACGAAGTCCTAGATGCTCAAAAGATATAGTAATCCCATCCGATTCATAATCAGTAGCATAATCTGGCTCGCTATCGGATGGAATGTACTTCTTTGTGTAAATGTCCGTCCGTGCCTTCTTTGTTGTGACTCCATCCACCATGAGCAATCATCTTTGAAGCTTCTACCTTCGGGTTGACTTAGGTTTGTATGGGTAGCTCTCCTTGAGTTCTTCCGCTTAGTGTTTGAGAGATCCGCCCAACCTGCAATTCAAGATTTTGTATTACACTTTGTTGATTAAGCAAGTATGAGCTTACATCTTCATTCAGTTTCTTTTAAGTCTCCGTGAATTGGAAAAGTCGATCCTCAAGAGATGCACGTTGCTCGCCATCCGTCCTTTGGTTTGGTGCAAAGAAACCGGGAGGTCTTTGGTTGAAGTTGCGGTTGTTGTTCCACCTCCCTTGGTAGTCTCCTCGGTTGATGTAATTCACCTCCTCGGGCGTCATCATTGGCTTATTAGGGTAATCCTTTGTAAGGTGAGGTCCTTTGCATTCCACGCATCCAACCTGTAAAGCATGAACACTCTTAATTAGTTCTTCTATTTTTTGTTCAAACCTTACCTGTTTATTTTTCATGGCGGCTAACTCCTCGGATGGATCAAACTCAGTAGAGATCTTCCCAGCCATTTTTGGAATGTGCAAGGGCTTATCTGACTTCCAATCGATGTTGTGTATGAGCATATCTTCAAGTAGATTGTATCCTTGCATGGGGGTCTTGTACATGAACACACCACCGGCGGATGAGTCCAAAGTACCACGAGAAGAGTAATTTAGCCCACTGTAGAAAGTTTGGGCTTGATCACTGTTATTTAATCCGTGACTCGGGTACGAATTTAGAAGATGTTTGAACCTCTCCCATGCTTCGGAAATCGTCTCGTCTTCATCTTGTCGGAATGATCGGATATCGGCCCGGAGTTTCTTTATTTTTGACGGCGGAAAGAATCGGGACAAGAACTTAGATCGTAAGTCATCCCAAGTAGCAATTGAACTAGGCTCCACAGAGCGAAGCCAAGCTTTAGCGTCTCCCGCAAGTGTGAATGGAAATAACCGAAGACGGATTGCGTCCCGGTCAGCTTCGGTTTTAAACAAGTCACATATCTCCTCGAAGCTCTCGATGTGAACGATAGGATTGCTATCGCCTTTTCCGTCAAAGGTCAACTCCTTTATCATGTGGAGGAACTGACCCTTAATCTCCGTCTCTAGATTCGGCTTCGTTATCGGTCGCGTTGGCAAGGTAGGAGCGGTCCTCCGGGTGTTCCACATGGGTGCTTCGTCTCCCATATCAAAGTTCAAAGCTCTCGGAGGAGCTTTTCCTGCTTTTGACTTCTTTTTGTTCTTTTTCTTTAATTCTCTCTCCGGCTCCGCAAAAGGCTCTACTAATCCTTCGCTGAAAACACAACAAACGATCAAGGGCAACTTGTGGAAAACAAAGAAAGCAAAAAGTAAAAATAACTAACTAAAAAGCAACTAACTTGCAAGGGATAAAATCCCTCACAAAGATCGATTAACCAAACTACAAAGATTTAAATTAAATAACTACCGTTCCCCGGCAACGGCGCCAAAAACTTGATGGTGTAAAATGTATATGTTAAAACAAAACCAAGTTTAACCACAAAATAACCTTAACCAATCACCATTCACAGGCAAGCGTACCTGATCGATAGCAATATAGTTTAGGAAAGTCCGGATATCGTTCTTACCACTGGGAACAGTCAAGTTATTCAAAACAAATCTTATAAAGCTTAATTAATCTAAAGGGGGCTTTTTCTTTTGAAAGCTATTTTAAAACAGAAAAAGATCAAAACTTTACTTTAAACAATAATTAACTAAGATAGTACTTATTATGGTTTAGGTTGAATCCCCTTGTGGATGAGTTATTTAAATCACAAAAGTGTAGTTTATTTGACTATTGTAGGAATTTAAGCTAGAAGCACCCTAACATGTATTATCTCTTATTATAAACCAGGTTGATTTCCCGGCCCAATTGCAAGGACTGGTTGTCAAGCAATCTTAGCAAAAGTCATCCTAATCAATGCTAGGTTGTGGGATCTTACTAAATAGTCTACTTTATGGTTCAAGCACACTAGTTACCACTTTACTCCGTTTTACCGGAATAAGAGATAAAGGAGGTTGATTAACCCGAACGAGTCTATCTATCCAACAATAGATACACCCAACCAACAAGCTCAGAAAAGCCACATTCAAAACATTAACTTGGAATCAAAGACAACCATTCAATTAATCAAACAAAACTACTAAATCAATTAAGTATCAAAACATCATCCAACAAGGTTCATCAAAACCATAATAAGCACTACTAAAACTACTAGTCACTAGACATAACTAAAAACAACAAATAAAGATTAAAAAGACAGACTTTAGACAGACCGTGAAATTGGAGATGATCGTATATCGGATAACAGACTCCGGGTAATAATCTTCTCACGTTCTACGCTCATAAAATCTCTCTCTCCTCTCACTTTTACTGCAAACTGACTCTGGAATAAAGCTATCTAATTTATGACTCTATCTCTCAAAACCAAGTTAGAAGCTAGTATTTATAAAAGCTGTCGACCCACTTCGCGATCACGAAGCAGCAGCTTTGCGGTGCGAAACACTTAACGAACCCTAAATCTTCAAATCAGCTTCTTCTAGAATGTTCCATAAAGGGTCTTTAAATACTTCGCGAACGCCAAACTCCTGGAACTCAAACGCGAAATCCATCAAAAGCAGGAATCTTCTAGAATTTCTTCACTTCGCGGCGCGAGAATTATTACTTCGCGGACGCGAACGACTTTTGTTCCACTTTTTGCACTTTTTCCCACTTTTTCACAACTTTTAGTACTTTTCTGCTCAAGGGTCTCCAAAACCTGTAAAACCAATATTCAATAGCTTTTGTGAGTAAAACATCTAGAAAATGGGTCAAAACGGGGTTAAAAATTGCAAACCAAAACTACCAAAACATGTATAATTTTGGAGTTATCAACACCTCAATAAAATGGTGTTGTCGAGAGAAAGAATCGTACTTTAGTGGAAGCTGCTTGAACCATGTTAGCATCCTCCAAGCTTCCATTACACTTCTGGGCTGAAGCTGTTGCATCTGCCTGTTTCACCCAAAACCGATCTCTTATTCACAAGAGGTTCATGAAGACTCTATATGAATTGGTGTACAACAGACCTCCAAGCATCAAGTTCTTTAAAGTATTTGGATGCGAATGCTATGTGAAGAATGAGAAAGACAATCTTGACAACTTCAGTCCAAAGGGTGATGAGGGTGTTTTCATCGGGTATGCCAAGGACTCTCCGTACTACCGCATGTACAACAAGAGAACAAGACTTGTGGTTGAGAGCACAAATGTGGATTTTGAAGAAGGCATTGAAGAAGACTCTACACTAACACCAGTTACACCAAGAATCTCTGGTGTTCTGGCTTCTGATCATCTTCATGGAAATCCCATGACTCTTCTTCATCGACAAACAAACCATCTTCTTCTAACTTTAACTCGTGTGATTTGGATGAACTGTTTGAATTCTTTTATAAAGATTTTTCTGTACCTGCTAATGTTGTTCTTCCCATTCCTGCAGCTGTTCATCCAGCATCTCCTGTCGTTGTCTCAACCACTGACATCTCATCGTCCAACCTTCAAGGAACTTCATCATCATCATCCTCTACAACAACATCATCAAGTTCTCTAGTATCGCCTGCACCAGCTGAGAGGGAACCTCTTAACACCCTCTAGCAAGAGGCTACAGTGATGACTGCATCAAGTCCATAAACTGGTGCTTCCTTTACTATGCCTACTACATGTCAACAAGGTACTCCTGCACCACATGTGGCAGGTCCTAGTACAAGCACCACACAACCTACTTCACAAGCTGTTGGCCCCTCACATGTCTCCACAGACACACCAGCAACACCTGGTCCCATCGTGGTACATTCTCAAGTATCACCAACCTCTACTACGCTCGCAACGACCAGACGTGAACCCGAGTTCTATATCGATCTTCGAATAGAACCTATACCCCCTCCGACCTTACCTCATATAACCAAGTGGACACGAGCTCATCCACTTCATCAAGTGATAGGAAGCACATCTGCGCCAGTCAAAACAATATCTGCAACTCGGAATGAGTGCTTGTTAGCAGCCTTCTTATCTAATCATGAACCCTCACATGTGACGAAAGCCCTTGATATTTCCGATTGGGTAACCGCCATGCAAGAAGAGTTGAATCAGTTTGAACGCCTGGGTGTCTGGAGACTTGTACCTAGACCAAAGAACAATTCAATCATCGACCTGAAGTGGATATTCAAAAACAAGAAGGATGAAGATAGGATTGTAACAAGGAACAAAGCACGTCTAGTAGCCAAAGGGTACAAGAAACAAGCAGAAATTGATTATGACGAGACATTCCCACCCATGGCCAGACTTGAGGCCATTCGGATCTGTTTGTCCATAAACACTAGAGAATCAATATGGAATAGAAAAACATTGTTAAAGATGAAGATCAAATCAATAAAGTAACAATGGAATGCTTTGAATATTCAAGTGTATTGCAAAAGATGATGAAATTCTAAATAAAGCATTAGCAAAACCGTAAACCCTCATTTCCTATTTATAGTGGGATAGGAGAATGAGGTAATTACAAAAGAGGCCCTTGGAGTTTAAGACTCCTAAAAAGGGCAACGGAGCATAACAAAGATAAATGAAAAGAAAGCTACATAAACATAAAACTAACTGATAGGCCCTTGACTTCTTCACAACACAAAGGAGGGTCTAATATGATCTTCTTAGCCTACGCCACTCACAAGAACTTCACTGTCTACCAAATGGACGTGAAGATTGCTTTTCTCAACGGCGAGCCGAAAGAAGAAGTGTATGTCTCTCAACCAGAAGGCTTTGTTGATCGTACCAAGCCTGATCATGTCTACATCCTCGACAAGGCTTTATACGGGTTGAAGCAAGCTCCCCGTGCATGGTATGAT
The DNA here is from genome assembly GCA_030169165.1 of Centaurea solstitialis. NCBI lineage: Eukaryota > Viridiplantae > Streptophyta > Magnoliopsida > Asterales > Asteraceae > Centaurea > Centaurea solstitialis. Next base: position 47,765,923 of record CM058041.1, on the reverse strand, counting down.
CACCTCTCGAATGTGCTACTAGAAAATGGGTTCTACAAAGGTAAAATAGATTCCACTCTTTTCATCAAGGCTGAAGGTAATGATATCTTGTTAGTTCAAATCTATGTTGATGATATCATATTTGGTTCTACTAACTCAGATATGTGCACGTGGTTCAGTAATCTCATGACCACCAGGTTTGAGATGAGTATGCTTCGGGAGTTGTCTTTCTTTTTAGGACTTCAAGTTCTACAAAAACCCGATGGTATCTTGATTAATCAATCAAAGTACATCGAAGATCTTTTAAAACGTTTTCATATGACCACTTTTCCGTTGCTAAAACTCCAAGTGCCTTGGGCACTTTGATCGGTGCTGACCCAAAAGGGAAGCCTGTAGATCATAAGACGTATAAAGCCATTATTGGTTCTTGGTTATATTTTACTGCTAGTAGGCCAGATATTATGTTCGCTACTTGTTTTTGTGCTCGGTTTCAGGCAAACCCAAAGGAATCACACATGATGGCTGTCAAATGCATCCTCCGGTACTTGAAAGGCACACCCAACCGTGGGTTGTGGTATCCAAAGGAATCTGGTTTTGAGCTCGTCGTGTTTTCTGACGCGGACCATGGAGGTTGTCAATTGGACCGGAAGAGCACATTAGGTCACGTCCAGTTTTTGGGTGACAAATTGGTGAGTTGGGGATCAAAGAAACAACACTGTGTCTCTACTTCCATGGTCGACGTAGAGTATGTGGCTGCCGCCAGCTATTTCTCTCAAGTGTTGTGGATGAGAACACAACTACGTGACTACAACTACAACTTCAACCATATACCCATCTACTGCGACTCCAAAAGCGCCATAGCCATCACTTGTAATCCAGTTCAACACACTAGCACGAAGCACATTGACATAAGGTACCATTTTATCAAGGATCATGTGGAGAGAGGTAGGATTGAACTCTATTTTGTCAATACCGAGTATCAACTTGCGGATCTTTTTACCAAGCCTTTGGATGAGAAACGGTTTAATTTCCTAATCTCCAAGCTTGGCATGTATGATCCTCAAGAGTGATCATCTCTCAACAATACAGTCCCTCAGAACCATGACACCGTCGTTAGAATTTTGTTCTTGAACACAGTGTCATCGTTGTCTTGGACTATAGGGTTGAGGGATTAGGGTGTTGCTTTCTTGTTTCTTTCTTCCTTCCTAATGTTTTTGCTTGTTAAGGTACTAACCATTTTGTAAGAAGGCATGTCACCCGCCTATGCACATCTCGAGCGGGAACAACACCCCACTGTGCATGTCTCGAGGGGAATGACACCCCACCTGTGCATGTTCTAAGGATGAACGTTACCCTCCCATGCATGTTCCGAGGGGGAACACTGACGGGTAAGGTGTTGTCACCCCACAACAAGGTAAGTCTCTCTTTCTTATATATATATATATATATATATATATATACATATACATAGATATAGCTATATTTTTTTTAGTTCTTTCCTTTATATTTTTTATGAGTTTTCTCGAAAAAACGAAAAAAAAAAAAAGAAAAAAGAAAACGAAAAAAAAGGAAAAAGAAAATCTGATTTCATTTCTTTTGTCTTTTTCTATATCTTTCTCTCTCTTTCATTATTCTCCATTTTTCATCCTTTTCTTCATCTTCTTACCCAAATATTTTTTCCCCCAAATCCTTAAACCCTTCTTTTTCCTAAAAATCATCATCATCTTCCAGTGTGTTTCAAGGTAAAATCATCATTGTGTATTCTTATTGTTTGCATTATCATCATCTTTAGCTTGTTTTTTTTTGAAATCCCTTTTTGAAATTTCAAGGGTTTTTCAAAAAACCCCTAAACTCAAAAATTTTGGATTTTGAGTTCTAGGGTGGGTTTTTTGAGCTTAATGCTTTCATTAAAGTTGTTCACATTGCTTAGAGCTTCCTAAATATATATTTCTTGACTGATTTTGTGATTGTTTTTGAAAACCCACTTGAACATTTTCAAGGGTTTATCAAAAACCCCAAACTCAAAATATTTGGATTTTGAGTTCTTGGGCTTGGATGTTTGTGCTTCATGGTTTCATTAAAGTTTTTATCTCCTTTGGAGCTTTCTTTTCATATCATTTGCTTGAGTTTTGGTGATTTTTTTTGGTTTTTAACTTGTGTTCCACCATTGTTGGAAACTTTGAAGAACTCATAAATGTTCTTCAAGTTTTTTTTAAACCCACCTTTTTGATCTTCAATGATTAAATTTTTATGGTGTTTTGGTGTTTATAAGGGTTTTATCACATTTCTTGGTTGGTTTTGAAAACCCTCATTTGGTTTCTCAAAGTTTTTTTTTAAATAACCCCATTTTTTAAAAATTTCTTTTAAGAGTTATGGGTTGTTTAAATGTGTTTCCACCATTGATGATGTTCTTGAAGCTATCATCTTGTTCTTATCAAAAACACTGTTTTGATCTTAAAAAATAAAAGTTTTTGCATGATTAAGTGTTTTTGGGTCCTTGTTAAAATAAAAAGTCTTTGGATATTCGGTGTTAAAAAAACGAAAAAAAATGGTTCGGTATTGTACATGGTTTCGGCCCTTGTGGTTGACCGTTCGCCCCTTGTGGTTGAGCCGTTAGGCCCTCGTGGTTGAGCCGTTCGGCACTCGTAGTTGAGTCGTTCACCCCTTGTGGATTGAACCGTTCGGCCCTCGTGGTGTGCGTTGTTCCAACCTCGTGACCATGATGTTTCGGCCCCCTCCCCCTCTGTTCAAGCCTCACGCCGCGAAGGGTGTTTGGCCCTCATGCGGGTGCACCTCTTTCGGCCCTCCTAAGACTGCACTCACTTCGGCCCTCACGCCGTGAATACATGTCCTTGTGCTGCGACCATGCTCGGCCCTTGAGGCTTTGAGCTTGCTCGGCCTTGAGGCTTTAAGCTGTTCGGCCTCTGTTTTCAAGACCTTGTTGCTTGGCTCTTTTGGTCCTCGTGTATGATATGTAGAGAGTGCATCTTTTCCTTATTGTGATGGGTTTTTTTCTGTGGTATCCGAATCAAACTGACCCGAATAACACTTCGAATCTCGAAACAACTGGATCGAGATTAACTATAAAACGATCGACCAAACTGATCAAAGGTTTTATCGGATCGAACCAACTGGTTCGATCGAGCGAAAGCGGTTTGGATAAAAACCCGAAAACCACGGATCCGTTCGTCATACACATTAATACCATTATTTATAGTTCCGAAAAATTACCTGGATTGCTTGAGTAATAATCCACCAATGAACGATCCAACAAACGTCCTTCTAGCAGAACTTCGATCCCGAAAACTGGCGTCCAAAAACCGAAACTGGTTTCTTCCGAGATGGTAGTCGGCGCCGATGGAGAGAGAGAGGGAGAGGGTTTTTCGTAAAGCTAGTTGCTTAAAAGTGATGATTGAATAATGACTGGAAGGGTTTATTTATATGGAAGAGTTTCCATATATACAAGCTTCCTTATTCAATTGATAATTATCTAAATAGAATTTATTCTTTTCTTTTTCCCAAAGAAAAGAATATTCCTTTTCTATTTTAACTAGATAATCAATAACTTAATTAATTATTTAACCTAATTATATATTTATTAACTAATAAATATATAACCCTTATAATTAATTAACAACCCTTTAACTTTGGGATTTCTGACGGAAATTACCCAACTGATTTATAATTTACTATTATAAATCCAATCTCTCCAAACTGGGATTAAATACTTGTTTGGTTTACAGATCCTCACAGGTGTGACCCTCAAGTGACTTATAACATTGGATGTATAATCTCTGGTTTGTCAACTTATGCACACAATTACTAACATATTGTGTGTACATTTTTGCTTGCAAAGTAACTCGTGTGTTGTTTTGCGAACTTTGTACACCTAACATGTATGGTGCAAGAACATTTTTTGTGTACACCTGACAAGTATGGTGCATGAACATATTTTTGTGTACACCTGACATGTATGGAGTATAAGCTTCCTTTTGTGTATGCTTGACACGCGTGGTGTATGTGATAAAAATTATGCTTGACATGTGTGGTGTGTGTGCTTTTACATATTCCTTCTTGTGTGCATGTATGACATGTTTTGGATACTTTCATGACTGTTGAGTATACATGTTGTGTGCTTAGCCTTGAGTACTCACTCCTGTGATACACTTGGCTAGTGTGTGTTACCTCACCTTTGAGCTTGGGACGATCTTTCTCCTTTGAGCTTGGGTGCTGCTGTTCCTTGTGTGCCTATGCATGTATTGTTCACCTACACCTACACCTACACCATCACCAACACCAACACCTTCACCAACACCAACACCTACACCTACACCTACACCATGACCATGACCATCACCAACATACACCAACACTAACACCAACTCAATCACTCTACACCACACATTTGCATATCGACATACTTCATGGATGGCATCTCTTGTTGGTAAGGTTACCTTGGGTTACTCTCATCAGATACAAGTCCCTCACCCAATGGAGTGTATTTCTCTATACCAACACCTTGGTCTTGGTACACACAAATACATCTCAATATTGTGAGGGACATCATCAATGGCTATGCTACCTACATACTAACTGTTTCTCTTACCCAGGTGCCATGGTGAGAACATGGCCTCCACCTCCATTCAATCCTGACCCCTCTTCCTAACCACCCTCTCAACATACATCCCAACCACCTCCCAAACCATCATCACACAAATCCTCACAGCCCAAATCTACTCCTTCTACTCATCTTCCATCCACACCACCACTTCACCCATCATCATCTAGACCTTCAACTCAACAACCTCCCAAACCAAGATCTCAACCTTCAACCATGAAGAAACCTCAACCTCCAAAACCAATTACATACGAGGATCTTTCTAGTGAATACCAAGCCGGACTTGATGCAAGATTTCCTCGTTCCAAATATCTTGAAGACACACCCAACAACCACTACCTAGACTTTACCACCACTGTTGATCCAGCTCTCCTAAGACCTGATGAAATGATAATGATCCTGAATCTTTACTTAGTGAATAGGTTTTTACTTCTGTTATAGCTTGAGGAATTATCACTGAGTCTATTCAGTGTTATTCCATGTTACTTATGCTGTAACTTATTTTTATAATCATCAGGATCAGGATCAGGAGACTAACGAGTCTGTTCTGCAGTCTACTGATCCTATCCACTGAAGTGAAGACCTCCTGAAGACATCAAGATCATACTCAAAGAACCATCAGCGACGTCGAAGAATTAGCTGATGACAGGAACAACATGCTCGTGATCTGAAGACGGAACTCAGTGATAGCACGCTGCTCAATATCATATGACATCCTGAAGATTCATCAGGATACAAGTGACCCTGAACAACATCAGTTTCAGGATTCCACTCACTGATCAGTATCCTGATCCTGAAGTATTAGTGTAATGTCTTAGTCTAATGCACAAAAGGATTATCCGCCTTTACTGACACAAAAGTACATAAGGACAGTCACTTTACTGTTCCCTCCGTACTTATCAGACCTCAAGGCAACTGTTTACACACTTCCTCTTTTGCACACCATGCAAAGAGTATTTGTTTATAGTAAATAGTACAAAGGACCACTTACATTGTGACACGTACACAAAAGTGAGTCTGCATGCATTTAATGCATTGGATATAAATAGAACTTGAAGAGATGTTCTCCATACTTCTTCTTCATCCTAAAAATACCCTAATCCTTTCTTTCTTATTCCCTATATCTTCTTTCTTTTCTTATCTTCTCACTTTAGTGCATAGTGAAAGAAAGCTTAGATTGTTTAGTTTAGACTTATTGTCTTTTCTATTTCCGCAACAATCTGTAAATTCATATTGTTAATACAACAAGAATTTAAAAGTGAAATTTTGTGTGATTATATTCAACCCCCCCTTCTATAATCCCATACACTATCCTTACTTGAAGGTCACCTCATTGGGACCAACAAGTGGTATCAGAGCAGATACAAGCTCTCATTTTCTTCCCTAAGAAAAATCTTGTGATCCTCTCCTCTTAATCCATGGCTCTTCAAGCTAAGGATAACTACTTTGATACCGGATCTTCTGGAAAACCTCCTAGGTTTAACAAAGACAACTTTGCTCTTTGGAAAACCAGGATGGAACTCTTTCTATCTGGTTCTGATCCCCAGATTCCATTATTTCTGGAAAATGGACCACATGTGCCTACACAGCCTGTCCATGCTATTCCTGCTGCTGACGGTCAACCTGCTATACCCGCCAGGGAACTGGTGAAGCCAGTGACTGACTGGAATGAGGAAGATAGACGCCTTGTCAACATTGACACTAAGGCTAGATCTCTCATTGCCATGTCACTCCCTGATGACGTCTTCCACTCTGTCTGTCACCTTCGCTCTGCCAAAGAGATTTGGGACACTCTCTGTGTCCAATACGAAGGTACTGCTGTTCTCATGGAATCAAGAAAGATTTTCTTGGTTCGCCAGTATGAAAGCTTTATTCATCAGAAGGATGAAACCTCTCCCAGCTACATCAGAGATTCAACTGTCTCCTGATTGACCTGAAGACTATCGGTACTGTCTATCCCAACTTTGAGGTGGTTACCAAGTTCATGGAAGCCCTTCCTGAACATTGGGAAGTTTACACCTCCTTTAAGTGAGCTGTACGGTATTCTTCTAAACCGCGAACAACAGAAGAAACTGAAAAAGAATCTCATAAGAGATACTAAAGAGCCCAAAAGTAACACTGTTGCACTGGTCTCTGATTCAGTTACTCCTGTTGCCACTTCTTCTGTAACTATTACTGAATTAGAATCCTCTTACTCTGACATGTCAGAAGATCCTGAATTCAATGAATCTCTTGCTTTATTAACTAAATCTTTTAAAAAGTTTGCCAAAAAGGGAAACTTCCATAAAAAGAAACCTCTCTCTATAACTGACAAGCCTAAATCAGATCCTGTTGATAAGGCTACTGCCATCTGCTACAACTGTCAGGGCAAAGGACACTTTGCTAATGATTGCAGGTACAGGAAAAGTCAGTTTGTTCCCTCTTCTGCCAAATCTTCCTCTAAGAACCCCAAATACCAGCGCCTGAAAGAAAAATACAAGAAGATGAAATTTCAGCGCAAAGGTAAAGGTCTTATCGCAGAAGACTGCGATTGGGATGACGTCTCCTCTGATGAGTCATCTGATGAGGAAGACTCTACTCCAGTGGCACCGATGGCCATTGTTGAAGAACCTACCTTAGCTCTTATGGCTAAGATAGAAGAGGTTCCTGAAGAGGTTCCTACTGAAGTTCCTGAAGCTTCCACCTCTGCGACTGATTCTTCCAGTCAGGTAAAAATTCCTATTGTCCCTCTTGAAAGCTTAACTCAGCTTGACCTTGTAACCCTTGATCTCTATAAAGCCCTGAATGGTAAAACCTCTGCTGAGAAAATGAACATTGATCTTCGTGATCAACTCAGAGAGTGTCAAGAAAAGATAAAACAACTTACCATTCTGGAAGAAAGTTATAAGGATCAGGTCACTGTTAATCAGACTCTCTGTATCGAGAGAGAAAAGGCTCTTGCTGCCAAAGAAAGAGCCTTGGCTGAGCTTAATGCTGAAAAAGTCACCATCAAGGGATGGAGTGACGCCTCTGAGAAGGTTGATGAAATATTAGCCTCAGGGAGAAATGTTAAAAACAAGAAAGGTCTGGGATTCACTAGTGGATGTACTAGACCTGATCGTTCCATGCTTAAGTTTGGAATGTTTGTTTCTTCTATCCCTGATCCTAATGCCCCTGAAAACATCCCTTCTTCTTCTTCTTCTAACACACACACTGAAGGTGCTCCTAAGAGCAAAAAGAATACAGGCAAAGAAAAAGCCAAGAATGTTACACCTTCAAAGACCAAGAATCCTAAACCCAAGAACAAAGTTCTAGGTGGTGGTCCTTCAGTATCAGGATCAAAATCTTTTTCTCAGAATCCTACTCCTAGACTGAAGATTGACCTAAAGCAAAGGACCCTGGAGAAGAAACCAATTCCTCCTCTGTCCAATGCTAAAGGCATACTTGGTACTGGTCCTGCTCATTTGAAGTTCAAAGACTTCCTGGACCTCACTAAACGCTTTCAATATCGCAAATGTTATCACTGTGGATTAAATGACCATATTGCGAGTAAGTGTCCAGATGCTACCAAAGCTGAAAAATCAGCTAAGGTAAAGAAAATTCCTAAGACTGATAATTCAGTCAAAGGAAAGAAGGTTGTTAAGACTGTCCCCTCAGTCAAGACTCCAGCCTCTAGTACTGGTAATTCAGTAAAGGCTGCCACTAACTCCACCAGTCCTACTGATACCTCTGGATCCATAGTCCTATGGGTACCAAGAAAAACTTAAACTCTAAATTTTACAGGATAAGGGCCTCCGGTATCTGGACAGTGGATGCTCTCGACATATGACTGGTTCTAAATCTGTCCTTTCTAACTACCGTGAAGAAAGAGGTCCTGCAGTGACCTTTGGTGGAAACGGTAAAGGCCAAACCAGAGGTTATGGCACACTGACCAACGGAGTAACTACGTTCAAAAGAGTTGCTTATGTTGAAGGCCTGATGCATAATCTTCTGAGCATCAGTCAACTGTGTGATAAGAATCACAAAGTCTCCTTCTCGAAGAAAAAGTGCAAAGTCAAGAACAGACGTAAGGAAGTTATTCTCACTGGTGTTAGACAAGCTGATATCTACATCATCAACATGAATACTTCCACTGATAACTTCTGTTTCGTATCACGTGCTTCTACTGATACAAATTGGCTTTGGCACAAGCGTCTCTCTCATCTCAACTTCAAGACGCTGAATCAACTCTGCATCAACAATCTTGTTGTTGGTCTTCCTGACTTTCGCTATACAAAGGTGTCTCTTTGTTCTGCATGCGAAAAGGGAAAACAGACCAGGGCAAGTTTCAAGTCCAAGCAGATATCCTCCATTAGCTCTCCTCTACAACTACTCCACATGGATCTCTTTGGACCTGTCAATGTCCAATCCATTGGTGGAAAGAAATACACTATGGTAATTGTTGACGAATATTCCAGATATACTTGGGTATTCTTCCTAAGATCCAAGAGTGATGCTCCTGAAGAAATCATCCTGTTCGTCAGGAAGATGGAAAAGCTCAACAACCTTTCCGTTCGTTCCATCAGAAGTGACCATGGTACTGAGTTCAAAAACAGTACTCTGGAAACCTTCTTTGATATGAAAGGTATCTCCCAGAACTTCTCCTCTGTTAGAACGCCTCAGCAAAACGGTGTTGCTGAACGTCGTAACAGAACCCTGATCGAAGCTGCAAGATCTATGTTGAGTGAAGCCAACCTTGCCACTCAATTCTGGGCTGAAGCTGTTAACACTGCTTGCTACACCCAGAACAGATCTCTGATAGTCAAACGCTTCAGAAGAACCCCTTACGAACTCTTTCGTAACAGGAAACCCTCAATCGAACATCTCCACATCTTTGGTTGTGTCTGCTACATCCTGAACAACAAAGATAACCTTGGAAAGTTCGATTCCAAGTCTGATGATGGAATCTTCCTTGGATACTCCTCTATTTCTAAAACATACCGTGTGTTCAACAAACGAAGACAAGCCATAGAGGAAACGATTCATGTTAGATTTGATGAATCGGGTCCTACCTTTCCTCACCCTCATGATAACTCTGAAATAAATCAGTGGGCTGACTCCTTCTTTCAAGTCCCTGATATTCCCATTGCTGATCCAACTCCTCAAGACCTTCCTGATGGTTTTGAAGAAGATCCTCCTACTCCAACCTCTCAAATATCCATACCTCCTATAATAAATGCCACCCCCATTACCCAAGTCACACCACCTGAACCTGATCAATCCACTAACAGTGAAGACTTTTCTCAAACCACTGTTAGTGAGCCTACTCCTACTAATCTTCTCCCTGATCCATCAGTAAATGAAGCTTCCACTTCAGGACAGGTGTATCAACCACCTGCTCTTCGATGGACCAAGGATCATCCTATTGATCAAGTTCTTGGTAACCCTTCCTCTGGTGTTAAGACTCGACGTCAATCTGGTAACGTCTGTCTTTATGTTAATTTCATCTCTGAAAATGAACCTAAAGAAATAGATGATGCCTTGCGTGATCCTGCCTGGGTCTCAGCCATGCAGGAAGAGCTAGCAGAGTTCATCAGAAACAATGTCTGGCTTCTCGTCCCTAGGCCTCGAAAACGTACTATCATTGGTTCCAAGTGGATTTTTCGAAATAAACTTGATGAGATTGGTACGATCATTCGAAACAAGGCTCGCCTTGTGGCTCACGGATACAGGAAGGAAGAGGGCATTGATTACGATGAAACCTTTGCTCCTGTGGCTAGGGTCGAAGCAATTCGACTTTTCCTAGCCTTCGCAGCACATATGAACTTCAAGGTTTATCAGATCGACATCAAAAATGCCTTTCTGAATGGAAAACTTAATGAAGAAGTCTATGTGGCTCAACCTCCTGGCTTTGTAGATCCTAAGTTCCCTGATCACGTCTACAAGTTAAACAAGGCTCTCTATGGGTTAAAACAGGCTCCTCGTGCCTGGTATGATACCCTCTCAACCTTTCTTCTCTCTAAAGGTTTTGTTCGTGGTAAGATCGATAGCACTTTATTTCTAAAGAAATATCCTAAGCATATCCTTCTTGTCCAGATATATGTCGATGACATTATCTTTGGATCCACCAATCCCAAACTCTGCGAAAAGTTTGAGTTGCTCATGAAATCTGAATATAAAATGTCTATGATGGGTGAACTAACATTCTTTTTAGGACTTCAGATCAAGCAATCTGAAAAGGGAATCTTTATCAATCAAGGAAAATATGTACATGAGATGCTGAAGAAATTTGATCTCACATCCTGTACACCGATGAAGACTCCAATGGCTCCTCCTCTATCACTTGACAAGGATTCCAAAGGGAAACCTGTTGATATGGCTCTCTACAGAGGAATGATCGGCTCTCTGCTGTATCTTACAGCTAGTCGCCCTGATATCATGTATTCTACATGTTTATGTGCTCGTTATCAGGCTGAACCCAAAGAATCCTATCTGACCGCTGTAAAGCGGATCTTCAGATATCTGAAGGGAACTCCTAATCTGGGTCTTTGGTACTCCAAGGACTCAGGGTTCGATCTAACAGCTTATTCTGATAGTGACTTTGCAGGATGTAAGATTGACAGGAAAAGCACCACTGGTGGTTGTCACCTACTTGGTGACAAGTTGGTGAGTTGGACTAGCAAGAAACAAAACTCTGTGTCCACATCAACCGCTGAAGCTGAATATGTTGCAGCAGGAATCTGTTTTGCTCAAGTCCTGTGGCTGAGAAATCAACTTCAGGACTATGACATACAACTTTCTAAAATTCCTATCTACTGTGACAATACTTCAGCGATAGCCATCGCTAACAATCCTGTCTTACACTCCAAGACAAAGCACATTGAAGTGAGATATCACTTCATCAGGGATCATGTGATGAATGGTGATATTGAACTCCATTTTGTCCCTACTGAATATCAGCTTGCTGACCTCTTTACCAAACCACTGGATGTAACGCGTTTTAATATGCTCATCAGTGAACTTGGGATGTTAAATCCTGATGATTGAAGTTTATCAGGACAAACAGTTGTTAAATCCTAAAGAATAACTTTTCTCAGGACTCTTTCCTTAACAACTCCTGAACAAACTCTCATCAGAAGATAACTCTATTCAGTACTTACAAAATCTTTGTTCAAAATCCGAATACTGATGATTCTCAGGTAAGTACCTCTGCTCCTGAAACCTTATCACATTTAATGTGATAAGAGGATTTTCCCAAAACAGTACTTATCTGATAAGTACTCTAATTCCAAGAAAACAATTCTTTCATCAAAATGGAATTATCCCCTGAAAATGTGGTTTTTAAGTTTTCGAATAAAACAAACTTTTCATCTGCACTGACGCGTAGAACTTCTTTTTTTCATCATTACGTTTGAAATTAGCCGCTCTTTTCTCTCTCATCCATTTTCTCTCTCCTACCACGAGGTATAAAAACCTCACTCGTAACCCATTTCACTATTTACGCTCACTATTCTCTCTCAAAGAATTCAAAGCAAGAAAAGCAATTGTCTCTCGAATCTGCATTCTCAAGAACACCAAGAACACACACTTACCACTTTCTTAACAAGATCAACGTAAGTATCTTTATGTTCTCTGTTCTTTCCACAATCTAAGTTGACTTTCTTCCCTAAAAACAACTTATTTTGATAAACGTTTTTCCAAAAACCCTAAGATCACTTCGTTTGATCTTAGTTTTCCCAAAATCTTCTAAGATTTTTGTTAAAACAGTTTATATGATTTTTCTTATTTCTTTTAAGAATAATCATAAACTCCTATTTTGATATATCTTCATCAAAATAAAAGTTCTCTTTAATACCAAAACACATTCCTTTTGTGTATTTTGGTATCTAATCCATTCCAAGTATAAAGGATTTCACCACTTTTATGAACATATTCTGTGTTCATTGAAAAGTGAAGAAAAATGCATATTTTGGATCCTTAATCATCCACATATGTTATTTTTGTGTTTAACGGGATGGCTGCTACTACTTCTACATCGTTAGACGCCCAGCTCTCCTCTGAGGCAACCACACTCATGACGGCCACCGAAAACCTTCCTATCGTCATTCCCCAGCACGATCTGCAGTTCAAGCCCAACAATCTCATTGGGCAGTTCGACCTACCAGCCAACAAGGCGTATCTGAAGCCTGCCAGGGACTTTCTCCTTAACAGTCCCCTGAAGACGGCTTTCACTATCAACACGGCTCCAAACAAACCTCTTCTCTTACAACTCTGGTCCACTGCTACCACTGCCCAAGAGAGGAACTCTAAGGGCAAAATGCACGAAGTGATCAAGTTCCAGATTAAGGACGACATCATTTCATTCGGCATTGGAACCCTGAGGAACGTCCTCAAATTCCCAAAGAAGGAGAAATTTCCTCCTTCTCCTTCCTCTGATGAAGTCATAGAGCTTCTGGACGCCATAGGCTACAACTGGCCTGTGAAGGAAGGCGTCCCTGTGGTCAAAACGGCTGCTACTGTCCACAAGACGGGGCTGAACGCTACGTTCTATTACATATGGAACACGTTCGGTCTCTGTCTGACAGGGAAGACGGGGAGCACAGAGCAATTCCCCACGGTCATCCAAAACATGGTCTACTCTGCGATCAAAAATCGCAAGTTTGACTATGTTCACTGCATTTGGGACGACATGGTCAAGAAGATCAAGAACAGAACCAGGGTGGTCAACGTCCCCTACACCAGGTTCTTCTCCGCCGTCCTGGCGCTGCACATGGGTGACAACTACCCAACAGAGGGAAACTTCAACAACTACGCTTTAGGCGTGAAGTTTCTGGATCAGGTGTCTCCCAAACCTGACGATGTTCCTCTCTCTACTGTTCTGGTTGTTCCTGAACCACAACCAGAGGTAGAAGAGCAACCCACCTCCTCTTCTGTCCAAGGTATGATTTCTTCCCTCTCATCCAAACCATCTTCTTCTCTTTCTATGCATGCTATGTAAGTAGCTAACCCCATACTGACTTCCCCAGCTGCAACTACTTCATCTGCGCTCCTGAAGCGCCCACCTCCCTCTGGCTCCTCTCCTCCTCCCCAGCCAAAGCGCGCCAAGTCTAAGGCGCAAAAGAAAAAGAAGGCTCCTGCTGGTAAGAAATACTATCTTACCCTGCCTCAAATCTTTAATAAACCTTCTCCTTTATCTAAAACTTCTTTACCTACAGACACTCCTGCTACCGCTCCTGTCCAACAAGAACCTGAGGTTGTTCATCTCGAACACTCAGAGAATGTGGAGGGTAATCGCTCTGATACCCTCCTAGCCTCAGGTAATACTTTTAAGCAACTTATTGCCATTTCTTCTTTTATGAAAGCTTCTAAGACCTCTAGTGCTCACTTAGCTACTGATATTACAGGTTCTTTAGGAGCAGCAGATGAAGGGCATCCTCAACTACACCAGGATGACCCCTTCAATGATTTCGTCTTCACGGACTCCGAACGACAGCTGAGTGCAGCTGAACTTCGTCGTCAGTCCGCTGAACGACAGTTACAGGAGGCCCGCGCAGCACTCCAACAGCAGGAGGATGCGCACAAGGCACGCCTCCAGGCTTTGGAGCTGGAGCTTGCCTCAGCCAAGGCCGCTGCGACTGCCGCTGAAGCCGCCGCCGCCACTGCCACTGCTGCTGCTGCCGCCACCACTCCACCACCGACAGCCGTAACTCTCACGATTCCTTGTCTGGATACTATCCATGACAAGGTTTCCCAAGTGGCTTCCTCCTCCAACTCCCTTCAGGCGTCTGTTGATGACCTGAAGGCCACTGCTCTGCCTGCTCTCTCCACCACCATCACCAACAGCACCAACTCTCTCACCACTTTCCAAACAACAGTGGTTCAGAGATTGGATGCCCAGGAGGCAGGGCTTCGCGCTCTCCAGGAGCAGGTGACTGGCCTCACCAACGCTGTCAACGCCATCACCTCTGCTCCTCCGCCGCCACCAGCGTTCACCAGCGCGGACAGGGACATTCTGCAGTCCCTGATCTCCTCTTCCTTCATCACTCGGAAGCTCCAAACAGATATGGCCTCTCTCCTTCAGAGGTGTATCTCAACAGCCGCCTTGACTCAGGCACCTGTTGAGGGGGAGAGACAGCCTCCTCTGCAGCAACGAGACCATTCTGTTTATTCCCCTTCCACTAACTAGAGAACAACTGAAGAAGGGGGAACGAATGATGATGATGAAGACGATGATGATGATGAGGAAGACGACGACTTCTTCGTCGAGAAGGTTCCTGCCTCAACGCCCACTCCAGGGCCTGCACATTCTCAGGGGGAGAACCCCGGTGCACCTGGTACGTTATTCCTACCATCCTCTCCCTCATCTTCTGATAACCAACCCATCTCCACTCTTCTTAAGTATAAACATACCCCTGAAACCATCACCCTCGACACCTCCTCTAAAGACTCACCCACAAATAACCTACAAATGGTTATCTACCAACCACCTAAACAACCTACCCCTGAACCAACACCTCAATCTACTCCTGAACCAACCCCTGAACCTAAAAACCAAACAGAATCTGAATTTCAGGATGTGAACTTTGGTTCTGTCACTGGTGAGATTGTTCGCCTTATGGAAAACAGTCCATCAGAACAGACACGAGCCGAACTGAGCAGAATGAAATTCAGAGTAACTCCCCTAAACCCTGAATCCATTCCTTCAAAACCAACCCGTTTTAACTCTGAAGCATCTTCCTCCAGAACCCCTGAAATCCGAGCCCCTCCTGAAACCATGTGCCTATCATCAGATGATGAATTCATCTCTGATGACTTCTCTACCCCTGCTTCTTCCCCTAGATCTCCTCCCTCTAATTCTCCTAGATCTGAAGGTGAGAATTACCCTGACACTTCTGCTACTATCAACAGGGATGGGCGTTTAGATGCCGTGATAGAGCGACTCGAGAGTACAAGAGTAAAAATTCCTCTTCGTACCTCTTGGGACTCCGAGTTCGCCTATCTATCACAGGAGGAGTACGACCTCGCGTTGCAAGCTCAGGAGGAGCATAATAAAAAGTAGAAGGAAGCTTTCCTTTCTGCCCAAGCCGCAAGGCATCTCGCGTCTGACTTCGTAGAAGAAGACGACGAAATAAGTACTGCTCCTCTACTAGCACAGAAGGCCGCGCTGAAGGTCTTCAACAGACATGCAGAGGAACAGACTGAAGAAGTAAACTCAGAGCTTGACTGGTGCCGAGATCGTCTACACCTCAGAAAACATGGTGCTGCGATCTCAGGAATCCATCTCAACCGAACGCGTGGCAAGAAAGCAAAAACATGGATCACCGTCAAACGCTCAGGAGTTAAGGACGTGCAACACACTCTTGACAAGTTAGATCGATACAACTTGTCAGAGTGGAACGAAATCAGAAGCCTACTTCCAAAAGCCAATACGAACTACAGGGCTGAAGTAGAAGAAGTCATAAATAGACTTATAGCACGCATCAGAAGAACAACTGAAATTCCTGATGACTTACTCCAACCTTCTTCAGCACTACCTCAGCATCCTGTTCGAAGATCAGCAGGCTCTTCAACAAGGAGACCCACTCCTTGCATGCCCAGGACTGTTATCAAGCCACTGGACCTCTCGATGCTTGATCTTTCCTTCCCTGCTGGAGTCTCTCTCTCTGAAGGACAAGTTATCAGAGAACCTGTTCATGGTATTTGTGTCAACGACAACTCCAAGATCCTTCGCTTTCAACGCTTCAGCGAGCTACACAAAGCACCATATGAACACTTGGTATCATTTCTCTTCATCGCTCAGAAGGATAAGAAAAACCAAGATAATAAAGAGATCATTCGCACTGTTAGAGCTATCCTCGATCATAGAATTACCTTCAGTGACACTCCTGTTCCAATCAAAGTTAAGACTGAAGAAGTTAGCGAAAACTCTGATAGTTAGAATTTTTGTAATATTTCTTTCAGTACTTCATTTATGTACTCATGTATTTTCCTTACTCTTGTAACCTTATTGAGATTAATGAAAATGCAATTCAGTGCATTGTACTTTACTCCATCATAGTACTGAAAAAGATCCCTCAAAACAGTAAATGGGACATGTACCTTTATGAGTTCTATTTCCTACTGTTTCATCTAGACTTAGAAATTTTTTTTCTTTCTAGACTCAGACAATTTCTCCATTGTCTTATCATTATCATTTAGGGGGAGATTGTTGATCCAGCTCTCCTAAGACCTGATGAAATGATAATGATCCTGAATCTTTACTTAGTGAATAGGTTTTTACTTCTGTTATAGCTTGAGGAATTATCACTGAGTCTGTTCAGTGTTATTCCATGTTACTTATGCTGTAACTTATTTTTATAATCATCAGGATCAGGATCAGGAGACTAACGAGTCTGTTTTGCAGTCTACTGATCCTATCCTGAAGACCTCCTGAAGACCTCCTGAAGACATCAAGATCATACTCAAAGAACCATCAGCGACGTCGAAGAATTAGCTGATGACAGGAACAGCATGCTCGTGATCTGAAGACGGAACTCAGTGATAGCACGCTGCTCAATATCGTATGACATCCTGAAGATTCATCAGGATACAAGTGACCCTGAACAACATCAGTTTCAGGATTCTACTCACTGATCAGTATCCTGATCCTGAAGGATTAGTGTAATGTCTTAGTCTAATGCACAAAAGGATTATCCGCCTTTACTGACACAAAAGTACATAAGGACAGTCACTTTACTGTTCCCTCCGTACTTATCAGACCTCAAGGCAACTGTTTACACACTTCCTCTTTTGCACACCATGCAAAGAGTATTTGTTTATAGTAAATAGTACAAAGGACCACTTACATTGTGACACGTACACAAAAGTGAGTCTGCATGCATTTAATGCATTAGGTATAAATAGAACTTGAAGAGATGTTCTCCATACTTCTTCTTCATCCTAAAGATACCCTAATCCTTTCTTTCTTATTCCCTCTATCTTCTTTCTTTTCTTATCTTCTCACTTTAGTGCATAGTGAAAGAAAGCTTAGATTGTTTAGTTTAGACTTATTGTCTTTTCTACTTCCGCACCAATCTGTAAATTCATATTGTTAATACAACAAGAATTTAAAAGTGAAATTTTGTGTGATTATATTCAACCCCCTCCCTTCTATAATCCCATACACTATCCTTAATTGAAGGTCACCTCATTGGGACCAACAACCACAATCACCCATCACCCCATTATCCTCGAAATTCTAAAAAACCATCCTCTTACACCACTTCTCACCCGCCATACCAAGGTACCCGATGTCTACCTTCCACAATTCTATCACTCTATGAAATTTGTTGAAGAAAGGACCACAACTCAATAGTACATCTCATGCTCAATTGATGACCAGTTTATGGATCTCACACCAGATCTTTTCGCAAGCATCCTACAAATCCCGGGGGTGACATGCATGATGACCACTTTACCAAAAGAGAGGTACTTGACCACATCATCCGTCTTGGATATTCCGCATCACTCACCAAACTTAACGCGGTCAAACGAAGAGAACTTCCGGGCATATGGGCTACCTTGTTTGTCATTCTCAACAAATGCCTCTCATTTTGCACACGAAGCGGTGACAAAGGATCTACCTAATCTAGAAAAATATTTGTTGGATGTGCCTTTGATTTTCCAACAACGGATTACAAGTATTTTTTGTGGAAAGAATTCTCTTCGGTCATCAAGGACAAGGCTTTATCTTCTTGAGCCAGAACCTTCATCCATTACCCTCGCTTCTTGGTGTCATTGTTGAGCACTTCCTTGCAAAGGCCGAAGGTCCATCATTGGCAGATCTTCCTATGTGCTTTGCTACACTGATGTATATACTACTTGATGGCACGCCAAATCCTGAGGGTGTAGTTCTAATGGCGATTCCTCCATCACTTCTTGCTCGAGCCGATCAGAGGTCACCAATTGTGAGACGCTACTTAGGACTCCCACCTCTACCAGTTCCTTCAGAGCCGGAGGCTGGCACCTAGGAGGTACCCCTTAGACGAGAGAGTGAGGGTATTGAGCATGGTCATTCACCTGGGGGTGATGCCCAAGGGCTTGAGGCTGGGGTGTCCGGGGGACATGACAGAGGTAGTCTAGGTGGTGAATCTGATCGATCCGGAGCTGATACTACACATGTTGATGTCACCAATTGTGAGACATTACTTAGGACTCCCACCTCTACCAGTTCCTTCAGAGCCGGAGGCTGGCACTAGGAGGTACCCCTTAGACGAGAGAGTGAGGGTATTGAGCGTGGTCATTCACCTAGGGGTGATGACCAAGGTTGAGGTGTCGGGGGGACATGACGGGGGTAGTCTAGGTGGTGACTCTAATCGATCCGGAGCTGATACTACACATGTTGATAGATCCACTCTTCTCACTATGCTAGGTCTTGACAGATTTGCCCCAACATTGTAAAGCTGTCGAGAACAAATGGGTTTTCAAAAAGAAAACTGACAAGGATGGAAATGTGCACACGTTTAAAGCGAGACTGGTAGCAAAAGATTTCATGCAAACACATGGTATCGACTATGATGAAACTTTTTCGCCAGTAGCCATG
Organism: Centaurea solstitialis; assembly: GCA_030169165.1. NCBI lineage: Eukaryota > Viridiplantae > Streptophyta > Magnoliopsida > Asterales > Asteraceae > Centaurea > Centaurea solstitialis. The sequence goes on along the minus strand of CM058041.1, from coordinate 47,746,787 downwards.
TTAAAATCTATTAGGATTTTGATGGCCATCTCAACGTATTTTAACTATGAGATTTGGCAAATGGATGTTAAGATTGCCTTCCTTAACGGGAAGTTAACAGAGGATGTCTACATGCTACAACCAGATGGGTTTGTGGATCCCAAGAATCCTAATAAGGTGTGCAAATTGTTAAAGTCCATTTATGGACTAAAACAAGCATCTAGGAGCTGGAACTTACACTTTGATGAGCGAATCAAAGAGTTCGGTTTTACCAAAAGTGAGTTTGAGCCATGTGTTTACACTAAGTTCTGTGGGAGCATGGTAACCTTCTTGGTCTTATATGTAGATGATATTCTACTGATTGGAAACAATGTACAAACCTTACAGGGAGTAAAAACTTGGTTAGGTAAGTGTTTCCAAATGAAAGACCTCGCTGAAGCCGCCTATATACTTGGTATAAAAATCTACAAGAATAGATCTAGACGGCTTATTGGGCTTAGTCAAAGTACATACATTGACAAAATTTTGAAGCGATTCAGAATGGACGAATCCAAGAAAGGATTTATCCCAATGCAACATGGCATAGTGCTAAGTAAAGCACAGTGTCCTGTATCTAGCGAAGAACGGGACAAAATGAAATCGATTCCATATGCTTCTGCAATTGGATCGATTATATATGCCATGTATTGTACTAGGCCTGAGGTTGCTTATTCAGTAAGTGTTACGAGCAGATACCAGCAAAACCCAGGTGAAGCCCATTGGGTGGTTGTCAAGAACATTCTCAAGTATTTAAGACGAACTAAGGAAATGTTCTTGGTCTTTGGAGGATCTAAGGATGAGATTAGTGTCACAGGCTATACTGAGGATAGTTTCCAGACCGACAGAGATGATTTTAAATCACAGTCAAGGTACGTATTCACCCTAAACGAAGGCGCAATCTCGTGGAAGAGCTCGAAGCAGGATACTATAGCAGATTCCACTTCAGAGGCAGAGTACATTGCAGCATCAGATGCAACAAAGGAAGCAGTCTGGCTCAGGAATTTTATCTCGGATCTAAGAGTTATAGCCAGTATCTCTAGACTCGTATATATCTATTGTGATAACTCTGGAGCTGTACCATAAGCAAAGGAGTCCAGAGAACATCACAAGTTGAGACATGTACTCAGGAAGTATCACCTCATCCGAGAGATCATTGGAAGAGGAGACGTGAGAATATGCAAGATTCTGACGGACGAGAATGTCGCAAGCCGCTAGCTAGAGTAAATCATGAGATGCATGCTAGTTCCATAGGAACGCAGAACTTGGATACTAGTAGCTAGTTTATGTCATTGATTAATTACTGTGATATTTTTGAAACGCTGTGTCATATAAAAGTTTGTTATTTCACAGTGTGTTTGAAATAAGGAGGTTTAATTTTGTTATGATTGTTTCAAGATTAATCACTTTTAGCATATTTTAAGTTATCTGTGATTTCTGCAAAATCTTTGTAAGAAATCTAAATGTCCATAGCTACTTGTTGAGGTGGGAACCTTAATGGGGTCATAACGCTATTATGAAAGTTTGATATGATACTTTACGTAAAGAGCATATGTAAAATTGATGTAATCAAACATTCATAGATACTCATCAGAGTGTTTGAGTATTGGAAGTGACCATTTTCAAGTCTGCTTCATGGAGCCTATGTCATAAGCATTGACTTGATGATAGGTTGTCCTTAGACCTGAGATATTTGGTCTGCAACCATGAGGACTACTGTACTCTTAGCACGTTCTAACGTTGCACCGTAACTGGGTGGCCATAAAGGGCTTGACTAGATGCAACGGAAGCTATGGTTATAGATGCAGGTAGTCAAGATGGGATTTACACCTCCTCTATTGGAGAGATATTTCTGGGCCCCTTGACAATTAAGATTGGCAGAAATGCGTGGCCATGCTCGGATAGAATAACGTTTGTTGTTTGGAATGTTCCGTAACTGCAGGCAATCGAAATCAGAGTCAAGAAATACTTGAGTTTAAGATTGAAATCCTCAGCTCCATGTCTAAAACTCACTTTAGGAATATCGAGTGTAAAAGGAATAAACATGTGTACAATTCAAGTATGAATCGTATCTCTGGATATAAGAGATCTTATAACCTAGTTAACCTAAGTGTCTGGCTAGGGACCTCCTTAGGCTAATGGTAACAGTTAAGTTACTTATCTGGCACAAGTGGGAGTCTGAAAGGATTATGTGCAAGACAGTAACTGGGTTTACCATGTCCAATGTTATAAGACACTAGTGGGTCACACTGCTACACACCCGAATAGAGATTATTTGGATTATAATTGTGTGTGAAATAATTAATTAAGTTTAATTATTTAAATGAGAGAAATAAAGAATAAATTGGTTATTTATTATTTAATTAATTAAATAACTTTATGGAATTAAATTATTAGTTAATTAAAGAGTTTTAATTCATCTAGAACTCTGATGGGTTTTTAATTGGGTTGGGTTTTCTTAATGGATATTGCCTTATTTATGTTTATAAATAAGGGCAATATCTGAGGTTTTATTTATCTGATTCGTTAGAAACTTTCAGAACAAGAAAACCCAGAAAAACCTACAAACTCTTCCCTCTCTCTCTCTCTTGGCGCCGATTACACACACACACACGAACCGAGTTCGTGTTTGATCAATCCTCGGCGGTCTAGCATTCTATCTCCCGGTGGTGCAGTAGTGGTGTATCCCTCACCAGCTTTCTGGAGTTTTCTCGTATCATTTATAAGGTAAAATCAAAAACCCCCTTAATTGTGTCTGGATGGTTTAAGGTTGGATCTACGATTGGGAATTGGTGTTTATTTTCCGCTGTGCGTTTTATAGTTATTATGCCCATCGATTCCCAACACCTGACATGTATGGTGTATAAGCTTCCTTTTGTGTATGCTTGACACGCGTGGTGTATGTGATAAAAATTATGCTTGACATGTGTGGTGTGTGTGCTTTTACATATTCCTTCTTGTGTGCATGTATGACATGTTTTGGATACATTCATGACTGTTGAGTATACATGTTGCATGCTTAGCCTTGAGTACTCACTCTTGTGATACACTTGGCTAGTGTGTGTTACCTCACCTTTGAGCTTGGTACGATCCTTCTCCTTTGAGCTTGGGTGCTGCTGTTCCTTGTGTGCCTATGCATGTATTATTCACCTACACCTACACCATCACCATGACCAACACCTTCACCAACACCAACACCACACCTACACCTACACCATCACCATCACCAACACCTACACCAACACTAACACCAACTCAATCACTCTACACCACACCTTTGCATATCGACATACTTCATGGATGGCATCTCTTGTTGGTAAGGTTACCTTGGGTTACTCTCATCGGATACAAGTCCCTCACCCAATGGAGTGTATTTCTCTATAGCAACACCTTGGTCTTGGTACACACAAATACATCTCAATGTTGTGAGGGACATTATCAATGGCTATGCTACCTACATACTAACTGTTTCTCTTACCCAGGTACCATGGTGAGAACATGGCCTCCACCTCCATTCAATCCTGACCCCTCTTCCCAACCACCCTCTCAACATACATCCCAACCACCTCCCAAACCATCATCACACAAATCCTCACAGCCCAAATCTACTCCTTCTACTCATCCTCCATCTGCACCACCACTTCACCCATCATGATCTAGACCTTCAACTCAACAACCTCCCAAACCAAGATCTCAACCATCTACCATGAAGAAACCTCAACCTCCAAAACCAATTACATACGAGGATCTTTCTAGTGAATACCAAGCCGGACTTGATGCTAGATTTCCTCGCTCCAAATATCTTGAAGACACACCCAACAACCACTACCTAGACTTTACCACCACAATCACCCATCACCCCATTATCCTCTAAATTCTAAAAAACCATCCTCTTACACCACTTGTCACCCGCCATACCAAGGTATCCGAGGTCTACCTTCAACAATTCTATCACTCTATGAAATTTGTTGAAGAAAGGACCACAAGTCAACAGTACATCTCATGCTCAATTGATTACCAGGTTATGGATCTCACACCAGATCTTTTCGCAAGCATCCTACAAATCCCGGGGGGTAACATGCATGATGACCAGTTTACCGACAGAGAGGTAGTTGACCACATCATCCGTCTTGAATATTCCGCATCACTCACCAAACTTAACGCGGTCAAACGAAGTGAACTTCCGGGCATATGGGCTGTTGGGTTTTTATGCGTTCCCCGCATCGAACTGACACAAAGAAAACTGTGGATTTCAATCCTAACTGGATGAGATACACGACAAAACTTTGTGATCAAATTGATCAATAAGTTTATCGAATCAAACCTAACTGGTTTGATATATGCGGAAGCGATATGGATTATAAACCCGAATAATTCCACATATCTTTTTCGTTTTTAATTATTTAACATAATTAATAATTACAAGTGTTAGGATTATTACCTGGATTGCTTGAGCTTAATCCACCCGTGATTGACCAAACAAATATTCCTCTAGCAGAATGTAATCCCGAGATAACCGAAAAACCGAACAGGCTTCGGGTTATGTGTGGCCGGCGCCGAAGAGGGAGAGAGGAGAGTGAGAGGGTTTTCAGTTTCTTTTCAGAAAGCTAGTTGGAATGAATGAATAATTAACTGGTAAGCCTTTATTTATATGGAAGAGTTTCCATATAATAAAGCATCCTTATTCATTAATAATTATCCTAATGGAATTATTCTTTTCTTTCTCCTCAAGAAAGGAATATTCCTTATTCCATTTTAACTAGATAAAATTAATCAATTAGTTATTTAGTCTGTTATATATTTATTTACCTAATAAATATATAATTCACATAATTAATTCACAACCCTTTAATTTTGGGACTTCTGAGAGAAATTACCCAACTAATTTATAATTGACTATTATAAATCTAATCACTCCAAATTGGGATTATTTTACTTATTTGATTTACAGGTCCTCACAGGTGTGACCCTCAAGTGTCTTGTAACATTGGATGTGCAATCACTGGTTTGTCAACTTCTGCACATAATTACTAACAGACTCCCACTTGTGCAAGTTGGCAATACCGCCTTGATCACACAGACCTAAGGAGGCCCCTAGACAGGAACTCAGGCTAACCAGGTTACAAGAACTCTTATACCCAGATAGGTGATAAAACATTTCCATAAGGAAATAACATTCATGAAACTATTGTTCATAAATTGGGTATATCTTGGCTTTTCCCTTTGCATCGCCATATTTCATCTTTGAGTATGAGCTTGGAATAAGTCAACTCTAAGTACTCAAGATTATGTTTTTTGACTATCCGACCTCTACTGATAGGTAAACGACAAAGAACTAATCAGTTCGTTTGGGCATGGCCATGCACTTCATCAGTATATTCAGTCAGTCAAGGGGCCCAGAAATATCTCTCTTCGGAGAAAAGGTGCAAATCCCATCTTGCATATCCGCATTTAACACCACGGCTTCCGCTGAATCTAGTTGCGCCCTTTGTTGCCACCCTGTTACGGCGTAGCGGTTGAACGCACTAAGTATTCAGCAGTCCTCATGATATCAAACCAGATACCTCAGGTTCTAGGGACAACCACTGTGAGATTCTACTTATGACAAAATCCAAGAAGTAGTCTCAACCGCGGATCACGTCCGATATTCGCTACTCTATCGAATACCTGTGCAGTTTTTGGTCTACAACGCTTGTAGCTGTTACTCAACCACTGATCATAACTACCCAAAAACTCACAATGACTTTAATACCCTATTGGGTTCCCACCACAATAAGTTGTCACGGACAATTTTCGAATGAAAGACTGGAAACTAGTCTCATTCCTGGATTATAAAACATGCAAAATATATAAAAGTGATAAAGAAATTATTTTTGTATAGTCCACATTACACTCTGTATTAATAACAAAGATAATGACATTTCTTAATTACTTTTATGGTGTCTATTCAGCGTCTACTAAATACTGATTTAAACGAAGTATCACCTAACTTCAGTTTAAACCCTTTGATTAATGTTTACCGTATTAATCAAAGTAACAACCAAAATAATACAAGTTTGTATCATCTGATACAATTTACTTGATTCTGCTAATCTTTGTTTTGCAAACACTTTTAAACAAAATTAGACTTTTCTTTACCATATTCCCTGAACTTGGAGATACTGGAATTAAGAAACTCTTAGTTTCCCTGAATATGTAAAGTTAAACTACAACTTCCCTTAGTTGTTGTGTAGACGAATGATTTCTACCTGAAATCGGATAAAATTTCCATTTACCAAATAGGCAAATTTCAGGAAATTTATTCTAGTGTTTTCAACACTTTCTAGTCTAAAAGATAATTACTATCTTTAATAACTATTCCAACACACTTTAATTATTGATTTTTCTCAAAAAGTCAAGTATGACTTTATTTTATTTCAAAGTCTTTGAAACTTTTGTTCTACCCTTCTGAGTAAAAGGTAGATCGTATGAATTTACATCCTACCTGGATCATGAATTCCGAGATATACTAAATCAATAACTTTATCTTTTATTCTTTATCATAGACTAGATAGAGAATAAACTGGGCTCCCACTAACCTATATGAAAACCAACTATTACTTAAAATTAACTATTGACTTAGTCAAAACTTGATTATTTAGTCAATTCTATTTCAAGTAATGAACACCAGAAATTTAACATTTTGTAAAACTTAACTGGATTTTATTAAATCCTAATTCCAAAACTTGGAATTTTTCCTAGTTTTATAAATACTGATATTATCAACGATATCTGAAATAATATCCTAAATTCCTTTTAAAACATATGAGTGATAAATTCTGATCATAAAATACTTTCATAATCCTTTACTCATAAATGTTTTATTCAAAAACACATTTCTATAATTATAGTACTTTGTGTGTTTTTGAAAATTTTCATATACATTACTTCAAATCATTTTGATTGAAGCAATACTGTTAGTGTAATAAGCAACATCTAGGATCTAATTTTGAATCAAGCCTAACAGATTCAAAATATTATGCATAAAGATATTTAAATCAAGACAATAATTTTTTTAAACCGATAAACATTTAAAATTGTGTTGATAATATCTAAATGTAAACTTGCATGCTGATCCTCGCAATCTGGGCACTTCACTTTTAATGACCACCTACAATTTTGCTTCTAGGTGTCAACACACTTGTAAACTAACAGGCGAAAGTGACAAACTAAAACAGTCACGAATACCTGAGGTGTTTATACCTGCTTCGTAACGCTTCGGGCAGTTATGCCTCCAATGACTGACTTCATGGCACTTGAAGTATGGAATCTTGGTCATTACTCTGTTAGACTTAACTTTCTTGCCCTTGCTCTTGCTCTTGCCTTTGCCATTATTATTAACCCTGGGTGCACTCAGGGTAGCCAGAACTTGGCCCCTTCCCTTACTGGTGTTCCCATGCTCACGCTTCTTCTTTACTTCACCATTCTTGACCACAAGCACATCTTTGGTCTTGGTCCCCATACTCAACTCAATGGTTTTCAACATGTTGTTTGACAACCATCAGACATTGAGTTGAGTATCGTATCCGTTGCTAACTGCAACAAAACTGGGTGACCGAGCCTCTCTAGGTGATCAATGTGCCTTTTTATGATCACTAACTGAGGTTCCCTTGGCCATCGTGCACGTGTTTAGTGCTCTACTGGCATCATAACGCTCTGTGCGTGCTTGTGTCTGAGGCATGTCCCTCAACTGGCGGATCATGTCATTAGTGTTTATGAGCCTCGTAAGAAAATCTAGGCTCATAGTCGCAAGCATAAGATAGCCTACATCCAGCAAATTATCGAAATGTTGTTCCTGACAGTGACAGCATCATTTGCTGGAGGGGCCTTCACCTAGAGGATTTTTGTAGAACATACCACTTTCTCTCGTGCCTGAGCACAATCATCAGATTGCGCTCCCAGACGAGAAAATTAAACCTGGTAAGTTTGTCCCTTTTTCGAGAATAGAGCAAAGAGAAAGATTTACTAGTGTTGGATACTGTGTTAGCAATCTACACATTTAAAAACTTTGGTTTTAGTAACTGTGAATAGACTATTTCCAATAAATATCAATAAACCCTTAAATGATCAATTTATTGGACTAGGATCCTAATTACATACGCCCTGATGACCGGTGTGTTCACGTCCCACCAGGCCCACGTACTAATTAGGTAGGTAAGGACTTTTACCAATCATATCTAACTGACACGACTCCTAGATCTTTTCGGGACAACGGTAATTATCCGTACATGTTTCAGTCCCTCTAAGTGCTTTTTGGCTCGGTACCACCCGGTAAACTTAACAGAACCAAAACAGATCTCACCATTTTGGGACTTGGACACTTTACTCTGGCCGGTACCACCCGGAGATAATTCGCAGAGTCTTGTTAATCCCCTCCAGCTTCGGTTTGAACGCGGTCGTTCAAGGTGTGTTCACTTACAACGGCCGCGTACCTTACGCCGGAGGTGCCCCTAGATGGGTTGCACTACTGATCTATGATTTTCGGGGTTTTTAATTAATTTTGAAAAACCTTTTGATATCCAGTATTTTGAAAATCTATAACTTTGAAAAACTGATCATTTAAAAGGCAACTGATGTTTTAAACTAACTGTTTCAAACATGCACGCTGTTTAAAACTAACTGTTTTTTAAAACGCTTGCTAATTAAAACTAAATGTTTTAAGAGCATACTTGCTAATCAAAACTAACTGTTTTGATAGCACACTAGTTGATTAAAACTAACTGTTTTGTCAACTTGCCTTTTATAAAGAAAAACAATCTTTTACAATTTTCAGGTTTTTAAATAAAATCTACCGTTTATAAAAAAAGGTTTTTTAAAAAAAATTGGTAATTTTAATTATAAAAACCTATTTTAAAACATATTTGATAAACACATAATTATCAAATATCACGAGTAAATGTTCACAACCACGCAGTTAATATATCAACAACCACGCAGTAAATATATCAACAACCACGCAGTTTAAAATGACTAATTATAGGTTTGCCAACTTTGTTCCTAGGGACCAATAATGACCTATTTTATAAAGAACTTCAAAATCCTCACGTAGCTCCCACTGGCTTCAGTGCCTTCGATAGAACTCCGGAAAGGAAAAACTCAGTTTCTCTCGCGTAGCTCCCACTGGCCTCGGCATCCTCGATGGAACTCCGAAAAGAAAAATAAGAATAGCTATCCTAAGGTCATTATTACAAAGGGGTTGTAAGTGGCACGCAGGCCTCCCCAAAAACAAGTCAATGGTCTAAGCTGGCAAGCTCTATAATAGACATAATATATATACGCAAACAGGTATATAATTTAAACAATCACGCATCTATACAAAGCATAAATCAAGCAATATAATAAAGCGAAAAGCAATCCTAGATCCGTCAAATATTATCTTGTTCCGTTTATCGCAACACTTGGTTTTAACTGATTTATAAAACAAACTGTTTATAAACCGAAACTAATATTTTAAACTGAAAACGGTTTTTACTTGAATTATAAAAAATACTAAGACTTATAATCAACAAATCTATTTATAAAGCAAAATCGATTTTCTAAAATATTTGTTTTTTATCCAAATATATATCAAACCGGATATTCCGAACTAACTGGTCGAAACATTAAAATTGGCCCAAAAACTGTGTCAAGGTTTGACCAACTGGTCAAACATGACACCAGGCCCATTTGACCAAAACCGGGTCAAATAACTGGTTTGATTAAACACGGGGACAATTATTAACAAATAAAATCCCTCAAAATAATTTTATAATACAAATAAAATTATCGGAATAAAAAAATATAAAAAATTTGGATAAACGCCTAAAACCAATGAACCCTTTTTGGGCCTCAAACTAGGTCCAAAATTTCTGGGCTTTGGGCCTATTTGCATCGTGGCCCATTTGAACCGAAAAACCTGTAACCATCGCGACCTGTGGTTAGCCGACAATTCGCCGCCGATCACCACCCGTAGGCGGCAACCGATGTACCGATTTACGAAATCCTCTCGGCCTACCACTATCGTTGTGATCGGCGTATGAAAACAACCGCCACCATCACCATCCGACGGCTATCGCCGTTGCCACCATGTGGCCGGCGGTAACGATGGCCATCGCCACCATCGCTGGTCGGCGATCAATTGAAAAACACGCCATCGCCGCCGCTTATCTTCCGACAACAGCAGTCGGCCGTCGACAACAAACAACAAACATCACCACCGCTGTCCAAAGACAGCCGGTGGATGTCAGAAAAAACACACCACTGCCGCCGCACCCATCGCCATCAATCACCGCGGCTGGTGATCGCACGGCCCTGGCAACGACAGCAGCAACGCCAAAGCATCGCCACCGCCGCTGCCGGCCTTTGACGACAAAACCGGCTACGACCGCTGTCGCCTTGGCCCGAACGCCACCGTCGTCATCATCCGTCGACAGCAGCGGCGTCAAACACCGCCACTGCCCATCGTGGCCGCCGATTAAACTCAAAACCACCGCCACCACCGATGCGACAACAACACCGGTCAGTAGTCGTCGCCACCGTGGTGCGGTATCACGGTCACCGCTGAGTGTGGTTCGGCCATCGCCACCAAACTGGTGGCTCGACCACCGCACGGCTATCACCGAACTGGTGATCGAGTCGTGGTTGCGGTTGTGGGTTTTTCGCGATAGGTTTTTCGATTAATAATTTTTCACAAAGCTTATAAGATTAAATTAATATGAAAAACCTATTTAACTTGTTTTTCAAGAAAGCTTAATCACATAGAAAATGAATCATTAACTATGATTTTAACAATTATTAAAACAAACTGTTTTATGATAATTTCAATTAATTAATATAAAATCACCGAAACTGTGATTTTTCTGTTAACCGAAAAAAAAAACTTTTAGATAACTATTAATTCAGTTTTGGTTTATCTGATGAATTTAAACTAACTGTTTTAATTTATCAAACCAAAAACACAACGAAAAAACAAACTGTTTTTCTTTTATGTGATTTCGAAAAACATGATAAACAAGAATTTATAACGGATCTAATAACAAAATAAATAAAACGAATAAACCTGTGGCTCTGATACCATTGTTGGGTTTTTATGCGTTCCTTGCATCAAACGGACACGAAGAAAACTATGGATTTCAATCCTAACTAGATGAGATACATGACAAAACTTTGTGATCAAACTGATCAATAAGTTTATCGAATCAAACCTAACTGGTTTGATATATGCGGAAGCGATATGGATTATAAACCCGAATAATTCCACAGATCTTTTTCGTTTTTAGTTATTTAACATAATTGTAACGTCCCTAAAAACCAGTTAGCGTTTTATTTACTTATTTTAATTATTTAGTTGTTTAATTTAGTAGTTGGGCTAATTATTTAAAAAATAAAAGAGTTAGAGTTGGGCTTAGAATAAACTTAGAATGGAAGGAAGCCCGGTCCGGTTGGTATATAAACCTAGGTCCTTCCTCTTTACCTTCATAATTCACTAAATTCCTTGGAGAGAAAGAAAAGAGAGAGAGAGCTAGAGAACGAGAGAGAGAGAGAGAGAGAGAGAGAGAGAGAGAGAGAGAGATCAGCCAAGAAAGAGAGAGATCGGATACGGGAAAGGTTGGCGAAGGATCTCGTGTCTAATCGCGTAAGGTAAGGATTCGAAGCCCCGTTTCGTATATTTCTCGTAAGCTAGGGTTGTTTATCGATCGTTCTTCAATATAAGCATGTTTAGATCTGAGTAGATGTTGGGTTTCGCTTAAAAATCACGTTTAGTATCAAAGAAATCGAAAAATTAAAGAAAAAACGTCAAAGTGCCGAACCAGTACCCGATGCGGGTTGCTGTGCGACTTCAGGTCGCGCGGGAGGGTTTTTTGTGCGTCGGCGAGTACAGCGGCGACTTCCCAAGTCGCCGGGAAGTCGCCCGGGTGCAGTTTTTGGGCGTGGGCGGGTACGCGGCGCGACCAGAAGCCGCGGCAGAAGTCGCGTGAGGCCTGAATGAGGGCTGTTGCGATTGTGGCTTAGGTCAGGTCGCACCAGACCTTCTCGTCGCCCGTTAGCTCGTTTTTCGCGCCCGATTTAACTTACTATATCAAGATAGCTTTGAGGGTTTCTTAGGAACTCGTTGGGTGTCATTTAAAGCGTAATTCGAGGTAGTTTAGGGAGTAATTATGTGTTGGGTTTGCAGGTTTATCGAGTAGTTGATTTTGTGTTTGGAAGCACCTTTATTTGCGCGTGCTTATTGTGCGGATCAAGGTGAGTGGGTTTTTACGTATATTATGTTGTGACATGTGTGTATGTATGTATGTGTATATTAAAGTTGATGATGTAGCCGGATCGTGGGACGGTTCGAAGAGCGAGCAATCGCTAAGGCCGGGTCGTGGGACGACTCGGTGAGTGGGCAACCACTAAGGTCGGACTGCGGGGCGGTCCGATGAACGGGAAACCGTTGATATGTGATAGATGTTGTATATGTATATATGTATATGTGTGTTATGATATAGTGTACGTATTATCTGCTCACTAAGCGGTTGTGCTTACCCCACGTTTAATTTTCTTTTTAAAGGGTACTAGCTCGAGCGTGGATAAGGGCAAGGCTCCGGCTTGACGGGTTCCGGCGAGACAGCTTCCGATCGTAGTTTTAATTTAGTTATTGAACTTGGTTTTGGGAACTATTTTTAACTGCCGTATTAAATTTTAGATCTTGGTGATTTTTTTTTTATAAAATTCTAGTTTTTAAATAAATGGGTGTTACAACTTGGTATCAGAGTCGAGGTTTAAGTGAACCAGCATGCGCACTGGTGGGTGTGTGTGTGTGTGGACTTAAACTAGGCGATTTTGGGAAAAATAAGATCGGAAAGGCTAGCGGAACCGTCGAGGCGGAGGTGAGCAATAAACGTATTATTAATATACATATATTTATGCACATATGAAGTAAATTGGATATTTTTGTGTAGTTACATGCGAGTAGATGCTATTATGTGGATACCCTCACTTATGTGTAGTTATATGTGAATAGATGCTATTATGATATGTATGTTGAGGTTGTTTTATGTGCAAATACCTGCATAGTCGATAGGTTAAGGCCCAGTTAGGACGGTATCAAACCCAAACGAATACACCATGGTCTGTTGAGGACGGGTCATCGGGCATGTTCTTGTTTGATTGTTGCCCGGTGGTTTGAAATCGACTGCCATGCAGGGATGGTTATAGTAATACGGCGCCAATAATAGTGTTACTATAAACTCCGTGTAGTGTTGGATTTGATTAAGTTATGGGGATTTTAACATATTGATGACAGTAGGGACGAGCATATGTGTGGTAAAGTTAATGTTTGCATGTGGTTAGTTGATAAGTGTGGTACCTATGTGTGTTTGGGTGAACTAGTTACAGAATGACATGCGCGTTATAATTAGAAATAGGTACCAGCATGAGCACTAATAGAATAGGAATGCGGTTAGATGAACTGCCCTATGTGATTGTAAACTAAAATACCTCGAAAACTTCAGAATGGTGGTAACTAGACAAACACCTGAAGGGAGCGGGGCTGATCAGACGGACCAGCTTGCCGCGCGGATCATGGAGACGTTGCAGGCGATTCTGCCCGGACTCTTTGACCAGATGAGAGAGGAGATGATTCAGACCATAGACCAGCGCATTGACGTAGCGCTTGCGGCACGCAGTACTGGGTCTGGGAGCACTACACAGTCTCAGGTCCGAACCGTCACATATAAGGACTTCATGATGTGCCAGCCGCCGTTCTTTGAGGGGCAGAAGGACCCCGTTGCTTGTTACCATTGGTACTCGGCGGTGGAAGGGGCTTTCCGCACAAGCGGATGCCCGGCGGGCTCGAAGGTGATATTCGCGGTGAACCTGCTGCGGAATGCGGCTAAGGACTGGTGGGATCTGGTCCTCAGGAGGCTTTCAGAGGCCCAGGTTACTGCTTTGACCTGGGAAGAGTTCAAGGTTATGATGGATGAGGAGTTCGCACCTAGCATCGAGCGGGAACGTTTGGCAGCTGAGTTCCTGAACATGACTCAGACGACCGAGTCTGTTAATGAGATCACCGCAAAATTTCTGGAGAAGCTACTGTTCGTGCCAGGCTATGCGAACGACGAGTCCCTGAAGAAGGCTCGTTACTTGGGGGTCTTGAAGACAGACATCAGAGGGGTAGTGTCGACAAAGAGATGCCAGACCTTTAGCGAGATGGTAGATACAGCGAGGGCACAAGAGTTACATATGGAGGAGATTCAGCGCGGGAAGCGCAAGGCAGATGATCAATCGGCGCCAACCAAGCGGTTCAAGGGGACGAGGAGCGAGACCCGAGGTGGGTCGGCAGCGGTTTGCGCCAAGTGCGGGCGGAACCACAAGGGTGAGTGTAGGGCTGGGGAAACGGTGTGCTACAAGTGCGGCAACCCGGGCCACTTTAGCCGCAACTGCAAATCAACGGTGAAGACCTGCTTCCGTTGTTTTCAAGCCGGGGCATATTCAGAGCGACTGTCCTCAGCTGAAAGGCACACCGGTTTTACCTACAGCTTCCGCGCCGCTCCTGATTACCGATGGTACCACTAAGGGGACAAGTGGAGCCTCTTCTGGTCGTGGGCGAGCCTTTCAGATGACCGCCGAGGAGGCTCAAGCGGCACCGGATGTGATCACAGGTACCCCCTAGTTACGTTATGTCATCTATAAACTGTGTTAGACTGCTTACACCAATTCTTTTATGCTTATCCACTCATGCATGAATCGGGCATATTCTCTGTAAATGAAAAACCTGCGTTAGTACTTTTCGACACGGGGGCCACGTGGTCCTATGTGTCGCATAGGTTTTGTAAGGACTTCCGGTTAGAACGTGGTAAGTTGGATAAGCCCATAGCGGTAGATGTAGCTGCGGAAGAGGTACAAGTAGTTGAGGACGTGTTCCGAGGGTGCGTCATAGATATCTTTGGCGTGCAGTTTAGCATCAACCTCATACCCATCCCCATGAATGGGATTGACGTAGTAGCAGGAATTGATTGGATGTATCAGAATCATGCGACGACTGATGTAGCGGGACAGTTGGTGCGTATCCGGAACCCAAGTGGGGGAGAACTGGTGGTGTACGGCAAGGGCAGTAGAATGAACACTTTGTTCTGCTCGGTTGAGAAGGCGCGGAAATACATCCAGCAAGGGTGCTCGGGCTTCTTGGCTTACGCGGTGAGTGAGCAAGCGGAGGAGGGAAAACTGGCGGTAGCTGATGTACCGATAGTTAGCGAGTTCCCAGATGTGTTTCCGGAGGACTTACCTGGCCTTCCACCTGATAGGCAGGTAGAGTTTGGTATCGATTTGGTGCCCGGAGCAGCTCCGATCGCACGAGCTCCTTATCGATTAGCGCCACCAGAGCTTCAGGAATTGTCAAACCAGTTGCAAGAACTCTCGGGGAAAGGGTTTATCCGCCCGAGTAGTTCACCGTGGGGAGCGCCTATCTTGTTCGTGAAAAAGAAGGACGGTAGTCACCGTATGTGCATAGACTACCGAGGGCTCAACAAGTTAACCATCAAGAATAGGTATCCTCTGCCTAGGATTGATGACTTGTTTGACCAGCTTCAGGGAGCGTCGTGGTTTTCTAAGATCGATCTTCGGTCGGGGTATCACCAGTTGAAGGTGAAGGAAGCGGACATTCCCAAGACCGCTTTCCGAACCCGTTACGGCCATTTTGAGTTTTTGGTGATGCCGTTCGGTCTTACCAACGCTCCAGCCGCTTTCATGGACCTAATGAATCGGGTCTGTCGACCGATGCTCGATCGGTCCGTGATTGTGTTTATCGATGATATCCTCGTTTACTCCAAGTCGAAAGAGGATCATGTTATGCATCTGCGAGAGGTGCTTGAGGTGCTGAGGAGGGAGCGTCTCTACGCCAAGTTTTCGAAGTGCGCCTTCTGGTTACAAGAAGTTCAGTTTCTGGGCCACATTGTAAACCGGGAGGGCATCAAGGTGGATCCGGCAAAGATTGAGGCGGTAATGAATTGGGAGGTTCCGAAGACACCAACTGAGATCCGGAGTTTTCTAGGGTTGGCCGGCTACTACAGGCGGTTCATCAAGAATTTCTCCAGGATCGCAGTGCCTTTAACGCGACTGACAAAGAAGAGCGAGACGTACGAGTGGGGTCCTGAGCAAGAGGAAGCGTTCGAGACCTTGAGGAAGAAATTGTGCGAGGCGCCAGTTCTGACACTACCGGAAGGGGTGGAAGACATGACGGTCTATTGTGACGCATCGTACCTTGGCCTAGGGTGCGTTTTGATGCAAAGGGGTCGAGTAATAGCCTATGCGTCGAGACAGCTGAAGCCGCATGAGGCTAACTACCCCACGCATGACCTCGAGCTTGCGGCAGTGGTTTTCGCCCTTAAGATTTGGAGGCACTACCTATACGGGGTGAAGTGCACCATTTATACGGACCACCGCAGCCTGAGGTATTTCTTGGAGCAGCCGCACCTGAATATGCGGCAACGGCGATGGTTGGATGTGGTTAAAGACTACGACTGCGAGATACTTTACCCCACCGGGTAAAGCGAACGTGGTTGCGAATGCTTTGAGCAGGAAGCCGTCGCCTTTATCCTTGCGAGTTTCGCATCTGAAGATGGCCGTGACTACTTCGTTTCTGGAGTTGGTTCGTCAGGCGCAAGAAGAGGCGAGTCGGGAAGAGAACCTGAATAAGGAGCGGATTCGGGGTCAGTTGTCTTCCTTGGTGAGGGATAGTCGGGGACTGTTGACCAGGTTTGACCGTGTGTGGATTCCTCGTGCGGGTACAGCCCGGCAGACCTTACTGGAGGAAGCACACAAGTCCCAGTTCTCGATTCACCCGGGAGCTACCAAGATGTATCGGGATTTGCGGACCGATTATTGGTGGCCGGGGATGAAACGGGATGTAGCACGACACGTAGAGGCATGTTTGACCTGCCTGAGAGTGAAAGCGGAGCATCAGAAGCCTCATGGCAAGCTTCAGCCGTTAGAGATTCCAGAGTGGAAGTGGGAGAACATCACCATGGACCTGATCACCAAGCTTCCGAAGACTCCTCGGAAGTTTGATGCGATTTGGGTAATAGTGGATCGGCTGACTAAGAGCACCCACTTCCTAGCTATTCGCGAGAGTTCGACGGCGGAGCAGTTAGCGGAGATTTACGTAAAGGAAATAGTCTCGAGGCACGGGGTGCCAGTGTCTATTATCTCGGATAGGGATGTGCGTTTCACTTCTCGTTTTTGGGAGAGGTTTCACTCGGAGTTGGGTACTAGGTTGCATTTCAGCACCGCGTATCACCCGCAGACGGACGGTCAGAGTGAACGCACGATCCAGACTTTGGAGGACATGCTCCGAGCTTGCGTGTTGGACTTTGGTGGCAGTTGGGATACATACTTGCCTTTGGCGGAGTTCTCGTATAACAATAGCTACCACTCGAGCATTCAGATGCCGCCTTACGAGATGCTGTACGGGCGGAGATGCCGAACTCCTATCTGTTGGGGTGAGGTCGGCCATCGTGTTCTCGGGAGTACCGAAGTGGTTCAGAGGACCACCGAGGATATCCAGAAGATCCGGGAGCGGTTGCGAACGGCTCAGAGTCGGCAAAAGAGTTATGCTGATCGGCGGAGGTCGGATTTGGAGTTCCAGGTGGGTGACCGGGTTTTGCTGAAGGTCTCACCTTGGAAAGGAGTGATCCGGTTCCGTAAGAAGGGCAAGCTTGGTCCCCGCTACATCGGACCGTTCACCGTTCTCGCACGAGTTGGGAAGGTGGCCTACCGGTTGGAATTACCGGAGGTGTTGGGGCAGATCCACGACACGTTCCACGTGTCTCAGTTACGTAAGTGTTTGGCGGACGAATCCGCGCACATTTCGATAGATGACATTCAGGTGGATGAGGGCCTGAATTATGTGGAGAGACCGGTAGCGGTGTTGGACCGGAAGGTGAAGAGGTTGCGGAACAAAGAAATCGGAATCGTGAAGGTGCAGTGGCAGCATCGTAAGGGTTCCGAATGGACCTGGGAGCCGGAAGCTGAAATGCGAGAGCGTTACCCGGAGTTTTTCTCCGATTGATTTCGGGGACGAAATCCAGGTAAGTGGGGGAGAGTTGTAACGTCCCTAAAAACCAGTTCGCGTTTTATTTACTTATTTTAATTATTTAGTTGTTTAATTTAGTAGTTGGGCTAATTATTTAAAAAATAAAAGAGTTAGAGTTGGGCTTAGAATAAACTTAGAATGGAAGGAAGCCCGGTCCGGTTGGTATATAAACCTAGGTCCTTCCTCTTTACCTTCATAATTCACTAAATTCCTTGGAGAGAAAGAAAAGAGAGAGAGAGCTAGAGAACGAGAGAGAGAGAGAGAGAGAGAGAGAGATCAGCCAAGAAAGAGAGAGATCGGATACGGGAAAGGTTGGCGAAGGATCTCGTGTCTAATCGCGTAAAGTAAGGATTCGAAGCCCCGTTTCGTATATTTCTCGTAAGCTAGGGTTGTTTATCGATCGTTCTTCAATATAAGCATGTTTAGATCTGAGTAGATGTTGGGTTTCGCTTAAAAATCACGTTTAGTATCAAAGAAATCGAAAAATTAAAGAAAAAACGTCAAAGTGCCGAACCAGTACCCGATGCGGGTTGCTGTGCGACTTCAGGTCGCGCGGGAGGGTTTTTTGTGCGTCGGCGAGTACAGCGGCGACTTCCCAAGTCGCCGGGAAGTCGCCCGGGTGCAGTTTTTGGGCGTGGGCGGGTACGCGGCGCGACCAGAGGCCGCGGCAGAAGTCGCGTGAGGCCTGAATGAGGGCTGTTGCGATTGTGGCTTAGGTCAGGTCGCACCAGACCTTCTCGTCGCCCGTTAGCTCGTTTTTCGTGCCCGATTTAACTTACTATATCAAGATAGCTTTGAGGGTTTCTTAGGAACTCGTTGGGTGTCGTTTAAAGCGTAATTCGAGGTAGTTTAGGGAGTAATTATGTGTTGGGTTTGCAGGTTTATCGAGTAGTTGATTTTGTGTTTGGAAGCACCTTTATTTGCGCGTGCTTATTGTGCGTATCAAGGTGAGTGGGTTTTTACGTATATTATGTTGTGACATGTGTGTATGTATGTATGTGTATATTAAAGTTGATGATGTAGCCGGATCGTGGGACGGTTCGAAGAGCGAGCAATCGCTAAGGCCGGGTCGTGGGACGACTCGGTGAGTGGGCAACCACTAAGGTCGGACTGCGGGGCGGTCCGATGAACGGGAAACCGTTGATATGTGATAGATGTTGTATATGTATATATGTATATGTGTGTTATGATATAGTGTACGTATTATCTGCTCACTAAGCGGTTGTGCTTACCCCACGTTTAATTTTCTTTTTAAAGGTACTAGCTCGAGCGTGGATAAGGGCAAGGCTCCGGCTTGACGGGTTCCGGCGAGACAGCTTCCGATCGTAGTTTTAATTTAGTTATTGAACTTGGTTTTGGGAACTATTTTTAACTGCCGTATTAAATTTTAGATCTTGGTGATTTTTTTTTTTATAAAATTCTAGTTTTTAAATAAATGGGTGTTACAATAATTAATAATTACAAGTGTTAGGATTATTACCTGGATTGCTTGAGCTTAATCCACCCGTGATTGACCAAACAAATATTCCTCTAGCAGAATGTAATCCCGAGATAACCGAAAAACCGAACAGGCTTCGGGTTATGTGTGGCCGGCGCCGAAGAGGGAGAGAGGAGAGTGAGAGGGTTTTCATTTTGTTTTCAGAAAGCTAGTTGGAATGAATGAATAATTAACTGGTAAGCCTTTATTTATATGGAAGAGTTTCCATATAATAAAGCTTCCTTATTCATTAATAATTATCCTAATGGAATTATTCTTTTCTTTCTCCTGAAGAAAGGAATATTCCTTATTCCATTTTAACTGGATAAAATTAATCAATTAGTTATTTAGTCTGTTATATATTTATTTACCTAATAAATATATAATTCACATAATTAATTCACAACCCTTTAATTTTGGGACTTCTGAGAGAAATTACCCAACTAATTTATAATTGACTATTATAAATCTAATCACTCCAAATTGGGATTATTTTACTTATTTGATTTACAGGTCCTCACAGGTGTGACCCTCAAGTGTCTTGTAACATTGGATGTGCGATCACTGGTTTGTCAACTTCTGCATATAATTACTAACATGGGCTACCTTGTTTGTCATTCTCAACAAATGCCTCTCATTTCGCACATGAAGCGGTGACAAAGGATTTACCGAATCTAGACAAATATTTGCTGGATGCCCCTTTGATTTTCCAACAACGGATTACTAGTATTTTTTGTGGAAAGAATTCTCTCAGTCATCAAGGACAAGGCTTTATCATCTCGAGCCAGAACCTTCATCCCTTACCCTCACTTCTTGGGGATTATTGTTGAGCACTTCCTTGCAAACGCCAAAGGTCCATCATTGGCAGATTTCCTATGCGCTTTGCTACACAGATGTCTAGACTACTTGATGGCACGCCAAATCCTGAGGGTGTAGTTCCAATGGCGATTCCTCCATCACTTCTTGCTCGAGCCGATCAGAAGTCACCAATTGTGAGACATTACTTAGGATTCCCACCTCTACCAGTTCCTTCAGAGCCGGAGGCTGGCACCCAGGAGGTACCCCTTAGACGAGAGAGTGAGGGTATTGAGCGTGGTCATTCACTTGGGGTTGATGACCAAGGGCTTGAGGCTGAGGTGTCGGGGGGACATGACGGGGGTAGTCTAGGTGGTGAATCTGATCGATCCAGAGCTGATACTACACATGTTGATGTCAGCAATTGTGAGACATTACTTAGGACTCCCACCTCTACCAGTTCCTTCAGAGCCGGAGGCTGGCACCCAGGAGGTACCCCTTAGATGAGAGAGTGAGGGTATTGAGCGTGGTCATTCACCTAGGGGTGATGACCAAGGGCTTGAGGCTGAGGTGTCGGGGGGACATGACGGGGGTAGTCTAGGTGGTGACTCTGATCGATCCGGAGCTGATACTACACATGTTGATAGATCCACTCTTCTCACTATGCTGGGTCTTGACTCTGATGACTCCGATGACTCTGATGATGACCACCACTTTGATGGTGCGGGAGGTATAAGGATTGAGGGTGACACCATTGTTGAAGAAAGTAAGTTGAGTGTGGGACGCGAAAGAATTGATGAGCGTGTGACAGGATCAAAGGTTTTAACCGATCCTCCCCTACCCTTAGGAAGGAGCCGGGCACCCACATCCGCTACCCGCACGCATTTGTTAGATGCGGGTATTGAAGCAGACACCTCCCACCCAGAGGTGCAATTGCACGCCCCCCTTAGCCACTCACTCACCTCTCAACAGGTGCGTGTTTCATTCCACGGGGATTCAGCACAACGGCTATCGCACCCTCACTTGGAGGGTAGTGATATTGAAACAGGAGGATCCCTGCCCCGATCCCCAACCTCCCTTGATGAGCACATGTGTCTAGAGCCTACTGATATACACATAAGTACACATACTGCTAGTTTGAGTGACGCAATTTCGGCTCCACCTCTCACAATTCTGAGTGACGTGACTGGAACCCCGAGAGTGGCGCCCCCGATGGGTGTTTCACAAGGACTGGCGGGAAGACCTACCACGGCTATCATCATGCTAACCGTGAGCATAGACCACACCGTTGATTCAGCGGTTGTGCAAACGGGTCCTCTATGTGAGCCCGGTGTTACTTACCCGGCATATGTTGTTGGGGAGATGATCGAGAGCGCCCTAAAGGCTAAGATCGATATTGTACAAGCGGAGTTCTCCGGCAAGATTGCTGCCCTTGAGGCCTAAGTTAAGGGCAAAGGGAAGACGACAGCGAGCGCTACTACACCTCCTCCCCTTCCCTCCTCTCCTCCGAGATCTGCCACACCTGTTTCCTCTGTTGATGAGTTGCGGGATCTGCTTATGGCATCCTTACTTTCACGTGGAGATCTTACCGACAAAGAGGTGCATCTTCTTGGGTCCTTGAAGCAGTTTTGTGATCCATCCTTTCCCGCGAACCGTCCCGAGCCGGCTACCACACCTTCTCATGCGGTAGGCCCTTCCACCCAGTGGCTCGAAGGGAAGTTCAGTGACCTCAGGGAGGAGGTCAAGTTCGATATTGCAAAGGTCAAGAGCTCCCTGTTAGCTATCCGTAGAGCTCTTTTGACCTCTTGTCGTGTCGCAACCGAGCCAACCAAATGGAGGCACGAAGACTGTGAGGATCCCGGACGCCGTGAGGGGGAAAACCCCAAGAGGACTCGGCGCATTACTTTAGCTCTAGCAGGCAAATCTTCCAGCACCGCTTCTGTCCGTACCTCCGGTACTCATAAGGACACCGGTGCCGACGGTTGTCGCTCACAGCCTGATCAGAGCACCGTCGATGATGTTGAGATGATTCGCCAAACATCTCCTTCGTTATCTTTTGGGACACCTCCGCCCTACGTGTCTCCTTTTCCACTTACGCCGTCACCTACATGTCATGCTTCGAACAGACCTCCGCCTCGCACGCCTTCACCTATTCCTTCTGTCTCTCCTCCTCGAGCATCACCTACTGTACCGGACTTCTCCGCGTTTGGCACTCCGTCGCCACCTCCTCGCTCTACAGTCAGAAGCTGTGCACCAATCAACCCAGTGACTCATGGCCCTCAGTGACCGATTCATGGTCATTGGAGGCAGCCATCGGTATCACTTCCCAAGGTGATCTACACTAACAAGAAGGGTGCTCTTTCTAACTGGCGTATATTTGTGGAACCACGGGTACCAATTCGGTGGGATAGAGAAAGGAGACGCGGTCGATACCTTGAGGACTCTCACAGATCCATATTCACCGACAAGGTATTTAACTTGCCCATGGAGAAGTACCTTGGGATCACTAAAATGTCAAAGTCCGATCAAGTCAAGCACATTCATTGAATGAAGACTCAAGGCAACCCTCATGGAGATGTATTCTTCTACAATAACGCAATCGTTCTTCTTAGAAAAGTTTCTTCCGTGCGCTTTCATGGGTTATGGTTCTCTGTCTACATGGTCATTCGCAAGAGTACCAGAACATATACGTTCACCGAAGCCGACTTCGACAACATACATATTGACGACATTGAGTCACTGTATACTGATCTGAAGACGCTTACTAAACGACCTCAAGCTTTCTTCAATGGGCTTGAAGCTGTAAAGCGCTTCATCGTGAGAAATCGAAGGAACTCGGAAATATCAGACTTTTATATTGGGTTAGAGAGTCACCAAAACACCATCAACATCGATCGCTATTCTCCCTTCGATGTTCTTGAGAAACCGGCCCTTGGGGTAGTCTATTTGAATGAGAAGGATAACAAGAAATTCATGCGGTGCAATGAGGTCCATAAGTACAGCGATGGTACTCTTCACTACATCAACTTGGGGTTGGCAACAGAAAAGAAAAGACTTGAATTTGAGGTACAGAAGACGGGACATTGGATAAACCCCTAAATCCTTATTGACAAGGTGTTTAGGATCACCGAGCATCTTCTAGAACACCGCAACGTTCTACGACGCCTCGAGTCCTTTGTAATAGTTAGAAAGCGTAAGGAGATACCGCCACCACCACGGAGACATGAGGGTCCTTCCAAGAGATCCAACTATACGAGGAGGAAGTCTTGGAGCAATCATCAACGGCGGCGAAGAAATTGACACAAAGTGGGAAATTGTTAGAAATTAATGTGAGTTGTGTCAATTTGTAGTAGTTAGAAACTTTGTTCCTTAATTGTAATTTTGTTAATTTGGCCCAATTGTTTAGGTCCATGCTTTCTAAAGCCTTTTGGCCCTTTTAGCTTAGTATAAATAGGAGCTTCCTACTTCATTTGTACTTGACACATTTCCTAATCATTTTGAGAGCTACATATGAGATTGAAATGACTATCTTAATTGTGTTCATATATTGGTGTTGATTTGGAACCTACACTAATTTTCCTCCTAGAAACTGACAGCTCGCAGAAGTACTCTTTTGATCCACTTGGCATCCTCCATAATCTGAATTAGTGAAGATCAAATCCTGAGTACATAGGGTACCATAACCCAAAACTTTAGGCTGGAAGGTTGTATTTTATAAGGCATCGATGTACTTCGCATTCGTGATGCCCAAAGATTTTTTCCAAAATTAGTTATTCTTGCATGTTTTGGAAGCTTCTTTAAAGAGTCAATACATTTGGCGATGCTAGAAGGGATTTCGCATTCTCGAGGTCGAAATGTCTAGAATCTTCTCCATGTTGAGCTCATCTCGCGATCGTGAGATCTTTCTGTCCAACCTCTTTTTCACTTTTCTCAAATTTTGGCCTTTTCTCCGCACTTTTTCTCCAAATGCCTTCCAAACCTACAAAGATAAGACAACAAGCCTTTTTGAAGGTTAAATGAACCAAAACGGGTCAAAAACAAGTAAAAACCATGGGGGTAAACACATGTATAATTTTGGCTATATCATTGCCCATGAAAATTAGATAGGTATCTTAGTCTTCCATCATAACCTATGAACCTGAGGAACTCTATCATTTCATCCTTAAATGGTGAGGGTGCATGTCTTGTTGTCTCTAGTTCAAGTTCCAGGGTACCCCTCTATGATTTCGCTGGGTTGGTGGTTCTTCATTTCATAAGTCTTTACAGGTTTCTAATTTTCATCTTTATCACAATGGGTCTTAAGAGAACAGAAAGAAACCTGGGAAAGAGAAGTACAAATAGGGGTTTTCCTTTTCTTGTTCCTTCCTTTTCTTAGTCAGTGCAACCAATATCTCGGTAAATAACGAACAAACATAGTCTAGAGATAAATCGAAGTAGATACCATAAAGAATGATTACTATTGTGAAGCTAGACATATCTTGACTAGCTAAGTTGTAGGTTAGAGTTATGTTTAGGTTGCTAAAGAGTACATTTCACATAGGTGGAAGGAATTTCCCATGGAAATTGGATGGGTATCTCAGTCTTCCATCATAGCCTATGAACCTGAGGAACTCTACCATTTCATTCTCAAATGGTGAAGGTGCTTGTCTTGTTGTTCTCAGTTTCAGTTCATATAGACTAAAATTATTGGTTATATGGACCAGAACTATGTTCATACCAACCTACGGATGAAAGCACAAAGAGCTATTATTTCCAAAATAGGTCTCAAAGATTGGTTAGTTCAATTGTTTGATGTTGATACCAAGACCATGACAAGAAGCTCTAGTTACTAGCAACTAGAAGCAAACCTCAAGGTAACGAAAGTTATTGTTACTAGAATAATGGAAAAGTAAAGATGAACCAAAGCTCACTAATAACAAGATACTTGAACCATAATAGGTTACTTTGAACCAAATACAAATCATATGTGACTAGAACCTCGATGGACCAAAGGTCATGAGAAAATATTGCTCGTAACCCAACTTTTAAGGATCTACAACGTTAAATTTAGAGTTTACTCATGACAATGGTATCAGAATACGATATGATGAAAATGTTGTAGTTGTGATTCATCAAGAAGCCAAATTTAGTGTGTTGATATGCCTAAATCCATGTCAAAGTCTGTAGATGGGTGTTGAATAGAAAGCTACGTATTTCACGCATATTCTTCCAAAACTCATAATGGTGTTCTCTCAACAACATTTCATGGATCAAGTTATGATTTTGACATATCATATGTCACTCTCTCCTCTGGTCTTAAAGATTCAAACTTGGTGCTTTAAATTTTATTAAACTCGGTTGGAAAAGTCAATATTTTGTTCTACTAATTAGCTATGTGCACAAAAAAGTCCATGTGTGACTTTGTTGGTTACTCTTTCACTTCAAAAATCTATTGAGTATTTAACCTCAAACGAAAATGCATTGACGAAATCAAGAAGATGGTAGGTAATGAAATCATGAAGATAGATAGTCTAGTGTCTTGGTGAAAGAGAAGACACACACAGTGTTTGTGGATGTTTTTTTCATCAAAAAATATCGAGTGGAAAATAACGTAAAACTGTGCAATGGGTATATTAACTCTCCAAAGCCGAAACACAAATCTTTTAACCACAATGGTCAAAACATAAAAGTAATCCAAACTTATAAAATATGAAAACTATAAACCAATATATTAAATTAGAAAAACTCAGACCTCAGTCGTTAAAGTAAAACTTGTTGATCTTTGACGGCATCGAAATCTCAAGCACTTTCCTTCAGTTTGCACTAATCTTTTCAGCAGTATCTCCTTCGGTAACAAAAGAAAGTATTCTTTCAAAACATCATCCTTTATTTCTTTCTTGTTTTTATTTTTCCGATTGTCGTGGCAGAAACTAGGAGAGTAGATATTAGACTGACTACACGATAAATAAGATAAAAAGTGGTTTCTTTTCTTGTCCTCACCAACAAAAGATACAAATTTGGAATTGATAATAGTTGCTTATAATATGCATGTTGAACGACATCATTATGATAATATAGAAGTTGCATATTCAGAATTATTCTCTCACGACCATTGGTATTCATGTTAGAACTCCTCTACTAATTGACATACATCAACACTTGGCTAATATGCAATTTTAGGATAAAGAGTTAGGTGAATTACAAAACATTCCTTGAAAATCTTATTGAAATGGCGATCTAGCCGATTCCATTGACAAACAGTTATTTATTTTGTAAAAATATGCAATTCGATATATTCAAATTCATATAAGCTCATACAATTTTATCTTGTTGGTTAGAATAATAGGGTTATTATAAATTATTGAACATAAAGTAACTAGGATCTTGGTCTAGTGTGCTAAGAACAATATCAATTCATTTATGTTTGAGATTTATTCCAAGAATTTTCGGTAATTAAAACACTAGATGTAGGTTAGCTCTAAATATGCGCTTTTTTATTACCCATGTACTCTTAATCAGTAAATTTTAACTTCACAGAGATACACTAAACCATTTAGAACTTATAGGGGTTGTTTGGATTTAAAATGACTTAATGCTTTTTTTTAAAGCATTTATTTTCACCTTTAAAAGGCTTAACTATTTTAACTTCTTAAAACATCTTCTTTGCGTTTTCAAAAAATAATAAGCCATTTTATCCAAACATTCAAATTAGTTTAGTTGTTTTATCAAAACGTGATAACCATTTAAATTTAAATAAGTAATTCCAAATACCCCCTTAATTATTTTACAATTATTCACGTGACGCAGTTTGTTTGTTACTCAAATAAGCATCACACATGCATAAAGCAATATGATAAGGATACGTCAAGTGATCTTATATATCTAGTTGGTTTCACTTGGATTTTATTATCTACAGTTTTGATCAATTATATATCTGATTGCATGCCATCATATTTAGAGTACTCTTGTGCGTTACATGAGATTCTTTATGATTTAGAAATTATGGTTGAATATATATACGTAATTGGCGAAGTTTTGACTTTTTGAAATAGGATGCAAACCATTGATGTATTGATTCCATCATGAAAATGGGTCAATGGCAGGTGCGATAATGACCCTTCGAAAAGGGTACCCTCCCCACACCCTGAATCTTTTATATGTATATATATAGACAATCCCAATCCCAATATACATCTCAACACAATTATGAATTATCACTCCCCCCTACCCCCAACCCCACACCGCATGGTAACTATTATTACATAAAACAATACTTTAAAATTTGGTAAGTGTTATATATATATAGAGAGAGAGAGTAGGGGTGAGCATCGGAACCGGATACCCGCTTTTGGAACCGGAACCGCTATAGAACCGCTGGTTCCGGTTCCGGTTCCTAAAATACGGAACCGGTCGAGACCGGTTCCGGTTCCGGTTCCGGTTCCGGTTCACATTTTTGTGGAACCGCTAACCGCCGGGTACCCGTCGGAACCGGTTAGGCTATATATGTATATATTTATATAGGGGTGGGTTCAAATGTGAACCACTTTTTGGTTGTGAACGTGAGGACAACCGAGAGCGCGACATGTGGCGGATGACTAGGCGCCACGTCAGATCCACGGCGGGTGACTAGGCGTGATTCATGGGAGGGCATTGAATTAAAGGAGGGGACCACACTCAAAGTCGCCACGTGTCACGCTCTCGGTTGTCCTCACGTTCACAACCAAAAAGTAGTTCACATTTGAACTTTCCTCTATTTATATATTAATAAAGGTAATAATATATATATATGATTATTATGTTTAATAGACTAAATTTAAAATTATTATTTTACCTTTTACATTACGCATAAACTTACGACCACTTTTTAACTCGACTTATTCATTCTCTTTTTTCGGTATTTTTATAGCGTATTTAACATTTCAAGTTGTGTTTTTTGTTATTTTCATTTTCAAAAATTGTCGTAATTATTTATATAGTTTTTATCGGATAAGTTTTCATCGTTTTACTATTTATTTCGTTACGTTGTGACTATGTAATAACTAATAACGTCTTTTTTATAACATAAAAATAAAAAAAAAACATTTAAAAAATTAGACACCGGGTACCCGGTTTCGGAACCGGAACCGGCGGTTCCGGGACCGGTTCCCAAATATGAAGAACCGGTGCAACCGGTTCCGGTTCCGGTTCCTTCATTCTAGGAACCGCCGGTTCCGGTTCCGGTTCCATGAATTTTGCCCGGGTACCCGGTTTTGCTCACCCCTATTATAGAGAGAGAGAGAGAGAGAGAGAGGAGAGAGAGAGAGAGAGAGAGAGAGAGGAAAGTTCAAATGTGAACCACTTTTTGGTTGTGAACGTGAGGACAGCCGAGAGCGCGACACGTGGCGACTTTGAGTGTGGTCCCCCTCTTTAATTCAATGCCCTCCCATGAATCACGCCTAGTCATCCGCCGTGGATCTGACATGGCACCTAATCATCCGCCACGTGTCACGCTCTCGGTTGTCCTCACGTTCACAACGAAAAAGTGGTTCTCATTTGAATCCACCCCTATATATATATATATATATATATATATAAATAAAAGAAAAAAAAAAGGTAGACAAGACAGGTTACACACAAGAAGAGGAAGAAAGCAAATTAAAAGAAGTGTTGAAGGATTGATACCTAATTACGAATACAATACCCACTGGTTCCCATGCATGGGCTTTAAGGAAATTCATATTACTTTCATCAAAAATATAAGAGTATTTACGATTTTGTCCTTGTAATTTGGTGATTATAATTATTATCGTCCCTGTGGTTTAAAAATTGTTTTTTTCGTCCTTGTGATTTTAATTTGTCTCTATTTTCGTCCCTGACTCTAACTCTATTGACAAAAGATGTTAAAATGTCAAAATATATCACAATATATATATATATATAGAGAGGAAAGTTCAAATGTGAACCATTTTTTGGTTGTGAACGTGAGGACAGCCGAGAGCGCGACACATGGCGGCTTTGAGTGTGGTCCCCCCTTTAATTCAATGCCCTCCCATGAATCGCGCCTAGTCACCCACCGTGGACCTGACATGGCGCCTAGTCATCCGCCACATGTCGCGCTCTCGGCTGTCCTCACGTTCACAACCAAAAAGTGGTTCACATTTGAACCCACCCCTATATATATATATATGTATGTATGTATGTATGCATATACACACATAGGAAAGTTCTACTGCAAACTCAAATTTAATTGTGAACGTGAGGATAGCCCAGAGTGTGTCTCGTGGCATATTCATTCTGAATAATCATTTTTATTTAGTTAGAGTGAATAACACAACATTCAGTGTTATTCAGAGTGAATAATACAGAAAGTTGTATTATTCAATTCACTTTGAATAGTACATGATTATCCAAAGTGAATATGCCACGTGGCGGTATGCTCTCAGTTGTCCTTACGTTCTTAATGCCAAATGAGTTTTCATTTAAACATGACTATATATATATATATTGTAAAAATGTGTCATATATAATATTGATATTTCAGCCAAATAAAGTAGGTTTTATTTAATCAGAGCAAAATGTTACGTAGTTATTTATATTTTTTCGGTTTTTATTTCAAAAACATATTTTATTTAAAGTTATATTCTTTGTACGGTTAAGAATTTAAGGAAACATATTTAATATAATTTTATTTGGCTGAAATATCAATATTATATATGACTTTAAATAAAATATGCTTTTGAAAAATCTTTAATTAATTTTCTTGTTTAGTATATTTTGTTGTACATATTACATGACAAAATAAAGGTGTTTGGTAGAAAAATATGTTTTCTAAGATATAAACACAAATGAAAAACATTTTATTGTTTTATGTAAATTTGTTTATTTGTTTGTTGTAAATGAATCAATATAAAGAAAAAAAGATTGTAAAGATGAATACAAGAGCACTCTTTTCCATGTGAAAGAGTGGATGGGAGTTTTCTTTTTCTTTTCCTTTTTCTTTTTGTAAGTGGAAGATGAAATCTTTCTTTTCTTTTGCTTTTCAGTCCTCTCTTTTAGACTATTCCATCATCTTCAATTCCTCCTCCAAATAAACAATACTCTTGGTCCCATTCCTGTTCCTCCCCTTCCCCACACACACACTCCAATGTGGATGTATGTGTATTTTTAATATGAATAAAATATGTACATATTATTTATTAATATAGAAAGAGAGAGGGTTTTCTTGATTCCATGCAGTTCTTTTGCAGCAAGATGCAATAAGGATGGAAAAAACATTGTAATGATCAATGAATTATAATCATCTTTTTCACTTCTTACACACACTTCTACTGTCACTACGTTGTTACTTGCAGGCTTGCACATCTTTCCATCCTCCCAACACCATATAATATTACATATATAACTTTATCAATGTATGTATATACCTATCAATATTACATTATTACATTTATTAAGATTGATGTTAAAAAGGAACTCTACGTACCATTACGTTTTCAATGCTTGTTTAGGTAGGTTCATAATTAATGGTTGATGGTTAGAATTGCTTGTTTTGACACAAAAACATGAATAGTTCGTTTGTAAGAAGTTGATATCATTTATAGTTCAGAAGTTGAGTTTAACAACCATTGAGCTCTAGCCTCTTCTAATCTCATGCCTTCACATGGATTGCGTTTTAGTAAGGAATTGTTCCCCGGCATCTTATCTCAGTGCATTTCAACCTAATATGCATAAACTTCTTATCCAATGATTGATAACAAGAGAGAGAGAGAGAGAGAGAGAGAGAGAGAGAGATAGATAGACCTCACTTGACGAGAACATGATCAAAATATGAAAATACAAAAACAACTAATCATTCACTTGTGACTTTATTCTAGAAGCACATATATATAATTACAGAACACGGTCAACACAAGGGTAAGGGGACGACTTGATCCACGAACAGAGGTGGCAACCAAAGTCGAATAGATTTTGTGATTTTACGCATGATTTTAGTGTCAAATAGACATGTGATTTGCCGTAATGATTGTTTTCTTATGAACTCAACTCTTTCTCTCTCTCTCTATATATATATATATAGAGAGAGAGAGAGATATATATAGAGAGAGAGAGGAAAGTTCAAATACAAACCACTTTTTGGTTGTGAACGTGAAACCGAGAGCGCGACGCGTGGCGGCTTTGAGTGTGATCCCCCCCTTTAATTCAATGCCCTCCCATGAATCGCGTCTAGTCATCCGCCGTGGACATGACGTGGCGCCTAGTCATCCGCCACATGTCGTGCTCTCGGCTGTCCTCACGTTCACAACCAAAATGTGGTTTGTATTTGAACCCAACCCTATATATTTATATATATATATAGGATTGGGATCCGGTTAGAAGTGTCAAATACGGTAAGAAACATGAAAAGTGGTTATCAATCATTAGATGAAAAATGGACGAATAGAAGGATAAGATGCACCGAGATAAGATGTACTAAGGTGTACCAGATCAATTCTATTTTAAGCCGTAATTCATGTGACGGTATTTGATTAAAAGTTATCAACAATTAAAAATTACTCCTTACACTTCACACCAAAATAACACATCTCACACGATCTCATGCCTATATACAGTGATCTCTAGCCGTTCATATTGTTAAGCTCAAATTTGACTATTCAAAGATTATGGCCATGACGAGTCAAAGATAGCGGCTTTGACTCTTCATAGTTCGCAGCTATATCAAAAATAG
Organism: Centaurea solstitialis; assembly: GCA_030169165.1. Taxonomy (NCBI): domain Eukaryota; kingdom Viridiplantae; phylum Streptophyta; class Magnoliopsida; order Asterales; family Asteraceae; genus Centaurea; species Centaurea solstitialis. Next base: position 47,714,726 of record CM058041.1, on the reverse strand, counting down.
ATAAGTAGTTTTGTAAATGCTACAAATAGGCCGAACATGGGTTCATATATGAACATGTATGATTTACGTATGCACTAGATGTTCATATATGAACCAACATTAATTTACATATTAACAATTTTTAACTGATTCATATATGAACTATAGGTGCATATATGAACCTGTGTAATTCACCTATTAACTATTTATAACTAATTAATATATGAGATACGTTTGTACATGAACCTGTGTAATTTATATATACGTCCATATATGAACGTGTATTGCGCATATTAAATAGTTTTAACTGATTCATATATGAACTAAATGTTCATACATGAATTTGTGCAATTCATATATACGTTAATATATGAACTTGTGTAATTCATATGTACGTTCATATATGAACCTGTGTAGTTCACATATTAAATACTTTTAACTGATTTATACTTGAACATGTATAATTCATATATATATATATATATATATATATTAATATATGAACTTATGTAATTCACATATTTACTATTTTTAACGGATTTATATATGAACTATACGTTCGTACATGAATCCCGTGTAATTCATATATCAATCATAGGTTCATATATGAACTTGTTTGTCGTCTATTTGTAAAAGTTACGAAACTACCCTTTCGTCTTTTACATACCTATGCAAGGAATTATCCGGTGCTTTAAAGTTAAAATCTCAATTTGTGATCGGATGAAAGACTAGTGATAACTTTTCCACTTTACATTTTTGTACTACGTCTCATTATACACACACACACACAATATATATATAAATAGAGAGAGAGAGAGAGAGAGAGGTTCAAATTAATGAGAAGTAATAAAAAATGAGAACCAGAGAAGTGGTTATAGTTCTTCTTCCGATCAATATTTGTGGCTTTGACGGTAAAGCAACTGATAAATATTCATACGGGTATGTAGAAGATAGAGGGGTAGTTTTGTAGCTTTATAAATAGTTAATATGTGATTTGCACTTGTTCACATATGAACACATGTTCACATATGGACATATTTGCTGCTTATGTGCAAAAGTTATGAAACTACCCTTCTATTTTTGGCATAGCCACACCAATCAGAGCTGTAATACTTGAATAGTCAAAGGCGTAATTGTTGACCAGCCAAATTTGATCTTAGCTGTATCAAGTGCTAGGATCACTTTTCTACTTATGATTTTTATTTGAAAACTTTGGATATATATATATAGTATTTAGGTTCAAATGAGAAGTGCTAAAAATACGAAGTAGAGAAGTGATTATATATATATATAGAAAAAGGATCATGCGAGAATGAAATCTCTTTAAGATAATACGAGAATGATTTTTAGCCACCCATTTTTATATTTCAAATACAGTACTCACTCCACCTCCATGGCCACCACCACCACCACTTCACCCACCTCTACCACCACCACAACCACTTCGTATCTATTATTTTGGCACACATATTTTTTGTTCTTACAAGTTCAACAAGCAATGGATATTATAATTTGATAATTCTAAATTGGAATTATTATTACTCACATCCCACACCACCTCCACCACGTTCGCCAACAACACCACCACCTCTGCCACCACCACCACCAGCCACACCACCTCCGCCACCACCACCACCACCACCGCATATTAGATCACATATGAATTTGCATTAAATTACATTGAATCTTCAATGAAATCACATATGATCTTGTGATAACAAATGATTATGCATTGAAATCACATGTTAACCAATCAAATTATATTGAATCACAAATGATTTTGCATTGAAATCACATGTTAACCACCACAACCACCTTTTTGACCACCACCTACGCCACCACCACCATCACTACCCACACCACCTCCTCCATCACCCACAACACCACCTCTGCCACCACCACCAACATCACCTCCGTTACCACCATCACCAGCACCTACACCACCTTTGCCACCACCACCACTAGCACCTCTGACACTACCATCAACAGAGGTGGTGCAGGTGGTGGCGGTGGAGGTGGTATGGGTGTTGGTAGTCCTGTTGCTGGTGGTGGTGTGATAACCCCAAAATTATACATGTTTTGGTCGTTACGATTTGCATTGTTTTATCCCATTTTAGCCCTAATTGGAAGATTTCAGAATATTCAAGATCTGGTTTTTAAGGCGTATCAAGTGCCTCGCGTTGCGAAGCTGCCGCCTCGCGATCGCGAGGTAGCACGACTCTTTCTGTTTAAATACATCCTTCAAGCCAGCAATTGGAAATAATCAACAAAAACCTAGAACATACTTAGAAAAGCTTAGGGAGATCAAAATTAGCCATTGGAGGAGGAGTTCTGTGAGCCAACAGTGGAAAGCAGTGCTTAATCACAGTGAAACTTCGCCAGTGCTTACCCAAAGTCGTCTTGTCGGTGCCCGATCATCAACTGTCGCATGGTCTGCATAATGTGTTCATATTTATTGCTTTCCTTAGTAGTAGTTATGTTTAGTGGCTAATTTACTTTAGTTCTTACTATGGTTGGATGAACTTGGAAAGATAATGTTGGTCCCAAGTAGGTGACCTTCAAGCTAGGATAATGTTTGGGATTATAGAAGGGGGGGGTTGAATATAATCACACAATTTTTCACTTTTAAATTCTTGTTATATTAACAATATGAATTTACAGATTGTTGCGGAAATAGAAAAGACAAATAGTCTAAACTAAACAATCTAAGTTCTTTCACTATGCACTAAGTGAGAAGATGTAAGAAAGAAAGATAGAGGGGAATAAGAAAGAAAGGACTTGAGTATTTTTTTGGATGCAGAAGAGGTATGGAGAAAATCTTCTCCACGTCCAATTTATACTCCATGCATTAAATGCATGCAGACCTACTTTTGTGACGTGTCACGTTTTAGTTGGTCTGTTGTACTATTTACTATAAACAAATACTCTTTGCATGTTGTGCAAAAGGAGTATGTTTGTAAACAGTTGCCTTGAGGTCTGATAAGTACGGAGGGAACAGTAAAGAGACTGTCCTTATGTACTTTTGTGTCAGTAAAGGCGGATAATCCTTTTGTGCATTAGACTAAGACACTTTTCTAATCCTTTAGGATCAGGATACTGATCAGTGACTAGGGTCCTGATACTGATGAAGTTCAGGGTCACTTGTATCCTGTTGAGCCTTCAGGATGTCATACGATATTGAGCAGCCTGCTATCACTGAGTTCCGTCTTCAGATCACGAGCATGCTGTTCCTGTCATCAGCTATTTCTTCGACGTCGCTGATGGTTCTTTGTGTATGATCTTGATGTCTTTAGGAGGTCTTCACTTCAGTGGATAGGATCAGTCGACTGCAGAACAGACTCGTTCGTCTCCTGATCCTGATCCTGATTACTATAAAATTAAGTTATAGCATAAGTAACATGGAATAACACTGAACAGATTCAGTGATAATTCCTCAAGCTATAACAGAAGTAAAAACCTATTCACTAAGTAAAGATTCAGGATCATTATCATTTCATCAGGTCTTAGGAGAGCTGGATCAACAATCTCCCCCTAAATGATAATGATAAGACAACAGAGAAATTGTCTAAGTCTAGAAGAAAAAAAAATTCTAAGTCTAGATAAAACAGTAGGAAATAGAACTCATAAAGGTACATGTCCCATTTACTATTTTGAGGGATCTTTTTCAGTACTATGATAGAGTGAAGTACTATGCACTGAAATGCATTTTCATTAATCTTAATAAAGGTTACAAGAGTAAGAAAAATACACGAGTACATGAATAAAGTACTGAAAGAAAAGATTACAAAATATTCTAACTATCAGAGTCTTCGCTAACATATTCAGTCTTTACTTGTATTGGAACTGGAGTATCACTGAATGCGAGTCTGTGATTGAGTATAGCTCTGACAGTGCGAATGATCTCTTTATTGTCTTGGTTTTCTTTATCCTTGTGAGCAGTGAAGAGGACTGAAACCAAGTGTTCATATGGTGCTTTGTGTAGCTCGCTGAAACGCTGAAAGCGTAGGATCTTTGAGTTGTCGCTTACACAAATACCATGAACAGGTTCTCTGATGACTTGTCCTTCAGAGAGAGAGACTCCTAAAGGGAGTGAAAGATCAAGCATCGAGAGATCCAGAGGCTTGACCACCACCCTGGGCATGCAGGGAGTTGGTCTTCTTGTTGAGGTGCCTGCAGATCTTCGAATAGGTTGCTGAGGTAGGACTGAAGAGTAGTGGAGCAGGTCATCAGGTATTTCCGTTGTCCTTCTGATGCGTGCAATAAGTCCTTCGATGACTTCTTCTACTTCAGCCCGATAGTTTTTGTTGGCTTTGGGAAGTAGGGATCTGATTTCGTTCCACTCTGACAAGTTGTAACGATCTAACTTGTCCAGAGTGTGTTGCACGTCCTTGACTCCAGAGCGTTTGACGGTGATCCATGTTTTTGCTCTCTTGCCGCGAGTTCGGCTGAGATGGATTCCAGAGATAGCAGCACCATGTTTTCTTAGGTGTAGACGATCTCTGCACCAGTCAAGCTCAGTGTTTACTTCTTCAGTCTGTTCCTCTGCATTTTTGTTGAAGACCTTCAGAGCAGCCTTCTGTGCAAGAATAGGATCTGCACTTATTTCAGCATCTTCATCCACAAAATCTGATGCAAGCCTTCGAGCGGCTTGAGCAGAGAGGAAGGCTTCCTTCTGCTTCTTATTATGCTCCTCCTGAGCCTGTACAGCAGCGTTGTATTCCTCCTGTGAAAGATAGGCGAACTCGGAGTCACAAGAGGTACGAAGAGGAATTTTTACTCTTGTACTCTCGAGTCGCTCTATCACGGCGTTTAAACGCCCATCCCTGTTGACAATAGCAGAGTTGTCAGGGTAATTCTCACCTTCAGATCTAGGAGAGTTAGAGGGAGGAGATCTGGGAGAAGAGGCAGGGGTAGAGAAGTCATCAGAGATGAATTCATCATCTGATGAGAGGCAAATGGTTTCAGGAGGGGCTCGGATTTCAGGGGTTCTAGAAGAGGATGCTTCAGGATTAAAGCGGGTTGGTTTAGAGGGAATGGATTCAGGGTTTAGGGGTGTTACTCTGAAAGTCATTCTGCTTAATTCAGCTCTTGTCTGTTCTGATGGACTATTCTCCATGAGGCGAATAATCTCACCAGTGACAGAGCCAAAGTTCACATCCTGAAAGTCAGAGTTTTCTTGGTTTTCAGGCTCAAAGGTTTGTTTAGGAGAAGAATGGGGTGTTGGTTCAGGGGTAGGTTGTTTTGGTGGTTGGTAGACAACCATTTGTAGGTTGTTTAATAGAGAGTCATCAGAGGAGGTGTCGAGGGTTATGGTTTTAGGTGCAGGTTTAGGTTTAAGGAGAGAAGAGATTGGTTGGTTATCAGAGGATGAGGGAGAGGATGGTAATAGTAACGTACCAGGTGCACCGAGGTTCTCCCCCTGAGATTGTGCAGGCCCTGGAGTGGGCGTTGGGGTTGCAGCCTTCTCGACGAAGATATCGTCGTCTTCATCATCATCTTCATCTTCTTCATCTTCCTCGTTCATTCCCCCTTGTTCGTTGGTTCTCCAGTTAGTGGAGGGGGAATAAACGGACTGGTCTCTGGGCTGTCTCTCCCCCTCAACAGGTGCCTGGAGTAAGGCGGCTGTTGATAAGTGCCTCTGGAGGAGAGAGGCCATGTCACTAAGGACTTTGCGTGAGATGAAAGAAGATGAGATCAGGGATTGCAAAACATCCCTGTCTGCCGCGGTGAAGGACGGAGGCGGTGCAGGAGCAGAGGTGAGGGCGTTGACAGCAGTGGTGAGGCCAGTCACCTGCTCCTGGAGGGCGTGGAGGCCTGCTTCCTGAGCATCCAACCTCTGAACCACTGTTGATTGGAAAGTGGTGAGAGAGTTGGTGCTGTTGTTGATGGTGGTGGAGAGTGCAGGCAGAGCAGAGGCCTTCAGGTCATCAATAGATGCTTGAAGGTTGTTGGAGGAGGTGGCCACTTGTGAGACTTTGTCATGGATGTTATCCAGACAAGGAATCGTAAGGGTAACAGCCGTAGGCGGCGGAGTGGCGGCGACGGCAGCGGCATTGGCGGCGGCAGCTTCAGCGGTACTGGCAGCAGCCTTTGCAGCGGCAAGCTCCAGTTCCAACGCCTGGAGGCGTGTCTGGTGCTCGTCCTCCTTCTGTTGGAGAGCTGTGCGTGCCTCCTGCAATTGTCGTTCAGCGGACTGCCTACGTAGCTCAGCTGCGTTCAGCTGACGCTCGGCGTCCGTGAAGACAAAGTCATTGAAGGGGTCATCCTGATGAAGTTGGGGATGCCCTTCAGTGGCTGTTCCTAAAGAACCTGTAGACAGAGTAGCTAAGTGAGTACTAGAAGACTCATTAGCTTTCATAAAAGAAGAGACAGTAATATTTTGCTTAAAAGTATTACCTGAGGCTAGGAGGGTATCAGAGCGATTACCCCCCCTGTTCTCTGAGTGTTCGAGGTGAACAACCTCAGGTTCTTGTTGTACAGGAGCAGAGATGGAAGCATCTGCAGGTGAAGAAGTTTTAGATAAAGGAGATGGTTTATTAAAGAGTTGAGGCAGGGTAATATAGTATTTCTTACCGGCCGCCTGTTTCTTTTTCTTCTGCGCCTTCGACTTGGCGCGTTTTGAAGGAGGTGGAGGAGTGGCAGAAGAAGGTTGGGGGCGCTTCAGGAGCGCAGATGAAGTGGTTGCAGCTGGGGAAGTCAGTATGGGGTTAGCTACTGACATAGCATGCAGAGAAATAGAAGAATGGGGTTTGGAAGAGAAGAGAGAGTACATACCTTCAGTGGGAGAGGTGGAGTGCTCTTCATCCGCCTGAACTGGTTCAGGAACAACCAGAACAGTGGAGAGAGGGACGTCGTCAGGTTTTGGAGACACCTGATCCAGGAACTTAGGCCCGAGGGCGTAGTTGTTGGAGTTCCCAATTTTGGGGTAGTTTTGCGCAATATGCAGTTCCAGGACTGCCGAGAAGAATCTGGTGAAGGCGACGTTGGTGACCCGCTTCGTGTTCCTGACCTTCTTGACCATGTCCTCCCATATGCAGCGAGCATAGTCAAACTCGCGATTTTTTATCGCTGAGAAAACCATGTGCTGAATCACGGTGGGGAACTGCTCCGTGCTTCCTGTCTTGCCAGATAAGCACAGGCCAAACGTATTCCATATATAATAGAATGTAGCGTTCAGGCCTGTCTTATGGACAGTAGCAGCAGTCTTGGGAAGCATGACGCCATCCTTCACAGGCCATCTGTAGCCAATGTCGTCCAAGAACTCGATGATTTCGTCGGACGTAGGAGCAGGAGGGAAGCGTTTCTTCTTTGGGAAGTTCAGCACGTTCCTCAGAGTTCCGAAACCAAAGGAAATTAGATCTTCCTTGATCTGGAACTTGATGACCTCCCTTAGGACACCCTTGGCGTTCCTTTCCTTGGCAACAGTGGCAGTAGACCACAGTTGTTGCAGCATTGGTTTGTTCGGCTTCGGGTCTATTGTAAAAGCCGTCTTCAGGGGGCTGCTTAGGAGGAAGTTCTTAGCAGGCAGCAGATATTCTTTGCCTTCTGGAATGTCAAACAGGCCAACGACGTTGTTCTGTTTGAATTGTACGTCGTGCTGCGGAATGACGATCGGCAGGCTTTCAGTGGCGGTTTGCAGTGGTGTAGCTTCAGACGAGAGTTGGGCGTCCAAGGAGGAAGTAGTAGCCGCCATCCTGTTAAACACAAAAATAATATATGTGGATGATTAAAGATCCAAAATATGCATTTTTCTTCATTTTTCAATGAACACAGAATATGTTCATAAAAATGGTGAAATCCTTTATACTTGGAATGGATTAGATACCAAAATTCACAAAAGGAATGTGTTTTGGTATTAAAAAGAAACTTTTATTTTGATGAGAAGATATCAAAATAAGAGTTTATGATTTTTCTTAAAAGAAATAAGAAAATCACATAAAATGTTTTAACAAAAATCTTAGAAGATTTTGGAAGAACTAAGATCAAATGAAGTGATCTTAGGGTTTTTGGAAGAACGTTTATCAAAATAAGTTGTTTAGATGAAGAATACCAACTTAAAATGTGGAAAGAACAAGAGTAAGGAAACACTTACGATGATCTTGTTAAGAAAAGTGGTGAGTGTGTTCTTGGTGTTCTTGAGAGAAAACAGTTCTTGCTTTTTCTTGCTAGATTGCTTAGAGAGAATTTTGTGAGCGTAAAGAGTGTGAAGGATTACGAGTGAGGTTTTTATACCTCGTGGTAGGAGAGAGAAAATGGATGAGAGAGAAAAGAGCGGCTAAATTCAAACGTAATGATGAATAAAGGAGGTTCTACGCGCGTTCACGCGCCTGACACACGTAGTGGGGAACAGGAAACGTCCCATTACGTGTCAGTGCAGATGAAAAGTTTGTTTTATTTGAAAAGATAAAAACCGCCTTTTCAGGGGATGATTCCATTTTGGTGAAAGATATGTTTTATAGGAATCAGAGTACTTATCAGATAAGTACTGTTTTGGGAAAATCCTCTTATCACATTTAATGCGATAAGGTTTCAGTAGCAGAGGGAAGAAAAACTTACCTGAGAATCATCAGTATTCGGATATTGAACAAAGATTTTGTAAGTACTGAATAGAGTCATCCTCTGATGAGAGTTAATTCAGGAGTTGTTAAAGAAAGAGTCCTGAGAATGATTATTCTATAGGATTTAACAACTGTTTGTCCTGATAAACTTCAATCATCAGGATTTAACATCCCAAGTTCACTGATGAGCATATTAAAACGCGTCACATCCAGTGGTTTGGTAAAGAGGTCAGCAAGCTGATATTCAGTAGGGACAAAATGGAGTTCAATATCACCATTCATCACATGATCCCTGATGAAGTGATATCTCACTTCAATGTGCTTTGTCTTGGAGTGTAAGACAGGATTGTTGGCGATGGCTATCGCTGAAGTATTGTCACAGTAGATCGGAATTTTAGAAAGTTGTATGTCATAGTCCTGAAGTTGATTTCTCAGCCACAGGACTTGAGCACAACAGATTCCTGCTGCAACATATTCAGCTTCAGCAGTTGATGTGGACACAGAGTTCTGCTTTTTGCTAGTCCAACTCACCAACTTGCCACCTAGCAGGTGACAACCACCAGTGGTGCTTTTCCTGTCAATCTTACATCCTGCAAAGTCACTATCAGAATAAGCTGTTAGATCGAACCCTGAGTCCTTGGAGTACCAAAGACCCAGATTAGGAGTTCCCTTCAGATATCTGAAGATCTGCTTTACAGCGGTCAGATGGGATTCTTTGGGTTCAGCCTGATAACGAGCACATAAGCATGTGGAATACATGATATCAGGGCGGCTAGCTGTGAGATACAGCAGAGAGCCGATCATTCCTCTGTAGAGAGTCACATCGACAGATTTCCCTTTGGAATCCTTGTCAAGTGTCAGAGGAGGAGCCATTGGAGTCTTCATCGGTGTACAAGATGTGAGATCAAATTTCTTCAGCATCTCATGTACGTATTTACCTTGATTGATGAAAATTCCCTTTTCAGATTGCTTGATCTGAAGTCCTAAAAAGAATGTTAGTTCGCCCATCATAGACATTTTATATTCAGATTTCATGAGCAACTCAAACTTTTCGCAGAGTTTGGGATTTGTGGATCCAAAGATAATGTCATCGACATATATCTGGACAAGAAGGATATGCTTAGGATATTTCTTTAGAAATAAGGTGCTATCGATCTTTCCACGCACAAAACCTTTAGAGAGAAGAAAGGTTGAGAGGGTATCATACCAGGCACGAGGAGCCTGTTTTAACCCATAGAGAGCCTTGTTTAACTTGTAGACGTGATCAGGAAACTTAGGATCTACAAAGCCAGGAGGCTGAGCCACATAGACTTCTTCATTAAGTTTTCCATTCAGAAAGGCATTTTTAATGTCCATCTGATGAACCTTGAAGTTCATATGTGCTGCAAAAGCTAGGAAGAGTCGAATTGCTTCGAGCCTAGCAACAGGAGCAAAGGTTTCATCGTAATCAATGCCTTCTTCCTGCCTGTATCTCTGAGCCACAAGGCGAGCCTTGTTTCGAATAATCGTACCAATCTCATCAAGTTTATTTCGAAAAATCCACTTGGAACCAATGATAGTACGTTTTCGAGGCCTAGGGACGAGAAGCCAGACATTGTTTCTGATGAACTCTGCTAGCTCTTCCTGCATGGCTGAGACCCAGGCAGGATCACGCAAAGCATCGTCTATTTCTTTAGGTTCATTTTCAGAGATAAAATTTACATAAAGACAGACGTTACCAGATTGGCGTCGAGTTTTAATGCCAGAGGAGGGATTACCAAGAACTTGATCAATGGGATGATCCTTGGTCCATCGGAGAGCAGGTGGCTGATACACCTGTCCTGAAGTAGAAGCTTCATTTACTGATGGATCAGGGAGAAGATTAGTGGGAGTATGCTCACTAACAGTGGTTTGAGAAAAGTCTTCACTGTTAGTGGGTTGATCAGGTTCAGAAGGTGTGATTTGGGTAATTGGAGTGGCATTAATCAGAGGTGGAGAGGATGTTTCAGTGGGTGGTATAGGAGGATCTTCTTCAAAACCATCAGGAAGGTCTTGAGGAGATGGATCAGCAATAGGAGGTTCAGGGACTTGAAAGAAAGAATCAGCCCACTGATTGATTTCAGAATTATCATTTGGGTGAGGGAAAGTAGGACCCGATTCATCAAACTTGACATGAATCGTTTCCTCTATGGCTTGTCTTCGTTTGTTGAACACACGGTAGGTTTTAGAAATGGATGAGTATCCAAGGAAAATTCCATCATCAGATTTGGAATCAAACTTCCCAAGATTATCTTTGTTGTTTAGGATGTAGCAAACACAACCAAAGATATGGAGATGTTCGATTGATGGCTTCCTGTTACGAAAGAGTTCGTAAGGAGTTCTTCTGAAGCGTTTGACTATCAGAGATCTGTTCTGAGTATAGCAAGCAGTATTTACAGCTTCTGCCCAGAACTGAGTGGCAAGATTGGCTTCACTCAGCATAGATCTCGCAGCTTCAATCAGCGTCCTGTTTCGTCTTTCAGCAACACCATTTTGCTGAGGAGTTCTTACAGAGGAGAAGTTTTGAGTGATACCTTTCTGCTCGAAGAAGGTTTCCAGGGTACTGTTTTTAAATTCAGTTCCGTGGTCACTCCTGATTGATCGAACAGTAAGGTTGTTGAGTCTTTCCATCTTCCTGACGAACAGGATGATTTCTTCAGGAGCATCACTCTTGGCACGAAGAAAGAATACCCAAGTGTATCTGGAATATTCATCAACTATTACCAGAGTGTATTTCTTTCCAGCAATGGATTGGACGTTGACTGGTCCAAAGAGATCCATGTGGAGAAGTTGTAGAGGAGAACTGATGGAGGAAATTTGCTTGGACTTGAAACTAGCCCTGGTCTGCTTTCCTTTTTCACATGCTGAACAAAGAGACACCTTTGTGTAGCGAAAGTCAGGAAGACCAATGACCAGGTTGTTGATGCAGAGTTGATTCAGCGTCTTGAAGTTGAGATGAGAAAGACGCTTGTGCCAAAGCCAATTTGTATCAGATGAAGCACGAGATACAAAGCAGAAGTTGTCAGTGGAAGTATTCATGTTGATGATGTAGATATCAGCATGTCTCACTCCAGTGAGAATAACTTCCTTTCTTTTGTTCTTGACTTTGCACTTTTTCTTGGAGAAAGAAACTTTGTGATTCTTATCACACAGTTGACTGATGCTCAGAAGATTATGCATCAGGCCTTCAACATAAGCAACTCTTTTGAAAGTAGTTACTCCGTTGGTCAGTGTGCCATACCCTCGGGTTTGGCCTTTACCGTTTCCGCCAAAGGTCACAGCAGGACCTCTTTCTTCACGGTAGTTAGAGAGGACAGATTTCGAACCAGTCATATGTCGAGAGCATCCACTGTCCAAGTACCAGATGCCCTTATCCTGTAAAGTTTAGAGTTTAAGTTTTCTTTGGTACCCATAGAACTATGGATCCAGAAGTATCAGTAGGACTGGTTGAGTCAGTGTCAGCCTTTACTGAAGTATCAGTACAGGAGGCTGGAGTCTTGACTGAAGGAACAGTCTTGACAACCTTCTTTCCTTTGACTGATTTCTCAGTCATGGGAATCTTCTTTACCTTAGCTGATTTTTCAGCTTTGGTAGCATCAGGACACTTACTCGCAATATGGTCATTTAATCCACAGTGATAACATTTGCGATATTGAAAGCGTTTAGTGTGGTCCAGAAAGTTTTTGAACTTTAGGTGAGCAGGACCAGCACCAAGTATGCCTTTAGCATTGGACATTGGAGGAATTGGTTTCTTCTCCTGAGTCTTTTGCTTCAGGTCAATCTTCAGTCTGGGAGCAGGATTTTGAGAGAAAGATTTTGATCCTGAGACTGAAGGACCACCACCCAGAACTTTGTTCTTGGGTTTAGGACCACCACCCAGAACTTTGACTGTGCACTTTTTGCTCTTAGGAGCACCTTCAGAGTGTGTGTTAGAAGAAGAAGGGATATTTTCAGAAGCATTAGGAATGGGAATAGAAGAAACAAATTTTCCAAATTTGAGCATGGAACTTTCATATTTAGGTTCTTCATACTTATATCTATGAGTGAATCCAAGACCTCTTTTGCTTTTGTCAGATCTCCCTGAAGCTAATATTTCATCAACTTTTTCAGATGCGTCACTCCATCCTTTGATGGTGACTTTTTCAGCATTAATTGAGCAAGGGCTTTTTCTTTGGCAGCAAGAGCCAATTCTCTTTCAATACAGAGAGTTTTGTTTACAGTGACCTGGTCCTTATAATTTTCTTCCAAAATGGTAAGCTGTTTTATTTTTTCTTGACATTCTTTGAGTTGTCCTCTAAGATCAATATTCATTTTTTCAGCAGAGGTTTTACCATTAAGGGCTTTGTAAAGATCGAGAGTGACCAGGTCCAACTGAGTTAAGCTTTCAAGAGGGATGAGAGGAATAGGTACCTGACTGGAAGAATCAGTCGCAGAGGTGGAAGCTTCAGGAGTTGTGGAAGAAGAAGCTTCAGGATCCTGAGGAGGAATCTCTTCAGGAACCTCTTCTATCTTAGCCATGAGAGCTAAGGTAGGTTCCTCAATAATGGCCATCAGTGCCACTTGAGTGTCTTCCTCATCAGATGATTCATCAGAGGAGACATCATCCCAGTCGCAGTCTTTTGCGATTAAACCTTTGCCTTTGCGCTGAGTTTTCATCTTTTTGTATTTTTCTTTCAGGCGCTGGTATTTGGGATTCTTAGAAGAAGATTTAGCAGAGGAGGGAGCAAACTGACTTTTCCTGTACCTGCAATCATTAGCAAAGTCTCCTTTGCCCTGACAGTTGTAGCAGATAGCAGTAGCCTTATCAACAGGGTCTGATTTAGGTTTGTCAGTAATAGTAAGATGTTTCTTTTTGTGGAAGTTTCCCTTTTTGGCAAACTTCTTGAAAGATCTGGTTAAAAGAGCAAGAGATTCATTGAATTCAGGATCTTCTGACATGTCAGAGTCAGAAGATTCTAATTCAGTAATAGTTACTGAAGAAGAAGTGGCAACAGTAGGAACTGAGTCAGAGACCAATGCAACAGAGTTGCTTTTGGTGTCTTTAGAGTCTCTTATGAGATTCTTTTTCAGTTTCTTCTGTTGTTCTCGGTTAAGAAGAATACCGTACAGCTCACTTAGTGTGAGTGTCTTTATGTCCTTTGACATAGTTAAGCAGGAGGTGTAAATTTCCCAATGTTCAGGAAGAGCTTCCATGAACTTGGTAACCACCTCAGAGTTAGAGTAGGTAGTACCGATAGTCTTCAGATCAATCAGAAGACAGTTGAATCTCTGATGTAGCTGGGAGAGGGTTTCATCCTTTTGATGAATAAAGCTTTCATACTGTCGAACCAAGAAAATCTTTCTTGATTCCATGAGAACAGCAGTGCCTTCATATTGAACACAGAGAGTGTCCCATATCTCCTTAGCAGAGCGAAGGTGACAGACAGAGTGGAATACATCGTCAGGAAGTGACATGGCAATGAGAGACCTAGCCTTAGTGTCAATGTTGACCAGGCGTCTGTCTTCATCATTCCAGTCAGTTACGGGCTTCACCAGCTGCCTTTCAGGAACAGCTGGTTGGCCAGCAGCAGCAGGAATGGGGTGGACGGTTTGTGTAGGCACATGTGGTCCATTTTCCAGAAAGTATGGAATCTGGGGATCAGAACCAGAGAGAAAGAGTTCCATCCTGGTTTTCCAAAGAGAGAAGTTGTCTTTGTTGAACCGAGGAGGCTTTCCAGCAGAGCCGGTATCAAAGTAGTTATCCTTAGCTTGAAGAGCCATAGAATAAGAAGAGAGGATCACAAGATTTTTCTAAGAAGAAAATGAGAGCTTGTATCTGCTCTGATACCACTTGTTGGTCCCAAGTAGGTGACCTTCAAGCTAGGATAGTGTTTGGGATTATAGAAGGGGGGGGGGTTGAATATAATCACACAATTTTTCACTTTCAATTCTTGTTATATTAACAATATGAATTTACAGATTGTTGCGGAAATAGAAAAGACAAATAGTCTAAACTAAACAATCTAAGTTCTTTCACTATGCACTAAGTGAGAAGATGTAAGAAAGAAAGATAGAGGGGAATAAGAAAGAAAGGACTTGAGTATTTTTTTGGATGCAGAAGAGGTATGGAGAAAATCTTCTCCACGTCCAATTTATACTCCATGCATTAAATGCATGCAGACCTACTTTTGTGACGTGTCACGTTGTAGTTGGTCTGTTGTACTATTTACTATAAACAAATACTCTTTGCATGTTGTGCAAAAGGAGTATGTTTGTAAACAGTTGCCTTGAGGTCTGATAAGTACGGAGGGAACAGTAAAGAGACTGTCCTTATGTACTTTTGTGTCAGTAAAGGCGGATAATCCTTTTGTGCATTAGACTAAGACACTTTTCTAATCCTTTAGGATCAGGATACTGATCAGTGACTAGGGTCCTGATACTGATGAAGTTCAGGGTCACTTGTATCCTGTTGAGCCTTCAGGATGTCATACGATATTGAGCAGCCTGCTATCACTGAGTTCCGTCTTCAGATCACGAGCATGCTGTTCCTGTCATCAGCTATTTCTTCGACGTCGCTGATGGTTCTTTGTGTATGATCTTGATGTCTTTAGGAGGTCTTCACTTCAGTGGATAGGATCAGTCGACTGCAGAACAGACTCGTTCGTCTCCTGATCCTGATCCTGATTACTATAAAATTAAGTTATAGCATAAGTAACATGGAATAACACTGAACAGATTCAGTGATAATTCCTCAAGCTATAACAGAAGTAAAAACCTATTCACTAAGTAAAGATTCAGGATCATTATCATTTCATCAGGTCTTAGGAGAGCTGGATCAACAGATAATTTGATTTGTGGTTTAATTAATAGTTTCATGGTTTACTGAATGTTTGTCTTGTGATTCCTATTTATTGTTTTGACTGTGGCTACTTGAATTCGTTGATTTGGTGTGTTTGTTATCTGACAATTAATGAACAGACTCCTATCGGTTAATCAATCTCCCTTACCTTTCACTTTTGTGACGTGGTAAGCAACCCATCGGACCAAGAACTGATAAAGCTGTTTGCCGAACCAGAAAAGGAGATTCGTAAGGAAACGAAGCGCACCAAAGCCGAAAAAGTCCGACCTCGAAAACTGAATTACGAGATGGAGGACGATCAACCAATGTGGACCGCTCGAAGGGCCGCTCCCACAACTGTGGCGGGACCCATTACTAAACCAGGGTTCACTAACGAAACCGAAATCAAGGGCCAATTCCTTCACATGATTAGGGAATTGACTTTTGACGGAAAAGCCGATAGCGATCCTAACCTTCATGTTGAAAGTTTCCTTGATATTTTTTTTATCTTTTCAGGAACAATGCGGCTACTAACGATGTTATTCGCCTAAGGATCTTTCTATTTACTGTCATCGGAAAAGCAAAAGTCTGGTTGCGTTCTCTCGAGCCTAGTTCTATTACCACTTGGATGAGCTTTGCAATAAGTTCATATCTTGATATTTTCCTCCATCCAAAGTGCAGAAGCTAAGCGCCGAGATTCGCACATTCCGACAACACGATGATGAGACGATAACCGAGGCATGGGAACGGTTTAAGCGGATGATGAATCTATGTCCGTGACATGAATTGAGCAAAAGTGAACAAGTGCAAACCTTTTATAGAGGGCTCAATTATGTGTCATGATGCACCCTCGATTCATCCGCCGAAGGAGTTTTTATGTATAAAACTCCCATCCAAGGTTACCAAATGTTGGAGGACATGCTCATCACAACATAGATTTGACCGAAGACAAGTGCACTAACGTTCGAAAGTTTATCGGAAACGTGTCTACCGGATATGAGCCGAGTGATGAAGTGGCGGCCATGAAAAAAAACCGTGTTAAGGCTTGAAAAGAAAATAGATGAACTGACTAAATCTATTCATGACATGCAGGTTGGATGTGAGGAATGCAATGGACCACATCTCACGAAAGATTGTCCAAATAAGCCGATGATGACCTCTGAGGAGATCAATTTTATGAACCGAGAAGATTATCAATTGAGGTAAAACAACAACCGGAACTTCAATCAAAGACCTCCCGAAAAAACCCACCTATATGTGTGTGGTTGAGAGTCGTCCTTGCGTTTTCTTAAATTGACATCGTTCTCATATAAACCCACCTATATGTGTGTGTGTGTGTGAGAGAGAGAGAGAGAAGAGAGAGAGAGAGAGAGAGAGAGAGAGAGAAATATATTTATGTTGAAATCGAGTTATAAATCTCAACCATCTAGCAATTTGATTTTATAAGATTTTTTTTTTTAATTTGAAATAATAAAACAATACTGGTAATTATAAATTTCCCAAATATCACCAAATCTATTTCAAAAGAAACACCCATTATTTTTTGCGTTTTTCATGCATTATGCAACCACCACTATAAATACACAAAATTATGTATCTATAGCCCGAATAGTTGGGGTACATGTGCAATACATAAACAAACATCACAACTCGCTTCGAGGTTGTACTTTGCCTTTTTTCGTCCATGCAACATTTATTTATCAATTAAATTGACCACCTTTTTCTTTTTGTAGTCGTAGTTGATAATTAATCGGGACTACACTAAACATGCACAAAAAAATTCGGAAATCATCGTTGTTCATAATTATCTCGGGGCTACATAAAGATATGTCAACGGAATGGAAATAAGATTATGGTTAATAATTGCTTCTGTGATTAATAAAGATACTAAAAAATCAAAAAAATTGGAATATAAGGTCGTTTTTAATGATTAGTTGAGGGCTAAGCAAAGATACATTGACAAAAATTAAGGTAAGATCGTGTTTGATGATTAATTTTGGATCTGTGGGCTATAAAAAGATACGGGAAGACTTGTCATAATGTAAAAGATACCATAAATGTTTATATCTTATTATGGTGTTTACTTAAATCGTGTGTATGATGATTGGTACAAAGATCAACGAGCCAAGTTTGTCCCACATGATCTCCTTTATCTTATATCTGCATTTGAAATTTTACAAACTATGAAGTTTCAAATTAACAGTCATTTCAGACTTACATATAGTAGGATATGACATCAGATGATGCATGAATTAAGTAGATGGAAAAAAATACCTTGAAAATGAAACTATTTCAAACCAAATGATCCCACTACATCCCCCTAAAAAATATGGTCCGCTAATGTAATTAAAATACATGATTTATGACTTATTTGGGTAACTAACTATTCGATTTGTACTCAATATACCAATGAAATCTTTTTTTATACTCATAATACCATTATGACCGGTAATAGCCCATTTTTTCTTACGTGGCAATTAAAATTATTAAAAAATGCTTACGTGGTGCTCCACGTAGATCTGACGTGTATTTTTGACTTTTTATACTCATAATACCATTGAACTCCACGTGGAGTACACGTCAGATCCACGTAAGCATTTTTTTAATAATTTTAATTGTCACGTAAGAAAAAATTGACTATTACCGGTCACAATGGTATTATGAGTACAAAAAAAAGAGTTCAATGGTATATTGAGTACAAAAAATAGTTTGATGATAAAATTAATACTAATCAAATAGTTAGATACCCAAATAAGTCATAAACCCTAAAATACATAAACACACATGACTTTTAGCTCACAGCATGAAAGCATATACACTTGAAAATGGATTCAGTTACTAAAGAATGGTAAGCTCATTACTCATGTGAGCAACACTGACGGGAAGAGTGAACAACAGGTAGTCACCCCGCTTGATCTATGTATGTGCGTGCTTAATATATGTTTTAAAAAAACTAGCATAAAACATTAATTAAGTAACTTTATTTGTTCAAAATAAATTGATAAATTTCGATTTTTTTATATATATTTTTGACTAGTGTTACTATGCATGAGTTTGACAAATCTCAAGCTAAAAAGAACATAAAGAGACAAATTCCATAGTCCCACAACTAACATAAAATCATATGCTATTTGGTTTTAGGTTTTTAGGTTTCTTGTTAAATAATGATGTCACTAGTACCTCTTAATATGTTAATTATTGTTGGCAAAATGGTTTATGATGAGTTGAGACAAACATGGCCAAATGACACATATTTTCATTCATATCATCCACCATCATCATCATTAGAACCTTGAAACAATCTTTTTACACTATGTATATTGTATATGTGAGTCAGCACCATACATGCATACATGCTCATCATCATCAATGATGACATAAAAAGTGACCATTCAGCCATTCTTGATGACCCAAAGTGCAAATTTCATCACCTCTTGTTTTCCCTATCCTACTACCCACCCTCATTCAAAGTAAAGAAGGCTACCCTTTGATTAAAGCTAAAGGGTATTTTTGTCACTTTAAAGCATAAAGATAGATACCATCAACTTTATCTTTCCTCCTAATCCCCAAAAACCATCATTTTCCAAACCCAAAATCCAAACAAATGTACAAGTGTTTATGCACAATTCACAAGTGGCTTTAGGGGTAAAACAAGAAGCAATTAATTACCACTCTCAAACTTTAAATTTCTGTTATCCAACGGCTGTTTCATTTCCTTTCCTCTTTCACTTTGCTTAAAGATGGTCTTGATAGACTCTGGAATTACCAATTCCATTCCTTTTTCCATTTCTCACCACTTTTAGAGAGAGAGAGAGGAGAGAGAGAAAGAGAAAGAGAAAAGGAGGAAAAAGGAAGGGTTTAGCTTCTTCCTTGAATTTCAAGACTCTCTTTGAAGATGTTTGATTCTTTAAGCCTTCAAGTTTCTCAGATTCCCTTGTTCACTTTTCCATTCCTTTTCAAGAAACCCATTTCCATTCAACCCCATAATAAATCCTTTTGTTTCTTCTACAAATCCTTCCAAATTAATTCCCTATAGAAATCAACAAAACACAAAAAAGAAAAGAAAAATGTTGTCTTTGTTGGTCATAATCACAACACTGTGTTTTTCATTTCCTTCTTCTGTATCATCCTCCACTGATTTTGATGCCTTGGTCGCTCTCAAACAAGGCCTTGATTCCATTCCTTTAGCTTTAGACACCTGGAATTCCTCAAACCCTTCTTCAATTTGCTCATGGGCTGGAATCAAATGCTTCCAAAACAGAGTGGTTTCACTCCATTTGTCAAACATGAGAATCCATGGCTCTGTCTCCCCTCTTATTTCTTCTCTTTCCCATCTCCAAGAGCTTTCCCTCGACGGCAATAACTTCACCGGAGAAATCGATCTCTCGAATTTGACTTCTCTTCGCTTCCTAAACTTATCCAACAACGCATTTGGTGGCGGGCTGGAATGGAATTACTCAACCCTGCCGAATTTGGAAGTTTTTGATGTGTACAACAACAATTTCTCGTTTCCGTTGCCTAATGGAATCATAAGCCTAAGGAGAATCAAGTATCTGGATTTGGGTGGGAATTACTTCTACGGGAATATCCCAGAGAGCTACGGGATAATGGTTTCGTTGGAATACCTTTCGCTCGCTGGAAATGACCTCCATGGAAGGATTCCAGCGGAGTTGGGTAATCTTACCAACTTGAAAGAGATTTATATGGGTTATTACAATGTGTTTGAAGGTGGGATCCCGAAGGAATTCGGTAAATTGGTGAATCTAGTTCACATGGATCTTTCTTCGTGTGAATTAGACGGGCCGATTCCGCCGGAGCTTGGGAATCTGCATTCTGTCGATACCATTTTCCTTCACATCAATCTCCTTTCGGGTCAAATCCCGAGGCAGCTCGGGAATCTAACGAGTTTGGTGAATCTTGACCTCTCGGCCAATGCATTTTCTGGCGAAATCCCGAATGAGCTCGGGAACCTCAGGAATCTTAAGCTCTTGAATCTGTTCATGAACAGGTTACATGGGTCGATTCCGGATTTCGTTGCCGACTTTCCAGACTTGCAAACGCTTGGTCTTTGGAGTAACAACTTCACGGGTGTGATACCCGAGAATCTTGGCCGGAATCGGAATCTTCGTGAGCTCGATTTGTCGACCAATAAGCTCACCGGTACCATCCCTCGGGATCTTTGTGCCTCTAATCAGCTAAGAATCTTGATTCTCTTGAAAAACTTCTTGTTTGGATCCATTCCAGAGGATTTGGGTACGTGTTCGAGTCTTGTTAGAGTGCGATTAGGGGAGAATTACTTGAATGGTAGCATTCCGGCCGGACTAATTTACTTGCCGGAGTTAAATTTAGTCGAGTTGCAGAGTAATTACTTGTCCGGTAATCTTTCCGACAACCGGAATCCTTTTTCGAGACCGCTTAAATTAAGTCAACTGAATTTATCAAACAATCAACTCTCGGGTTATTTGCCGTTCTCTCTTTCAAATTTCTCTTCCCTCCAAATTCTTTTACTCTCCGAAAACAGATTTTCCGGCCCAATTCCAATGTCTATCGGTCAACTCCGTCAGGTATCGAAGCTCGACTTGAGCGGGAACTCCATTTCGGGTGAAATCCCACCCGATATTGGAAACTGCCTCCACCTCACGTATCTTGATTTGAGCCAAAACAATCTATCGGGCACGATTCCACCGGAGGTTTCAAATGTTCGAATCTTGAACTACTTCAATGTCTCAAGAAACCACCTCAACGATTCCATTCCTAAATCCATCGCGACCATGAAAAGCCTCACCATCGCGGATTTCTCGTTCAATGATTTATCGGGGAAACTACCCGAATCGGGTCAATTTGTGTTTTTCAATGCTTCTTCATTCGCGGGTAACCCTCAACTTTGTGGTGAATTGTTGAACAATCCTTGCAATGTGAGCGGAATCACCAATTCCGCTGACAAAAAGCCCGGAAGGTTCAAGCTCATATTCGCCCTCGGCCTTCTTATCTGCTCTCTAGTGTTTGCGGCCGCAGCTATGTTGAAAGCAAAGTCGTTCAGAAGATCGGGTTCGGATGCTTGGAAGATGACATCATTCCAAAAGCTCGAGTTCACAATCGCTGACGTTCTTGAATGCATCAAAGACGGCAACGTGATAGGGCGAGGCGGAGCCGGAATCGTGTACCACGGTAAAATGCCAAACGGGACCGAAATTGCAGTGAAAAAGCTCGTTGGGTTCGGAAACACAAGCCACGACCACGGATTCAGAGCAGAAATACGAACCCTGGGCAACATTCGGCATAGAAACATCGTGAGACTACTGGCATTCTGCTCTAACAGAGACACGAATCTCCTCGTGTACGAGTACATGCGAAACGGGAGTTTAGGAGAGGCGCTACATGCGAAAATTAAGGGAGGTATCCTTGGGTGGCATCTACGGTACAAAATATCGATAGAGGCTGCTCGAGGGCTGTGCTACCTGCATCATGACTGTTCACCGCTGATCGTTCATCGAGATGTCAAATCTAACAATATTTTGCTGAACTCGAGTTACGAAGCTCACGTAGCTGATTTCGGGCTGGCAACGTACCTGGTTGATGGTGGCGCATCCGAGTGCATGTCGGCCATAGCAGGTTCATACGGTTACATCGCTCCTGGTACGTTTTTTAATTACTTTGTGTAAATTAAAATATATACAATATGCGTTCCAAATTGAATTTCGACAACGAAAAATACACATTTTCAAAATATGTAAAATTTTAATAAACGTGTGATTTTTAAAAATCTATAATAATATTTTAAAACAAAGTAAAATAAAATGTTAAAAGTTATTTTAGGATGGGACCATGGAGTATATATATACATAGAAGAAAGTTCAAATGTGAACCACTTTTTGGTTGTGAACGTGACGACAGCCGAGAGCGCGATACGTGGCGACTTTGAGTGTGGTCTCCCCTTTAATTCAATGCCCTCCCATGAATCGCGCATAGTCACCCGCCATGGATCTGACGTGGCGCCTAGTCATCCGCCACATGTCGCGCTCTCGGTTGTCCTCACGTTCACAAGCAAAAAGTGGTTCACATTTGAACCCACCCCTATGTGTATATATATAAATCGCACAAAACAGATAGTAGGGTTGGTTGGTATAGAATTATAGTGTGGTGGTGGTGTAGGAGATTGGTTTGGTGAAAGTGACGTGTCGTATAAACGACACCCGTGATTTATGGTATAGAGATGAAATAAACAAACAGAGGACGTAGGATTTGTATGTACATGGTAAGAGAATTTTATGGGTAACCACACCGAATCACTACTGCTAACTGAGAAAAAATGAAATGGACGGTTGGATCCATCAGAGTCAAAAATCTGACACAGACCGCAACTCAACACAACAAAATCTCATAACAGATCCACGTCTCTTCATCAGCTGACTCATTTCCACCTCATCTTCCATTCCACGTCTTTTTACCAAAATAAATATATTATATTTTTCTTTATAAATTATAAAACTCTTATTTTATTTTGGGTTTTGATAAGAATATGACAATTGTGTTACTTTAAAAAAGAAACAAAACAAAAAGGATAAGACCATTGTTTAAGATTTACGGTAAAACTTTAACTTTTTATTTGTTAAGATATGCTTTAGAATTAATAACTAAGGTATTGTAAATGGACTTGTTTAAATGAAAGAAATATCATATTAGATTCTTGCTATATCTTATCTAAGAATGATTTATAAATTTAAGAAATTGCAAATGTTAACAAAATGTTTTTTTTTTTTTTGCCAGAATATGCATACACTTTGAGGGTGGATGAGAAGAGCGATGTTTATAGTTTCGGGGTTGTGCTTCTTGAACTGATAACAGGGAAGCGTCCAGTGGGAGGATTTGGTGACGGGGTAGATATTGTACAGTGGGTTAGAACGTTGACCAGATGTCGGAAAGAGGAAATCGGTTGCATTCTCGACTCAAGGCTGGTGAATGTTCCGCAAGATGAAGCGATGCACTTGTTCTTTATTGCTATGTTATGCATTCAAGAAAACAGTGTTGAAAGACCAACAATGAGAGAGGTTGTTCAAATGCTCTCAGAATTCCCACAAGACTTACCAGAGAACCAAACCTCGTCGTCTTCAATTGTTTTGCTTCAACCAAAGAAACTTGATAAAGATATAACTTTCCCAAAGCTTGGGCAAGATCTTTTGGTTTAGAATGTTAAGTTTTCGTTTAACTTTTTGAAATTGGCTTCAGGGTTTTGCTAAAAACATGATATGTGAAAGAGGGTTATCATGTATTTCTCTATGTGTTTCTTTATGGATTAAAACATAGAAAATGAGGGGTGAATTAGTAAATTTAGTTGGTTATAGAGGGTGGCCGTTGGATAGACATAAGAGAACCTTTGCAACCTTGATGTGTATTCTTTTTGTTTATATGCATGTGAATGTATGTATTATATTATATATGCCTTAATGAAGCAATGCAAATCGACGTTTACCATTCATATTGTAAGCCTTAATTAAATGATTAATCTACCCCTTGTTTTTCTTGCAATGACTTTGTAGACGAGTAATTAAAGGGTATAAAACAAGAGATAGTTCACGTCAACCATAAAATATCATCGAAATTCAATATAGAATGGATATTTTAAAGTTGTAATTGTCAAAATGGACTATTTATCCGTCTCTTTCCTCTAAAGCAAAAAACTATGTTTGGCATCATTTCACCATTCCCAAAGGTATACCTTTCTAAATGAGACATGGAAAAGAGTGAAGAGTTTCTTATTTGGATACAAATGACTTCTTTGATGACCTAAAGATGGAAGGAAATATGATTGACAATCAATATGTGGAGATGGTGAAATTGGTGGCAGTAGCGATGTGTGAAGATGGCAAGATCTAGAGATGACGAGCATGGTGGTGGCAAAGATTCATGTAGCGTACATTTGATTAGTTGAGCGAGGGTATTTCCACACAGGGCTTCCTAGATCATTATGGCCTACTTTCATATGCAACAGTGGTGGTGTGACTGATTTCATTGTTGGAAAAAAGGGGAAGAATGAAGAATCATGACCATCTGTAATACCAAGTCAAAGATAACTCTTTGTGATATATTTATATAAAGGACTATCTTCATCAAAATGTATCCAACTATACCCGTATTCCTATTGTGTGTATCCAACTTCAAAAAGTGTTATTGTGTGTATTAAACTTTCAAAATGGTTTATTGTATGTAACATGTTACCTATTAACCTGCTACTGCTAATGTGTAATAAGTTGTTGCCTACGTGGCATTTTACTGTTCATCTTCTTCGTTATCCAAAAAATTCTTGAAAACTTGTTGATGCTGATCGATTTATCCATATGTTGAGACAGGAGATTTTACTTTCCAAACTTGATGATTATTAAGGAGCTAAACAAACCCAAATGGTGGATCTGGAAATCAAGCAAAACTACGAAAATCATTTTTCAAATAGGAGATTTGAAGAAAAACTAGTTGAGATAGGAGATTTTAGTGGTCAAATTCAAGAAAATCATTTTTCAAACGTACCATCATCATCATCATCATCATCATCATCATCATCATCATCATCTTCACCATCAAACCTGCAAATCAATTCCCCTCAATCTCTAGTGAATGCAGGTTTGAAGTTTTCCCCCAATTTCTAGGGTTCTTAATTTCAAAATCTCAAATATTCAACCTTTGATTAACTTAAAACCATTCACTATTACCAATTTCACTTATAGATCTGAAATCCTCTTGATTTCGAACCTAATTTCACCAACGATTTCCCCCAATTTTTAGGGTTCTTTGGTTAGTTTCCCCAATCTCAACCATGGAAGATTACCATAATACCTTTGGTTTCTTGCATAATTTTGGCAATAACCTGCATAATACGCCAATCCCTATACACAAGCCCTCAAGAAATGGCCAAAAATTGACGTTTATGGCAGATTCTAGATGGTTGGGTTATCAGATTATGTTTTTGTTAAAATGGGGTTTCAAATTAGGGTTCTTGATAAAGGGAGAAGAAGATGACTAGGTTTCATCTATCTCACATGGCACCCACATGGCACCTACATGGCATCCACATAGGCATTTTTTGAAGTTGGTGACTGGCTAAGGGTTTAGCAGGTAAACTGCTACATACAATAAACCATTTTGAAAGTTTAGTACACACAATAACACATTTTGAAGTTTGATATACACAATAGAAATACGGGTATAGTTGGATACATTTTTGTGAAGATAATCAGTGTTATAGATTAAATCAGTTGCTAAATTTACTGTTGACCTCGTCTTTAATAGATTTAATAACTACTTTTAATATGCCATTTTACATAATTCCTTTCCATCCAGCATAAATTTATATATTTGTTACATTAATATCATACAATTTTAATATATAATATAGTCATATTGTTTTGGTAAAAAATTACACAATTTAATATCGTAAGATGTTGTGAGGCGAATCCGTCGAGAGAAAAGAATCTAGTTCGATAAATTGTGCGATGAAATAAATAAAGAGACAAGACAGTTGATGACGCAGGAAAAACCTCGAGGTCGAGGAAAAAACATGCGGCCGACTAAAAGGGTATAGTCGACGTTGCACTAAGTATCACCAATAAGGGGTGATGTCCTCGAGAATTACAGTGTGGGTAGTACGATTACAATGAAACGGAATGTAAATTACAAAGAGTAGTATATAAATTGTAGAGAGTATTTGTTGATTTCAAAGTAATCAGATGTCTTCAAATGATGTCTTCGACCTCCTTTTATAGCTGGTCAGAATGTAACAGTCGTCCCATAATTGTGCCTATAATGCAACGGCTATAACGGTAGCTAGATTCTTGTTCGTAACGGTCGAGCTTTTATGGAGATCGTATCTTGGTCTTTATCGGTTATTTGATCTTCGATATCCGTTGCTAATCTGTTACAAAGAATTATACTTAAGATTTATTTAACCGTTAGTATAATATCGTATGTTTTCAGGTCATCTCGTACGATATCTTGTATAAAGATCGTTCGATGATTTAACTACTATCGTTCGAGGGTACACGTATCTCATCTCAGGACCTTATCTTAATACAGGATTATCATCCTGAAAGATATCTTATGATTTTAAGTCGGTCGTTGTGTATCGTGTGATCGTAAATTTTCACCCAAACAGTTTGCCCCCGAGATTTAGAAAAATTTATTCTAAATATTTCTGAATCTCTTATTCTGCAAAATCAATCGTTAGTTTGGCTCTTAAATAATCAATTGTTAATGAACTTATTTCATTTAAATCTGAACGAATATGGAACGGTTTAAGTGACGTCGTCATGGTGACGTCGAGATGACAGTTGTCGTCTCAACGGTTTGATCTGGACGCGTGTTGATGTTCGATTGGACCTGCATTACTTGAAGAGAAATTCAGTTTCTATATATAAACTGATTTTAATACGAAATTAAACACAATTTATCCCCAAATTACTTGTGCAAATCGAATCCAAAATCAATCCTTTATTTTCGGCAAGGATTTAGTCGACTTTCAATATAAGGTATTCTCTTTTCTTTCTGATTTTCATGCGTTTAAAGATTAAGGCTGATAAGAACCCTAGGAATTTCGATTTGCTTCGTTTCGTTCGTCTTAGAAATAGCTTAGGCCTTTTAGAGTTTTTCGAATCAATGGAGGTTAGGAGTGCTATTAAGGATTCCGTAGAGGTTTTAGCCCTTAGAAGGTTATCTGGGATGCCTGATGATGCTATCTTAGAGGTTGCGGGTGAGATTAGGCATGCGGATGCTCCGGCGGGTTTCTTTGCTCTCTTTGAATACCCGTTTAAGATAGGTTTCAAGTGGCCTTTCAGTCCTTTGTCTCGAGCCTTTATGACTCGTTTCAATCTTTCCCCTGGTCAACTGATGCCCCAATTCTGGAGGGTTATTCAAGTGATCGAACGAGTAACGAAGGACTGGGGTCGTCATGCGTTCACTGTTAATGATCTTCTTACAGCGTATTCTGTGAAACCGACGGATTACTATCGTTATGGTTTATTTCCAAAGGGTAGACGGGATGCCATGTTAGTACATGGTACTCAAGTGCACGATCGTGGGTGGAAGTCACGATATGTATTCGTACGATCTTCTTCGGTTTTGGGTGAAGGTGGATGGGTCGCGCCAGAGTGGAATTCTTTAAGGTATAGGCGTATTTTAAACGTTCGTCCCTGTTATTTTTGTTTCGTTCATCTAATCGTTTGAATGTTCTTTTGCAGAAATTGATTTTTCATTCGAGGCTACTGAAGAATCGAAGGCCGCAGTTGAACGATTCTTATCGTATAGTATTGGTGAACGATTTTATTCCACTCAAAAGGCGAAGGAGATCGTGATAGAGAGTGAAGAGGAAGTTACGCAAACGGATCCTGAAGTTCAAGTGATCTCAGAGGAAGAGATGGAAGGTAGATCGTACGTTTAATATATATCGTACGATAATGCTTTGTTATTTGTTTCTTACATATGTTTTACTTTTGTAGGATCATCGAAGAAACCGTCGAGAAGGGCAGAACAACTGGAAGCTGCTAGGAGAGCGACTTTGAAGAAGAAAGAGATGGTTGGAGGTGAGCCTCCAGCGAAACGTACGAGGTCCACGTCTGAGGTCCCTGATCTATCGCATGAAGCCAAACGAAAGGCGGATGATGTGATCCATGCTTCCCCAATTAGCTCTGCACCTCCGGAGGATCAATCGAAGGGGGTTAAGGCGGCAAAGACTCCTGGCAAGCAGCCAAAGAAGACTTCTTTCGACGTAGGATCGTCGTCTCTGAACATAACCCTCCCGAAGGGTTTTCTTGAAGATGACGTCCCGAGGAAGGAAGACATTTTTCCTGCCATCGAACAATTCTTGCTACCCTCGCAAAAGGAGCAATTTGCGAGGCAGAGGTTTGAGGAGATTGATGCGGCAGCTGTGGGTCTCTCTTTTTTGGTGAGTATCTTTTATCGTACGATCAGATTACTTTAGTATCGTATGATTGATGAAATTTGTTTTTGTTCTTTCAGGGCTTTCAAGCGAGTCTTGGTCTTCATTCTCGAATGGAGACCATAAAGAACGATATGCGTGAAAAGATGGCGAGCGAGAGGGCTGCCTTGAAGGAAGCGGACAAGGCAAAGGAAAAGGTTTTCAAGCTTACGTCCGACCTGGAGGCTAAGCAGGTCAAGATTGACGACCTGGAGGCGAAGCTTGAAGAGGTCGAGCGTATGAGGGACGAGCAACGAGCTCGTATGAGAATCGTCCTTGATCGCACGTCCAAATTGTAAGAGGAGCTGAAGGCAGTTCAGCTAGAAAAGGCGTCGAGGGAGGAGGCCTTAACGTCCGAGATCCAAGACTTGAAAGACGAGGCGGCGTTAATAAGGGTTGTGGCTCGTGCGGCCCTTATGCATCGTGTGATAGCTGGAACCCTTACCGTCGGGATCGCCAAGGAAGAGGTGGAGGCGTTCCGTGAACGGGATCTGAGGACCTCCTTGATGCCGATGATCTCAAGGATCTGGATGAAGAAGTTGGAGAGAAGCCTGTTGAGGTTGCTGAAGTTGGGGAGGAGACTCAAGATGAAATGGTCTCTGGATCCACTCCAGCGATCTTGACTACTGAAGAAATCCCTTCCCAGATCGTTGGATTTGCAGAAGGTGTAAGTATGGAGGCATCGGGCGGTGATGCAGGGATCGTAGGATCAGACCTTCCTCCTAGTAGTTAATTTCATTTGTAATCGTACGATATTTCATTTAAGTACTCTTTATTTGTTTAAGTACTGCTTGTTTTGAAATGAATGGATTTAGTTTTATCGTACTTGTTGACTTGTGTTTTAGAACTTTTTGTTCTTTTAGAAACGTTTCTTTACTTTGCATCGTGCGACTGGCGTTTTGTCTTGCGCGCGTGCGTATAATTTTCAAATAATTGATCGTACGTTATAAGCTTTAATTATTCGTGCGATAACTTGCGAGATTCGTGCGATACTTGCGATAATCGTGCGATACCTGCGACAAGAAAAGAATGGCTAAGGGGTGGCCGTTGGTTTGACCAACGGCGCTCCGACGCCCAAGTCAGTAATTGTTTGCAATAAGATAATAATAAAAAATGAAAAAGGTTTAGAAGTAGTACCTCTTAAGATGTGTTGCATTCCAACTTCGTGGAATTTCCTTACCTTCGATGGTTGTAAGCTTGTATGCACCATTCCCAATAATCTTAGAGATTATATAAGGTCCTTCCCATTTGATGGAAAGTTTTCCAGCGTTTAGCTCTTGAGTATTCTGAAATACCTGTCGTAGGACGTAATCGCCTACTTGAAAGATTTTTGCCTTTACTTTTTTGTTGAAATGTCGTTCGACCATGGCTTTTTGTAATGCCATTCTTTGGAATGCTTTTTCTCTAAGTTCTTCCAATGCATCTAGATCGTAATATAGGTCTATTACGTTTTGTTCCATCGTACGATGCCCTGCGATTGGAAGTTGAGATTCGATCGGTAGTACTGCTTCACATCCATAAACGAGGGAGAAAGGTGTTTGTCCCGTTGAAGTCCTTGGAGTCGTACGATTTGCCCATAAGACCGAAGGTAATTCTTCGACCCATTTCCCCTTTGCCTCCTTTAGTCTTTTTCGAATCGAATTAATGATGACTTTGTTACTAGATTCTGCGAGACCATTGGATTGAGGGTATCTTGGCGTCGAAGTAATTAACCTAATTCCACGTTCATCGCAAAACTTACGGGTCTTTTCACTTATGAATTGCGAACCATTATCGCACATGATCTCCGATGGTACTCCAAACCTATATATAATGTTAGTTTGAATAAAGGAAATAACTTCTTTATCTCTTACCTGGTAAAAAGCAGCAGCTTCGATCCATTTGGAAAAATAATCAGTGAGAACAAGTAAGAAAACTTTCTGTCCTGGAGTAGGAGGTAACTTTCCTACGATGTCCATTCCCCATCGCATAAATGGCCATGGGATTAGGACAGAATGCAGGGGTTCGGAAGGTAAGTGAGACGTACCTGAATGTCTCTGACAGGCGTCGCATCTTTGTACGTACCTCATAGCATCTTCTCGAAGAGTAGGCCAATAATAGCCTTGTCGTGAGATTCTATTCGCAAGACTTCGTCCTCCAGAATGGTTTCCACATTCTCCATCATGCATTTCTTGTAGGATCTGATTCATGTGCTCCTTACTTGTTATACATCGTAGGATTAGTCCAGATGTGGATCTACGATATATTTTTCCCTCAAAGATTGTATATCGTGAGGCTTTCAATCTGGTTTTTCTTGCTTCCATCTTATCATCAGGAAGTCTATCATATTTGAGATAGTTCCATATATCGAGCGACCAGTTGTAAACTTCTTCAATCATCTGTACTTTTTCTTTTGCTTCGATGGAAGATGTCATAAGATGAATTATTGGAATGCTGTCCAAAGTAGGTTCACTGAATGCAGACCCCATGTTAGCTAGAGCATCAGCTTGAACGTTTAAATCTCGTGGGATTTGTTCTATCGTGAATTCTTCGAATCGTGCGATGCTATCTTTAACGATCTTGAGATATGTCATCATTTTCGAATCTTTTGCTTGAAAGTCGCCATTAACTTGATTCACCACTAGTAATGAATCGCTTCGTACATGCACGCGTCGTGCCCCCGAGTTGTAAGCTATATCCAATCCAGCGATCAAAGCTTCGTACTCTGCTTCGTTGTTGGTAGTTTTAAATTCACACCTTATCGAGTATACCATGTTCCCCCCGTGTGATGATTTCAAGACAACTCCTAATCCTGATCCTCGTATGTTGGAGGATCCGTCGACATGTAAAGTCCAAAGCTGGTTGTCTTGGATCATCACATTGTTGATCTCATCGTGCGATGGTTGCTCTATTCCTGGACTGAATTCTGCTACAAAATCTGCCAGTGCTTGCGAGTTTATTGCTGTCCTAGATTTGTACGTCAGATCGAATCCACTGAGATAGATGCTCCATTTAGCTAACCGTCCCGTAAGTTCAGGCTTACGAAGCACCGTCTTGAGAGGATAGTTAGTTACGACAATTATATGGTGTGACTCAAAATAATGTCTTAACTTTTTAGCCGCTGTCACGAGACCCAAGAGTAGTTTCTCCATTGATGTATATCTGGTCTCGGCATTGAGAAAGGATTTACTTACATAGTAAATCGGATGTTGTTGCTGATCATCTTCTCGCACGAGGACTGCGCTAACTGCGTTATTGCTAACAGCTAAGTATAACTGTAAACTTTCACCTTCGATTGGTTTTGTCAATAACGGAGGAGAGGCCATATATTGTTTTAAATCTTGTAGTGCTTTTTCATGCGCCTCTGTCCAGTTGAAACCTTGATTCTTGCGTAATACATTATAGAAAAGATGACACTTGTCAGACGATCGTGAGATAAACCTGTTTAATGCCGCTACTCGTCCAGTAAGCTTCTGTACTTCTTTCACGTTCCTTGGAGATTGTATCTCTGTTATGGCTTTGATCTGTTCTGGACTTGCCTCTATTCCACGTTGGGTGACCATATATCCAAGGAACTTCCCAGCACGTACTCCGAAAGAACATTTCGTTGGATTAAGCTTCATCTTGTATTGTCGTAGGATATCGAATGATTGCTTTAAATGATGTATATGATCGTGCGATCGTTCATACTTTACTAGCATATCATCGATATAGACTTCCATCGTACGACCGAGGTGTTCCTTGAACATCATGTTTACGAGTCTTTGATACGTTGATCCAGCGTTCTTGAGACCAAAAGGCATCACCTTGTAGCAGTATATTCCTTTGTCTGTCATGAAGGCTGTCTTCTCTTGATCGTCCGTGTGCATCAGGATTTGGTTGTATCCGGAATAAACGTCCATGAATGTGAGTAATTCATGTCCTGCCGTTGCATCTACCATTGCATCGATGTGAGGTAGTGGAAATGGGTCTTTCGGACATGCTTTGTTTAGATCTGTAGAGTCGATACAGACTCGCCACTTCCCATTCTTCTTTTGTACGACCACCATGTTTGCTAGCCAATCTGGATATTTTACTTCCCTGATCTTCCCTGTTTTTAGCAAGTTATCAACCTCGTCGTTAATAACTTTGTTGCGTTCTGGTGCAAACTTGCGTCTTTTTTGTTTCACAGGTTTGAAAGTTGGATCCACGTTTAGCTTGTGAGAGATAATGTCAGGATCAATTCCAACCATGTCTTCGTGCGACCATGCGAAGCAATCTGAGTGTTCCTGCAAAAAAGATATTATTTCGCTTTTTATATCAGGGGTTAGTGTTGCTCCCACGAAGACTTTTCGATCAGGATGTTTTGGATCTAGCACGACTTCTTCAAGTTGAAGGTCATCGTACGATCGTACTCCATCCTTGCTCTGTAATTGCTAGATATCCTGGGGTTTAGTCTTCATCGTGATCTTGTAGCATTCACGAGCGATCTTCTTTTCACTGATAATTTCTTGTACGCCCCAAGGAGATGGAAATTTAATCTTTTGATGATAGGTTGATGGTACGGCCTTCATATCATGGATCCAGGGTCTTCCGAGTATCGCATTGTATGCTGACGGACAATCTATGACATTGAATTTAGTTTGCTTGTTGATTCCTTTAGCGAAGACTGGCAGCACTATTTCTCCAAGGGTATTCGTCGCTTCTCCATTGAATCCCACTAATGTGGTAGTTCGTCGTACGATATTGGATTTGTCGATGCCCATGATCTTGAGAGTATCTGAGAATATAACATTGGCCGAGCTACCTCCATCAACCAATACTCTCTTGGTCAAACAGTTTCCAATGGTTAACTGTATGACTAGAGCATCATGGTGTTTTTGGTTAACGCCCGAGAGATCGTCTTGATCGAACGTCAACTTTGCTGTATCGAGTTCTCTTTCAGCTGCAGTCTTGGATTCTTCAGGGACAGGGAATCCTTCGGGTCCTTCTCGTGCGTGTCGTTTTGCCGCGGAATATGTCAAGCCACATACTTCTGATCCACCAGTGATGCAATTGACCACTTTGGTATGGATCGGAGATGCTGGTCTTTTTGCTTCATCGCTGATAATACCTTTCAGGTGCCCGTTCGTTTTGAGGTAAGCAATCTCCTTTTTGAGGCTGATGCATTCGTCCGTCGTGTGCCCATGATCACCATGGACTTCGCACCATTTAGTTTGATCCTTGTCTTTGCTGGGATTATCGGGTTTCTTGGGCCATCGTACGTTTGCATCGATCTTCCGTAGAGAATCCACCAATTCTTTGGATGTACCTGCAAAATTGTAAGTAGATAAATCGGGATATCTAGTTCTTCCTATACCTTTGTTCGAACGAGCTTTGGATTCCTGTCGAGAGTTTCCAATTTTATTCACTCTCTTCTGTGCGCCCAGATTTTTCTTTTCGTTCGAATGCTTCCGTCTGAAGATGGCGTCGTCTTCGATTCTCATATGGGCTAACGTTCGAGCTCGTACGTCATCGAAGTTCTCCGGTGGATATTTTGTGAGATCTGTGTATAATTTCGAAGAATTATCGAGCGCGCGCTTGTATGCTTCAATTGCGGTTTTTATGTCGCAATTCTTGACTTCGATCATTTCTGCATTAAACCTGTTAAAATAATCACGTATCGTTTCTCCAGTTTTTTGTACGACATAGTACAGATCACTTGTTTGCTTCTCCATCTTGCGACTACTCGCGAACTGTCGAGTGAATTGATTTACCAATTCATCGAATGATTCGATACTTTTTGGCTTTAAGTTGATAAGCCATTGTAGCGCGGCTCCTGTAAGAGTAGATCCGAAGCTTTTACACATGCATGCCTCCTGATATTGGGATGGGATCGAAGCAGTCCACATAAGCTGTTTGTATTGTGCGACATGTTCCACTGGATCTGTTATCCCTGAGTACTTGGTTGTAAAGGCGGGAATGTTGTATTTCTTTGGTATATCCATGAGAGCGATTTCGTCGACGTAAGGTGAAGCTTGGAATCCTGTTTAGGTTCGACTTCAACAGGTACGGCTGCTCCAGGAAGTTTTGCGAGCAATGCGAGCATTGCTTTGTTTTGCTCTTCTAACATCTTTAATCGTACGTCCATGAGGTTTTCAGTAGGTATTACTCCAACAGTTTCTTGATGGTTGGGTTGAATTGGGATATGAGTTATAGTAGTATTTACTGTTGGTATATGCGGTATTGATTCTGGGATTGAATAGAAAGGTCGAGGTACACCATGAGGTTGAGCGTAGGTAAATGCAGGAGGTGGTCCTGATGGAAGAGGAGGAAAAATAGGTTGAGAGTTGTTATTTTGAGGTGGACGTAGGTGGTTTTGGGATGTTTGAGGCATTAATGGTATTTGAGATGCTTGAGGCATTGGAGGCGCTTGTGGTGCTCTAAATTGATTCTGTTGAAAGAGAGGTGGTCTCGGGAGAGGTAATGATATCGCGGGATTGGTTTGAGTAGTTTGGGGGTTCAGAGCTCGTAGTCGTGCGATTTCCCCATTGGCTTCCATGTTTTGATTAGCCAACTGCTGAATTTGTTGTTGAGGGGCTGCTAGTTGTTGTTGCATAGTTGGTTGGAAGTTGTTCTCCATAATCCTGCAATGAATACTCAAGGAAACTTGAAAAATTTGATTAGAAAGCGGACGTTTTATCAAACGAGATTTTCTCAGATGGGGGCCCCACGGTGGGCGCCAAATTGTTTTGGTAAAAAATTACACAATTTAATATCGTAAGATGTTGTGAGGCGAATCCGTCGAGAGAAAAGAATCTAGTTCGATAAATCGTGCGATGAAATAAATAAAGAGACAAGACAGTTGATGACCCAGGAAAAACCTCGAGGTCGAGGAAAAAACCTGCGGCCGACTAAAAGGGTATAGTCGACGTTGCACTAAGTATCACCAATAAGTGGTGATGTCCTCGAGAATTACAGTGTGGGTCGTACGATTACAATGAAACGGAATTTAAATTACAAAGAGTAGTATATAAATTGTAGAGAGTATTTGTTGATTTCAAAGTAATCAGATGTCTTCAAATGATGTCTTCGACCTCCTTTTATAGCTGGTCAGAATGTAACAGTCGTCCCATAATTGTGCCTTTAATGCAACGGCTATAACGGTAGCTAGATTCTCGTTCGTAACGGTCGAGCTTTTATGGAGATCGTATCTTGGTCTTTATCGGTTATTTGATCTTCGATATCCGTTGCTAATCTGTTACAAAGAATTATACTTAAGATTTATTTAACCGTTAGTATAATATCGTATGTTTTCAGGTCATCTCGTACGATATCTTGTATAAAGATCGTTCGATGATTTAACTACTATCGTTCGAGGGTACACGTATCTCATCTCAGGACCTTATCTTAATACAGGATTATCATCCTGAAAGATATCTTATGATTTTAAGTCGGTCGTCGTGTATCGTGTGATCGTAAATTTTCACCCAAACACATATGTTAATATATATATATATATATATATTTATAAAGGATATATATAAATATGATATATTTCTAGTACACCCTTGTACATTGGTACAATCAATACAAGTATACAACCACAAATCTTGACTTCTTGACCATCCAATATTAGATTTTCCTTTTGCTTGTTTTTAACTAGTTGATAAGCCCGGGCTTCGCACCGGGTTCATGAATAATAGTTACCGATGCTTTAACATATTTCAGTCAATATACTATATATGATTAAAACGTAAAACGAAATATAGAAAACTAAAAGATATAAAGTGAATAAATATTAAAGGTTTAGGAGGCTAATATGTAAGTTTAAAGGTGTGTATAGGATTCTGGTCGGTTGGAGCGTATATATATCGTATATAATAAAATAAATACATGAAAAAATATTCAATATTAGGCTCATTTCGATCTTATCGACAATACGATTATAATGGTGCAGTTTGTTAACATTAAAACGTATTTTTAACATATTTTAGATCGTATCGACAATACGATTATAATGGCGTAATTTGTTAAAATTAAAACGTATTTTTTTAACATGTTCCAACCAATATACGATATATGAGTAAAACGTAAAATGAAATATAGAAAAGTAAAGGTATAAAGTGAATAAATATTATAAGTTTAGGGCACTAATATATGAATTTGAAAATGAGTATAGTATTTGGGTCGGTTGGAGCTTATATATAGTATATAATAAAATAGATATATCAAAAAATATTCAATATTAGGCTCATTTCGATCTTATCGACGATGTTTGGGTAAAAATCCACGATCGCACGACGACCGACTATAATCGTAAGATATCTTTCAGGATAATAATCCTGTATTAAGATAAGGTCCTGAGATAAACCTAATAATACCCTTGAACAAATGTGATAATCGGTCGAACAAGTCTAACGATCAGTCGAACGACATTTCTATATAAGACGTATGACATATCACTAACGGTAACCTCTATCGGGAGTTTTCTTATTAATTACAGGAGATCGTCAGTTACCGGATATCTCGCCTTCAGTTAAAGACCTGGTCCAAGATCATTTAAAGACAATCAAGACAAATATTTAATCTCATTCAATGCGACGTCCGTTGAAGACATTAAATGCACGACCGTTACAAAAGAGCCTATATAAAGCAACGAGGACAACACTTGAAGGGGACGAGGCAACTCTCGAAGCAACAATCATAGTCTTCCTAGCATAAAGTTATACATCGTTTGTAATTTACGTTCGATTGCACACATATTTCCATTGTAATCGTACGACACTCCTTGTAATCTTGAAGGATATCACCCCTGCTTGGTGACCATAGTGCATTGCCGACCGTTCATCAGTCGACTGCAGGTTTTTTTCCTCCTTCGAGAGGTTTTCCTACGTCATCAAATTGATTGTGTTTATTTATCTTTTATCGCACTTATTATCGACTTTAATTCCTTTCTCTCGACGGTCTAGACTCACAAATTTCATACGACAATTGACTGGTGTAATTTTTTATATAAACAGTTTGGCGCCCACCGTGGGGCTCCGTTTTGAGAAAAATTTCATTCGGTGAAAAGTGCACCTTAGTACTAATATTTTTCATCGAGTTTCTTTGAGATATCTTTGCAGGACAATGGATAACGCATTTTTGACATCTCTACAATAGCAATTGCAGCAAGCCAATCAACAAATTCAGCAATTAACCAATCAAACTATGCAAGCTAATGAGGAAATCCAACGACTCCGAGCTTCGCATGTTCCATCGATGCCTATTCATCCTCCTTATCCACCTCAACACCTAAGACCACCACTTCGTCCTCAATTCCTTACTTCAGTACCTTTACCAGCTGCAAACAATCAGCAAAACTACGTACGACCATCTATGCCTCAAGGCCCACCCGCATTCACATTCGGTCCTTTTAACAACATTTCGCAACAAAATCCCATCCCTGGACATATACCAACAATCGCCAGCTCCACGATTCATACCACGATCCCACCAAATACTGGAACTACTTCCGGTTTTATTCCAATAACTCCAACGACCGCCGAAGATCCATTAAACGTACGACTGAAATCCTTGGAAGAACAAAATCAGAATATGTTTGCATTGCTTGCAAAATTACCTGGCGCAGCAGTACCCGTCGAAGTTAAACCTAAAACCGGATTCCAAGCTTCACCATTTGTCGATGAAATTGCTCTTGTCGACGTACCCAAGAAATACAGTATCCCGCCCTTTGCAACGAAATATTCTGGAATCACTGATCCGGTCGAACATGTCGCGCAATACAAGAAACTTATGTGGACAATTCCTATACCAGCATTATATCAAGAAGTGTGCATGTGCAAAAGTTTTGGATCGACTCTGACAGGAGCAGCGTTACAATGGCTTATCAACTTAAAGCCAAAAAGTATTGGATCCTTCGCAGAATTGGTAAACCAATTCACCCGACAGTTCGCCAGCAGTCGTAAGATGGAGAAACAGACTAGCGATCTGTACTACGTCGTACAAAAATCAGGAGAAAAAATCTGTGACTACTTTAACATATTCAATGCTGCTATGATCGAAGTAAAGAACTGCGATGTGAAAACTGCAATTGAGGCATACAAACGTGGGCTGGATGATTCCTCTGGATTATATCTGGAACTTACGAAATATCCACCAGAAAACTTCGACGACGTACGAGCTAGAACATTAGCTTTCATGAGGATAGAAGACGACGCTCTCTTTCGACGAAAGCATTCAAATGGAGAAGAAACCTCTTAGTGCACAAAAGCATGACTTTAAGCACAAAAGAGTAAACAAGATCGGAAATCCTCGATATGAATCGAAAGCTCGACCGAATAAAGGTACGACTAAAATTCGTTATCCAGAATTGTCTACTTACAATTTTGCAGGTACATCGAAGGATTTGGTGGATTCACTACGAAAGATTGATGCAAACGTACGATGGCCAAAGAAATCCAAAAATCCCAGCAAAGACAAAGATCAAAACAAATGGTGTGATTTCCATGAAGACCATGGTCATACGACAGACGAATGCATCAGTCTTAAGAAGAAGGTTTCGTATCTAAGATTGAAGGGACATCTTAAAGGCGTCATCCCCGATGAACAAGGAAGACCAACATCTCCAGCTCATACTAAAGTCGTAAATTGCATCACTGGAGGATCAGAAGTATGCGTTCTTACATATTCCGCAGCTAAAAGATACGTACGAGAAGGGCCAGACGAACACCCTATCCCCGATGAAGCCAAATCGAAGGCTGAAAAAGAACTCGATGCAATGATAATAACATTCGACCAAGATGATACTCAGGGGGTCCACCAGAAACATCATGACTTTCTAGTCATCCAGTTGACAATCGGAAACTGTTTGACTAAGAGAATATTGATCGATGGAGGTAGCTCTGCTAACGTTATTTTTGCAGATACTCTTAAAGTCATGGGAATCGAACGTTCTGAGATCGTACGACGAAGCACTACCCTGATTGGATTCAACGGAGATTCGTTGAACACTCTCGGAGAAAACATCTTACATGTCTTCGCCAACGGAATCAACAAGCAAACAAAGTTCAATGTTATAGACTGCCAGTCGGCCTATATTGCTATTCTTGGAAGACCTTGGATCCACGAGATGAAAGCAATACCTTCGACGTACCATCAAAAGATCAAGTTTCCTTCT
Source organism: Centaurea solstitialis (assembly GCA_030169165.1). Taxonomy (NCBI): domain Eukaryota; kingdom Viridiplantae; phylum Streptophyta; class Magnoliopsida; order Asterales; family Asteraceae; genus Centaurea; species Centaurea solstitialis. Next base: position 47,675,274 of record CM058041.1, on the reverse strand, counting down.
CCCTAGGAATTCAAGAAATTGTCAGTGAAAAGAAAATCGCCAGAAAATGTTACAAAATCACGATGAAGACAAAGTCGCAGGACATCTAGCAATTACAGAGCCAGGATGGAAAGCGGTCGAACGATGATCTTCGATTAGAGGAAATCGTGCTCAATCCTGAACATCCTGATCGAAAAGTCTTCGTAGGAGCATCGCTCCCCCCTGACATAAAAAATACGATTATATCTTTTTTACAGGAACATTCAGATTGTTTTGCTTGGTCGCACGAAGACATGGTTGGGATAGATCCTAACGTTATATCACACAAGCTGAACGTAGACCCTACTTTCAAGCCAATAAAGCAGAAACGTCATAAGTTCGCACCTGAGCGCAAAAATGTGATCAATGACGAAGTCTACAATTTACTCAAAACTGGCAAGATCAGAGAAGTCAAATATCCAGATTGGTTGGCCAACGTGGTCGTCGTACAAAAGAAAAATGTGAAATGGCGAGTTTGTATCGACTTCACAGATTTGAACAAAGCTTGCCCAAAAGATCCTTTTTTGCTACCTCACATTGACGCAATGGTAAACGCGACGGCAGGACATGAATTGCTCACATTCATGGACGCATATTCTGTTAGTAATTATGTGCAGAAGTTGACAAACCAGACTACACATCCAATGTTATAAGACACTTGAGGGTCACACTTGTGAGGCCTGTAAAACGAACAAGTAAAATAACTCCAGTATAGAGAGAAAAGATTTATAATAGTCAATTATAAATCTATTGGGTGTTTTCTGTAAGAAACTCCAAAGTTAAAGGTTTCTATTATTAATTAAACAGGGATTATATATTTATTAGTTAAATAAATATATAACTGGTTTTAATTAATATTTGTTATATATGGTAATTATCCTGACTAATATATTAGTTGTATATATGGAAATAATCTTTCTTGGTGAAGAAGAAAGAATTATATATGGATAATTATATATGGAAATAATCTTTCTTAGTGGAAAAGAAAGAATTATTTATGGATAATTACTGGAAAAAGGAAACAGAATATGATACAGATACTGTTTGTATCAGTATAAATATTCGGTCAAGGCAAACCTTTTTTCATTCATTCATTGATTCCAATAATCAATTCCCACAACCATAGAAACCTAGAATCTCTCTCTCTCTCTCTCTCTCTCCCTCGTAATCGACGCCAACAATCAAGCCGAAGGAAGTTCGGAGTTTGTTCGGGTGTTCGGGAATTCGGAGTTGTTGATCGGCTAGAAGATCCGTTCGTAAGGTTCATCACGGGTGGATCAAGCTCAAGCAATTCAGGTAAGCTTTCTAAACCCCGGATTATATGATTGTTTAGATAAACAATAAAAGATCATGTGCTTTCGGGTTTTTACACAATTATGCTTCCGCTGATCAAACCAGTTTGGTTTGATGTTCGAATTAACAGTTTGTTTTTCGAACCGTGACTCGTACCAGTTTGGTCCGAGGTCCACCAAAAACCCATCAGTGGTATCAGAGCCATTGGTTTTTCTTATTGTTTATCTCGTTTCTGTTTGTATAAAGTTTTAATCTTTATCAGTTTATGTGTAAAGATTAAACCTTTATCTGTTTGTATAAAAGTTTTAATCTTTATCAGTTTATGTGTAAAGATTAAACCTTTATCTGTTTTAGATTTTATCTGTTTGCATAAAATTGCTTTATCTGATAATTGTTTTAGATCCGTTAAAAATTGTTTTGGTAAAGATTTAATTTTTATCAGTTTGATGATTATCAGTTTCGTATAAAAATCTAATCTTTATCAGTTTGGTAAAGATTTAATTTTTATCAGTTTGATGATTATCAGTTTCGTATAAAAATCTAATCTTTATCAGTTTGGTAAGGATTTAATTTTTATCAGTTTGATGATTATCAGTTTCGTATAAAAATCTAATCTTTATCAGTTTGGTAAAGATTTAATTTTTATCAGTTTGATGATTATCAGTTTCATATAAAAATCTAATCTTTATCAGTTTAGATAAAGATTTAAATTTTATCAGTTTTAATCTTTATCAGTTTAGATAATTTTTATCTTTATATGTTTAGATAATCTCGTCAAAAAAATTAAAACATGAAAACGGTAGTGTGATTGGTGGCGGAACGGTGGAACACCGCAACCATCCCACCGATCATCAGTCAAACCACCACGACCGCCAGGCGGCGGCCGAACCGCTAAGCGGTGGCCGGATCCGCACGGTACCGAGCCGTGGCCAACCACCAGTTTGGTGGTGGCCGTGAACGGCGAAACCGCGAACCGCGGTCAACGTCAAGGCCGCACCACCAGCGTGGTGGTGGCCGGCGAATTTTGATGTGGCGATTGAGTCACTGCGGTGGCCGATGGACGGAACCGCACTAGGCAGTGAACAACGGCGGCGGGACGGCGGCAGTAGCCAACCGAACCGCTAAGCGGTGGCTGAACCACCACCAGGCCGTAGCCGCAATCGATGGCTGAACCACGGCTGAGCCGTGGTCAAGCCAAGCCGATGCCAAGGCAAGCCCGCACCACCAGTTTGGTAGTGGCCGGCGGCTTTTGATCGCCCACCGTGACGATTGGTGACGGCGGTAGCCGTGTGTCGCGATCACGGTGATGATCGATGGCGTTGAATGATGGCGGTGGTGGGTTGTTGATCGCCGGCGATGGCAGTGATGACTGACTGTCGCTGCTATCGTGAGACCACGGCAACGGTGGCGGCCGATTGCCGCTGCCGTTGCTGGTGGTGATCGTGTATCGTGTTTTTGGGCTTTTCGCTCGAATTGGGCCGAATGTTGTTAGGCCCAAAACCCTGAAATTTTGGACCCAGTTTTGAGGCCCAAAAAAGGGTTTATTGGTTTTAGGCTTTTTATCCAAATTAATTTTTATTCTAGTAAGTTTATTATCTTATAAAAATGTTTTAAGGGATTTTAATTATCCCTGTGTTAATCAAACCAGTTATTTGACCTGGTTCTGGTCAAATGGGCCGGATGTCATGTTTGACCAGTTGGTCGAACCACGACACAGTTTTTAGGCCAGTATTTAATATTCCGACCAGTTGGTCCGGAATGTCCGGTTTGATATGTTTTTGGATAAAAGCGAGTATTTTAGAAAAATTGGTTGTGTTTTATGAAATAAGATTTATAGTATATAAATCTTGGAGATTTTATAAAAGATCAATTTTCAGACTTAAAATATCAGTTTTGGTTTATAAAACAGTTTGTTTTTATAAATCAGTTAAAACCGTGGTTTATGATAAACAGAATAATTTTAACGGATCTAGGATTGTTTAATGCTTTATTGCTCTATAAAACTTGCGTGGTTAAATGTTAATACATACATCAGCTTAGTATATATATATATATATAGTAATTATAGAGATTGCCAATTTAGACACTTAATCTATTTGGAGAAACCTGGGTGCCACTTTCGACCCCGGTAACTTGCAAAATGACCTTTAGGATAGATGTTTCTTTTTCTTTTCCCGGAGTTCCGTCAAGAGATGCCGAGGCGAGTGGGAGCTACGCAAGGAGATCGGAGCCACGCGGGGAAAATGGAAGAAAATAGTTTTAGGACAATTTTGGTCCTTTAGGAATTAATTGGCAAATCAATAATTGCTTGTTGTTGTTTCTTTAACTGCATGATTGTGATTATTATGCTTGCTCGTGATTATTGATATTACATGCTGAGGTTTTATCAAATGTTTTTAAAATTAGGTCTTATTTTATAAAACTAGTTATATCACGAGGTTGGTTTTAAAAACCTAAAATTACCATTTTATGAACATTTTTAGATGGTAAAATTATTTTAAAACCATTATAAGATTGTTTTCTTATAAGAGGCATGCTTTTAAAACAGCTAGTTTTATTAGCAAGTAAGTTTTAGAACAGTTAGTTTTAAACATCGGTTGTTTCTTAAAACAGTTAGTTTTAGAACAACAAATGCCTTTAAGACAATCAGCTTTTAATAGCGATTTTAAAATACTGGAAATTTAAAGTTTTTCAAAAACTTAGTTAAAACCCATAAAATCATAGATCAGTAGTGCAACCCATTTGTGAACACCTTTGGCGTAAGGTACGTTGGAGCTCGAAGGAGTCGAACCTTTAGCACCCACGTTCAAACCCCAAACTGAAGGGGATGAAAAGACTCTGCGATATCGGGTGGTACCGACCAGAGTACATCCAGTTCAAAATGGTGAGATCTATTTTGGTAATTGTTACAATTCACCGGGTGGTACCGGGCCAAAGAGCACTAAGAGGGACTAAAACATGTACGGTTTTATCCGATGTCCCGAAAAGATCTAGGAGTCATGTCAGTTAGATATGATTGGTAAAAGTCCTTACCTACCGAAATAGTACGGGCCTGGTGGGGCGTGAGCAAACCGCGCATCAGGACGTATGAAATAAGGATCCTAGTCCGATAATTATCATTTTAGGGTTTATTGATATTTATTCGGAACCGTTTATTCAAAGGTACTAAAACCAAGTTTTTTAAATGTGTAGATGGCAAACACGGTTACCAACACCAATAACCTTTCTCTTCGCTCGATCCTAGAAAAGGACAAGCTCACTGGTCCAAATTTTCTCGACTGGGAGCGCAATCTCCAGATTGTGCTCAGGCACGAGAGAAAGTGGTATGTCCTAGAAGAACCTCTAGGTGAGGCCCCACCAGCAAATGCCAGTACGGCAATCAGAAATGCTTATCAAAAGCGTTCGGATGATTTGCTGGATGTTGGCTGCTTGATGCTTGCGACTATGAGCCCAGAACTACAAACAGGGCTCATGAACACTAATGCTTACGACATGATCCGCCAGTTGAGGGACATGTTTCAAACGCAAGCTCGCACAGAGCGTTATGATGCCACAAGGGCTCTAAACGCGTGCAAAATGGCCAAAGGGACCTCTGTCAGTGCCCACGTTATGAAAATGAAGAGGCTACTCGACCACCTAGAGAGGTTAGGTCACCCAGTTCCGTTGCAGTTGGCAACGGATACCATACTTAATTCATTGTCCGATGATTACAAGCAGTTTGTGATGAATTTTAATATGAACAACATGGAAAGGAGCATAGCTGAATTGCACTCCATGTTAAAAACTGCTGAACAAAGTATGGGGACGGGGGCCAAGACCAAAGATGTTCTGATGGTCAGGGATGGTGGAGTGAAGAAGAAAAGAGGGCAAAGGAACACCAGCAAGGGCAAGGACCAGGTTCAGGTCAGCCAGAGTGTACCAAAGGCCGTGGACAATAGAAAGGGCAAGGGCAAGGGCAAAAAGGGCAAAGTCAACAAAGCGAAGGCCGAGAATCGATGCTTTACGTGTCATGAGGTCGGACATTGGAGACACAATTGCCCGAAGCGTCATGAAACAGGTATAAACACCTAGGACGTTTTATGACTGCTTCAGTTTATCATTACTACTTGTTAGTTTACAAGTTAACTGACACCTAGAGCAAATGTATGATTGCAGGTGATCAGGAGAAATGAAGTGCCCGGGTCCTGAGGATCAGACAAGATTTCTTTTAGATATTATCAAGACATTTTATACTTATTTTAAGACATTTTATTTTGGATATTTTGAAATGTTGGTTGATTTAAATTTATGGATTTTGGTATTTTAAATTTAAAATTATTGTCTTGATTTATATATCTAATTTTATTTTGAATCTAAGTCAAGGTAGACTTGATTCAGTTTGTTGATCCTAGATATTGTCTACCACACTAACAAATATACTTCAAAATTTAGTAATTCGAAGTAATATATGAAAACTGTCAAAAACACACGAAGTACTATTTTATAGGAATGTGTTTTGGAATAAAACATTTACGAGTAATATGATTATAACAAGTATATTGTAGTCAAGTTCAAATTACTCATATGTTTTAAAAAGGGAATTTAGGATATTATCACAGATGACGTTGATAATATCAGTATTTATAAAACTAGTAAATTCCAAGTTTTGGAATTGGGATTTGATAAAAATCCAGTTAAGTTTTATGAATAGTAAAATTCAAGTTTATAGTATTAAACTTATTACTTAAAATAAAATTGACTAAATAGTCAAGTCTTGACTAAGTCAATGAAGTGTCAAATTTAAGTAATAATCAGTTTTCATAGAGGTTAGTGGGAGCCCAATTTATTCTCTATCTATGCTTCCGATAAAGAATAAAAGTTATATTATTGATTTGTATTTCTAGGAATTCATAATCCAGAGAGGATAAGAATTCATGAGAAATATGATCTATTCTTTTAAGTCAAAAAGGGTTAGATCAAGAGTTTCAAAGTCTCGAAACAATAAGGTCAAAGTTTTGACTTTAAGAAAATCAATAATTATATGTGTTGTAATAAAGATATTCAAGTATCTTTTTAGACCATCAAGTGTTGTAGAACACTAGAATAAATTTCCTGAAATTTACCAGCTTGGTAGATGGAAATTTTATCAGATTTCAGGAAGAAATCTTTATCTACACAGCAACTAAGGAAAGTTGCGGAGTTGACTTTACATATTTCAAGAAACTTGGAGTTATTCCAGTATCTCCAAGATTTAGGCAATATGGTAAAGAAAAGTCTAGTTTTTGTTTAAATGTGTTTGCAAAACAAAACTAGCAGAACCAAGTTAAAATATTATTTAATAACTTGCGTTGTTTTGGTTATTTCTTTGATTAGGATGGTAAACACTAATCGAAGGGTTTAAATTGAAGGAAGGTGATACTTCATTTAAACCAAGTATAAAGTACACATTGAATAGACACCGTAAAAGTAACTTGGAAGTGCTATTAATTTTGTTATTATTACAGAGTGGAATATGGACTATACAAAATTAGTTTCTTGGTTTCTTTTATACTTAGCATGTTTTTGATCCAGGAATAAAACTAGTCTAAGTTTTATTTGAAATTATCCGTGACAACTTATCAAGGTGGGAACCTGATAGGGTTTTAAAGTCATCGTGAGTTTTTGGGTAGTTATAAAACAGAGTGTTGAATAACAGCTACAAGCGATGTAGACCAAAAACTGCACGGATATTCGATAGAGCAGCGAATATCGGATGTGATCCGCTGGTTGAGATTACTTCATGGATTTTGTCATAAGTAAATCTCACAGTAGGTTGTCCTCAATACCTGAGGTATCTGGTTTGGAATCACGGGGACTACTGGATACTTAGTACGTTCTAACATCACACCGTAACAGGGTGGTCATACGGGGCGTAACTAGATTCAGCGGAAGTCGTGGTGACAAATGCAGATATGCAAGATGGGATTTGCACCTCTTCTATGAAGAGAGATATTTCCGGTCCCCTTGACTGACTACAAGAACTGATGAAGTGCATGGCCATGCCCAAACGAACTGATTTGTTCTTTGTCGTTTACCAATCAGTTGGAAGTCGGATAGTCATGAACATAATCTTGAGTATTCAGAGTTGACTGTATCCATGCTCATACTCAAAATTGAAATATCGTGTTGCAAAAGGAAAAGCCTAGTTATACCCGATTTATGAACAGTGTGTTTCATAAATGTCATTCTCTTTAAGGGACGTTTTATCACCTACCTGGGTATAAGAGTGCTTATAACCTGGTTAGCCTAAGTGCCTGTCTAGGGGCCTCCTTAGGTCCGTGTGGTCAAGCCGGTATTGCCAACTTGCACAAGTGGGAGTCTGTTAGTAATTATGTGCAGAAGTTGACAAACCAGACTACACATCCAATGTTATAAGACACTTGAGGGTCACACTTGTGAGGCCTGTAAAACGAACAAGTAAAATAACTCCAGTATAGAGAGAAAAGATTTATAATAGTCAATTATAAATCTATTGGGTGTTTTCTGTAAGAAACTCCAAAGTTAAAGGTTTCTATTATTAATTAAACAGGGATTATATATTTATTAGTTAAATAAATATATAACTGGTTTTAATTAATATTTGTTATATATGGTAATTATCCTGACTAATATATTAGTTGTATATATGGAAATAATCTTTCTTGGTGAAGAAGAAAGAATTATATATGGATAATTATATATGGAAATAATCTTTCTTAGTGGAAAAGAAAGAATTATTTATGGATAATTACTGGAAAAAGGAAACAGAATATGATACAGATACTGTTTGTATCAGTATAAATATTCGGTCAAGGCAAACCTTTTTTCATTCATTCATTGATTCCAATAATCAATTCCCACAACCATAGAAACCTAGAATCTCTCTCTCTCTCTCTCTCTCTCCCTCGTAATCGACGCCAACAATCAAGCCGAAGGAAGTTCGGAGTTTGTTCGGGTGTTCGGGAATTCGGAGTTGTTGATCGGCTAGAAGATCCGTTCGTAAGGTTCATCACGGGTGGATCAAGCTCAAGCAATTCAGGTAAGCTTTCTAAACCCCGGATTATATGATTGTTTAGATAAACAATAAAAGATCATGTGCTTTCGGGTTTTTACACAATTATGCTTCCGCTGATCAAACCAGTTTGGTTTGATGTTCGAATTAACAGTTTGTTTTTCGAACCGTGACTCGTACCAGTTTGGTCCGAGGTCCACCAAAAACCCATCATATTCAGGATACAATCAAATACTTATGCACACGGACGATCAAGAAAAAACAACGTTCATGACAGACAAAGGCATATACTTTATAAAGTAATGCCATTTGGTCTTAAGAATGCAGGTTTGACATACCAAAGGCTGGTGAATATGATGTTCAAAGAACATCTTGGACGTACGATGGACGTTTACATCGATGACACGCTTGTGAAATCAGAACTATCGATCGACCATGTGGACCATCTCAAGCAATCGTTCGACATCTTGCGACAATACAAGATGAAGCTCAACCCAACTAAATGCTCTTTCGGTGTACGAGCAGGAAAATTCTTAGGTTATCTGGTGACACAACGAGGAATCGAAGCAAGCCCGGAGAAAGTGAAAGCCATTACTGAATTACAATCCCCAAGAAATGTCAATGAAGTTCAGAAACTAACAGGACGTGTGGCTGCTTTAAACAGATTTATCTCGCGGTCATTAGACAAATGCCACCTATTTTATAACATTCTGCGCAAAAACCAAGGATTCCAGTGGACGGACAACCATGAGAAAGCCTTGCAAGATCTAAAGCAATACATGGTCTCACCACCATTACTAACAAAACCCGTCATTGGAGAAATTTTGCAACTGTATCTAGCAGTGAGCAACCATGCGACAAGTGCAGTGCTCGTACGAGAAGAAGACCAACAGCAACGACCAATTTACTACGTAAGTAAATCCTTCCTCGACGCGGAAACCAGGTACACATCAATGGAAAAACTGCTACTAGGTCTGGTGACTGCTGCAAAAAAGCTAAGACATTATTTTGAATCGCATCATATTATTGTCGTAACTAACTATCCGCTTAAGACGGTCCTACGAAAGCCTGAACTCATAGGACGTCTAGCCAAGTGAAGCATTTACCTCAGTGGGTTCGACATCGAATTCAAACCCAAGACGGCGATAAAATCACAACCAATAGCAGACTTCGTAGCAGAATTCAGTCCTGGATCAGAACCAACGACGTGCGACGAAGTTCAAATATATTGTGACGATTCAAGACAACAAACCATGGTTACTTTACGTCGATGGATCCTCGAACGTACGAGGATCAGGACTAGGTGTTGTCTTAAAATCCTCGCAAGGGGGAAATATGGTATACTCCATACGATGTGAGTTCAAGGCCACAAATAATGAAGCAGAATACGATGCCTTGGTCGCTGGATTGGATATAGCTCATAAACTAGGGGCAAAACACCTGCACGTACGAAGTGACTCCTTACTGGTGGTGAATCAAGTAAATGGAGATTTTCAAGCAAAAGACTCAAAGATGATGAGCTATCTCAAGGTTGTCAAGGAGCGGGTCGCACGATTTGAATATTTCTCGATAGAGCAAATTCCAAGAGATTTAAATATGCAAGCTGGCGCATTAGCTAATTTGGGATCTACATTCAATGATCCATCTATGGAAAACATCCCCATACTCCATCTCACGATGCCAACAATTGAAACGACAGAAGAAATACAATTGAACGAGGAAGTCTACAATTGGTCGCTCGACATATGGAACTATCTCAAGCACGACTAACTTCTTGAAGATAAGATGGAAGCTCGAAAGACAAGATCTAAAGCTTCACGGTATACAATTTTTGAAGGTCAACTCTACGGAAGATCTACGTCCGGACTTCTCTTACGATGCATCACGAGTCGAGCTCAAATGAGTCAAATTCTCCAAGAAATGCACGACGGAGAATGTGAAAACCATGCAGGGGGCAGAAGCCTTGCTAACAGGATTTTACGACAAGGATATTATTGGCCAACTCTACGAGAAGATGGAATAAGGTATGTCCAACGATGCGATGCTTGTCAAAAACATTCAGGTATGACTCGTCGACCATCTGAACCTTTGCATTCTGTTTTAATTCCTTGGCCATTCATGCGATGTGGAATGGACATCGTGGGTAAATTACCTCCTGCTCTTGGAAAAAAAGTATATCTACTTGTGCTTACTGACTATTTCTCAAAGTGGATAGAAGCCGCTACTTTTTGCAGGTCAGGGATAAAGAAGTCATATCTTTCATCCAAAATAATATCATATATAGATTCGGCGTACCGTCCAAAATCATGTGTGACAATGGCTCACAGTTTATAAGTGAGAAAACTCGTACGTTTTGTGAAAACGTGGGATCAAATTGGTCACATCTACCCCCAAGATATCCTCAATCGAACGGAGTAGCTGAATCCAACAACAAAGTCATTATTAATTCGATCCGCAAGAGGCTGAAAGGAGCAAAAGGTAAATGGTTGGACGAACATCAACAAGACAAACTTCATATTCTTTAGTATATGGATGTGATGCCGTCCTACCTATTGAAACCCAAGTACCCATTGCCAGGAATCGTACGTTCGATCAAAATGCTATAAACTTGTCCTACGATCTGGATGCTTTAGAAGAACTTCGAGAAAACGCATTATGTACGATGGCTGCACAGAAAGGAACAATCGAACGATATTTCAATAAAAAGGTAAAGACCAAAATCTTCCAAGTTGGAGATTACGTCTTACGACATGTGTTTTAAAACACTCAAGAGCAAAACGCTGGAAAACTTTCCATCAAATGGGAAGGACCGTACATAATTTCCAAAGTTGTTGGAAATGGAGCATACAGACTTACGACGATGGAAGGTATGGAAATCCCACGCAGTTGGAATGCCCATCACCTCAAAAGGTATTATTTCTAACTTATTTACATACGATTTATTCTCTATTATCTGTTACTAACTTAAGCATCGGAGCGCCTGATGCGGTAAACATTATATATAAAAAGCGACACAAGTTTTAACCTCTAAAGCCTAACCACAATTACCACATTCACACGCAAGCGTACCTGATCGCGAGTAATATAGTGTAGGAAAGTCTAGGTATCGTATCTACCACTAGGAACAGTCAAGTTATGTAGACTAATAATCCTAACTAGTTTAATTAATCTAGAGCTATGGGGGGTTTTAGGAAAATGGTTTGATTAATTAAAAGACAAATTAATAAACTGCTAATTAACTAAGAAGCAAAAAGAAGATGATTTAAACTTTTATAAAAGAAAACAGTAGTACTTATCATGGTAATATCGACTCCCCAAGTGGATGACTCAACTTTGCCAAAGGTATGGTTGTATTGATTATTGTAGGAATTTAAGTCAAGGACACCCTAACATGCGATGATTACGGTTGTCAACTAGGTTGGTCTTCCTAGTCCTAATACATAAACTGATTGTCAGGTAGTCTAGTACCAGTCACCCAGTTCTATCACTATTGCACGGTATTTTACTATCTAGCTGCTCTCGGTCCGAGCTAACCACCTAACACAACTCTCCGGGTTACCGAAGTGAAGGTCAAGAAAGGTTGATTAACCTATCGGAGTCTATCTATCTAGGTCAAACAGATACACCCAACCAACGAATTCAAATATCCATACAATACGAATCAAACCGGAACCATAAACCACACTCAATAAATCAATAACAAACCATTAATCAATTAAAACATAAAAACATCATCCACAAGGTTCATCTACCACAATAAGTATCACTAAAGAAAACTACTCACTAAACATAACGAAAACAACAAACACAGTAACAGAGACAGACATTATACCGACCGTACAGCGATAGATGATCGAGATCCAAACTTCGTATCGTATCGGCACAATTCTCTCTCTCTCTCTCACTAATCAACCTAAGAAAATATGAAAAACTATGACTACTGGATGATTAGTGATGAATGATTGCAGATGAAAGATGATTTTTGGACTGAAGGAGGAGGCTCGTATTTAAAAGGCAATCGGAGCTCGTTTCGCGATCGCGAAGAGGCATCTTCGCGGCGCGAGACACTTATTCAACCCTAATTTTCCTTTTTTGGCAAGTTCTGGAATCTTCCGTCAAGGGTCATTGCCTACTTCGCGGCGCGAGAATCTTGAAAGCCAACGCGAAGTCAGTGAAAAGCTTAAACATTCTAGAAATTACACACTTCGCGGTGCCAGACTTAAATCTTCGCGAACGCCAAAAGTCCTCTGAGTTGATTTTGTCCAATTTCCACGTTTTTTCGCCTTTTTCGTACTTTTCCGTTCCGTGGCCTCCAAAACCTACAAAAGTGAGAATCAGCCCAAAACCTGAGTAAACAAATCAGAAATGGGTGAGAAACGGGGTAAATTCAAGCAATTAAGTACGACCAAAACATGTATAATTTTGGTGTTATCAGCGTCGTTGGCCAAGCCAACGTCCACCCCTTAGTCATTTCTCTTCGCAGGTATCGCAGGACAATCGCAAGTATCGCACGACAAATCGCAAGTATCGCACGACAAATCGCAAGTATCTCACGACAAACTAAAAATATTGCATGCTTATCGCAAAGATCGCATGATTGAAATCGTATGAATCGCAAGTTAAACGCTTCAAACACACGATTATTTCGCAAGAACGTAAGACAACTCGCCAATCGCACGAATACTCTTATGAGTACAAAAAAGAAACGTTTCTATAAAGCTAAAACGCACGATAAACAAAAGCATGCAAAATGACAAAAGAGCTAAAAAAGCACGATATAAAGCAAAAACACACGATGTGAAGCAAAAAACTACTTAATTAAAATATTTTTGCCAAAACGACAAAGTACAAAGAAAAGAAAATTATACGATTACAAAAGTCTAAACTAGAGGAACATCAGAAGGAGGGGGATCGACGACGGAGACTTCTTCGGTTGTAACCTGAGTTACAAGATTGGATCCAGAGGCCTTGTCTTTCACCGCCTCCTCCCCAACATCTGTAGCTTCAGGCTCTTTTTCTTCGATCTTCTCCTCGTCCAAGTCTTTAAGGTCATCGTCGTCCAAGAGGTCCTCAGATCCCATTAGCTCTCGGAAAGCTACCACCTCGTCACTCGCCATCTTCGGGTGATGGTCCCAGCAATCACACGACGCATGAGTGCGGCTCATGCGACCACTCGAACCAAGGCAGCGTCTTCCTCGAGCTCTTGGATCTTCGACGTAAGGGACTCCTCTTTTTCGGCCTTGTCCCGACGAACCTCGAGCAGCTCCCTCTCCAAGTCTCGTGTGCGATCAAGAGAGATCTTCAACCTCTCATGCTGCTCAGCCTGAAAACGTTCGCTTAGCTCCAACTTAGACTCAAGATCCCCAATCTGGACCGACTTGACATTCACCTCGTCGGCCAGTTGAGCCATTTTCTTCTTGGCCTTCTCGGCCTCCTTCTTCATCAACTTCGCGTCGCTCTGGTTAGCCGACATCTCCTCCTTAATCCTAGCCATCCTCGAATGGAGGCTAAGACTAGTCTGAAAGGCCTGCAAAAAATAAGAAGAAAAGCATTAAAAACATACGATTATATAAAAAATCGTACGAGCAGGATAAAGAGCTTACCAAGAAGGACAGGCTGGCGACAGATGCGTCCAGATCTTCGATCTCACCTGCTCCATACGCGCCTTTTGAGCAGGGGAGTGGAATTGTTCCAGGACAGGGAAGGTAGACGCCGTCCTAATGATGTCGTCTACCATAAAGCCCGAAGGCATCTTTATGGTCATGGTCGTAAGACCAGACTGTTCGACGCTCTTTCCCTTGTCAACCCCCGACGAGGATTGACCAACTACCCCCTCCGGAGGGGCAAAATTCAGAAGAACCGCCTCCTCTCCACCTTCAGCCTTTCGTTTGACATCCTTAGGTGGAGGGCTTCCCCCGACGAACGATGACCGAGTTCTCTTGGCCATCGAACCTTCAGCAGCTGCGGCCTTTCTTTTGGCAGCCCTCGCAGCGGCTTCCATTTGTGCCGTATTCTTCGGTTTAGCCGCAGATCCTACAAGAAACACAGGTTGATCAATAAAAGTGTTCGACATAAACATACAAACTAAACGTACAACCTGAGGTATTTAAACGTACGATTTTTTTACCTTCCATATCCTCCGTTTCTAGTATTCGGATCTTAGGTTCAACGTCACTTTCCTCGCCGCCCTTTGATGTCCTGAACATACGATCAGTTACGATGTAGCTCAAGAAACGCTCAATCGCCTCGGTCGACTCCTCGAATGTAAACTCAATGCCTGCAAAGAAGGACGTGCGATTAGTGATCAATACATTGTGACACAATATAATAAAAGAAGCAGGTTAAAACTAAAGTTACCATTCGAGTTCCATTCAGGAACGACCCAAGACCCATCGCCACAACCGATGACGACCGTACAAAGACGAATCGTGACTTCCAGCCCCGGTCATTCACTTGGGTACGATAGACAAGCATGGTGTCATGCCTGCCCTTAGGGTACAACCCATAGCGGTCATAAGGCAACTTCGACACATTGTAAACAGAGAGGAGGTCATCGACTGAGAATGGAGGATGACCCCAATCCCGAGTCACTCGTTCGATGACTTGGATAATCCTCCAGAACTGAGGCATCAGTTGTCCAGGAGAGATATCGAAACGAGTCATAAAGGCCCTGGACAACGGGAAGTAAGGCCATCGAAACCCGATCTTGAATGGATACTCGAACAGGGCAAAAAACCCCGTTGGAGCATCCGTCGGCCGAATCTCTCCGGCCACTCTAATCTGGGCATCCTTCGGCAGCCCTGCGAGTTCTCTCAACTCACCGACATCTAAGCTATCGCTAATCGAACTCCTAACCTCCATTGATACTACGCAATCTAGTCGATCTAAACTACTTCGTAATCGTGTAAACCTTAGAGCGTCTAAACCTCTCGTACTCTTCTTTGCATTTGATTTCAGACGCATGAACTATGGGAGGAGAAGGGTACCTTATATGCTTTATTCGCTCAAAGATCTTCGCTGAAAACATCGAATCGGATTACAATCGGGAATTGATTTTGTAAATCAACGAATAATTAGAAAACGATTTTGTAAAATTTCTTCCTAATCTAAGTCGTTTTATTTATAGTAACCAAATTCGAGATGAATCATCACAAGAAATCGTACACGCGTCCTCAATTAGCCGTTGGAAGGACACTTGTCGAATAACAGCTCTATAACGTCATCCGCGCCACGCGATTAACAAAGCCGTTAAGCAACGTTCATTGATCCTTCGTCCGAAAAATAAAAGATTTAGTAAATAATTAGAATATTTTCTAAATCTTGGGGGTAAACTGTTTGGGTAAAAATCCACGATCACACGACGACCGACTATAATCGTAAGATATCTTTCAGGATAATAATCATATATTAAGATAAGGTCCTGAGATAAACCTAATAATAACCTTGAACAAATGTGATAATCGGTCGAACAAGTCTAACGATCAGTCGAATGACATTTCTATATAAGACGTACGACATATCACTAACGGTAACCTCTATCGTGAGTTTTCTTATTAATTACAGGAGATCGTCAGTTACCGGATATCTCGCCTTCAGTTAAAGATCTGGTCCAAGATCATTTAAAGACAATCAAGACAAAGATTTAATCTCATTCAATGCAACGTCCGTTATGACCGTTGAAGACATTAAATGCACGACCGTTACAGAAGAGCCTATATAAAGCAACGAGGACAACACTTGAAGGGGACAAGGCAACTCTCGAAGCAACAATCATAGTCTTTCTAGCATAAAGTTATACATCGTTTGTAATTTACGTTCGATTGCACACATATTTCCATTGTAATCGTACGACACTCATTGTAATTGTTGTTCCAGATTCAACTTCTAATCAACATGCACACAATTGGAGATTGAATTGAAAGAGTAATCTATTGAATTCTTGAATGAAATTTACACACACTCAATACACCAAGAACACACACACTTAAGGACCAAACTCTCTCAATTCACTCTCTTTTCACAATGATACGTACATGCATGTTCCTCACTTGTAAAAGACTTCACAAAGGGTATTTATACCCAAACACTCAAACCCTTACACTTTACAACAATTACAAAATCTACCCTAATAAAGGAAAACTATTACAAAGGACTAAAACAATAAAAGTAAACTTTGACTTTGTTGCCCACTTTGACTTTGCCTTTGACTTCAACTTTAGCACAATCTTGTGATCTCGGATACAATCCGATTTTGCACCCAACAATCTCCCCCTTTGGATTCGAGATCACAAAAAGAATTAGGCAAACGTCTTCAAGAAAGCATCAACACTTTAAAGCATCAACGATAAGCTTTCTTGAACGATAAGCTTCGATAATAATCTTCAAGAATCGTCCAAATCTTCATGAAGCTTTAACAATCTTTCAACACGAAGCTTTAACGAACGAAGAATCTTCAAACAATCTTCAAACTTCAAACATCTCTCACAAATATCTCTTGTCATATCTCGTAATCTTCTCTTTGATTTGACATTTCGTAACCATCTCCCCAAAGTATCTTCAAAAAAAAACATTTCTAAACCATCTCCCCCTTTTTGATGAAATACGAAAAAATCATCAAAACTATAGAAAGGTATGATCAGATAAATCGTCTCGTGAAGATACAAACATATGAACAAACCACCAAGAATATCAAAAACCATCTCACATAACCATCTCCTCCTTGTTACTCCAGAATTCCACTTTTTCCTCCAAAGAAATACCGTCAATTCCATAAAGTAATCCGAATCTTTTCAAATTCAGATTTAAGTGGGAAAATCCTGAAACAACACATGAATAAGTTGAAATGCCTGTGAGAAGCACAAAGCAACTCAGTACAACAAATGTACTATATAAGGAGCTTTAGCGATGATCACTCCCCAGGGCTTCCGTTCAATCATCGCAAACACTAAAAGTATTACTATGAACGTTCCGACAAAGAAACAAATTCCTTGTGTGTATTTGTGATGAAAGAAAATAGCATCAAGTGCTTTCATAAGGCTCAAAATGTGAAAATATTTCACGACTCGATGTGTAGAAATGAAGCTCGAAGGCAGGGCAGCTTTCTTCTGTTTCAATATCGATTTTCCAAATGAAAACCTGATAAATTATGTGCTGCGTCCCCGTGATGAAATGAAACATCTCCTTGTTAAGAAGGAAATGAGTAGCTAGTGGGGTAAAAACGAGAGTCGGCATTGGGCTTTGCCTTGTTTCAATATCGGTCACCAAAGAATGTCAACCAATAGATTATGTGGTTGCCCGGCTTAGAAAAGGTTGGTGCAGAGTTTTATTTTTCTTTTAACTCTGTTCTCACACCCTCCAATTCTTTTAAGCATCCTCACTTCTAACCAATCTCTCATATAATATTTTTCCGCTCAATCACTATGAGAATAACTCGACCACCTGAGTTATCTCCCCCACTCTTTGATGTAGACCCCTCACTCATTTCTCAAGGATAACTTCTTGGGTAGGATTGCCGGTTCTGGAAATCCATAGAAGTTCTGTTAAGCTCACACATCCCATGAAATAAGTTTCCTAAACATGAAAGTACAATGATTCAACGGGTGAATCAATGAGCCAAAACGAAGAATATAGGAGCATGCTTCAAATAAATATATATATGAACAATATAATAGCACAAGAAACTTCATCAAACAAGTATATAGAATGAATAAACACGAATGAGATAGACTTGTTTGAGAAAAACTGATTCATCGTATGATGTGAGATATGTTCATGAAAAACTTTGGTTCACAAAGAATGGATATTATCTGTACGAACGAGAGATAGATATAACAGTGAAGAACGTATCCAATCAAAGAAACAATCAAGTACAATGAGGAAATATCAAGCGAGTGTATTACCACCGAATAATATGAGCATATAGAGACGTGGTAATAACAAGACAAAAGAAGCTAAACCGGTGTGTATGAATACTTGAAAAGTATATGAAAATATAATACGCAAGTATTAACTTTGGAAACACACGGGTAGAAAAATATCCGTCAACTCATCATGATATGAAAACATGGAAAATGACACTTCTAATTCGAAAAAAAAAACATTTGAGAATCGAAAAGTGAGTTTGAACATTTAAAATATTTTTTTCATACATGAAAGTTGTTCATCTTTCAAATATGTAAGCATAAAAGCATATTATAACACTCCCCCTAAAAATAATTTCTCTTTTATGTACTCCCCCTCAAATGGATAATCAAACATTTATAATTCTCCCTCAAAGTAAGAATAATACCTTAAAAAAAACCATGGAAGACCGTTGAAGACCGTTGAAGATCGGGTCTTGAACTAATGTATTCAAGAGCCACTTGCACATTGAGGTTTTTCCTGCGTCATCAAATTGATTATATTTATTTATCTTTTATCGCACTTATTATCGACTTTAATTCCTTTCTCTCGACGGTCTATCCTCACAAATTTCATACAACAATCAACTGGTGTAATTTTTAACATAAACATACGATACAAACATAATGGCGTAATTTATTAAAATTAAAACGTATTTTTTTAACGTCTTTTTGCCAATACATGATATATGACTAAAACGTAAAATGAAATATTGAAAAGTAAAAGGCGTAAAGTGAATAAACCTTATTAGTTATGTAATTTTGAAAATGGATATAGGATATGGGTTGGTTCGAAGTTGGAACGTATATATAGCATGTAATAAAATACGAACGTCAAAAAATATTCAATATTAGGCTCATTTTGATCGTATCAATGATACGAATATAATGGCGTAATTTTTTAAAATTAAAACGTATTTTTTAAACGTCTTTTAGCCAATACACGATATATGACTAAAATGTAAAATAAAATATTGAAAAGTTAAAGGTATAAAGTGAATAAGTATTATAGGTTGAGGGGCCAAAACTGTAAAATTGGAGATGGGTATCACGGGTCATGTGGGAGTTTATGGCGGGTCATGGGCGGGTCAACAGCGGGTTTGGGTCAAAAGGTAGAGAGGGAAATGGAGTTGGGTCGGATCGGGTCGGGTTGCGGGTCGGGGCGACGCTGGCGGGCCGGGGCGCCTGCTCTTTGTATATATTAGATAATTTAAAAGGGTAATTTTGTATTTCTTTTTTCAAATTACAAGATAATTAATGTTTTCTTAATGACGAATACTTCGTTTCCTTTTCTAAGGGATACTTATTTGGCAATTTTCTGTATCTTTTCGCTTCATCATCTTGTTTCTGTTTCATTCTTGAACAAAAGGATGATTATTGGATAAAAGGATGATATTGATAACCCCAATCGGTCTACTATCATCTATTAATTTCGTAATATGGGGAGCATATCTGACTCACTCAATGGTTGTGGTCTTGCGGATATGAAGGCCTGGGCTCGAATCCAAGATCATTCAATTTTAGACATACACTATCTCATAATACCAACTTGTTTCATTCTTGCCTACCTTAAAATTAGGGGTGTAAATGAGCCGAGAAAACTCGCGAGCTACTCGAAATCGACTCGATCAAAACTTGACTCGAATAAACTCGGTCAAAACTCAGCTCGAATAAAACTCGACTAGAGATACTAACGACTCGACTCGAACTACCTGATACTCGACTCAATAAGATTGTGAGATACTCGAATTGTTATATATATATATATATATATATAGAGAGAGAGAGAGAGGGATTTCCATTTATGAACCATTATTTTGGTGTGAACTTGTGAACTTAATCCTAGCCATCAAATCATTTTTTGATGTTTAAGATTAATTTCATGATTTATCTTATTAACCACCCATGATTTAAGAAATTCTCCATGATTAATCTTGACCGTCGATTTTGAATTTGTATAGTTGAGATATGGTTCACAAGTTCACATCAAAATACTGGTTCACAAATGAAAGTCCCTATATATATATATATATATATCGAGCATTAATCAAATAAAAACCATTTTATCAGTGAAAACTTGAGGACTAATCTCAAGCATTAAAATTTTTTAATCAAGGGTTCTTAATATAAAGAGATCGAGCCCTGGGGGACACATTCTGGAGGTACGGGGGCTTCGACCCCGGGCTGCATGCTTTAGCAGTCGGTCTTTGGCCCAAAAATTGCCAAGGATTAGTCTGCCCAATATGGTCTAAGATACCTCTTCAAAAAAAATATATAAAGAGATCATGATAACATTTTTTGTAAATTTTATGTAATTACTCTTGATTATAAACCCCAAAGGGTAATCTGGACATTTTATAACAAACACGTATAATAGGCAACACCAATCTGGAACAAATCAAATCCCACAATTTGAAAATCAAGACCCACTTTCCAAATCCAAAATCCCTCCACTGCCTCTACTCGTCTCTGATGAAACCAACCCCTCCCTCCTCCTTTCTCCGACCGCCACCACCGTTGCCGCTACCGCCACCACCACCTCCACTACCACCGTCCACTGCAACCATCGTTGTCCACCGCCACCATCATGACTTCTATACGGTACTTCGACCATGCATGAAACGGAAGCAACGAGAGGAGCTCGACGTTCGTCAGTCTGTCCATCATCGGTCCTCGTCGTTGCCACCACCACGACCGCCACCACCACCACCACCGGTCGTTCATCACTATATCTAGTAATTTGTATTTTTAACTAAAAACCCCAATTTCTAGGGTTCTTGAGATTTTTCCAAAATTAAGTTAGTTTGATTCAATTTCCAAGATTCTTATATCACAAAAGTTGTTTATAATATTGATTTGAGCAACATATCTGAATTTTAACATTTTTTATGAAGATTTTAAAAATCATTCTTGAAAAATTAGAGTTTTTAAAGTTGTGTTCTTGATGTTCGACATTTTTGTTATTGAAGGTTCATTATGTGTTCTTGAAGGCTGAAGTGGATGATGATGTGAAGATTCATTAGATGAATTTAGATATATATATATATATATTTGAATTCATTAAGTGAATTTAAATGTAATGCATAATTTCTTTGTATTTATTAGGTGAATTTAAATGTAAATGGATATTTTAGTTGTATTCATTAGATGAATAAAAATGTAAATGGACATTTTGTTTTGTATTCATAAGATAAATTTAAGGTGAATATGAATATTCATCTGGTGAATGAATTTATATGTTTCTTCTGGTGAATTTTCAGATTCATAAGATGAATATGAATATTTATCTAGTGAATATGAAAATTCATAAGGTGAATATGAAATAAATATTCATATAGTGAATAAACTGCAATTTTTTTATTACCAAATGACGATCATGTCCTTTTTAGAACAAAGGCGGCTTTGAACGGTCCCCGCTTTAATAATCTCTACCCTCCCATGAATCGCATCAATCCTCCATGATCACGTCCACCGTAACCGCGAGATGAGTGTCTAAGATTGCTCTTCACGTTTTCTTAAATTGACATGCTTCTCGTTTGAACCTTCCCCTATATATATACATATATATTTAATACGAGGGAAGTTCATTTGTAAACCACAAAAAACGTGTAAACCGTGTAAACTCATGGTTGCATACGTGTAAACCATGTAAACTCATGCGTTTTAAGTGTAGATCTAGTCTTATATGTTGTGGATTTAGGATTAATCCAAGGTATTAACTCCTTATCAGTTTAGGTATTCTCTTAAGCTTTAAGCTAGGGTTCTTGGTGAAATTTGGGGCTTTTGGGTTTACGAGCCTCAAGGTGAGTTGCTAAACCCTTTTTGTTAAAACTGAGAGCACATCATCTTGTTTGATTTACATGTCTTGCTTGGTTATTGTGAATAAACGTGATCTTTGGATGAAATGCCTAAATTGTTAGGTTTAATGATTGCCATGAAATGAATGAGTAACGATACTTGTATGAATGGCTTGACTTGGATTATTGTATACATGGAGTAGATTATCGTATGCTACTAATGCATGAGTTATATCCATGTGATTATATGATGAATGTATTTATGAGAAATACGTGTTATTATGCATGCCAAGGAATGATGTGAAGGAATTAAATCCCGAACATGTTGGCTTATGTGAAACGAATGAAGGGCTTGAGACCCTTGATTAATATCTATGAAAGGTTAAGATAATTGTATGAGTCTTTCTAGACAGTACGTATGTGCCTCCGATGGTGTCATGATAGATATGGCATCGAGGTACACAGTATAGAATGGTCTCTTAGACCGGATGAAAATACGTAACACGTTTGTGTGTAATTAAGTATATTCCGCGCCATGTTTCCACACCAAACAGTCTTGGGAGGTTCTGAAATAGGAATGCCCCTATGTCGCCGGCTCTCGGGTTGCTCCGAGGTGCGCGGGCCTCTGTGGATGGTGTCATGATAGATATGGCATCGAGGTGTTTGGAAGTAACGAGTGATGGGACTGGCGGCAGATATATGGCTATATAAATAACAATGGACGAACCAACGAAATATTTCCACACCAAACAGTCTTGGGAGGTTCTGAAATAGGAATGCCCCTATGTCGCCGGCACTTAGGTGGTTCCGAGGTGCGCGGGCCTCTGATGGTGTGATGGTAGATATGGCATCAAGGTGTTTGGAAGTAACGAGTGACGGGATATTGGTTGGTGGAGGTGGGTCGCTCCCATTGTTTCCGAAGATAAAAGATAACCCGTAAAAGTATACTTTGATTATGTTGTTTAAATACCCTTATGTATACATCATATGTCTTAACATGATTGTATATGTATCGTACTTGTTGGTACAACTCACTAGGCTCTTTTGGCCTAACACTTGCGTAGTGTTGATGTGTCTCTGAGGTGCTAGTGGCGCCGCTCTAAAGTAAATGCTTGGGTTTAGAGTGAGCTTGGGGAATCGTGTGAAGAGACCGGTCATCTAGACCGTGAGTTGATAGTAGCGACTGATAACCTTTTGTAGTCTTTTCCTTGTTAGGAATTAGAATTGTTGGTTATTATATCGCTTCATTTAAATTAAAAACATTGTAATTGTACATTACTTTATACCCCATTCTTGGGAAGAGCTTACGCTTTGGCGTAATTAGTATTACCACCTTTCGTTAATGAAAATAAAGGTGAATCGAATCGGAAGAACTTAGGGACAGTGAGTCGAGAAATACATGAGTCGAGAAATTGCGTCGATAGAGGCAGGGAATCTCGTGTATGGTCTATTCTGAAAGGACTTAGCTACTGATTTATGAACGTATCGTCATTGAGCATTCTTGGTTACTATTGATGTAATGATTGATAAATGTTGGTTCATATGGTCGCTTGTTCTTACTTTCTTCTCGATCTTCTTATGATAGAATATTTGATCTGACATCTAAGGACCCCAGTTACGCTTTATTTAGGGAGGGTCGTGTTATGGCATCAACTTGGGAAAGTTTAAATACTTTGATTTAAGATTAAATCTTAGTGGTGAATCTTCTTACTTAAGAGTGAAAATTAATGTTTAGCAAATGATTACTCCAGACGACTAAATGAAGGTGAATCGAATCGGAAGAACTTAGGGACAGTTGACCTATACGGCCTACTTACCGAAGTGGCAACTGGGCAGCTAAGTAGTATAACTAAGCGTATGTTAAAGGGGTCAGTGGTCTGAATCTGTCATGAATTTGGAAGGGTCTGAATATTAAGGAATAGTAACTTTTCTACGCGTTTCTAGCACTAATAGTCATACCGTGGATAAGATTATACAAATAGTAAGGTTTAGGGAAAATCATGGATGCATGACCTAGTGGCGTTATTAGATCATGTACGGATGGGCTAAGATTGATTAGTCGGGATATTTCAAATAAATCATATTTCTGATAAAAGCTTAAGATTCTAAGTTAAGGGAAAACTAGAATTGCGGGAGTTAAGAATTGGGTGGCCTAGTTGCGACAATTTAAGTATGTGTGAAATATTAGGGTGCATCTATATTTTATACACTCTTACCTTAAATTACACGAGTGTTTACGTAAGCTAGGAATTGGCATGTGAAAAATTGTTATCGGATGAACGTGGTTACATAATGATAGAGGTCACGAGACCCTTTGGGATAAATACTTGAATTATGCAATAGGAATTATTGTGGTTAAAATGACTAATTTGTAAACTTAGAGGAAGGTCACGAAAGCATGATGCTAAAGGAGGTTGTGGCTCTATCGAGTAGAACACGGTGTAATCAGGTCGCGGAAGTAATCCATATATGCTATTGGATAGTAAGGGTAGCGCTTAGAAAAGTATGGATGGAGTCGAGTCTAAACTCGATCAGAATCAGTATTAGATTATGGAGGATTAAGTTCTGTAAGACCCTCATGAAAGTAT
Organism: Centaurea solstitialis; assembly: GCA_030169165.1. Lineage (NCBI taxonomy): Eukaryota > Viridiplantae > Streptophyta > Magnoliopsida > Asterales > Asteraceae > Centaurea > Centaurea solstitialis. The sequence continues at coordinate 47,650,670 of CM058041.1, read as the reverse complement.
TATCGAGGATCACAAGATGTCTTGGGTTCGGGATAGAAGAGTTCGTTAGATGACTTCTATTTTAGTGCGAGATGGTTCAGACGAACTAATAGCAGTTGTGTGTACTAAATGACCTTGCAAACTTCGACTGTATAGGATGTCGGGATAAAATGATTGTGTGGATAGGACAAGATCCTTCATGTGTGCCAAAATGATATTTTTCCAAGGCATGTGCATTTTCATAAAGTTGTCTTCAAAGTTAACGACTTGTTGTGCTTCATTACCGAGTGCGTTTATCTAATGGATTTTGTAAAATGCTTGTATATGAGATTTATAAAAGTGTAGACCCACTTAGATAACTGTTTTGTTAAACTGTGTTGAGTTTTGGGTCAAAATGACTTCGCGAGTTACGTCCACACTAGTGGGACAAACAAGATAAAATTATTTTTAGACGATCAACCTTTGAGTAAATTGAGTCTAGAGCTTATGCTTGGTTTTGACTTTAAGAACTTTGGGAACAAGTCCCGACTACTAAAATAGCTCGATTATGAGCTTTGATTTTAAAGGGGCTCGGTTATGAACTTGATTTCTAGAACAGCTCGGTTACGAGCTTTGATTTTTATATAGTTTGGTTATAAGCTTTGATTTTAAATAGCTCAGTTATGAGCTTTGGGTTCTAAAATAACGAAGTGGTAAGCTTGGATTATTAATCACATGGCGATGAGCTTTAGGACTTTGTTGCATTTGATGCTTTTACACTTAGGACAGTCGTGGTTGTTTGGACTACTAGGTGTCGCAAGATTTGGTTGGGAACCCGTGTCGCATGACGGTTAGCTGGTTAGTGGTCACTAAGAGGGCTAAATCTGAGAGGTCTACCATGGTTGACAATCATATTATGGACCTCTTGTTATGAGGGTTGATTTTCGATGAGTAGCCTTAAGTGTGCGAATTCGAGTTGGATTTTCGTTAAGTAGGCCCCGAATATTGTTGAGCTCTAGGAGTGCGACTCATAGGTGTTTGGCACAAAATTAGTTATCTCTTGGTAAGACTAGTTGGGGGTCATAGCAAGCACTTAGAGCTTTGTGGGTTGAAGTGTTGTACGATTAATATGGCATAAGCTATGCATTCTATGTGCCTTCACTTTCTCCGAGAATACGGGTCATGCCGTGGTTGTCAAGTCTTTTGTGTAAAATACATGTGTGCTTGTATCCCTTTGCGTGCTTTCGATAAATGGTTGCCATGCATGATTTTGGAGTTATTGAATTTCTTGATGTACTAAAATTTTGGTTGAAGGTCGATGCCCATGTGCGGACTGATTGCATGCTATCCTCAAATGTGTTACATGAATTAATTTGGTTTTATCTTTTATGAACATGCTATTATATAGTGGAGTAACACTTGGAAAGTTGGACGGAGTTGGGTTGTGCTCGATGTGGATCGAAACTAGATGGCATAGGGATTTAATTCGTATCTCTCTTACGAGGGTATTGTTGAGGAGCACCGTGTTGCCCACGATCACAAGGAGAAGGGTGGTCCAATGAGAGACCCTCATCTAGAAGAGGACCTGTTATTATCTAGGTAAAGACATTGTTAAGTGGACAGGTCTAAGTATGGGGAATTGGTTAGCACCACCTAAGTGGATGCACGATGTGCATACCGGCTATTACAAAGAGAAGTCCCATAGGTTATTGGAGCATGTTTCTAGAGATTGTAGTAAACCGGCTAGAACGAGACTTGTTCGGGTGGAGTAAGTGACCATGTTTTGGAGGTCTTCGTGAGGCGATACTTACCTTGGTATGAGTGGTTTAGAAGAAACAATAATGGTTGTGTGTACTAAGTGACTTTCCAAATTGTGATTATAGAGGACGCAGTAGGATGGTGGGAAAAGTTATGGTAGTACGGATTGAGAACGTAAGAATCTAGTGGTAATGGACGTTTGCTAAGGGAAAAAATTACCTTCCCTATGGTATCCATAAGTGAGTAGACGGAGTTTTCGAGTTCTTGAGAATTAATGACGACGGCTAGACACCGTTAGTGAGAATGTTGAGACACTTCTTGGTAGTAAAGAGACTCTTGGCTGAGTGATCGACTTTAATAGAAGGCGAAGGATGTATGGCACCTTGAACTATAGACTTTAGTCGATTTGGTTTGGTTAAATTGTACAAGGAGCTAAGGTTTGCGTATTCAAATGATATTATCTTTATACACGCGTTATGTTTCGAAGGATAGACGTAAAGTAGTAGCTTGTGGTGTTTTGATGAACCACTTTTAAATTAGAACACTATATCAGTGATCATATTGTGAACGTAACTAAGTCCAATGGTGATTTAACCGACTGTATGGAGAAAGCGTATTGTCTAAGCTTTGCAAAACGTTTGAGCGAAGTTGTCCTTTATGGTTCGGAAAGCATTTGCAATTTCGAGGACGAAATTTTTATTTAGGTGGGGAGGATTGTTACACCCGTAATTTTCGGGCTTTAGAACCTTTAAGACGAATGTGAAAAATAGGATTTTTATTTGAAACCTAGATTTTATGGTCTTGTTGGATGGGAAATTGAAATACGAATCCAACGGTCCTTTCGGAATCAAAATCGGAGCTATAACGAAGAAGTTATGGCCGAAACAAGTTCCACCCAAAAACACCCAGATGCTAGCGATCGCTAGCATCTGACCCTAGCGATCGCTAGGTAGACCCCCACTTACTTCTGTCGGAGCTCACGATCGTTCTCGCGGTCGCTAGGCCTCTGCTCGCGCCGCGAGCCCGGTCAGGCCTAAAATCAGGTTAAATATCCCCTCTTCTTCATTTGGGCATATCTTTCTCATCCGAACTCCATTTCTCTGGATTCTTTTTGCGTTCTTCTCGGTTTTTCGAGCTCTTCAAGACTACATCAATGGATTTCAAGTATTTGGGAGTTCAAAAACGTTGGTGTAAGTAAATCTCTTCATCTCCTTCAAGTTTTAAGCTTAGATTTGGGGTTATTCATCTCCAAACCTTCTCTTCCATATTTGTCTTAGATTTGGTGTTGTTCAAGGTGGATTACATGTTTTGGAAAGTGTTAGAGGCTAGATCTAATAGTTTAGAGGGTGGAGAATTCCCATGGCTTCATCTTTTTCACCATCTCTCCACCATTGTTGGAAGTTCTTCAACTTAGGGTTTTCACCCAAGATCTTGAGGAGGTAAGTTCTATTTATGGGTTTTAAGTGTAGATCTAGTCTTATATGTTGTGGATTTAGGATTAATCCAAGGTATTAACTCCTTACCAGTTTAGGTGTTCTCTCAAGCTTTAAGCTAGGGTTCTTGGTGAAATTTGGGGCTTTTGGATTTACGAGCCTCAAGGTGAGTTGCAAAACACTTTTTGTTAAAACTGAGAGCACATCATCTTGTTTGATTTACATGTCTTGCTTGGTTATTGTGAATAAACATGATCTTTGGATGAAATGCCTAAATTGTTAGGTTTAAGGATTGCCATGAAATGAATGAGTAACGATACTTGTATAAATGGCTTGACTTGGATTATTGTATACGTGGAGTAGATTATCGTATGCTACTAATGCATGAGTTAAATCCATGTGATTATATGATGAATGTATTTATGAGAAATACGTGTTATTATGCATGCCAAGGAATGATGTGAAGGAATTAAATCCCGAACATGTTGGCTTATGTGAAACGAATGAAGGGCTTGAGACCCTTGATTAATATCTATGAAAGGTTAAGATAATTGTATGAGTCTTTCTAGACAGTACGTATGTGCCTCCGATGGTGTCATGATAGATATGGCATTGAGGTACACAGTATAGAATGGTCTCTTAGACCGGGTGAAAATACGTAACACGTTTATGTGTAATTAAGTATATTCCGCGCCATGTTTCCACACCAAACAGTCTTGGGAGGTTCTGAAATAGGAACGCCCCTATGTCGCCGGCTCTCGGGTTGCTCCGAGGTGCGCGGGCCTCTGATGGTGTCATGGTAGATATGGCATCGAGGTGTTTGGAAGTAACGAGTGATGGGATATTGGTTGGTGGAGGTGGGTTGCTCCCACTGTTTCCTAAGATAAAAGATAACCCGTAAAAGTATACTTTGATTATGTTGTTTAAATACCCTTATGTATACATCATATGTCTTAACATGATTGTATATGTATTGTACTTGTTGGTACAACTCACTAGGATCTTTTGGCCTAACACTTGCGTGGTGTCGATGTGTCTCTCAGGTGCTAGTGGCGCCGCTCTAAAGTAAATGCTTGGGTTTAGAGTGATCTTGGGGAATCGTGTGAAGAGACCGGTCATCTAGACCGCGAGTTGATAGTAGCGACTGATAACCTTTTGTAGTCTTTTCCTTGTTAGGAATTAGACTTGTTGGTTATTATATCGCTTCATTTAAATTAAAAACATTGTAATTGTACATTTCTTTATACCCCATTCTTGGGAAGAGCTCATGCTTTGGCGTAATTTGTATTACCACCTTTCGTTAATGAAAGTTTTTGTTGACTCCAAAATTCGGGGTGTTACACAATCAGTTCAATATAATCATGCTTATAAGTTTCTTTAAATAAAAAGCAGTTTATCAATTGTTTAAAGTTTGCAACGATTCAATTATCAAAGGGTTGGCAAGGGAACTCACCTGTTGGACCGATTAATTCCCAAACTGGTATTGAAACTAACAATCAAACTCTAAATAGACAATTTAATATGCAGGGGAAGTGAAACAAGATAGAATAGAGCACATTGATGAACAAGATTGATTATATCAAGACGATGAAGATTGCTCCAAAAGATTTGATTCAAGATAAATTCAAATTAGACAATTACAACTCAATAAAACAGTGAAAAGTTCTTCAAAAATCAGTACAAATTACAATGGAGAAGACATCTATTTATACTAGTCCCTAACCGACTAGTAGACACCTTTCCACGTGGACCAATCCCAGCCCTTGAAAGTAGGTCGGTGAGTAACCAACTCCACATGCCAAGCACGTGACCAGGAAGATCCTTGAAGTTTGTCTAGAGTCAATATCTACAGAGTTGGTATCGCAGAACCTCTATCATCGCTTCCAAAGGCTCTGCCGTTCTGTACTAGAGAAGATCTGCGACCTCTGTCGAACCTCTGTGAGATGAAACTTCTGCTAGAGTTGAAATGTCATTTTTACATACTTGTTTACATGGAAAGGCTGGAGCTAACAATCTCCCCCTAAGTATGGAAAAATGAACTAATTACAATGAAAAATCTAAGATCTATTAGACTAAAGACTGTTTACAAAATAAAATACAGATTACAAGGAAAAAACCTCAATCTTTGACATCTGGGAAGTCATTGATTGGGTACAGAGTGTCACTTCGCAAAGTCTCAAAGAGTTTGATCATAAGCCTTCTGAAATTGATTTGAACTCTGATGGTCTGGACCAACCCTTCTGTCTCCTCCTTGGTGGGACGTCCTTCGTCCACTGCACGCATCATCACTCTAAAGATCTTGTATAGGGTGGCATTTGAGTACTTGTGGGCATCTGATGGACTATAGAACTTTAGAGTCCCATTCTCATCAAGATAAGTGAATCCATGCTAGGGCTATGAGATTACTCTATTTGGTGGCACGTCATTGATCCAGGGAGGTCTGATCAGAGGAGCAGTGGTTCTAAACGTGCTCTGACCGAGGTAGAAAACCATGTGGAACTCCTTCTGACTTATGAGCATGACATGGGCTCTCATAATTGTTAGCCCCAAACTTCTGTTCATGTAAAAGTAAAGATAAAAGTAACAAGGTATCTTCAACAGAATGTCTTCAGAAGAAAAAGGTTCGCAGAGGATTTTCGCAGAAGCTCAAGTTCGCGCAAGTCAAAACTGACAGAGCCTCTGTGAAGCCTGACAGAAGCTCTGTTGATCCAACCTCTCTGTGAAAATCCACCTTCTGTCAAATGGTTATTTCAGCTTGTGCCGATCACCTGACTTCCTGAACTGACCTTCTTTCTACGTCCTGGATTGTACTACATGTCAAGATCCTAGAAAATTAGTTAGGTTACGTTTTGTGTAGTATAAATAGCTGAAATTTCCTTTAGAATGTAAATCAAGATTTTGAGCTTAAGTGTGTGAAATTGTGAGTGTTCTTGGTGAAGCATTTGTGAGCAATTTGGATTGTAAGTTTCCATTATTAATGTAATATTTTGATTCATATCAATTGATCATTTGAAGCTTCGATCATTGTGTTCTCTTGTTCTAATCTATTCAAGTTCATCTTCTCATTTTTACTATTACATTGCTGTCATCTTCATCATTTGATTAGGATTGAATTGTTCAAGTCTTCCGCTGCTCCATTTTGTTCAATTTGCAATTCATCTTAATCTTAGATCAATATCTGAATATGGGATCCAACAATTGGTATCAGAGCAGATTTGGGTCTAAAGTATTCATACGATCGTGTTTGATATTGATCTGTTTCATCATTTTCATTCTCATCATCTATTTCTTTCTTTCTAAGTCCTTCTAAATCTGTTTCCATGGCGGTTAATCAAAACTTTTCATTCATGAGCATCATATCACAATCCAAACCCCCCACCCTAAACCGAGAGGAATTCCAGCAATGGAATATCCGTATGATAAACTTCCTCGAAGGAATCCATCCTAGAATCACTGAGTTTTCTTCATAACCCTCCTTATATTCCAATTCAGCTAATTCCACGAGTTCCAACAACAGCTACTATGTCACGACACATGTCTAAATTTACTAGATTTGACGAAAATAGTTGACGAAATAATTAAAAGTAACCTTTTACAGCGGAACAAATAAAATTTTAAACTTAAAAAGAACATAGTTCATAAAACAATTCAGCAATCGGTTTAAATAATAAATTCCTCCAAAATTGAGGGTCATCCATGACCAAAAATCCACATTTAATCCAAAACCACAAATCCCAATTTTTCTAAAATAAAACATATTCTTTCCCAAAAATTGAACTGAGCCATCACCATCAAGACCGGAGCTTCAAGCCAAGCCCTTCCTTTATCCTTCCCGGAGGAACCTGCAACTAAAGGGAAGCCATAGACGAACCACAATACACATAAACATCATATCACAAATCACCACGTAATGAGAACTAGACATGCAACCACAAACGTCCTTACGACACCCACCATCAAGGACCATAGACACTTATATTAGGCAACCACACTACCGATACTCACGGTGGCCACCACCACTACGATGAGCACGGCCTAACAACAAGAAAGCTAGTCTCATATCCACATACGCATCACACGCAATTCGTACATAAAGCCACGTATAAGGGGTTAATGTACTCACCTTAGTTCGCTTCACAAATAACAAAGTATCAACACACCACAACTTCACAATTCAGCACCTATAAAGAATAAATGCATAGAACACATAAACAACCAATTCCAAACGACACTTAACACTCAATACCGAAACCCCAAGTCTTAGCCGTAGCTAGACCATCTGAAGTTGTCCCAAACTCTCCCAAAGGCCTTGTATTTATGTCCCAAGGAAAATGCCACACAAGATAACCCCAAACGAGACTTGACTGAAAAAGTCCAAAACCAAAACAGCAGCCTCTTCGCGTTCGCGGAGCTTCAGGCTTCGCGGCGAGAAGCTTATCAGCCAAGCCTCGCGGTGCGAGCCACCACCAGACCCCCAAATCAACATTCGACGGGGTTTTATTCCAAGGTACAAAAATCTCAATCCTAGCGTCGATTCCAAGCATAAAACTCAATTGATGTTTACCAAACCATCCCCAAACGTTTAACAACAAACCAACGATGATTTAACATCCAAAAACACCCTATATGATCATCAATTGATCAAATCCCCAATTTACGAACCCTAACTCTCACAACTCTCAAAACTCGACATAATCAACGAATAAGCACAATTAAAACATACCTTGCGCTAGGAGACCATTCCTAACAAAGTCCCGATGTTTGATTGCACCATAATCACTTGATTACCTTTCCGATTGAATCAACCCTCCAATCTTTCTCTCTGGAAAACGACTAACACCAAAAGGAGGGGTTTGGGCTTCCCACTTACTATGCACAAGACTTAATTTTTACCCCCAACAATCGCAAATGACACCCAAGTCCCTGAACCTGTAAATTACACAAATAGACCGGATTAACTCCAAACTTAACAAAGCCAATTAAATAACTAACTTTAGGAAATGGGGCGTTACAACTCCCCCTCACTTATCAAGATTTCGTCCCCGAAATTGATTAGGCTAAAACAGCTTCGAGAAATTCGCCCTCATCTCGGCTTTCGACTCCCACGTTCACTCTGACCCTTTGCGATATTACCATCGGAGTTTCACTAGTCCAATCTCTCTGTTCTAAAAAGTCTTAGTCTTCCTTTCCAACACGAAAATCGGCCTCTCAACATAGTTCATCCATTTGAACGTCTCCTGGAGGAATATGAGCCGACTTATCAGCTAAACATTTCCTGAACTGAGACAAGTGAAGGTGTTATGCACTTGATTAAGTTTTGAAGGTAACTCGATTCTATACGCCACCTTGCCTACACGCGCTATCACCTTGAAAGGTCCAATATATCTAGGGCCGAGCTTGCCCCTCTTTCTGAATCGGATTACTCCTTTCCACGGTGATACCTTCAGCAACACATCATCACCCACATTGAACTCTAAATCTTACCTTCGCTTGTCGGGTTAGCTTTTCTGACGACTCTGAGCGGTCCGTAACCACTCTTGAATCATCCCTATGCTCTCCATCGTCTTTGAACTATTTTAGTGCTACCCTACTCCCGTTTGCATAGGAGTTCTACATCTTTTCCCATACAATATCTCATACGGAGTCATGCGGATACTGGCATGGAAACTGTTGTTATACGGAAACCCGTCCAACGGTAAATAGGTATCCCAACTACCGCCAAAATCTAACACGCACGCCCTCAACATGTCCTCAAGAGTTTGAATCGTCCTCTTGATTTGACCGTCTGTCTGAGGATGGAACGCCCGTTACTGAATTGCAATCTAGTACCAATATCCTCGAGAATTCTTCCCAAAAACTGCGATGTAGACCGCACGACTTAATCAGAAATCACCATTACTGGCACATTGTGCCTTGCCACCCCTTCTTTAATACAACGAGCCACGTCCCGTTTCATTCCTGGCCACCCATAATCGATCTTCAAGTCCTGCTACAGTTTTTGGTAGTTCCCGAGTGTATCGAAAACTTGGACTTATGTGCTTCGTCCAGAAGCATCTGTATTGCCTCACACGACACTAGCACCCAAAAATTACCCGAACGAGTCAAAAGTCCTCGGCTCTTAGACACTAACTGGGCTAGTTGACCCTTGATCCCTTCTTTCTTCTGATTCTCTTCCTTCACAATATCAACTTGAAAGCTTTCAGTCAGCTCCAACAACATGGTTGTCACCGTAGACCTCATTGTTTGTCCCAATAATGCTAAAGAGAAATGAGATGGATTGAAATCAATTGAAATGAAGAACAATATAGAGATTAAATGCTTCAAATGGTAACAATGGTGATATTCAATGAAATGCAAAAACCATATAATTCTTGATGAAACATTAGCTAACACCCTAACCATCTCATTCCTTAAATAGGAAAGAGGTAAAATACAAGAATGTCATAAACGGCCCCCGAGGTTCCAAACCTCTAAACAAGGGCATACAAAACATAATTGTTCACAAACCAAATGGATTAAACTATTAAAGCAATAAACGATAGATCTTCTGACTCTTCACAATCAGGGTCTAACAATCTCCCCCTTTGGGAAGAAGTCAGAAGGGTGGCGGTAGCTCCGAGGCAGGATCCCACTTCGACATCTTCACGAACTCGTCCCAGTCCCCTATAATCCTTGCACGCATCTTCATTGCGGCTTCGACACGTCGGTACATCAGTCTCTCTTTCATCTTCTCCTCCAGCAGCTTGATTGCCTCCAGAACCTTGGCCTTCCCGTCAATGATCTTCGATGAAGGGATCTGATTAGTCAACAATCTACTCATAAGCCTGTTGTACACATAGAGCAAGGTACCGTCACTGAATTTGGCAAGCTCGCTGAATCGCATAAACTTGCGCTCCTTCTTCTTCTTGGTGAGGTAGACGATGCCATGCTCTGGTACTCTGGTTGGCATGTAGAGATTGTAAGCTCCAATAGCGGGCACATGCAGGTTCGGACGGAGCAGGTTGACTTTGGGCTCATGGCTCTCAATTGCAAGCTGGTAGTCCGGCACACGAGCCAGAGGAAACTCAACTGTGGAGAGGAAGCTGTCATAATCTGAGTCTCGGAGGATGTCATCCCCCTTTTGATAGATCCGAAGGCTTTGAGCGAGCGACCGAAGTATTCTCCGGGCTTCTTTCGGAATCTGATCTGCTGAAAGGTCGGTCGGTGCTGCTTCTGGGGAGACGACATCCACATCTGCAGTCTCAACTAGATGAGGGAACTGTATCACCTCGTCTAGCGGGATTGACTCGTAATGCCAACCCTCAACATCAAGAGTCTCCGTGTTTGAATCTTCGTATGGAGTTGCGGCGGCAGACTCTGATGGAGCGCATGATGAAGCTGTAGTAGAAGCTGGAGCCGATGAGGAGCCGGAACCGGAGGCTGATTGGAGGTCGATGCGAAGCCTTTTGGAGCCTTGCACCTCCCCCTCATGAGGACCTGGCGCCGAATCGTCAGGTTCATCATGCCTTCGTTTGGAAGCCTGAGCCTGAGACTGACACGTGGCCTCCAATTCCCGAATGCGCTGCTGGAGCATCTCTATCTGGGCATCTCTCTCTCGGAGCTGGGCTGAGAGGCAGTCGTTCTGGGTGGTGTAAGAAGTGATCATCATGGAATGTTCCGCCTCCGTAACGTACCCAGGTATGTCGGGTAGGTTGCCCGAGGTTGGAGGAGCGAGACGGAGTACATCTTCGGACTGTCGAGGGATAGGAACTTCGGTTGACGGGGCTTCCTTCGCATGCTTGCCCTTGATCCTGCGTTTGAGATCTGCTAATCGCTTCCGCTCTGTCTCGGCCAAGGCACGCTCCAACGACTGGACTCATACATCCCTAGCCTTGTTGGCTTCCTCCATGGCTTGCATTCGTGAGTGGACGACTTTTAGGATGTCGTCCAAATCCGTCGGACCTGAAAGTCCCGGTGTTACTTGGGTGGTTTTAGGGATTCCACCCGAATCCGTCAGGCCTAAGAGCCCTGTTGTTGAGTGAGCGTCTTTAGAGACTTCGCTCGAGTCTGTCGGACCCGGTCCCGGTGGTACTAAACCCAGTGCTGCTTGAGCTCCGGTTGTCGAGAAGAGACCTATAGAGGTGCTCTCTCAGCCTGATGTCATCGCTGGTGTAATGTTGACGGTGTCAGGGCTTCCGGTGGATCCTCGAAGGGCATCTTCTGACGCACCAACTCTCCCCGTTCCGGTCAAGTCCCGAGGGATCTCGACATGAGTCACTGAAGATCGTGGCTTAATGATAGAAGGGATCACATATGTCCCGGGAAGTGGCTCTACGACTCTATGTGCGCTCAAAGAAGTCGAGAGGTGGGGCGGTTCCTCTCTTCGTTCAACACCGGCAGACTCCGAGTGAGTGGCCAGTGGACGTTGTGCTAATTCCCCGTGGGAGACTGAAAGGACCATCTGTTGAGAGATGGTCGAGTGGATGGTAGAGGTTTGCAAATGCGCTAGTTGGCTGCTAGCGTCTTGACCAGACACCATAAGGTGCCCAGTCTCGATGTGGGTTGCCTCTCTGTTGGTTGGACTCTGGGTTGGGGGGACTTCCGTTTCTAACCTATGCGGCTCTTCTTCTCTGACCGCTTCCTGAATCTGAGCCCATGGCTCATCCAACTGGACCTCTGCCTCTTCAGTCTCTTTTTCTAATCTATCTCTCTCTTCCTCATCACTATCTAACCTACCCCAGCCGGTAGCAACTTCGGCTTCTCCCTTCCTCCTCACGACCGACAGTCCGGTCATCTGATGCTAGATCCCCAGCCAAAACGGGATCCTCGGACATCATGTCGTCGTTGAATTATGAGGTAGCTTCGTCAGCATCGATCATCTGGGCCTTTCCGCCCTTCGCCGGTTCGGTCTCTTGGAACTCTTCGTCAGATCCATAATCAAGCTTCTCGGATTCTGTAGCCTCGTCATCTTCCTCACGACGGTCAGAATGAGAGTGATCAGAAGACTCATGACCGTTGGAGTCATCGCCGGAGGGATCACCGGATGGTTTGCCTTGCAGTTGTGGGGCCGCGCTCGCATGAGGTGGGGAGGGTAAGTGTGCTTGTTCTTGTGGGGAAGCTTCCACTTCCTCACCCACTTGCTTGGTTTGTTGTGGCGGCGACGGCGTGCGGCGATCTTCGGATGACGAGTGAACGGGGGATTGCTGGAGTATCCCGGTGTATTTCTTGACCCGGTAGCCACGCATGAGATCACGTTCAACGACAGCTTGCGTCGTTTCTTCAACGTATGTGCGTGTGCGGGCACGGCGAGCCCGAGTCTCGATGGCTATCTGATAGGCCTCGGCTCCCTCGATGTGAGGAGTGGCGGACGTTCGTACAATTCTACCTGCTTCTCCTCTCACGTGTCCACTCATAACTCCCGAGCCAGAAGCTCCCCCACTGGAGCTTTCGCCCGCCGTGCCAGTGGCACCGCTTCTACGAGGGACGTGTTGCGCGTCCGGGGTAGGGCTCCTTGGTTCTGAGGAGTCCATGGACGCGGCTTCTAAGCCGATCGACACACGGTATAACCTAACAATCTCCGCCCTACAGTCCGCCATATCCAACACATTCTCAGGGATGGGCATCTCTACATGGCCGCGCTTCAGAGTCCTCTTGTTCATCCTTCCAATCTGCTGGCTCTGGAAGTGCTGGTGGCCTGATCTGCGTCGGACCGTCGGATGCCGATCCATATGATCACGGATGATGATGCTGAAGAAACGCATCCAAGGGATGGATGTGTGACGGTTCCTCGCAGGGCCCGCCCTGACGTCGTTGATGATGTCCAACCACAGTTGTTGAGTGACGTCAATTCGCCTTCCGTAGGCGACAGAGTGAATGACATGCCACAAGTGGGTTGATGCCCGGTCCACGCCGTGGGTCTTTGAGGATAGTGTGCGGTTCAGAATGTTGAAGACGGAGAACCAGATGGGGGGCAGCATCCCTTGAGTGACGTGGGAGATGCCGTTGAGCCTCTGACTTGGTCCGGCATGGACCCTGAGCGCGAGGATCTCGCTAAAGAGCTCGGCTCCGGAAACTAACGGCTCGAACGGGGCCTCGGGAGTGACGGCAGGAAAGTGAAGGATTCGCCTGATATCCTCCAGGGTGATCGTCAGTTCGGTATGATCGACGCGTCCCAAGATGGTTTGCACGCCGTCTCTGGTTTCTACTCGGGACATCCTCTAGAATTGCTGTAGGTATAGCACTGGGATGTCGGCAGTGGTCTGCATCGCGTACGCCAGCGGATGCGCCTTGAGGATCTCGAGTACCACATCGTCTTGAACAACGAAATTAGCCAGGTCGACATATTCGTGGTTCTGGTTGATCGGACGAATGTCGCTCGGGGATAGGGGTGTAAGTGAGCCGAGCTGTTCGTGAGCTACTCGGGATCGACCCGTTAAAAGCTCGACTCGAGCTCGAGTTAAACGAGCCCGAGCCGAGCTCGAGCCGCATTTCGAGCTTTTACAATTAAGCTCGCGAGCCTAAACGAGCCTCAACTAATATATATATATATATATATTATATAAATATTGTTAGAAATATTTGTTAGTTGTATCAATTTGTAATTTTTCTTAAAGTTATTTTCCTTTTATGTAAATGTGGATTAGGCCCAATGTTTAGGGCCCATCCATTTAAAAGCCTTTTAGACTTTTATAGAGTAGTATAAATAGGAGCTTGGAACTTCATTTGTAGTTCCCTCTCCTTCCTCTACACTTTCCAATCATTTGAGAGCATTATATACCTCTTGATTGTGTTCATCTATTTGGTGTTGATTTGGAACCTACAATTGGTATCAGAGCCTACCACTGCTCTTGATCCGTTGTGTGGTATCACTTGTCATACCAGGACACCCGCATATACCAGGACACCCGCATATACTCTTGTTATACCGGAAGACCTGCATATGCCAGGACACCCGCATATACCAGGACACCCGCATATACTCCTGTTATACCGAAACACCTACATATACTCTTGTTATACTGGAACACCTGCATAGTCACTGCACCTTGACATTGCACCTCACCTGCTTAGTCTCCAAAGGTACATACACCACACCTGGGTGTCATCACACTTGGATCATACTTGTGGTTTAAGATCCACAATCAACAACATGATGAACACACGTGACGCGCTTGCCAAAGGGTCCGATACCCGACCATCGATTCTCCATGTACATGAAGAAGAATCTGATGAAGAGATGAATGTCTTAAAGAAGGACCTGGCGTTGATCACCAAGTCTATGTCCAAGAGAAATACAAGAAAGCTCATGTCTTCTAACAACCATCGGTACTCAAGTGGAAGGAAGCATGAAAGACAACCTGAGCTGAAAAGTGTTGAACAGGGTGGTAGAGCTGACTACCAAATGCCCGAGGATAACACCAAGCCTTATGACAAGAGCAAAGAACCAAAGAAAGCATGCTTCATGATGCAAGATGAGGGAACAACACTTCTTGCTGATGATGAAGCTTGGCTCAGAATGTCAAGTGATGATGAGGAGGGAGATACCATGTGTATGCTTACTGAGGATCTAACAAGTGATGAAGGAAGGAAGATCAACTGTGCCTGATGGCAAATCATGGTGAGGAGGAAAGGTACTCAGAAGACGGAGATAGTGATTACAACGACCTTGAATCAAACCATTCTGGGTCATCTTCTTCTGAGATACTTCCTGACCCGTACACTGAACTTGAAAATCAAGTAAAAGGTCTAGCTTTTAAAGTTTCCGAGTATGACAAGAAAATTAAACAAGCAAACAACTTAACCACAATTGCTGAATCCAAATTAGCTAGTGAACATGCCTTAGTCGTGAAATTCAACATTGAATTAGCCTACTCAAAAGACAAAGTTAACATGCTCACCCTTGCTAACAAAACTCTTGAAGAGAAAGTCACAAGCTTAAATGCCAACATCACTGATTTACAAAACAGACTACATGAGGCTGAAAGAGTGAGCAGTGAGAATGTAAAGAAGTATGAATTCATTTTTGCTCAAAGAACTAACTTGTTTGCGAAAATCAAAGACATGGAGGATAAGTTTATGAAAAGAGGTCAAACCGATCAAACCATCCACATGAACCAGCCAAAGGAATTCAATTATTACAACCCCAAAGAAGGCATAGGATATAAAAGTCCTTGTTATCTTAAGTGTGCCATATCCAAGACCCCTACCATGTATGACATGAGGTACATGGGTCGTGGATATAAGATTGTTTTTATGAAAGAGTTTGATGATCCTGAGCAATTGAAGGAAATTGAGAAGAAAGAAAAAGATAGAAAAAACAAACACTCAATTCCCTTTAACTATACTCCTCTCAACAACAGTTATGCAACGCGTTAGATCCCTATGTCTAAGGATTACACGCCTAGCTACACTGAGGCTGAGATGAACCAGGAAGTTCCAATTCTCGAAAAGATTTACAAAGACAACAACACGTTTTATGAGAAAAGGATTGCCAAACTTGAGGAGGAACTCGAGGATGAGAGGCGCATGAGCCTTAGAGAGAAGGACTTGTTCTTGAGTAAAATCAATGAACTTGAAACTGCCCTCAAATCCAAGAGTCCACCAAAAAGAAACAATCCACAAGTGGAACTTGTGATAACACACGTCATCAGCACCATGCATGGAATGTTGATGCTATAGAGTTCAGGCCTTCACATACAAATTCTCAAAACACAAACTCAATTGTATTAAGGTCTCCTATTTGCACAACTGTTTCATACATGGATAACTTAACGTATACAACACGTAAATCAACGGTACAAATCTCTGAGATTGTACCGGATGATTGTTCCAACATGGCTGGTGAGGGTGATAGATTAAATAGTACCTCTAAACCTGGAACGCGTACTCCTGTCAAACCCACTCGGGAAGACAAAGGGAAGAATCCAATAGTCACCCTTGAGTCTGAAGTTGCGAGTACATCTCGTTCCAATGTGACTGCTCCTAAGAAACGTCGACGCTCTCGTAAAAACAAGAAGCCGTCCAAACCTAAAGAACAGTCACACAACTTCCACTCGAGAAACAAAGCTTCAAATCTTCACTCTCATGCTAATCATTCTTCTTCAAATGTGACATATCAAAATACAAGAAAGGGTAGGCGTAACTCAAAAGAGAATGGAACTGAAAAAGGCAGTCATCCAAAGTCATATGCACATAAGCCCAGATTTGCGAAAAACAGATTTTCCAACGATAAATTTCATAGAGCTCATAGTCATGTACCTCATACTCTTTTTAATTTTCATGACTGTGAACATGTTGCTTATGGATATCGGAGTGATTATCGATGTCGAAACTGTTTTCATTTTGGCTTTTGCGCGAATGCCTTTGTGAATGATCGATATTGTGCTCCTAACTTTTATGGATTCTACAATCATGCTTATCATCATTACACTCATTATGCTAAGAAACATAATTCTAAACCTGCTGATACTAACCCAAAAGGACCCATTCCTAAATGGGTACCTAAAAATGTTTGCACTTGATTTTGCAGGCCGGTCATGTGTAATTTATGGATTCAAGGTTGTTTCAAACACATGACCAGGCGAGGGGATCTTCTCACTCTCCTCACTCTCCTCAAGATTCATACATGGTGGGATGTTGTTATATATTTTGTTTGAAATGTCATAAGTCGAGGGGGAACATCCCCTACCAATGCACGTCCCTAGGGGGAACATTGTCTGCCTATGCATGATCCTAGGAGGAACAGGTATGTCTTCTGCACTTAACCTTGAGCTCGGCTTTGACATTCGCCTTGAGCTTAGGTTGTTCTGAACCTTGAGTTCGGCTTTGTCATTTGCTTTGAGCTTGATATTGTAACTTCTCAATGAGCTCGGTATTCTATATATGCCTTAACCTCACGCCACGCGTATGTAAAACCTTAAGCTCGGATTTGTATTAAATAAAATCAGTTTTTTTCTAAAAGAAAAAAAATCAAATAAGTTTTTCTTTAAATATATATAGATATATATATATATATATATATTCAAACAAACAAAATAATACACTAAAAAAAATAATAAATAAAAATCAGTTTAAAAAAAATGGAAACGAAAATAAAGAAAAAAACCATCACATTTTTTTGTCTTCTTATCTTTTTATTTTTTTAATAAAAAAAAGCAAATCATCATCATCAGATTTTTTTTATCCTTATATTCTTCTTTCTTTCTCTCTCTGTCGTTTTCCCCCAATTCTTTTTTCTTCACCTTTTCTTCCTCCTTGTTCTCTTCTTCTTCTATGTTTCTTCTTTCTCTTTTTTGTTTTGTTTTTGTTTCCCCCAATTCAACAACCACTGCCATCTCCGCCGAATCAGCCATGGCTTCAGCCACCAACAATCTACACAGCTTCGATCGTCTCCAAGAAGTTAAACAATTTGACGAATCAAAGATCGGCTTGAAAGGACTTCTCGAGTTCCGGCCTTGGTTTTCTCGACCTCCGGCCCTTGTGTTTCTCTTCTACACTTCCAGCCTTGAGATCGACCCATCTGGCTGTTCCGGCCTTTGGGTCGTGTATTCAGGCTATCTGTGTTTTCCGGCCTCTTTCGGCCTTTGTGACAGCATCATCCGGCCTTTAGCGCCATGACTTCCAGCCTTAGAAAGTTCAAACGTCCGGCCTCGTCATGATGTCTTCCGGCCCTTTGACAGCTCCTAGTTCCGGCCTTGGAGCTATTGGAGCTCCAGCCATCTAGCTTTGTATTCCGGCCTTAGTTGTTTCAGCCTTCCGGCCTTTAATGTCTTCCGGCCATAGTGGCCTTCATCAAATCTCTTTGGCCTTCTGGTTGGGTGACATCGATCCGGGATTCGGTCTTATGTTGCTCTCACTCTCGTCCGGCCGTTGTCGACACCGCACCCTACTCAGCTCTAGGGTGTTGTCGCTGGTTGTTCGGCCATACATCGCACCTCACCCGGCCTTTGTTTTACAAAAGACGCAGGCCTTTCGGCCTTTCTTTTTCACCTAAGGCTTTCGGCCTTTCCTTCTTACACACAAACACATGCCCTTCGGCCTTCTTCTTTTAAATTCGTACCCCTTCCGGCCTTTTAACGAGGGCACCTCATTCGGCCTCTGTTTTTTTCTCCTTCCAGTTCCTATTTCTCTTTATTTCTTTTTGGTTCTATTTGTTTTCCTTTTGGTGGTATATGGCAAAGAAATCAAGTTAAGCTTTTATTTGGTTTTTTTTCCCATTTGACCTACTGTTGGATTTCAATTTTTTTAATTTGGTTTTCTATGTTTTTTTTTGTGTATCAATTTTTTTTTCCTTTTTGCTTTCCTAATATAAGAAATCATTTTAGTTCTTTTAATTTTTTTTAGTATTTGAGACTACATTTCAAATCTCACGGTCAATTGCTTGCCAACTAGTTAGTGACTTGGAAGTCTTATTTTCATGTCTACTCGATATTGATTTCTTTCGGGTTCACGAAGTTAGTCTTGTGTGCATGACTATGCATGCTTTATCTAAATTGTATACGTAGGACGTGCATTTGGCTTTGAGTGTTTGTGCATGATTTGAATATGGTGTGTGTATTTGGTACGTGTATGCCTGTAAATCATGGGATTTCTGACATTAAATGAGTGCTGTTTTGGACTTACATGCATGTATGTGAGGTGTGTGCTCAAGGTTGCATTAGCAGTGTGTGAGCTATTTGATGTGTATGAGTGTTTATTTTTTTGTATGTTATTTTCTCTTGTGTGGTTTGTCTTTGTGTGTTTCTTATGTGTGCTTATTTTTTTGTCGTGTTTATGTGCTTGCTCGGTCCAACTGTTTGATTGTCCGTTTACTGAGTGTTTGAGAATGTGGTTATGTGTGGTTGACTATTGTATGTGCATATGTGTCTTGCCTTAAGCACTCATTTGTCCTTAATCGTGAGAGTTGCTCGGCTAGTGTGTACTATCTCACCCTTGAGCTTGGGATAAATTCTATTATTTAAGCTTGGGTGATTGTTCTCTCTTGAGTCACATGCATGTGTATGTCTTGTACACTCGACCATGCGCGTATGCACATGTCCTCTACACATCAAGTCACATCATGGACTTCGTCCCTCACCCAATGAGTTGCACTCCCTTATACCAACACCTTGGTTTTGGTACATAGGAGTGCAAGTCAATGTTGTGAGAGTCTCCTCAAATAATGTTTTCTTATATACCTCAATACTAACTGTTTTATTCTAGGTATAATGTAGGTCAATTCCGGGGCACACCCCCTTCCTGTCACCGGTATGACGGCTGTTCATGGGAGAAAATGGTAAGTCTTTAAAACAGATTAAAAAAAAGAAAACAAAAGAAAAAAAAAGTTATTATGACGTACTCCAAGACGTCTACCTATGCTTGTTTCGAGGGGGAACAATGCATCCCTATGCTTGTTCCGAGGGGGAACAATGCATCCCTAAGCATGTTTTGAGGGGGAACAATGTCAACCATGAAGTACCTCCTACCCCAAGGTCCTCATACATATGCAGACTCAAAGCATCTCATACCTTACCTAACATCCCTCTGCCATACCCTCACACTCCCTATGCCTTACCCCAAAAACTCATGATATACCGATGGCGCTTGCATAACTTGATCCTGTCGATCATCATTCACCGGTTGTGAGAGCATACTTAGGTGTATCACCTCTACCAGCATCTCCAGAGCCGGAGCTTGGCACCCCAGAGGTATCCTCTAGGAGACTAAGTGAGGGTATCAAGCGAGGTCATTCACCTGGGGGTGGTGACCAAGGTTGTGAGGATGAGGAGTCGGGGGGACATGACGGGGGTAGATTAGGCGGTGATGATGATCGCTCTGGAGCTTGTACCTTACACGTTCATGACAGTCACCAAAGCCTTTCACTTTTCCCTTTGGTGTACTATGATTCGATGACTCCGGTGATAACCACCCATCTGCGGGTGAGGATGACATAAGGTTTGATGGAGACCTAACTGTCGAAGAAAGTGAGCAGAGCGAGGGAAGTAAAAGAAATGATGAGTGTGAGATAGGACCAAAGGTTTTAACCGGTCCTTCCTTCTCCTTAGGTAGATGCCGGGCAGCCACATCCGCTACCCGTACACATGTGTTGAGTACGGGTATTGAAGAAGACACCTCCCACCCAGAGGTGCAACTGCACCCCCCACCTAGGCACTCATTCATCTCTCAAAAGGTGGATGTTTCATTCCACGGGGATAAAGCACAACGGCTATCAAGCCCTCACTTGGAGGGTGATGATATTGAAGCAGGAGGATCCCTGCCCGATCCCCACACTTCCTTCATGTGCACAAAAGTCTAGAGCCTTATACACTTTTAGGTACACATACTGCCAGTCTATGTGACGCAGTCTCTGCTCCACCCATCACGATTCTGAGTGACGTGATCGGAACCCTGAGAGTGGTGTCCATGACGGGCGTTTCACAATGACCGGCGGGAAGTCCTACCATGGTCACCATCACGCCAGCCATGAACGTAGGCCACACCGTTGATTAAGCGGTTGTGCGAACGGGTACTCTATGTGAGCCCGGAGTTACTTACCCAACATCCATTGTCAGGGAAATGATGGATGGCGCCCTAAAGGCTGTCCATGAGGATCTTGTACTTCACCACCTCCAGCACCGACTGCACCCGCTTACTCGACTGATGAGTTGAGGGATCATTTGTAAGCAAAGTTACTCTCCAAAAGGGAATCTCCTTGAGGATGAAGTCAACATACTTGGGTACTTTTAGCGGTTATTGTTAGGATTATGTGCGAGACAGTAACAAGGTTACCGTATCCAATGTTATAAGACACTAGTAGGTCACACCGCTGCACACTAAACAAGAGGATGTTTGGATTACTTGGTTGAGAGAAATAATTAATCGTTTATTAATTATAAAAGAAGAGAGAAAGAAATAAATAATTAGCTGAATTATTTATTTATATAAATTAATTAATCAGTTGAATTAATTAATAAAGAGATAAATATGGAATATATATTTAATTATCAGGTTGATAATTATAAGAGTATTCCATATGGTATCAAACACTGCCTTTTTAGTTAATATAAATAAAGGCATGAGGTTTGATTGAATAATAACTGATTCTGATAATTCTCGAAAATCACTCTCTCTCTTCTTTCTCTCTACCGCCGGCGACAATAAGCAAGAAGGCGAGAACCGAAATTTTCTCGTTGTTGAATAGTAATCCTTGGTGGTCTAGCAACTGTTCCTCGAGACGTGTCAGTAGCGGTGTACCCCCTACAAGCCTTCTGGAAATTTATTCTCAAGAGGTAAATCATCAAACCTCACTAAATTGTATCTGTTTATGGTTAGGATTGGATCCTCGATTGGGAATCGTTTTAGTTTCCGCTGTGCATGTTTTAGTCTGCGATTCCCAACAGTGGTATCAGAGCCACTTCCTAAAACCTAACAGATCAGGTTTAAATTGTTTGTTTGATTAATTAGGTTTTATAAATCGTTAAAAATCTGATTTTTGTAAACCTAACGAAACGACGATTGGCGGCGGAACGGCGGCAGTTAGCCGGCCGGACCTCCAGGCCAATCGCCGTCGATTCTCTACCGGCCGCACCACCCGATTGGTGGCTGCGGTACCGGCTGTCATGATAGTCGCCGGCCACACCACCCGCTTGGTGGTTGTGGCGTCGGCCGAAGTAAAACCGCAAAGCCACCACCACACCACCGATTGTGGTGGTGGTGGTGTCGATCGACGCCGGCCATAACACCAAGGCCCGCTGCACCACCAATTGGTGGCTGCGGCGGCTGTTAGGTTAATCAACCACCACACAGCCGTGTGGTGGCGACGGGGTTGTGGTCCGAACCACCGAAGCCGCAGATGGCAACGGTGGTGGTGTTCGTCCGTAGAGCCGGAGGCGGCGATGGTGGTAGGAGCTACTACTGCTGTCGTCGTTCTCCATATCGACCGCCACACCACCGATTTGTGGTGATGGCGGCGATAGTGTTTTTCTTTCGATCGATCGCGGCGGCGGCGGTGGCTTTCAGCCGCTGCTGTTGCCGATGATCGTTATTGCGGTGGGCGGCGGTGGTGGCTCCTTAGCTGCTGCCGTCGCCAGTTGAATTTGATGACGGCGGTGGTTGCTACGGCGGTGGTGACTATCGAAGTCGCCGCTGCCGGCGGCGATTGCGGTGGTAGTCCGGGCGGCGGTGGTGGCGATCGAGTCATCATCATCGCCGGCGTTGAAAACCGCCGATCGACGACCGAGTTTCGGCGGATCGATGGTGATTCAATGACGTTTTTGAGTTTCATTATTATCATTAACGGGTATCAGTTTGAAATCCGTTTCCGGATAATTTTTCGAATAAAGGATCGTTTTTCAGATAAGGTTAAAACGATTCAAACGATTCAAGATAAGATTTAATTAATTATTTTAATTAATTAGTTTTATAATAATTAAATTAAAATTCAGATGTGTTTTAATTTATTATATGATAAGTCATAGCTGAACCCTTTAGACCCGTGGTTGTGTTTATCCGTTTTATTAGAATTGTTGGGAGGCCTGCGAGCCATTTACAACCCTTTTGTAATTTTAAAGCTTTATTAGAATAGTTGGGAGGCCTGCGTGCCATTTGAACCCATTTGTAATAATTATTTCAATTACATCGAGACGGAGACAAGTTGACAACCATGGATCTCGGAGCCAGTGGGAGTGCCAGAAGATGAAGACTTTTGTCACTTAGGGATTGAGACTGTTGTCTTGTGTTGGCTCATAAGACAACATTAGTTTAAGGGTTTAAGCTATGACTGTGCTGTTTATATTTTAAATTGCGTGGTTGTTTAATTTACGTAATTGTTATTAAATATAAATTGCCCTTTTTGAACGGATTGTTTAAAAATTTAAAGGATACAAATACAGTTAGTGTTTGGATCCAGTTTTTCAAAGTTTTTGAAATAGAAAAAACTGGCAATTTAGACCCTTGTTAAAAATCATAGATTAGTAAGTGCAACCCACTTTAGGGGCACTTCCGGTGTAAGGTACATAGGGCGTTGTAAGTGCACACACTATGAACGCCCGTGTTCAAACCGAAACTGGAAGGAGATAAAACTCTGCGAATTATCTCCGGGTGGTACCGGCCAGAGTTTGTCCAGGTCCCGGGTGGTGCAATCTATTTTGGTAATTATTTATTCACTGGGTGGTACCAGGCCAAAATGCACTAGAGGGACTAAATATGCACGGATTATTGATATCCGAT
Organism: Centaurea solstitialis; assembly: GCA_030169165.1. Lineage (NCBI taxonomy): Eukaryota > Viridiplantae > Streptophyta > Magnoliopsida > Asterales > Asteraceae > Centaurea > Centaurea solstitialis. The sequence goes on along the minus strand of CM058041.1, from coordinate 47,627,337 downwards.
GTCCCGACGATCTAGAAGTCGTTTTTCCAGATAGGGAATACGATTGGTATAGTGTTACCTACCATAGATCGCATGAGTCGGTATGACATGATCACATGCTTCCCGACACATGTGAAATATGGATTCTAGTCTAATAAATTTATTTTAAGGGTGATAATTTATTAGAATTACATAATTATAAACTAAAACTGGAATTTTATATTCTTCTGTAGATGTCTCAAATTAGTATTCCGTTTTATTCACCTGAAGAGTCACTTCGCCTTATTATGGGCAAGTGGAAGCTTACGGGCCATAACTTTCCAGTTTGGAAGTTACACTTGAGGAACGTTTTATGTGCCCAGGATAAGCTTTATGTGATCAACAAACCCGTATCACGACCTAAAAGCAATGCCCCTGAAGAGGAATTTGCTGAGTATTTTAGATACTTGACAGATGAATCGGATGTAATGTCCATTCTGATTTTCTCTATGTCACCCGAGTTCACGGGAGATTTAAGAGTTAAATCATGTCACGAGGTTGTGAGAGATGTGGAGAACCAGCTGGGTCTCTACAAGCACACGGGGAAGTTATTGATCATGCAAGAGATTCTCTCCCTGAAGCTACAGAAGGGTCAGTCAGTTAAAAACCATCTTGTTGATATGAGAAGGCTTTTTAAATGTTTATCGCGTCTGGGGTACAAGATGACTCAGGAAGAGTTAGTGTATCTCATGTGGTTCTCCCTCACAAAGGAAGTTCAGGACACAGCTAGTGCCTACATGAAAGAACCAAAGAGCGACGTGGATAAAGTTCATGAAGATATCCTGGCCAGTCTAGAGCCAGTACCCGAACCTGCGAATCTCATGGACACTGACATAATAGATGAGCTGGGAGATCTGAGTTGCCCAGAGTGCGGCAGCGAGGATATTTGCGAGCACTCGATGAATATCGACCAGATGGATATCGGTTTACCCGATACTCCAGGTATCTTTATGATAGATTGCTTAATCACTTCTTATGAATCATGGGTAATTGATACAGGCAGTGGTAACCACATTTGTAATCATTTACAGGGATTCACTAGAAGAAAGACTCTGAGGAAGGACCGTTCGAACCTACGAGTAGGCGAAGGCACTCCGTTGATTGCTGAAGCCGTGGGATCTTATAGTCTTAGTTTACCCTCGGGTCTAGTTTTGGAACTGAATAATTGTTATTATATTCCAAATATGATTAAGAATGTATTGTCTTTTGATTTGTTGGTAGACCAGGGCTTTTACTATAAATATTCTTATAAGATGATTTCGGTTTTTAAAGATAATATTTTCTATTTTAAAGCTACACCTGTAGATGGTCTATACACTGTAAATCTTAAAGACAACAATAGTGAAATCTATCATATAAGTAAGCGATCCAAGGATATTGAGGATCAGACTTACCTCTGGCATTGTCGTTTAGGCCATATAAACAAGAAACGTGTTGAACTACTCCTAAAAGGAGGTTTTCTTGGAAATTTCGACTACAAACCTTTTGATAATTGCGAATCTTGTTTATCTGGTAAAATGACAAAGCAACCTTTCAACAGTGAGAATGAAAGGGCTACTGACTTGCTTGAAATAATCCACACAGATGTATGTGGACCTTTCAGTCATGTAGCAAGAGGAGGATACCGGTACTTCATTACCTTCACTGACGACTTCAGTAGGTATGGATATGTCTACTTGATGAGACATAAATCTGAAACCTTTGAGAAATTCAAGGAATATCAGAATGAAGTACAGAATCTACTTGACAAGAGGATCAAGTTCTTACGGTCAGATCGTGGTGGCGAATATCTCAGTGATGAGTTTGACAATCATCTGATGGAGTGTGGGATTGTATCCCAACTTACACCTCCGTATACACCTCAGATGAACGGTGTATCAGAAAGGAGAAATCGTACCTTACTTGACATGGTACGAACGATGATGTGTCATTCTTCGCTGCCGGTATCATTCTGGGGACACGCGCTCGAAACAGCAGCACACATACTGAACAGAGCGCCAACAAAGTCGGTAGAAAAGACTCCATACGAGTTATGGAAGGGTAAAAAACCCAATATATCTTTTCTGAAAATTTGGGGTTGTGAGGTTTACGTCAAACGACCTACCTCAGAAAAACTCAAACCCAAATCCGACAAGTGTTTCTTCGTTGGATATCCCAAGACCACCGTGGGATATTATTTCTACAACCCTGAAGAGAACAAAGTGTTTGTTGCTCGAAATGGAAAATTTCTGGAAGAAAAGTTTCTCAGTCTAGAGAACACCAGAAAGGATGTAGATCTACAGATAGTAGACGAAGAAAACACTACACCAGTTGTTGAGCCAGAAATTCAACACAACAATGTTGAACCTCAATCAGAGCCGATTGAGGAAGTGCAAACACAGGACCTTCGCAGATCCAGTAGGGTAAGACAAGAACCAGATAGGTATCTTGGGTTCCTAGTCTCTCAAGAGAGCGGAGACTTAAATGAACCAACATCCTATGGAGAAGCTGTATCAGGCAGTGAGTCTGAACAATGGCAGGAAGCCATGAAGACCGAGATGCAATCCATGTATGACAACCAAGTCTGGGAGTTGACTGATTTGCCACAACACTGTAAGGCTGTTGGACGCAAATGGGTTTTCAAGAAGAAAACCGACATGGATGGAAATGTACACACCTTCAAGGCCAGACTGGTCGCAAAAGGATTCACACAAACTCATGGTATCGACTATGATGAAACCTTTTCACCAGTGGCCATGTTAAAGTCAATTAGGATTCTAATGGCCATCTCAGCGTACTTTAACTACGAGATTTGGCAAATGGACGTCAAGACAGCCTTTCTGAATGGAAAGTTAACAGAAGACGTCTATATGGAACAACCAGAGGGGTTTGAAGATCCTAAGAATCCTAATAAGGTGTGTAAACTGCTAAAATCTATTTATGGATTAAAGCAAGCATCTCGAAGCTGGAACTTACACTTTGATGAGCGAATCAAAGAGTTTGGCTTCGCTAAAAGTGAGTTCGAGCCATGTGTTTACACTAAGTTCAGTGGGAGCATAGTAACCTTCCTGGTCTTGTATGTAGACGACATACTACTCATAGGAAACGACGTACCAACTTTACAGAGTGTTAAAGAATGGTTAAGTAAATGTTTCCAGATGAAAGACCTTGGAGAAGCCGCTTATATACTAGGTATAAAGATCTACAGAAACAGATCTAAGCGGCTTATCGGACTTAGTCAGAGTACATACATTGACAAAGTACTGAAGAGATTCAGGATGGATGAATCCAAGAAAGGATTCATTCCAATGCAACATGGCATAGTGTTAAGCAAAACACAGTGTCCTGTTTCTAGTGAAGATCAGGACAGGATGAAATCGGTCCCATATGCTTCTGCAATTGGATCGATTATGTATGCCATGCTATGTACTAGGCCCGATGTTGCTTACTCAGTAAGTGTTACGAGCAGATACCAACAGAATCCAGGTGAGCCCCATTGGGTGGCTGTCAAGAACATTCTCAAATATCTGAGAAGAACGAAAGAAATGTTCTTGGTCTTTGGAGGTTCTGAGGATGAAATTAGTGTCACAGGATACTCTGACGCTAGTTTCCAGACCGACAGAGATGACTTCAGGTCACAGTCAGGGTACGTCTTTACCCTAAACGGAGGTGCGATCTCGTGGAAGAGCTCGAAGCAGGACACGATTGCAGACTCAACTACAGAGGCAGAGTACATTGCAGCATGTGATGCGGCAAAGGAAGCTGTCTGGCTGAGGAATTTTCTATCGGATCTCAGAGTTGTTGCCAGTATCTCGAGACCGATAGATATATTCTGTGATAACTCAGGAGCCGTGGCGCAAGCAAAGGAACCTAGAGAGCATCACAAGTCAAGACACGTGCTCAGAAAGTATCACCTCATCCGAGAGATCATTGGAAGAGGAGATGTAAGAATATGCAAGATTCCAACAGAAGACAATGTCGCAGATCCGCTGACAAAGCCACTAGCAAGGGCAAAGCATGAGGCACATGCGAATTCCATTGGGATGCAGTACCTGGAAGCCAGTAGCTAGTACTTAGTTTATTAATTATTACTATAGTCTAATTTAGAAACAATGTAATCATGTAAAGTTTTTATTTCACAGTGTGTTGGAAATAAATGGAGGTTTTAATATCATGATTGTTCTAAATTAACTATTTTTCGCATATTTAACGTATCCTTGATTCTACAAAGTCTTGTATGAAATCTAAATTTCCGTAGCCACTTATTGAAATGGGAATTTCAATAGGGAGTTTAACGCTATTATAAATACTTGATGATTTATTCAAAGTAGAGAATAAAAGCACAAGTGATGTGACCAAGTATTTATAGATACTCATCAGAGTGTTTGGGTATTGGAAGTGACCAGTAATCAAGTCTGCTTCATGGAGCCTCAGTCATAGGCACTGACTTGATAGGTTGTCCTTAGACCTGAGATACTTGGTTTGGGAACACGAGGACCACTGTACTCTTAGCACGTACTAACGCTGCACCGTAACTGGGTGGCTATACGGGACGTGACTAGATGCAGCGGAAGCCGTGGATCCAAATGCAAGTAGTCAAGAAGGGATTTGCACCTCTTTCAAAAGAGAGATATTTCCGGGCCCCTTGACGATTAAGATTGGCAGAAAACGCGTGGCCACGCTCGGATAGAATAACAGGGGTTATTTAGTAATATCCGTTACTGCAGGCAATCGAAATCAGAGTCAAGAAATACTTGATTTTAAGAAATGAATCCTCCACTCCATGTCTTAAATCACTTTAGAAATATCGTGTGCAAAAGGAATGAACCTGTGTACGAATTCAGTCGAGAATTGTATCTCTGGATGTAAGAGATCTTATAACCTGGTTAACCTAAGTGTCTGGCTAGGGACCTCCTTAGGCTAATGGTAACAGACATAGTTACATGTCTAGCACAAGTGGGAGTCTGTTAGGATTATGTGCGAGACAGTAACAAGGTTACCGTATCCAATGTTATAAGACACTAGTAGGTCACACCGCTGCACACTAAACAAGAGGATGTTTGGATTACTTGGTTGAGAGAAATAATTAATCGTTTATTAATTATAAAAGAAGAGAGAAAGAAATAAATAATTAGCTGAATTATTTATTTATATAAATTAATTAATCAGTTGAATTAATTAATAAAGAGATAAATATGGAATATATATTTAATTATCAGGTTGATAATTATAAGAGTATTCCATATGGTATCAAACACTGCCTTTTTAGTTAATATAAATAAAGGCATGAGGTTTGATTGAATAATAACTGATTCTGATAATTCTCGAAAATCACTCTCTCTCTTCTTTCTCTCTACCGCCGGCGACAATAAGCAAGAAGGCGAGAACCGAAATTTTCTCGTTGTTGAATAGTAATCCTTGGTGGTCTAGCAACTGTTCCTCGAGACGTGTCAGTAGCGGTGTACCCCCTACAAGCCTTCTGGAAATTTATTCTCAAGAGGTAAATCATCAAACCTCACTAAATTGTATCTGTTTATGGTTAGGATTGGATCCTCGATTGGGAATCGTTTTAGTTTCCGCTGTGCATGTTTTAGTCTGCGATTCCCAACAGTTATCATATCCAGACCTTCCCGAGCACCATCCCGAGCCGGCTACCGCACCCTCTATTGCGGTAGGCCCTTCCATCCAGAGGCTCGAAGGGAAGTTTGATGATCTCAAGTCGGAAGTGAGATCAAAGTTTGTTGAGGTCAAGGACTTTCTTTCAGACATTCATAGAGTCCTTGCGACCTCCTGCTGTGCAACGGCCGAGCCACCGAAGAGACGACACGACGACCAAGATTACGCCGATCGCCGTGAGGGGGAAATCCGAAAGAAGGCTCGGCACGACTCCATAGTTCCAACATTCACATCTTCCGACGCCGCGTCCGACACTCATATCGGCGTCGATGATCACCACTCATAGCCTGGTTGGAACTCGGCGGCTGACGTTGATGGGATGAGTCGAGATTGTGATTTATTGTGATTTCTTTGATCCCTATCACATGCGTCCCCGCTACTGATGATGAGCTCAAGTAGATTATCAATCATGAGGACATCTCCTCAGATGATGATGATGATGATGAGTACTTGCAGTTTCTAGTCTCCTCCACCACTGTTCGACATACCTTCACCTCATAGATCACCTCTCTTCTGCATGCCGTCTCCTTCACCTTGGGAATCTCCAAGTGTGTTGCAGTCACGAACTTCTCCCCGTCATTGACTGATGTCCGCTGTACAAGGTGTTTAGACAAACTTGCCTTGGGTGTTAGACAAAGATGTTCTACAACGCCTCGAGCTTACTATGGGTTGAAGATGATCGAAGGACAACCGGCCGAGAGACATCAAGAGAGACCGCTACACCACCGCCTCGGAGACGTGAATGACTATCTAAGAAGATCAAGGAGACAAATGCTTCAAGAAGGAAGTCATCGAGCCATCATCGTTGGAAGCAAAGAAATTGACACAAAGGGGGAAATTGTTAGAAATATTTGTTAGTTGTGTCAATTTGTAATTTTCTTAAAGTTACTTTCCTTTTATGTAAATGTGGATTAGGCCCAATGTTTAGGGCCCATCCATTTAAAAGCCTTTTAGCCTTTTATAGAGTAGTATAAATAGGAGCTTGGAACTTCATTTGTAGTTCCCTCTCCTTCCTCTACACTTTCCAATCATTTGAGAGCATTATACCTCTTGATTGTGTTCATCTATTTGGTGTTGATTTGGAACCTACAAATATATATTAAAAAATAACTATTAAATAATTAAATAATAAATAATAAAAATATTAAAAATTAAAAAATACATAATAAATATTGATTTATAGGTAAAGGAGCCGAGCTCGAGCCGAGCCCGAGCTTGCTTAATTCTTGACGAGCTCGAGCTCGAGCTTGACACATAAGGCTCGAAACGAACCGAGCTCGAGCTCGAGCTTTATACACTTAAACGAGCCGAGCTCGAGCCTAATCGAGCTCGAGCTCGGCTCGGCTCGTTTACACCCCTACTCGGGGAGATGAGAGCGCGATCAGCGGCGTTGTTGATCGGCGAAGGAGGGGCGTTCGGTTGATGAGCCATTTCTGTCAAGTCAAGACGTGAAATGGCATTAGTAAGTGCTCTGAAAGATGCTAAGTGAAAAAGACTATACCCTCGACTAGGCGCGAGTCGGAAAACCTCGAAAACCCAAAAATCGAGTGTTTCGTATTTTCCGAGTCGAAAACGAGCAAACACACGAGGGGAGCATTTTCCGATTCGGAAAACATGGTTTTCCGAATCGAAATGCTCAGCACTTATAAAGATTTAAGGTCTACATAGAGATAAGTTTTCCGATTCGGAAAACATGGTTTTCCGAATCGGGAAACACTATACTTAGGAAAAAAAGGCACATAAACATGAAGGGTTTTCCGATTCGGAAAACATTGTTTTCCGAATCGGGAAACAAAGTACTTAGAAAAATAAAGGCATGCTCAAACAGATGGCTTTTCCGATTCGGAAAACAATAACACCTAGAAAAATAAACGAGCAAGACTTGTCCTCACACTCGATTCGGAAAACCTCGGAAACCCATACGGGAAGTTCCATGTTTTCCGAATCGGAAAAGATAACACATGAAAAAGTGAGGCTCAAGTTTGGATTCGGAAAACCTGATAATCCGAATTGGATATATCTGGTTTTCCGAATCGGAAAACACTTAAGGATACTTAACGGTTACATATTCGGAAAACATGAACACTCATGTTTTCCGAATCGGAAAACATGAGTGTTCATGTTTTCCGATTCGGAAAACCGAGCCTGTTCGTTTTCCAAGTCCAAAAATCGTCCACAAAACTTCGATTTGAATCTCTAAACTAGTAACATGCATCCTAAATAGTAAAAAACAAGTTCAGAAGCATATTTGGATCGATATAACGTCCCGAAATCCCATTCCAAGAAGTTTGGGTTTCGGGTAAGTTTTTAAAACCTTAGGCTTCGATCCAGACCTTAAAACGATTAGATTTAACGTTATAACTACGTAAGGATTGTTCGTGAACTTACCAGGATTGCAGAAACGTATTCGGATCAACGAACGGATCAAAGACGAGCGAAAACGGGATCGGTTGCGAGAGCGGTTATCGGCTGAGAATTCAGAGAGAAAAGTGAAAATTTTTGAAATTGTGAATAGTAATTCTTGAAAACCGGTATTTATATTTTTACCGTTTTACACTGCGTTTGGCTCGAAAACACTGTGTTTGGCTCTCTTTTTGGCTCTCTTAACCCGACTTTCACCAAATGGCAAAAATAACCCTTGGACTTGAAGTTTCAAGAAACTTACAAACAAGCCCCTAAACTTGTAGTTTGAAGAAATTTACAAACAGACCCTGGACTCTAAGTTTCGTAAAAGTGCAAAACGAGTCCCTGGACATAAAATTCAGAAAGTGGCAAAGTTAGTCCCCGAACTTGTAAGTTCAAAGCATGTACTCTACCGCTCCCTGAACTTTCAAGTTCGCAAAGATTTACAAGTTCAGCTCCTGATCCACGAATAAGGAGACTTACCTGGTACGTCTCAACTGGGTTTTGTGCGAGTTCTGATCTGAAGTAACCAGAAGTCGTTGTGAGGTTCCACACCTACAAAATAAAGTCTAGGAAGGTATCCATTGTAGTGTGGATCCGAGAACGTTAGAAAACAAGCAGATAAAGATAGGACACTCCCCCTCGATTCATGCAGACATGCAAAGACTCCTAAAGACTCCCCCTACACACATGCATACATAAGATGAATTCCCGGCTCCCCTAGACCTCAGCATTCCCAATTTACTCAGGAGAAAGAAGTGACGCTTCTCATCAAACGGCTTTGTGAATAAATCAGCAAGCTGATAGTCACTCTCAACAAAGTATAGTTCAACATTACCTTTCTTGACGTGGTCCTTGATGAAGTGATATCGGATGTCGATATGCTTCGTTCGAGAGTGCTGAACCGGATTCGCCATGATTTGAATCGCACTTTTGGAGTCGCAATAAATGGGAATCCTCTTCATTGTGTATCCAAAGTCAGCAAGTTGAGTTTTCATCCACAGAACTTGCAAGTAGCAGCAGGCGGCGGCCACATATTCAGCCTCCGCAGTGGATAGAGATACGCAATTCTGCTTCCGGGATGACCAACTCACCAACTTGTCTCCAAGAAATTGACAAGCACCGGAAGTGCTCTTTCTGTTAAGCTTGCAACCTGCATGGTCTGAGTCTGTATAGGCTATTAGTTCAAAACTAGAATCCTTTGGGTACCAAAGGCCAAAATCCGGTGTGCCTTTGAGATACCTAAGGATTCTTTTGACTGCAGACAAGTGTGAATCACGAGGATCACACTGGAAACGAGCGCAGACACCCGTGGAGAAGACAATGTCGGGTCTACTAGCCGTGAGATATAAGAGGGAACCAATGATTTCCCGATAAGTCTTCTGGTCAACCGGTTTACCAGAGGAATCAGCGTTTAGTTGAAAATTTTTGGGCATTGGTGTTGCCGCAGAGTTTGAATCATCGAAATCAAAGCGTTTTAAAATATCGTGAACGTATTTAGCTTGATTTATAAACATGCCATCAGGGCGTTGTCGAACTTGAAGTCCTAAAAAGAACGTCAACTCGCCCATCATGCTCATTTTAAATTGGGATTTCATGGTGTTTTCAAACTCTTGGCACATCTCAGGCTTCGTAGATGCAAAGATAATATCGTCCACGTATATCTGAACTATGATTAGGTCACTACCTGATCTCTTAAGAAACAAAGTGGGATCGATTGTACCTTTCTTGTAGCCAACTCCTAGTAGATAGTCAGTGAGAGTTTCGTACCATGCCCTAGGAGCTTGCTTGAGACCGTAAAGCGCCTTATCCAACACGTACACGTGCTTTGGATATCTGGGATCGACGAATCCTTCCGGTTGCTCAACGTACACCTCTTCTTGAAGAACACCATTCAAGAAGGCACACTTGATGTCCATTTGATACACCGTCATGTTCTTGTGTGGGGCATTCACAAGGAAAATCCGAATAGCTTCAATCCGAGCCACGGGCGCAAACGTCTCATCGTAATCAATACCTTCTTGCTGGCGATAACCTTTGGCAACCAATCGAGCCTTGTTCCGGATGATGTGGTCGTTCTCGTCTTTCTTGTTCCAGAATATCCACTTCAGCCCGATTATGGACTTTCCCCACGGTCTGGTTACCAAACGCCCTACTTTGTTTCTCTCGAATTCTGCAAGCTCTTCTTGCATCGCTAAAACCCAATCAGGATCGGTAAGAGCTTGGGAAACATCCGAAGGTTCAAATTCACTTAAGAACCCTCCGAATAGAATCAGGTTTTCTACATTCTCTGAAGATCGCGTCTTGACAGGTTGTGAGGGACTCCCGATGATCTGGGAGGGGGGTTGATCTCTTGTCCACTTTCTCGAGTGTGGTAGAGTGACATATGCTTGTTGGTTGTTGGTTGCGTCATTCTCATCTTGCACTTCAAAGACCTCTCGCTGGTTTCTACTCGATGATCCTGCTTCCAGATTAGTCTGCGGTGCTGCCTCTAACCGGAGCTCACGCAGTACCTGAGCATAGGTTCTTTGGGCTGAACTAGGTGAGGGTAGCGGAGCTTCTTCCGGGATTGGTGCAAGAACAGGGTGTGGGGTCTGTTCTCGGACAGGTTCCGGTGAGGCAGCGGATGAAGTTTCAGGGGGAGAGACCGCCGACTTTGGTGTCACTGAGTTTGTAGAAGTTCTTGAAGAAGGCTCAGTGATGAAGGCATCGGATGTCAAGGAAGTAGTGGTTGAACCAGCATGAGCAGGTACTACAATCGGACCCGTGAGTGTGGGTAGATCGTAATCTACGAGGTCTATAAAGTCTAAAGCAAAAGAGTTAGTGGAAGAATCTATGCTCGGTGGTGCGGTGAACAGTTCAGGAAATGAGGCATCTACATTACTCGGACTTGCAACAGAATAGGTTTCGGTTTCAGAGAAGTCAACATTTGAGCTTTCCAAGATGGTTCGAGTCCGTTTGTTGAAAACCCTATAAGCCTTTGAGTTATGTGAATATCCGATGAAGATAGACTCATCAGACTTGGGTTCAAACTTTCCCAAATCATCCCGGTCATTTAAAACATAGCATTTACATCCAAAAACTCTAAAGTAATCGATGTTTGGCTTACGCTGTTCAACCATCTCGTAGGCGGTTTTACCGGTCCGCTTAACGATCAAGGTACGATTCTGCGTGTAGCATGCTGTGGAAACTGCTTCAGCCCAAAATGATTGACGAACGCCTGAATGAGCCAACATGGATCGAGCTGCTTCGACTAACGTCCGGTTCTTCCTTTCCACAACTCCATTTTGTTGAGGAGTGCGCACGGCAGAGAAGTTGTGAGAGATTCCCACGTCTTCAAGAAAGGATTGCAGCTTTGCATTGCGAAACTCGGTTCCGTTGTCACTTCTTAATTTCTTCACCCGGCAACCCAAGAGAACTTGAATCCGCTTGATGAAGGCAATGATTCGATCGGCAGCATCAGATTTGGCTCTAAGAAATTCAAGCCAGGTGAACCTTGAGAACTCATCGACGAGAACCAGCATGTACTTCTTTCTGGCTAGGCTCTCAGTTCTTGTAGGTCCACACAGATCCATGTGAATCATGTCAAGGGGATTTTTGCTGTTTGAATCCATCTTCGGTGGATGGGAGCTTCTCTTTATCTTTCCTTGCTCACAAGCAGGACAAAGTGTATCCTTGGAAAGACGAGTCTCTGGTAATCCCTTGACGAGGCATTTTGAAACCAGCTTATTCATGTCCTTAAAGTTCTGATGGCAAAGTCTTCGATGCCACAACCAACTATCCTCCTTTGACGCCTTAGCGAGCAAACAGATTGCATTCCTCGGATTAGAAAGTGCTTCAAACTGAAGGTGTGTCTGAGGGATTGAACGGAAGACGGTGGAGTAAAGATTGCCGTTCCTCCGTGCACTAAGGACGACGTTGTTGTCTTCATCATTCACATCGCTTCCGTATTGAAATTGCTTCACCCAGTATCCATTGTCACAGAACTGACTGGAGCTAAACATGTTGTACCCTAATCCCTCGACATACCTTACATCTTTGATGATGTATCTTCCGTCCGTGATTTTCCCATAACCCACCATTGGCTCCGGTGTCTTGTCGGCAGTTTTAACATATCCCTCAAACCTTTCAACATAGTCGAAAAGAAAGGATCTCTGACCAGTCATGTGTCTATATGCGCCGGAATCGAAGTACCACACATGACTGACCTGCAAGACAGATTAAGGTTGTTTAGGGACCCATTGCCAAATGGGTTCCTTTGGGTTAGAGACAGATAAATCAGTCGGTGTAGTCCCCTTTTCGGATTTCTCCTTAGGCGGAGGAGACTTCACTGACGAAGAGGATTTAGCTTTTCCTCTTTTTCTTCCCCTTCTCTTTCGAGATTTGACATTAGATTGAGGAGCATTGAAAGAGTTAGTCACACCATAGCATAGGAAATTATCAAACATAAAGCACATGTCATTGCGAAACGTATCAAAAGCATCGTTTAAGTTGCGATTACGGTTTACAGACATATTCGAATGAAATCCTACACTAGGTGGAGCATAGCCTAAACCCGCACGGCCAAGACTACGCTTCTTAGAGAAAGCAGTAAAAGTGTTGTTTCTCTCCTGATGATCCTTTCTTGGTGGCTTCACATTCTTTCCACCATCTTTCCTCCTCGCATCTGCATTCAAAGCACGGTGTGAGTTAGAGGACGGTTTATCAGAAATGGATTTGCCACCCTTTCCAGATGACGTTTTTGAAAATTTAGGTTTAGTGGAACTGAAAGGTTGATTAGGCTTTACCTGAGAGGTCTCACCCACGTCAAAAGTACTCGAATTAAAGTCAAGGCCTTTGATGGGTTTTACTGAGGCACAAGCATCGTTAGAGTTGGATTTCTTGTTCTGGAGTCCCTTGGGTGTGCGAGGCTTAACTGACTTTTCCCTGTCAGTACCAACACGGTTTGCACCCTTGGGGTTACTTTTCTCATAACCAGAAGCTTGTGGCTCAGCAGGCTTCTCAGGTTTTAAAACAACAGACTTTTCTTTCTTTGGAATCAAACCAGAAGGATCATCACCCTCGTCTAAAAATACTTTCACATCATATTCAACATTGGGATCCAGGACTGGTTTGGGCTTTGGGTTAGCTAAACTATGGTTGAGAACCGGATAAGTCGTATCATCATCAGAATCCAAAGAGTAAAAGTTTTCAAAGTTCATAACTTTCCGTCTCAAAAGGGAATTAGACACACGTTGGTTGGTTAAAGATTGGCGATACATTATCCTTTCATCATGATAAAGCTCTTTGGTTATTTCTAAGTGAACATCTTGGAGAATGTATCGCGTTTGAAGATCCACAACCTTGATTTTAAAATCAGTAAAGACTGAGGTTGCGGTCTCACACTCTGAAGAAAGCCTAATTCTCTCGGCGTTAGCCTCAAGTAAGTTATTTTCCAAAGTGTGAACCAAGGTGTCTTTTTCCGAAACAATCGCTCTTAGATTCAGAATCTGATGTTGACAGGCATCTAAGTCCATGGCTTTCAATCTAAGTTCAAACACCTCCTTTTCTTGTTTAACTAGGTCGGGACTCTTAGTTGCGGAAACATCCTCAGGTGGGATAACTAAGGTCTCCTCTGAAAATTCCATTTCCCTAGTGTCATAACTAGTGTTCAGGTCTGTGTAGTTGATGGGAGGCATAGCTTCACGAGGGGTTCTAGCCTTAATGCCTTCCCATGTAGGCTGGGTGTTGGTCGGATCACTAGCAGGAATAAAGATAGGTTTGTTTGGAGCAGGACTTGTGGGTGGACCCCCTGAGGTACTGTTTGACGGACTGGTGGTTCTAGTGATGGTCTCACCATTGATTACTTCAGCGTAAGTGATAGTCTGTCTAACATATTCCTCAGTTACGTGTCCTCCTACAAAGACAGGTTTGGGTTTGGAGGTGGCCATGTCCTCAAAGTTGTATAGATGAGAAGGTGCCTTTTCTAAAACATGGTTTTCGGAAAGTCCAAGGCTGGGTTTAGCTTTATAAAAAGGATTCTTTTTGGCATGCTGAGTGAGAATACTCAGAGTCTGTTCAGATTGTCCTCTTTTGAAATTGTTATCTTCAAGCTCTTGAATTTTAGAAAACAGTCTAGTTCTTTCTTCCGAAAGCAACTGGAATTTGATTGTGAGCTCTCCATGGTCACTGTTAAGTTCCTCATGGGATTTTTGAAGACACAAAAGTTTGTTTGAAAGGTTGGACTCTCTAATGCCAGACTCTAGTATCTCACGGTTATAATCTATAGTCAAATCCTCGAGAGAGCTTTTGTAAATGGCACTGTCAGTTCTAAATTTCGTGACGAGGTTCCTTTCCGATTGGAGACTACTCTCTAAGTCACAAATTTTAGCTTCTAACATTGCCACAGTATCAGTAATATCGGGAATAGTGGATACCTCAGATGGATCGATGTCTTGGTAAGTGCTAGGACCAACAGCTTCTGGTCCCTCGAAATCAGCCATCAAGCACAAACCCTTCACCATATGGTCATCCTCATCCGAGCTCTCTTCCTCGCATACCCAATTCTCCTCATCCACAAGTAAAGCAACCCCTTTTTCCTTCTTCCTCATCAAAGCAGCCTTTTTCTCAAAGTAGGCAGCATCCTTGTACTTTACTAAGCAGTCTCTGGCATAGTGTCCCAACTTACCACACTTGTAGCAAGTGGTAGTGGGACTGGCAGCTTGTTGAGGAGCGGGGTTCTGGTTCATGGGAATCGGGGGTTGATTTGACCTTTGACCACCTTGCTCAGCTGTAGCTTGTTGATCTTCTCGCGGAGCTTGTCTGGAACTGCTTCCCCGTTGATCACCTCCGTTGTAGCTTCCTTTGCCGCGATCCATTCTCTCATCTGACCAGCGGTCGTTCCTTTCTTGCTCGAATCCATAACCCGGTCCTTGATCAAGTCTTCCTCCATCATGTCTTCCTCCGTACCCACTTTCATACCCTTGACGGTTGATATACCCAGACTCTGGAGTGTATTGCCTTAAGCTTCTACGGTAGTTGTGCTCGGAGATCTGATCTCTCTAGTCTCCTTGATACCCTAGGCCTGCTTGATAGTCTAAGTACGTGTTGTCTCTTCTGGAGTTGTCTCTGAATCTCCCTTGATCTTCTCTATACCTTCCCTGCTCGTTGCGAAATCTTCCCTGATCATACGACGGAAACCTGTCTCCCTGTTGAAAGTTTCCTCCTCCCCGGTTACCGAACTGAGCTTTGTCTGTCTGATAGTGTCCTCCCCTGCCTTGCGCCATCCGGCCTCCTCCTAGAAATCCTGATCCTCGTGGTCTGTTGAATCCACGGTTTGCGTTCATCCTTCGCACACTATGCGAGATTAGGGCAAGGGACTCATTCACGTTGAAGAGTTCTTCATCAGAAATAGAAATGATCAAAGGATCATTGGGGTGTTGTATGTTCGGACCAAGGTTCGAGTTAAACTCTTGGTTGTAATCTTCTCGATGATACTGGGGAGGTACAACGTTGTACTGCGTGGGTTGGATTGGAACAGAGTTCGGTCCTCCAAAGGGCACTACCGCTAGTGCCAGAGGATCAACTGCTTTCTTGGCTCTTCCCCCGGTGATGAACTCCTCAGGTTTCTGATTAGCTGAATGTTGATGGCCAGGTTTTGCCACTCCGGAGTTAGATTCTTCAAAAACTTCACGTTGACCTCGTACTTGGTCTTCTCAACGCCTAGCCTTCTCAGATCATTGACAAAAGAGTTCAGTCGTTGATAGGATTCTGTGAGGGATTCGTTTTCCCGGGCTTTGAATCCTTCATAAGCGTTTAGAACGCTCTCCTTTTGGCTTTCAAGGGCAGTGTCACCACCCTGCATCTGTTGCTCAATCTCGAGCCATACGTCCCGTGCGTTGGTCAGACTGTCGACTCGGGCGTACATGTCATTCGGGAGAGCCATGATTAGGAGGGTAAGTGCACGCTTGTCAACGAGGTGGCGTGCTCTCTGTTCAGGGTTGTACATCTCTACAGGCTTTTCAACAACATATGATGGTAATTCTGGGCATGTGTCAGTTCTCGGGACTGCGGCTACGGTAACCGTTGGTCTAACTAGGCCTTCTCGGATGGATTTCATCAGGTTCTCATCCAAAAGATCAAGGAAGTGAATCATCCTGCGCTTCCATTGCTGATACTCACCCATCACCAAGACGGGAGGGCGAGATTCGGATCCGATTCCGATAATTTCCTTCGACATCTCTCACTCTCAAAGAAGATCTCCTAGTATGACTCACTTGGCTAAAGAAAAAGGTTTTTGTAAAAAGCAGATACTTTGAGCGCCTCGGGACACAGTTAGCTTCAAGTTTTGAAAGATTTGAAAAATAGCTGAGTGTCGGATTCGAGGAAGAATTTTGCAAGAGTTCAGGCTCGAAGAGGCGAAATCCGATCTGGAAACTGACGTTTTCCGAATCGGATTTGGCTCAAAAGTAAGGGTTTGGAAAAGGCTATTTTCCGATTCGGAAAATGATCTTTTCCGATTCGGAAAATGCTGAGTTCGGAAAATGCAATTTCAGTTCGGAAAATGAGGATTAAAGGAGCAAAACCCCAAATCAGAAGGACCAAATTCCGATTCGGAAAACAATGTTTTCTGATTCGGAAAAGATGCAATTTCTGATTCGGAGAAAAGTACAATTTCCGATTCGGAAATTTTGAACTGAAAAATCAGTTCTTGTTTTCCGATACGGAAAACCTGTACAGGAACTCCGAAAATCTACTCAAAAACCCTCAAAAACACTTAAAAAATAAGTGTTAAGACCCCCAATTTGTGTGAAAACAGTAGGAAAACAAGGGGGAATCACTTAACACTTATAAACTCTTCTTTTAAAACCCTTTTTGGATTGAAATAACCCAAAAAGTTTTTGAACAAAAACTTTGAAAAACCCTTTTTAAAACAAAACAAGCCAAGGAATCAAACAAGGATTGGCTCTGATACCAATTGTTTGTCCCAATAATGCTAAAGAGAAATGAGATGGATTGAAATCAATTGAAATGAAGAACAATATAGAGATTGAATGCTTCAAATGGTAACTGTAACACCCAGTATATTTTATTTTTATTTTTTTTATATATATCTTTCTTTTTAAAAAAATATATATATAAAAGAATATATATATATATATATAATTGTTTTCTTGTGGTGTAGAGATAAGTAGGATTTTTTTTAAAATATTTGAGTTGGGTTTAGATTAGGTTAGCTAAGGTAGGGTAGGGATAAGTTGAGTTGACTTATAAAAGAAAACCCTGGACCCATTCTAGGCTTATCACCACTTCCAAATTCTTAGAAGAAATCAGAAAAAAAAAATCAGAGAGAGAGAGAGAGTGCCGATCGAGAGAGGGAGACAGCCGAGTGAGAGAGATCGAGAAGGGGACGAGTTGCAAATCGGGTTATTGTGTTCTTCGTGTAAGGTAACTATCGAAATCCCCTTTTCGTTTTCGTCATATGTGATGGTTAAGTTTTGTAGTTTTGGTGGTGGTTCACGGTGGCCGGTTACTCACCGGCGTAATTCTGGCGTCGGGTTGGCCGTGGCCTTGGCGGCGAAAACCGCGGGCTGTTGCGCCGGCCACGGCAGTCGTCGTTGCTGCCGTTTTATTTTTGGTTGCGTCGGTGTGAGAACGGACGGCGGTGGGTGGTTCGACCAGCGGCGCGGCGGTAGAAGCCGTTGTGGTCGTTGGTGCGACAGCAGTCGGCCGCCGTGTTGCGTTGAGCGACGGTGGTTGGCCGTTGTCGTTATGCCGGTGCGTCGGTCTTGGCTGAAGTGGTTCCGGCCCGGAGTGGAGGTGGATGGAAGGCCGATCCGGCGACGGCCGGGGTGGCGATGTGGGTTGCTTGCGCCGGCGAGAGGCCGCGGTGCCATGGCCGTGGCTGTGGTTGTGGCTGTAGCACGGTGGCGCAGTGGTAGTGTCCGGCGGCGGCGGCTGCCGCTGTGGGTGGTTTGCGGCGGCTAGCGGCTGCAGCTGCTGTTGTTGTTGCTGCTGTTTTGTTCACGCCGGCAACAACCGACGGTGATGAGGTTGACGATGTTGTTGTTGTATAAAACGATGTTTGATGATGTTATTTATAAGTTTTTTTATAACAACTATATATATATATAGTATATAAGTTGGTGATGATGATGTTTTTTTGGAAGAATCGATGATGGTGATGATGTTGTTATTCAAGTTAAAAAGATTTTTGATATTAAATATATATATTTATATGCATGTAAGCATCGACTGATTGATTGTCAGTTATTGTTTTTTTCTTTTAAATATATATATATATATATATATATAATTAGCTTGTACAATGATACTGATGGTAATGTTGTCAACTTGTTTTTCTTTTGTTTTCATTTAATATATATCTATACATATATAATTATAAAAACTAGATATAGATATAAATATATATTTAACTGGGTTTAAGTCGGGTTAGCCTTAGGGTTGTTAGACTGGCTAAGTGTCATCGGGGTTAAATTGAGATTTGGATTAACTAACAAATTTATAGGGATTGTTTGAAAATATTAGTAATAATAATGATCATAATTGTTAAAATTATTCCAGGTTTGCGGTAATTGTTCGTGTTTGACGTTTCGACAATTAAGGTGAGTTACACTATGTGTATCTGTAATGTTGTATGTTTCATGTATACGTTATAGTGTGGATAGGGAACCACATGCCCTTGGTGAGTTGTGGGGGCCGACCCGTGTCCAAACTGACGGGCGAAAGGGAATCCACATGCCCTTGGTGAGTTGTGGGGGCCGACCCGTGTCCAAACTGACGGGAGTTTATGACCTCATGAGAGTCGTGATTTGTGTGGATTGATTATTGTATTATGTGTTGTTTGGGATTGATTGGGAACCTATTTCGGTATGTGAGCATGCAATGTTGTGGTTATATGTAGTGCTAGCTCACTAAGCGTTTTCGCTTATCCCGTTAGTTGTTTCCCTTTTTCAGGTGCTAGTTCGGGCAAGGATAAGGGCAAAGCTCCAGCTTGACTTCGTGGCGATGTTTCCGATGGCACTTGACTCTGACGTTACTATTTATCGTTGAACTGGAAATTTATTAGTTGATTTTTTTATATTGGGTTTTTAAATTATGGGTGTTCTTTTAACTTAGAAACAAATTTTCTAGTCTTTCATTTTATAAAATTATTTATAAAGTTTGTTTTTGTGAAAACGGCGTTACAACTTGGTATCAGAGCGTGGTTTAAGAGAATCAGCGCGCACGTTTGCGAGCGTGCGTGTGGTTGGACTTAAACCCGGATTTTTTTGGGACAAATAACGAGTCAAGGGTCGGAATCGTCGGCGGAGCTTCAGGTTGGGGGTAAGCTATTTGTATATGGTTATTGAATGTTATTGCATGCTAGTTGTACGGTTGAATATGCTATGAGCTTAGGAAAATTTTGTGGTTAATTGTTGTTCGAATTACTTACTTAGTCGATAGGAATGGGATATACTTAGGATGGTACCAAATTCAAACGTATACACCATGATACGTCGGTGAGAGGTTGTTGGGTATGTTCTTGTTTGATTGTTGCCTAGTGATCTCAACCCGGCTATCATTTGTGGATGGTTATAGTAGTACGGGCCCAAATAATAGTACTACTATAAACGCCGGTGTGGTTTTGAGATTGGTTAAGTCTTGATAATCACATTTTGATCGACAAAAGTTAGGAAATTGCCTGTGTATGATTATGTGAATTTAAATGGTGATATATGCACTATGAGGGTGTGATTGGGATCTAGTCGATAGGTGGCATACGCACAAATGACTAGAAGTAGGTATTTACATGAGCCTGGGTAGAATTGGGAAGGTATTTGAACTGCCTTTTTTCATAAAACTGCTTCTAACCTAGATAAAATATTTAGTATGGTGAGTACTAGAAGGAATCCGAGTAGTGAGGAGCCTGAGACTCCGGATTTGAGGGACATCATAGGCTCGCAGGTCACTGAGGCTCTGCATCAGATCTTGCCGGGATTATTTGCCCAAATGAAGGACGAGATCCTTGAGGCTGTGGACCAGAGGATAGACACGGCCTTTACTACGCGTGGATCGACATCGGGAAGTAGCAGTCAGGCACCGGGACGCGCTGTCAATTTCAAGGACTTCATGGCGTGCCAACCTCCGCTTTTCGAGGGACGGAAGGACCCTATAGCCTGTTTCCGATGGGTCGCCGCTGTTGAGGGTGCTTTTCGCACCAGCGGCTGCCCGGAGGGAATGAAGGTGTTTTATGCTGTGAACCTGCTACGCAACGCGGGTAAGGACTGGTGGGGGCTGATTCTGAAGAGCCGTACGGAAGAACAGATCAATGCTATGACATGGGACGAGTTCAAGGTACTGCTGGACGAGCAGTTCGCTCCTCGCATCGAGAAACAGAGGATCACCTCGGAGTTTTTGAACTTGACTCAAACGACGGAGACGGTAAACGAGATCACCGACCAGTTCCTGGAGAAATCACTTTTCTGTCCGGACTATGTGAGCACTGAGGAAATGAAGATGTTTCGGTATCAGGGAGTGCTAAAGACGGAGATCCGAGAGTTCGTGGCCACAGCAAGGTGTAAGACCTTCAACGACATGGTGGATGTAGCGCGGAATCGGGAGCTGTTTCTCGAGGAGCAGCAGCAGGGGAAGAGGAAGGCGGAGCAAGAGCCCGTGCCCGGGAAGAAACTCAAGGGTCAGAGGAGTGACGGTCGTAAGGAGTTTTCTGGATGCCCTAAGTGCGGGAAGAACCACTCAGGGGAGTGTCGACTACCGGAGCCCGTGTGTTTCAAGTGCGGGAAGCCTGGTCATCGAAGTCGGGAGTGTAGGGTCGAACCGAGGACCTGTTTTCATTGCTTCCAACCGGGACACATCAAACCCAACTGCCCCCAGTTGGTTGGAGCAGCAGCAGCAGTGACACCAGCACCCACTCCCTTGATGATCACCGACGGTTCGACGGGCAAGAAGAGCGGGTCCATTACTGGCGGCCGTGGTCGAGTGTTTCAGCTGACGGCCGGGGAGGCGGAGGCGGATCTCAATATGGTTGCAGGTACGCCTTAGTTATGTTGTTGCCCTGATATTATGAATGTTGTGATCTGGTAGTGTGGTTTCTTGTATGAGTATCTGGTAATTGAATTGTGCACTGTTAACTTAGGCGTTTCCTATAAGTAAGAAACCCGCGTTGGTTCTTTTCAATGCGGTAGCCACTTGGTCTTTTGTATCGAGTGCGTTCGGTTAGGACTTGCGGTTAGAACGGGATAGGTTAGACAGACCTTTAGCCATAGATATAGCTGCCGGAGAGGCGCGAGTTTGCGAGGATGCTTACCGGGGCTGCAGCTTGGTGATTTGTGGAGTACCTTTTACCATTGACTTGATCCCCACCCCCGTGAGCAGGATAGACGTAATAATAGGTGTAGACTAGATCCGCATCTAGAATCCGAGTGGGGGAGAGCTCATCGTGTACGCCAAGGGGCGGTTGAGGCAACTGGTGTTCTGTTCGGTCGTAAGTGCGAGAGAGGTATCCGGAACTTTTCTCGGACTGATTTCGGGGACGAAATCGTGGTAAGTGGGGGAGAGTTGTAACACCCAGTTTATTTTATTTTTATTTTTTTATATATCTCTTTCTTTTTTAAAAAAAATATATATAAAAGAATATATATATATATATATATAATTGTTTTCTTGTGGTGTAGAGATAAGTAGGATTTTTTTTAAAATATTTGAGTTGGGTTTAGATTAGGTTAGCTAAGGTAGGGTAGGGATAAGTTGAGTTGACTTATAAAAGAAAACCCTAGACCCATTCTAGGCTTATCACCACTTCCAAATTCTTAGAAGAAATCAGAAAAAAAAATCAGAGAGAGAGAGAGAGTGCCGATCGAGAGAGGGAGACAGCCGAGTGAGAGAGATCGAGAAGGGGACGAGTTGCAAATCGGGTTATTGTGTTCTTCGTGTAAGGTAACTATCGAAATCCCCTTTTCGTTTTCGTCATATGTGATGGTTAAGTTTTGTAGTTTTGGTGGTGGTTCACGGTGGCCGGTTACTCACCGGCGTAATTCCGGCGTCGGGTTGGCCGTGGCCTTGGCGGCGAAAACCGCGGGCTGTTGCGCCGGCCACGGCAGTCGTCGTTGCTGCCGTTTTATTTTTGGTTGCGTCGGTGTGAGAACGGACGGCGGTGGGTGGTTCGACCAGCGGCGCGGCGGTAGAAGCCGTTGTGGTCGTTGGTGCGACAGCAGTCGGCCGCCGTGTTGCGTTGAGCGACGGTGGTTGGCCGTTGTCGTTATGCCGGTGCGCCGGTCTTGGCTGAAGTGGTTCCGGCCCGGAGTGGAGGTGGATGGAAGGCCGATCCGGCGACGGCCGGGGTGGCGATGTGGGTTGCTTGCGCCGGCGAGAGGCCGCGGTGCCATGGCCGTGGCTGTGGTCGTGGCTGTAGCACGGTGGCGCAGTGGTAGTGTCCGGCGGCGGCGGCTGCCGCTGTGGGTGGTTTGCGGCGGCTAGCGGCTGCAGCTGCTGTTGTTGTTGCTGCTGTTTTGTTCACGCCGGCGACAACCGACGGTGATGAGGTTGACGATGTTGTTGTTGTATAAAACGATGTTTGATGATGTTATTTATAAGTTTTTTTATAACAACTATATATATATATAGTATATAAGTTGGTGATGATGATGTTTTTTTGGAAGAATCGATGATGGTGATGATGTTGTTATTCAAGTTAAAAAGATTTTTGATATTAAATATATATATTTATATGCATGTAAGCATCGACTGATTGATTGTCAGTTATTGTTTTTTTTCTTTTAAATATATATATATATATATATATATAATTAGCTTGTACAATGATACTGATGGTAATGTTGTCAACTTGTTTTTCTTTTGTTTTCATTTAATATATATCTATACATATATAATTATAAAAACTAGATATAGATATAGATATAAATATATATTTAACTGGGTTTAAGTCGGGTTAGCCTTAGGGTTGTTAGACTGGCTAAGTGTCATCGGGGTTAAATTGAGATTTGGATTAACTAACAAATTTATAGGGATTGTTTGAAAATATTAGTAATAATAATGATCATAATTGTTAAAATTATTCCAGGTTTGCGGTAATTGTTCGTGTTTGACGTTTCGACAATTAAGGTGAGTTACACTATGTGTATCTGTGATGTTGTATGTTTCATGTATACGTTATAGTGTGGATAGGGAACCACATGCCCTTGGTGAGTTGTGGGGCCGACCCGTGTCCAAACTGACGGGCGAAAGGGAATCCACATGCCCTTGGTGAGTTGTGGGGGCCGACCCGTGTCCAAACTGACGGGAGTTTATGACCTCATGAGAGTCGTGATTTGTGTGGATTGATTATTGTATTATGTGTTGTTTGGGATTGATTGGGAACCTATTTCGGTATGTGAGCATGCAATGTTGTGGTTATATGTAGTGCTAGCTCACTAAGCGTTTTCGCTTATCCCGTTAGTTGTTTCCCTTTTTCAGGTGCTAGTTCGGGCAAGGATAAGGGCAAAGCTCCAGCTTGACTTCGTGGCGATGTTTCCAATGGCACTTGACTCTGACGTTACTATTTATCGTTGAACTGGAAATTTATTAGTTGATTTTTTTATATTGGGTTTTTAAATTATCGGTGTTCTTTTAACTTAGAAACAAATTTTCTAGTCTTTCATTTTATAAAATTATTTATAAAGTTTGTTTTTGTGAAAACGGCGTTACAGTAACAATGCTGATATTCAATGAAATCCAAAAACCATATCTCTTGATGAAACATTAGCTAAAACCCTAACCATCTCATTCCTTAAATAGGAAAGAGGTAAAATACAAGAATGTCATAAACGGCCCCCGAGGTTCCAAACCTCTAAACAAGGGCATACAAAACATAATTGTTCACAAACCAAAGGAATTAAACTATTAAAGCAATAAAAGATAGATCTTCTGACTCTTCACAATCAGGGTCTAACACTCATCAACGGTACTCGCATCACCACATCGTGACTCTTCTTACTCAACGCATCCGTCACCACGTTGGCCTTCCCCGATGGTATAGGATCTCACAACCATAAACTTTTACCACATCTAATCACCGCCTCTGCTCCATAATCAATTTGCTGGTCAAGAAAATACCACAGGCTCTTATGGTCAGTGTAGATGGTACACTTAACACCATACAGATAGTGCCTTCACAACTTCAACACGAACACAACTGCCTCCAACTCTAAATTGTGGGTCGGATAATTTTTCTCATGCGTCCTTAACTAACGGGACACATAAGCTATCACCTTCCCACACTTCATCAACACGCAGTCTAGCCCGTCATATGAAGCATCACAGAAGACTGTCATGTCCTTGATCCCCTCCCGGTAATGTCAATTCCGGCGCCTCACACAATCTTCTCTGCAATACCTCAAAAGCTTCTTGCTGCTCGCCACCCCAAACAAACTTCACATTCTTACGCATGAGCCTCGTCAATGGCACCGCTAACTTCAAGAAGTCTTGGATAAACCATCTATAATATCCGGCCAACCCCAAGAAAACTCCTAATCCCGGTGGGAGTCTTTGGAACTTCCCACTTCGTCACTGCCTCAACCATTACCGAATCCACCCTGATGTCCTCCAGTTAACAAGATGCCCTAAGAATTGGACCTCTTGCAATTAGAAATCACACTTGGAGAATTTGGCGTACAACCACTCCTTCATCAAGGTTGCCAACACTTCAGTCAAATTCCTCGCATGCTCCTCCTTTGACTTGGGATAAAGCAGTATATGGTCTATAGACACCATTACTGATCTATTCAACATGGTCCAATAGACCCTATTCATAAGGTCTAAAATTACTGCTGACGCATTCGCCAACCCGAACGGCATCACTACAAACCCGAAGCATCTGTGCCTTGTTCTAAACATAGTATTGTGCACGTCCTCCTCTCTCACCTTCACCTGATGGTACCCCGAATGAAGATCTACTTCCGAGAACCAAGCGGCTCCCTGAAGTTGATCGAAGAGATCGTCGATCCTCGGTAGCAGGTATCATTTCTTCACAGTAAGCTTGTTGAGCTCACGATAATAGATGAACATCCGCATCGAGCCATCCTTCTTTTCACAAAAGGATTGAGGTTCCCCCAAGGTGAACTACTTGGACGGAATAAACCCCTTTCCCCTACAACTACTCCATTTGGCTTGACAGCTCCTGTGTCTCCGGAAGTGCCAATTGATAAGGTGCTTTGCCCACTGGCGTCACTCTCGGGATCAAATCTATCCCGAGCTCTACTTGACGTCCGGAGGAATCTCCCGACAAGTCTTCCGGAGAGACATCCGGAAATTCTCTCATCACGGAACATCAGCCACCGACCTCTTCTTGTTCTCCACCCGGCTATCACTCACAAACGCCAAGCAGCTGACTCCTCATAGGTGTACGTATCTTCTTGCTTTCGCCATCGAACACAGCTTCGGTAGTCTCTTCGTTCATCTCCCCGATAGGTAGAACTCCCTCACTTGGAGCTCAAATCTCCACCGTTGACTTTCACAGTCAAGACGAGCCCCATGTCAACCAAACCAATTCATACTGACCACCACATTAATTTCCTCCATTGGAATAGGGATGAGCTTGGTGTGAAACTTCATCCCTTCCAATTTTATACATTTCCACCCTACCCTCACAATAACTCCCGAAGCTCGGCTTCAGGATCCCCACAACAATACGTCTTCAACTGCTCATTTGCCACATAATTGAACAAATGAGTGACCATTCCCACAAACAAGTCGGTGATTTTATTCACCGGCTCCTTCGCCTATGCCAACGACAAGAACTCACTCGTGAGTTACCCCACCTCAATCTACGACACTAACTGCTCCCAGAAAAGCTCCTCGAATTGCTCCTATCTCATGGCATTGACTTGCTTCTCCCTCTGTGATCGGACTCTCAGGTCCCACCAAACGTTTGCTGTCATCACTAGCAGGTTCGATGCGTAATGAATCTTCTCTTCCTCTGAACAGAAGCTGGTGCGGAATGCACCCTCTACCACAACTATCTAGCAAATGCTGGTCACGGGTCCTTCTACTCCTCGAACTGCAGCTGCTGACAAGCTGAGAAGTCTCTGTAACTCGCCACCCTCGACTGTCCGCCTTACGTTCCTCCCGAACCGCTGGGCCTGCTGGCCACGGCTGCCTCCACTCGACTGTGGATCTTCATTACCAACTCTTGCTTCATTTGGGTGATAACACCCGAAAGCACATCATGCAAAACCTTACTGACCCTGAATACTGTCTATATAGGCCAATACTATCTTGTAGTGAGCCTATACAACCCTCTAGTCCTTATCGGTATCTCAAGATCCCTTATGATTCCATCGAAATCAAATTTGTATCGGTGTTTATAAGCAACCCTGATGTGAGAATCGTGTTTTGAACCCCTTAGCAACAACCAACAAGGACATGCCATAGAGTTCTCCACAAGATTCCCACCCATCGATACAAACTTGGTCTTAACTTCACCATTAGTATCCTGATTTACAGATTTGCCAACTAAATCCACTGACTGAAGACAATTAATCTAATTATACAGTCATAACACTTCCCAACATAACGAGGACACCCTTTTGTCCACAACCCATACTAACCCAAATAACATCACGCTTTTAAAATGACCACTTTCGTTCTCGTCCCGACCACAAACATCCGGGTCAACGACCCCCACTACACCTTACCCTTCCTAACATGCTACTGAGTGGTCTAACCATCCCTTTTGAGGACACACACGTACGTCCTATCACTTAATTTCTAGCATGCCCTTACACAAGTCCTCACGCAACCAACCCAACTATGGTTTATACAACCTATCTTAGCATGCTACTAACCCATCCCAACCTAGTCGGTTCATAGATACCCTTTATAACTTCGCCAAGTCCGAACATGTACAATATAATTGTGATGATATGGGCCCTTATATCATCATAATCATACCCTACATATCTAGGCTTTACGTTGTCACCAAAGGTTCCATTTCCTCGATTTCGGTTACACCACATATGCAAATCACATATACAAGGCAACTCCCTAACTATCATAGTATAAGAGTTACACTACACCATTCTAATCACCACAAGGTTTATGTATAAACATAACATTGTATAATCAACACAGTTCTCATAACATCTAGCATATACATATCATTATCATGCTAGCACTTTCATCATACACATAAGTTCATAACATGCTAACATAATAATCAATATAGCATGTTAACCACAATTCAACAACACCACAATATACAACCCTTTTGTGATATAACCCAATATGCTCACCACGTCTTGATGCTCTGATCCTTGGTTCAGCTCACACCTTCACTTTTCTCAACAAAATCAAAGTTTAAGGTTACTCGTTTTGAAAACACAAGCACTCGGGTTTAAGTTCAAGCACTCACCACTCGTGAATGCCCGAATCCCTTAAACCAAGGCTCAGATACCAATTGTAATGACTCATGTCTAAATTTACTAGATTTAACGGAAATAGTTGACGAAATAATTAATAGTAACCTTTTACAGCGGAACAAATAAAAATTTAAACTAAAAAAAACATAGTTCATAAAACAATTCATCAATCGGTTTAAATAATAAATTTCTCCAAAAATGAGGTTCATCCATGACTAAAAATCCACATTTAAACCAAAATCACAAATCCCAATTTTTCTAAAATAAAACATATTCTTTCCCAAAAATTGAACTGAGCCATCACCATCAAGACCGGAGCTTCAAGCCAAGCCCTTCCCTTTATCCTTTCCGGAGGAACCTGCAACTAAAGGGAATCCACAGATGGGTAAGCTTGAGAGCTTAGTGAGCACAAACCACAATACACATAAGCATCATATCACAAATCACCACGTAATGAGAACTAGACATGCAACCACATACGTCCTTACGGCACCCACCATCAAGGACCATAAACACTGATATCAGGCTACCACATTACCGATACTCACTGTGGCCACCACCACTACGATGAGCACGGCCTAACAACATGCAAGCTAGTCTCAAATCCACATACGCATCACACGTAATTCGTACATAAAGCCACGTATAAGGGGTTAATGTACTCACCTTAGTTCACTTCACAAATAACAAAGTTTCAACACACCACAACTTCACAATTCAGCACCTATAAAGAATAAATGCATAGAACACATACACAACCAATTCCAAACGACACTTAACACTCAATACCGAAACCGCAAGTCTTAGCCGTAGCTAGACCATCCGAATTTATCCCAAACTCTCCCAAAGGCCTTGTATTTAAGTCCCAAGGGAAATGCCATACAAGAAAACCCCAAACGAGACTTGACCGAAAAAGTCCAAAACCAAAACAGCAGCCTCTTCGTGTTCGTGAAGCTTCAGGCTTCGCGGCGCGAAGCTTATCATCCATGCCTCGCGGCGCGAGGCTCTATGCTTGCGGCGCGAGCCACCACCAGACCCCCAAATCGACATTCGATGGGGTTTCATTCCATGGTACGAAAATCTCAATCTCAGCGTCGATTTCAAGCATAAAACTCAATTGATGTTTACCAAACCATCCCCCAAACGTTTAACAACAAACCAACGATGATTTAACATCCAAAAACACCCTATATGATCATCAATTGATCAAATCCCCAACTTACGAACCCTAACTCTCATAACTCTCAAAACTCGACATACTCAACGAATAAGCACAATTAAAACATACCTTGCGCTAGGAGACCGTTCCTAACGAAGTCCCGATGATTGATTGCACCCTAATCACTTGATTACCTTTCCAATTGAATCAACCCTCCTTAAAGCTTTCAAACCCTCCAATCTTTCTCTCTGGAAAACGACTAACACCAAAAGGAGGGGTTTGTGCTTCCCACTTACTATGTACAAGACTTAATTTTTACCCCCAACAATCGCAAATGACACCCAAGTCCCTGAACCTGTAAATTACACAAATAGACCGGATTAACTCCAAACTTAACAAAGCCAGTTAAATAACTAACTTTAGGAAACGAGGCGTTACAAACTACTGCTGAAATGCCAGAATATTATCAACCAAAATTGCAGAAGGATTGGGATGATGAAGATAAAGAGCTTTTTAGCCTTGCTTCGAAATGCAAGAGGCTACTCATTATGGCTCTTCCGAATGATATCTTTAACTCTCTAGATCACTGCAACACTTCTAAGGAATTGTGGAGTGAATTGCTAAAAAAGCTTGAGGGAGGTGTGAAGACCCTAAAAAATAACAGAATCATGTGTATTAGTGAATTCCATGAGTTCAAAGCTAAAGAGGATGAGAGCCTGAAGGACACCTATTCCAGATTTAACATTCTAATTAGTAAGTGTAGAAGATCTGGAGTGATAAGGACAAATTAAGACAACAATACGATGTTCTTAAAGAGCCTAGGGACAGAGTGGTTGCATTTAACTATGTCGATGAGAACCACTCTAGATTTGGAAGTAATATCTTTAGCTGATTTGTATGGCTCTCTGGCAAGCCAAGAATGTCTAGTCATGCAGATGAAGAGGAGCGTACGTGGTCCCTTGGCCTTAGTTGCAGAGGGTAGCAAAGGGAAAGAGAAAGAGATGAATACAGAGGAAAAGAAGAAAAGGAAGAAAGCTCTGGTGATAGAGAGTGGTGAAGAGGAGATGAGTTTTGAGGAAGATGTTTCTGCTTATGACATGATGAAAGTGTTAGCTTTAATCACCAAGGATTACAAGAGGGAAACATGTGGTAGAGGAAAAGGTAGAAAGTTCTCCTACAGAAGAGAAGGTGACAGAAGGGAAGGATATGGAAGAACAGATGAGAGTGACAGAAAAGTTGAATTTCAAAGAAAATAAGGTTATGATAGGAGAGGAGGATATGAAACAAGATATTTTGACAGAAAGGATTGGAGTGAGAAGGAAGATTAGAGATATCTACAGAGGACAGAGGAAACAAGAGGAGATCCATAGAGGGGTGTGGATGGTTGCTTTAGGTGCCGCAAACCAAGTCATTATGCCGCAGAGTGCTGGGAAACTGGACCAATGGCTCCACAAAAGCCAACTGCTTCTCAGACGCCGTCTTAGAAGCCCAAGCAGGATGCCGCATACTTCAAGAAGAAGGCGGATTACTATAACAAAAATGTGCTTCTAGCTCAAACAAGTGATCTCGTAACTGATGAATCCTCTGGAGAGGACGAGCCACAGATGGGAATAGTGGCCTTTGAGGAATCTGAAAGTGATACAGAGTTCTATGGTATGGCCAAAGGTGATTCCGATTCCGCTAGCAATCGATCCTCTGAGGTATCTTCTTGTTCTAAAACTAATGAACTTTACAATGAGGTCATTGAAAATCTTGACTCACGTCAAACAGAGTTCAATAATCTCAAAGAAAAGTTATCTCTTTGTGAAAAAAGAAATGAGTACTCTGACAGAGGAAAAGAACAAATTTTCAAAATGTTTGAAAAGGCAGAAGAAGAAAGAATTTGTCACAACCCGCTAAAGCGGAAACACGAGGTGTTACAGCGCAAAGTTGTGATTCTAGCAGGAACGAAGGATGATCGGGTCAAGGATTCCACATAAGAATTCGTGTTGTTTCCTTTACCCACTGTAGATCCTGCTGAATTTTGTTTAGAAGAGGTTTCTAATCTTGAAAGAGAAGCAGACTATGACAGGGAACACGGATCAAGTGGTGATAGAAAATGATGAAGATGAGGCTTCTTTTCCAGAGTCAACTTAGCCAAGTAGAATTGAAACTTAGCTCACAGAATCAACTCAGAATGTTGATGGTGTACCTAAGTAAGATGATTCTAATCTAGATGTGAACATTCCAGAATAGCCCATTCAACAAACAAGGACTCAAAAGAATCATACTCCACATCTAGTGATTGGTGACATGGCTTTTCCAATGCTTACAAGAAAAAAAAAAGCAAGGCAGGAGGACTATTGTCATGCTTTATATCCCAGTATGAGCCTAAGAAGGCTCATGATGCCATGAAAGATCCAAGCTGGATAGAAGCAATGCAAGAGGAGTTGCTCCATTTTGTGCTACAGAATGTGTGGGACTTGGTAGATCGTCCAAGAGGACACATGGCAATTGGCACAAAATTGATTTTCAGGAACAAGAAAGATGAGAGAGGGATAGTGATTAAGAATAAGGTCAGACTTGTGGCACAAGGGTACAAACAAGAACAAGGTATAGACTATGAGGAAGTGTTTGCACCAATGGCCAGGATTGAAGCAATCAGGCTTTTCTTAGCCTAAGCTTCTTTTAAGTAGTTCAAAGTATATCAAATGGATGTCAAGAGTGCATTCCTCTATGGGAAAATTGATGAATAAGTATATGTTTGTCAACCTCCAGGGTTTGAAGATCCTAACTTTCCAGACATAGTATACAAGTTGATGAAGGCACTTTATGGACTTCATCAAGCACCAAGGCATGGTATGACACTCTGTCTATCGTTTAAAGCTACCAAAAGAATTGCATGGAATCCATGACACCTTCCACGTATCAAACTTGAGGAAATGTTTAGCTGATGAATTAATAACTATGGAGTTGAAATAGGCGGAGATTAATCAAAATTTGGGCTACGTCGAGGAATCAGTGCAAGTTTTGGATCGAAAAATGAAAAGATTGCAGAACAAAACCATTCCATTAGTTATTGTCAAATGGAAATTTCACAAGGGATCAGAAATGACATGGGAACCAAAGATGGAGATGAGAACCAAGTATATGTTTAACGACGAGTGATTTCAAGGACGAAATCTAGTTTTTAAGGGGGGAGTTGTAACACCCTAAATAGAGACATTTGGAGTTAAGAGTTATACTAAGATTTTGGAACTTTTAATTATTAAATCAAAATTGGGTGCGAATATTATCATACAATATCTAAATCCATATATATATATATATATCGGGGAAGTTCATTTGTAAACCCAAAAAATGTTGTAAACCGTGTAAACTCATCGATGCATAGATTAAATGAAATTGGTTCATGGAGTTGTTTAATATGATGAAAATGTTTCATAAACTTTAAATTTTAATAAAATTGTTTCATATTTCGGTGTTTTTATTCCTATGAAACTTTTTTTCTTATTTCTGTGAAACTTATTCATTTCTACATACAAAAACACCTTCATATGAAACAATTTCATCAAAAAAAATTAGTATATGAAATATTTTCATCATATTAAACAACTCCACAAAAAAGATTCTTCACTGATTTAATCTATGCAACCATAAGTTTACACGGTTTACAACCCTTTTAGGGTTTACAAATGAACTTCCCTCTATATATATATAGGTAACATCTACAGAGGACCAAATCAATAGTGAAAACTTGAGGACTGATCTAAGCCTTTGATCTGAAAAAGGCATGATCGTCATTTGGTAAAAAAAATCATAGTTCATTCACCATATGAATATTTATATATTCATATTCACCATATGAATCTTCATATTCATCTTATGAATCTTCAGAATCACTATATTAATATTCATATATTCATATTCAGCATATGAATCTTCATATTCATCTTATGAATCTTCAAATTCACTAGATGAAATGTATGAATTCATTCACCAGATGAAACTTCATATTCACCTTATGAATCTTCATATTCACTAAATGATATTCAGATTCATATTCAACTTATGAATATTCAAATTTACTATAATTTCACCTAATGAATACAAACATAAGTTCACCTTATGAATACAAAACAAATGTCTATTTACAGTTATATTCATCTAATGAATACAATACAAAATGTTCATTTACATTCAAATTCACCGTATGAAATCACGACGTTAAATCCAACCACATCTTTCTGTGACATTTCATCGAATACCTTTAGTGCATACATCAACTCTCTAATTTGTTAAACTTATTGATGCGGTAATTATCATATATAAAAAGCGTAACAAGTTTTAAACTCTAATGCCTAGCCACTGTCTTACCACATATACAGGCAAGCGTACCTGATCGTGAGTAATATAGTGTAGGAAAGTCCAGGTATCGTATCTACCACTGGGAACGGTCAAGTTATCGTAAATTATTAGTCTAAATCGGTTTAATTAACCTAAAGGGGGGGTTTTGTATGAAAAAGGGTTTTGAATATCTAAAAAGACAATTAACTAAGTAAAAACTAAGAAAGCAATTAAAATACTGATTTAAGATGATATTTAGGAAAAACAGCAGTACTTATCATGGTGAAGTGAATCCCCAAAATGGATGACATAAATAGGTCGAAGGTTTGGTTGTTTTAACTATTGTAGGAATTTAAGTCTGGGACACCCTAACATGTGCATATTATGGTTAGAAACTAGGATACGATCCTCCTAATTCCAATCCTAAATCGTTTGGTCCACAATTTAGAATCGGTAAACCCTTCCTAATCAATATTGCAATGGCTCTTTTACTATCTGGTCACTATTGGTCCAAGTAACCCTTAACACAACCTTTTGGTCCAAGTTAGGCTAAGGTAGGTTGATTATCCTTTCGGAGTCTATCTGCTTTGGTCTAACAAATACACCCAACCAATTGAATTCAAATTGCCACAACAATATCAATCAGAAAAGAACCATAAAAGACATTCAATTAATCAAAACAAACCAGTAAACATTAGTCACAAAGTATCATCCATAAAGGTTCATCGACCATGACAAGCACTACTGATAAAACTACTCACTAATCATGATGAAAACATAAACACAAACAAAAGTGGACATCGACATGATACCGACAGTACAACGACGGATGATCGGAGATCGATTCCCGCAGCGTATCGGCACCTTTCGTACTCTCACTCTCGTTCCTCCTTGTATTCCGTACTTCTCTCGTGTATCGAACATGTCTTGAACTGAAGGAGGAGGCTGATATTTAAAGGAAAACGCCCAGGGGTCATCTGGCGATCGCCAGACTGCTGGTTTGGCGACGCCAGACACTTAATTCAACCCTAATCTTCAATTCAGTCGAATCTGGCGGCGCCAGATTAGGAATCTCGCGAACGCCAAGTGTCTTCTGTGTTGACTTTGTGCATTTTTCACGTTTTCTCGCCTTTTTTCGTACTTTTCCGTTCCACGGCCTCCAAATCCTTCACAAACAATAATAAGCTCTTTTAGTGCATGAAATGATCAGAAATGGGTGAGAAATGGGGTAAAGTCATGCAATTACGTTCTACCAAAACAAGTATAATTTTGGTGTTATCAAAATCCCCATACTTAAGCTTTGATTGTCCTCAATCAAAAGACTGAAAAATAAGAAAGATAACTCCAAAATTATCTCCACCTAAGATCATCAAAAAGAACAAAGCATACTCACATAATCGAACACACAAACAAGACTTATCAAGCAATCGGATACCAAGGCCAACCTTTTACCCTTACATAATATGAATAACAATATAAAGTGTATCTCTCGGGGGTAAAAGTGTATATGTAAGTGATCACACCAATACTCGACTAATTCCCGCATGCATAAGCTTATCACCAAATCTAATCTCCACCACTGAGAAGTTGTCAACCGTCAAGAGGACTTTAGGGTTGTAATGTTAGGCTAAGGGTTAAGGGTAGGATAAAGGATATATAAGTGACTAAGGGTTTTGTAACAAAAACTTGAAAACTCAATCAGTAATGATCCAAACAGTGAAATAGTCTGACTTTCAAACAGTGAAGCTTTTGGGATAAGCACTCTCTTTCTTTTAGAATTGGCCTAAGCCTATGGCTTATTTGGGGCACAAATTCTTTTTCAATCTTTTCAGCTCTCATTCTTTTCTTTTGTATTCTCGACTTTTTTGATATTTCTTTTCTTTTCTGAGTCTCAAATATTTTTCTCTTTCTTTTCTTTTCCTCTCTTTTTTTTTCAGAGCAGCAACTATGTTGTTTTTGGGCTCTTTTAAATCTCAATCCCATAAAAACCGTCAGATATGAAAAATTGGATCAAAACATCTCAAGATTCAAATTTAAGTCACGGCCAAAAGATAGATAAACAATTGGGCTCAAGGATAAAGTGTATAGTGGGTAACAAATGAAAAGGCTAAGGCTCAAAATTGGTTTCAAGGGATAAAGTGTTAAAAGTGAACACTTTTCAATCAAAGGCTAGGCAAATCAAATAACCTTAAGATGAGGTTATCTGACGAAGGCTAAAAGGGTTAGAAACGAAGGCCTCTATCAGTGCAATGGTGATAAATACTTCTCTTATGTGGTCTCGACAAGCATTCAAATGACAAGTTCTACCTTGGGTCAAAGTCGGTATTCCTCACAGAAATGAATAGATATAACAATTAAGGCTCAAACTCTCAAAGGAATTGGGCGAGGCACTCATGGTAATCAGTATTCCAAGGCATCCTTTTACTCAACTAATCCTATTCAGTGTTCTCCTATGCAAGCAACTCAGTCTCAAAAACAATCTCAGATTTCGAAAAAAATTGGGGTCAAATCTCAAAGCTTTCAAATTTTTGAAAAACGACAATCCATAAGCAAAAAGTGAACCCATTTAAACAGATAAGTCTACATAACCCCCTCCCCACACTTAAAATTTGCAGTGTCCTCAATGCAACAATTAACACAATTAAGGAGTAATTGGGAAAAAGAGAAACTTCCCGGGTTATGTGACGGAATCTGTTCTGATCTGAGAGAGTGGTCCAAAAATTCGTGCTCGATCATAGATCAAAGACCGCAGTATCTACCAAAAAGAAAAAGAAAAAGTAAAAACGAACTAGCAAAAAATTAAACCAAACCAAACTATTAATAGCTACTTAAAAATCCTAAACAATCCAAACATAAAGAAAAATTGTTCAACAAACCAAACCACAACCACGCAGTTCAAAAGAAAAATAAAATTGTTTACGACAACCATATCGAATAAAGTAAAACCGCTTAGTTACGGTTTTCAAAAGCCCATTCATCGTATGTGGAATAACCAGCAGGACCGTCATCACTGTCACGCCACACGGGATGAGGTTCGAGAGGAGCCGAGGGAGCATGTCCCACGCTCTCAAAGTACTCGCTCATCGATGCAGCGACCCAAGACAACTCCCGCCAAACACCATACATGTCGTATGAGACCCGGTCCAATCTTTCCATCATCTCGTGATGCTCTGCTCCCATCTGTTCCGATAGTCCTTGAATAGCTTCATGAAGAGATCCCGATTCTTGTTGATTTGCCGGTGGAGGGTTGCTCGATTGCCCCGAGAAGGTGGGTTGAGGTGGTGAAGTAGCCATTCCAACCGGCTCTTCATTGGGGGTAACATCCCCAATCTACACAAAAGTACCCCGCCGAGGTCCCGGTGCAAGCAACTTCATGGAACGAAAAAGAGCCTTATCGAGAAAACCCATAGGAGACAACTTGGTGAGAGTTCCGCAAACGTCCGGTGTAAGAGTTCCCAACTTCTCCGCTATAACCGTGATGAAATGTCCCCCACAAAGGCCCATTCCGGCCTTATCATGTATCTTTCCGGCGTTTTGGAACATCTTAGCCATCACATAAGAAAGATTGGTTATTGCATTCCGATTGACCAATCGCGAAAGAAGCCAAAGATCCCCTTCCGGAACCTTTTCCTTGATAGCTTTTCGGTAAGCAAAAGAGTGAACAAGCATCCGATGAAGAAGGCGATGCTCGGGTAGAGTGATAGAACTTTCCTTGGTGTTGGATTGTAGATACGGTCCCGATCCAATGGTAGCCCAAAAATCCGCGCCCACAAACTCGGCACTAGGCTCACAAGCACCGGTTAAGAAGTAGTGAGAAAAGTACCCGGATCTCGACTGAGCCGCCGTAAAAAAATCCGAGCAACACTCCAAAGCGTGGTAGTGTGATCCCATACCATATGGACCTATCCATCGTGACTTTAACTTACCGGGGGAAAATTTAAAATGAGTTTGATACATTAATACCTTGTCCCCCTCCTTGAACACCTTCACTTCCTTTAGATGTGCATCATGCCATTTCTTTCGCTGTTCCTTGTAGATTTTCGAGTTCTCATAAGCGAGAGATCTAAGCTCTTCCAATTCGTGCAAGCTTATCAATCTTTCTCTACCACTCGCGATGTCATCCAAATGAACTTTCTTTAGTGCCCACAGTGCTTTGTACTCGAACTCGAATGGAAGGTGACACGCTTTCCCGTAAAGCATCCGATAGGGAGTGCTTCCAATTGGTGTTTTGTAGGCTGTACGATATGCCC
Organism: Centaurea solstitialis; assembly: GCA_030169165.1. NCBI lineage: Eukaryota > Viridiplantae > Streptophyta > Magnoliopsida > Asterales > Asteraceae > Centaurea > Centaurea solstitialis. Next base: position 47,590,114 of record CM058041.1, on the reverse strand, counting down.
ATAGTGCATCTTCAAGCTTTTGCGACCATATCTTTGGGTTGTTATCGACCGTCTTTTCCAGGATTCGTTTCAACGCACTGTTGGTGTTTTCTGCTTGTCCATTGGCTTGCGGATGGTAGGCGGTCGAGAATCGATGATGCACTCCATACCTTTTTAAGGTCTTCTCCAAAAGATAGTTCGCAAAATGAGTCCCTCTATCACTGATGATCGCCTTTGGAAATCCATACCTACACACAAGAGATTTCACGAAGTCAACAACCACTTTAGCATCATTCGTGGGCGAAGCCTTTGCTTCGGCCCATTTGGAGACATAATCAACCGCCACAAGGATGTATTTGTTTCCTCTGGAGTCGGGAAAAGGTCCCATGAAATCGATTCCCCAAACATCAAACACTTCGCTGACGGAGATGCTCTGTTGGGGCATCTCATCTTTCTTTGTGATGTTGCCTGCCCTTTGACAAGCGTCACAAGATTTTATTAAAGTGTGAGCGTCCTTAAAAATCGTAGGCCAATAAAATCCGAACTCGAGGACTTTTCTAGCTGTCAAATTGGCTCCAAAATGGCCTCCCGTGGGGCCTTTGTGACAGTTAGTGAGAATGTCCCAAGCAGCAGGGCCGGAGACACATCGACGGTGAATCCTATCAGGTCCTATTCTGAACAGATACGGTTTAGACCAAAAATAATACTTTAAGTCCGAGAAAAACTTACCTTTTTGTTGATAAGTCATACCTTTGACAAGAACACCAGCGGCCAGATAATTTGCAAAGTCTGCATACCAAGGTATAGGATCCTCTCCTATGGTCTTAATCGTATTGAGGCTCTCATCGGGAAACTTATCCCTAATGACTTCAATGCCCCCGGAATCCATGTGTGGGTTTTCCAGACGAGATAAATGATCGGCAGCTAAATTCTCAGCGCCTCTCTTATCTCTTATCTCTATATCAAACTCTTGCAACAGAAGTATCCATCGTATGAGTCTGGGCTTAGCATCAGGCTTAGCAAAGAGATATTTAAGGGCAGAGTGGTCCGTGTATACTATGATTTTGGATAGCACAAGATAAGACCTAAACTTTTCAATGGCAAAAACTACCGCTAGGAGCTCTTTTTCAGTCGTGGTGTAGTTTTCTTGGGCATCGTTCAGAGTTCGACTTGCATAACAAATCGGTTGAAAATGATTATTTTTACGTTGCCCAAGAACTGCACCGACGGCATAATCGCTCGCATCACACATAATCTCAAAAGGTTGATCCCAATCAGGTGGAACCATAATAGGGGCATTGGTCAAATGCTGTTTCAAAGTTTCAAACGTAGAGATGCACTTTTCATCAAAAATGAAAGGTGCATCTTTTTCAAGAAGTTTGGTTATAGGTCGAGATATTTTCGAAAAATCTTGTATAAACCTCTTATAAAACCCGGCATGACCTAAGAAACTTCTGACCCCTTTTATGTTTGTAGGTGGAGGAAGCTTCGATATGGTGTCTATCTTAGCTTTATCCACTTCCAAACCACCTTTTGAGATTTTGTGTCCAAGAACTATACCTTCCCTTACCATGAAGTGACACTTTTCCCAGTTGAGAACCAGATGAGATTCCTCGCATCGAGCTAAAACCCTGTCTAGACTGTTTAGACAATCATCAAAAGAGTTACCAAAAACAGAGAAATCATCCATAAAGACCTCCATACAATTCTCTATCATGTCCTGAAAAATGGCCGTCATGCATCGCTGAAAAGTAGCGGGTGCATTGCACAACCCAAAAGGCATACGCCTATAGGCAAATGTTCCAAAAGGACAGGTAAAGGTCGTTTTCTCTTGGTCTTCAGGATCAATGGGGATTTGGAAATATCCCGAAAATCCATCCAGGAAGCAATAGTACTCATTTCCCGCCAATCGTTCAAGCATTTGATCAATGAAGGGTAAGGGGAAATGGTCTTTTCTAGTGGCATCGTTAAGCTTCCTATAGTCTATGCAAACTCTCCACCCAGTGACCGTACGGGTGGGAACTAACTCGTTGTTATCATTTGTGACAACCGTGAGTCCTCCCTTTTTGGGAACTACTTGAACAGGACTTACCCATGGGCTATCAGAAATGGGGTAAATGATCCCAGTATCAAGCAATTTGATAACCTCCTTTTTCACAACTTCCTGCATTTTCGGATTAAGCCTCCTTTGTTTTTGCACACATGGCTTAAAATTGTCTTCCATTAAAATTTTGTGTGTACAAAATGAAGGGCTTATTCCGGGAATGTCCGAAATTTTCCAAGCCAAAGCCTTTTTGTGTCTTTTTAAAACCTCAATAAGTCTATCTTTTTCATTGGCTTTTAGCAAGGAGGAAATAATTACCGGGAGTGAATTGTTACCTTCAAGAAATTGGTACTCGAGGTGCTCGGGAAGGTCCTTTAACTCCAAATCTGGTGGTTCCTCCAAAGAGGTCTTCACTCTTGTAAGTGCAAGATGAATCAATCTAGCATGAGAAATGATAGATCTAGTAGAGAGAGAAAGTAGAGAGAGAAAATGTGAAACTCATATGTCATTGATTGTAAAAGTCTTAAGGTACAATACAAGGCAATGAGGTATTTATACCTCATTCCTAGAAAAGATAAAATGTTCACAAATGGTCCCTCAACTTCTATTATAAATCTAACACTAACAATCTCCCCCTTTTATAAAAGAAGGAGGGACATACAAAAGAAATAATCAACTACTTGACTAAGATTGCTTCACGGAAGGCTTTCTCAACTTGAACTTGATTTCTGCAAATCTAATATCATTTCTCAGCTTCAATCTTCTATCTATCTCCTTTACAAAATGTTTGATCAACACCTTGTTTGCAGCTGAGATATCATGTACTTTATGCCTATCCATTTGCAATCTTGTATTCAACCCATCCATCACCATCTTTAATGTGTCATCACAAAATAACATCACTTCATGAGAGTACATCCTCTTCTTATTGCCTAGAGAATCTGGATATACACATGAGATCTTGGATTCATCTGCATCATAGAACACCGTGTACAAGACAAAGTCCTTTACTTCACCAACCAGACTTCTTTGAGGTTTGTGACAAAATAACTTTGATGACCAATTCTCCAGTCCCAGTTGAAAGTCATACAGATGAGCCAATGATATCGAAGCCTTGACATGTCTAACTATGGCAGTTAGAGCAATTATCTCCTCTTCTGATCTAAAAGCTTTTCCTTTGAGATCATATAAAATCCCAAAGATCACATCAAAGCTCACATCTTGAAAATCAGCTTCAGTAATCACATATTCCTTCCCATCATCTCTAGTGAAAGTAATTACTGGGTACCAATACGTACTCAATCTGTTGGTCTTGTAACTCTTTACTGCAACAAACCTGTAGTCTGACACTAAAGCTTCTCTTCTTTGCTTGTTCACCTTCCTCATGTAGATGTACTCTCTTCTTAGTTCTTCTTTCAGATTCTCAATCCCATACAACTTCACATAGCTCAGCTTCCGCTCATGATAACAGAAACGACTCTTGTACTTTTCTTCCAGATACCTCCCAGTGGCTCTAGTAAATCGATTCCATTCTGTTCTCTTTAGAAATTTCCCCGAACTTGCTTTCATCTTTTCCCAAAGTTCAACTTTCTTTGGATCTACAGGCATCAAGTCATTCTGCGGCAACACTTCTTCCAATAGAGGACCTTCCACATCATCCATAGCTTCTTCTTTCTCAAAATCAAATTGTACATCCTCAAAACATATCTTTCAATTTGTTATCTTCTGCACACCTTGCATCCTGAATCTCTTCGTTTGGCACTTGGTAATCTCTGATTTCAGAAGCTACATTCTCAAGCAACGCTAGAACTCTATCTATTTAAGATGTAGAACTAGACGCCCCTGAAAACTTCACTCCTCTTTCTTCAACTCTTTCTTCTGGCATCTCTTCTTGCACCGAACCCAAAAAGTCTAGAGTGGACTGTAAGACTGGTTCTGATTCCATCTCTTCACCTCCCGTTAGAACAATTGCATCTCTGTGTCTTGCAGATTGTTTCTCTCTCGGATGCCTTTCCTCAAGCCTGTCAACAATCCGTACATTCGACGTGGTTGGTACCCTAGACGGCTCACTTTCTAATCTCCTTCGTTTCCTCTCCCCCTCATGACGATCATGATCATCATGATCATCATGTCGTCTCGTGGGCCGTCTAGCAGCGACTTGACAAGTTTCCTCAATCCCCCGAATACGATCCGATAACTGTGATAAGCCATCAGTGAACATCTGGTTGATCTCGGTGAATGTCTTGGTAAGCGAAGCGTCAAGTGTAGCCTGAAACTGCTGGAATTCCGTATGTGTAACCAAGTGAGCCTGAGACCGTTGCTCTTGAATAGCACGTTGTTGCAGAGCAGTCTGTTGTTGTAGGATACCCACAAGATCACTATCTTCAGCTGAACCCGACTCCAAGAGTTTAGAGAACAACAACCCCTTCAACTCCGGAATAGTAAGAGAATCAGCCGCTGACTGAGAAGGCTGTGAAGGTGGATCAGACATCGGAGCTTTGCCTTTTGCTAACAAAGCTACTTGTTTCTCCAAGGCCGAAATACGAGCCGTCTGCTGTTGAATAACATTTGCCATCTGTTCGTTGTTAGCTCGAAATAAAGAACGGGTAATAAGCTGATTAGCTGTAACAACAACCGGAAGACGCGAGAGATCAACATCAGATGATGATGCCATGCCAGTCGGAGGAGGTACTGAGATAGATGGTGCAGACGATGCAGAAGAAGCCGAAATCGTGGAAGATGTGGGAACTGAGACTGAATCTGACGATATACTACCAATGGGTGTTGAGGAAGAACCCAAGATAGTAGATTGTTGCCTTAACTCCGTGATAATCGAGGATGTGGGTAAACTAACTCCGAGGTCACTCAGACTTCTCGTTGATCCAAGAGTAGAACTCAAGGAACCCATGTTCAGTGTTGGCATGATGTTAGCGCTGATGGGATTTCCCTCCGATCCTGGCAAGCCCGCAACAAATGCAAAACTCACTACGGTGGTTCCGGCAGGGCTACTAAAGCCTCCTGCAAAGGTGGTTTGCACCTGTGTCCTAGCCAAAGGAAGATTTACATCTGAAGCAAGTGGTTCTAGACTCGATGAGTGAACAAGTGAAGTCGTGGGCGGGGGCAGCTGCCTCACTGTGTCGGTACCACCAACCTCCAAGTGAGGAATGGGTACAAGTTGTGGTAAAACCCGTGAGAAGTTGAAACTACCGTTTGTTGAGAAACGGTAGAGTGGGTGAGTTGGGTTGTGCATTGCATGAGTGGGGATCTCATGTCTTTTTCAATAGGCGGTGGCAACATATGCTCACCCCTAGACGATGTGGCTACCCAGCTAGACTCGGCTTGGAAAGGGGTTTGTACTTCTTTTCTAGCCCCTATCTCACGCTCATCAATTCTTTTATCTCCCCCAACACTCAACCTCACATCCGATTTTTCAACTAAATCTCCCTCAGCCATCCTTATGTCACCCTGAGCCAACAAAGGACTCGAGCCTCGATCAGGCATATCATCATCATGGTCATCATTATCATGATCATCATCATCAAGGTCATCATCAGCATTTGCTTCAATACTATTTTCAGATGAGGAGTCATATCCCATAAGTCGTTGAAGACGTTGTGCCAACTCATTCGGAGAGTAGCACTGTGCATCTGAGATATCCACCAACGGTTGAGACAACTCAAGTAACGACTCTGCAACCTCCTCTATGTCAGGAAAGTCACCCACAAATTGCTCATTGACCGGAGATAGAGCAAAATCATCCATCGAAGCCTCCACATTCGTGTGCAAAATCGGAGACGTAGCTCCGTGCTCATCTTCAAGAGTAGCAAACACATCATCCATCTGAACCGCTGAACTTATTTGACCAAGTTGAACTGCTACATTGAGAGTGGATGAGTGAGCTAGCTGATCAGAATGGACCCCACCGGCAACCCTCTCGGTATTTTCCCTCAACACACCCTGACCAAGATCCCGTGATCGTTGGTCCCTAGCAACTATACCCTCACCACTAAAAAGTATGACACCTTGGGTAGGTCCCTCCGGCTCTGGTTGGACCATAGGTGGAAACCTAGCCCTATATGCTCTCACACACGCCACATTCTGATCAGCATACGTTAAAAGTTCAGAAATTAACGGAACCTCCGGAGGAATCGTCTTCTTCGGATATCGAATAGACTGCATGTCATGGATCTTGACCTTTTCCGCATTTGACCGGCGCGGAATATCTTGATTCTGACGCATTGCACTTGCAATAATAGTACTGAGAAACCTCGGGTATGGCAGGTGCTTTTGCTTTTTCGCTAGAAGCTCCTTCAGATCGTAAAAAATCAACGAAGCATAATCATAATGCTTGTTGAATAAGACTCCATAAAATAGAACCAAAAAGGATTGCGTCGCCGTGTCTTGAGCCGTCCGCTTGCCAGTCAAACATCTACTGAGAATTGTGAACAAGGTGTTGTATGTCGGAGGTAAGTGGGATTTGTTGAACTGAGATGGTGCATTGATCGCCTGCAGGTGACCAACGGATTCAACACCAGCCATTGCAACGTCCAATGATGCAAATGGTTCAAACTGATTTGCATTTGGACGACTATTCGCTTCCGGAAAGCCTAGTACACGGTGAAATTTGTTGACTCCAAAACTGATGTTGTAGTGATCTAGCTTAGCCGTAAAATGATGATTCCCCGGATCAGCATGAAATTGCAGCGTGTGCCATACTTGTTGCACATATATCAAAGGAACTTCAGCTGTCTGTGTAAGTACAGTGTACAGTGGATGATTTCGTAAAATGGCAGTAATCACCGGAGCCTTCAGAGATGCATTTGGATTGAAAGGAACATTGTTCGATATCGATGGTTGATATAACGACGGACGAAGCAGTTGTCTATCCGCATCAACATTCGGATTACGTGGAGATGATTGTACTGAGATAATTTCTGAGATCGCCATATCATCGGAGTCTGGGAAATTGTAATCTTCCATTTCTGTAATTCATAAAAATCATTAGATTTATCTTTTATGCTTAGATTTTACGAAAAACAAATTTACGTGTGAAAAAGAAATTCACACAGTGTGGGACTTGAGAAAAAATGTCCCAATAGAAAGACCATTGATCAAAATAATGAACTTGTATTGTTTTAAAATATATATAAGCCTTCCATTTGTTTAAAATTTTAAACTTCAATTAAGCATGTTTTTAACCAATATGTTGCATGTTCTTAATAATGAAGGACTTATACATATTATGTTTACTAAGTTCAATACATTGTAGAGTTGAAGGTCAATCTTAAGGTCAAAAATATGAAGTCCAATGTCTCAAGTCCTTATGATCCGGAACAACGGGTCATTCACACGTTTAGGTTTAAGATTTCAAGAATACAATCCCGAGATGTTAACCCGTGTTTTAAGATAAGTTGATACAAACATTTTTAACCTACTAGCCTAATCGGTATATGACCGAGTGAATACCTATAGGCTTCGTAGAACCCTGGATACGTATACAAAACACACACGACACAAAAATACAAGGCAGGTTCTTGAACTTGACAGCAGCAACTTGAATAGATCCGCACGAGTTTGAAATTCCAGAAAGATTGGAATTGTGAATCGAAACAACATTTTTATAGGATAGAATGGAAACTGATATCTTAGTCATGATGACAAGGACACGTGGCAGTCCACAATTGGACCTACCATGTCTCGAGCAGTAAATCAGGTTTTCAAAAATCCGCTCGAGACAGGTGAACCGGCTCGAGATACGTATCTCGAGTGTATGTCTCGAGTCCCACTCGAGTTACTTTCAACAGAATACAAACACATGAAAAACAAAGACTCGAGATGAATGACTCGAGTTAGGTGACTCGAGTTAGATGACTCGAGATACATGACTCAAGTTCATGGTGTATAACAGAAATAACTAACTCACACTCGAGTTGGATGACTCGAGATATGTAACTCGAGTTGCTCAATAAGAATGGCTCGAGTAGTGTGACTCGAATTGTATGGCTCGAGTAGTGTGACTCGAGTTGTATGGCTCGAGTAGTGTGACTCGAGTTATATGGCTCGAGTAGTGTGACTCGAGTTATATGGCTCGAGTAGTGTGACTCGAGTTATATGGCTCGAGTAGTGTGACTCGAGTTATATGGTTCGAGTAGTGTGACTCGAGTTATATGGCTCGAGACAAATGGCTCAAGTTACATGAGTCGAGTTGTGTGTGCTCATGATTAATGACTCGAGATGTATGTACTTGACTTGAGTCAAATGGCTCGAGTAGCATGACTCGAGTTGAATGTGCTCGTTATTGACTCGAGTCAAATGACTCGAGTAGCATGACTCGAGTTAAAGGTGCTCGATTTGTGTGACTCGAGTGAGATGGCTCGAATTGGTTTATTCGAGTTGCTTGACTCGAGATGGATGGCTCGAATTGGTTTATTCGAGTTGCTTGACTCGAGATGGATGGCTCGAGTAGTGTAACTCGAGTTGTGTGTGCTCGAGTTGTAAGACTCGAGTTGTATGATGCTAGTTGTGTGTGCTCGAGTTAATGTCTCGAGTTGAATGACTCGAGTTGAAGGACTCGAGTTGTTTGGCTCGAGATGTGTGGCTCGAGATGTGTGACTCGAGTTGTGTGACTACTGAAGCACAAGGCTCGAGTAACTTGTAACATTCACATCTCGAGTCAATTACTCCCCCTACGATGAAACATCTGTAATACTCCCCCTAAAACTGTGTATACCTGAATTTACCTGTTCGAAGCAAAAACCACAGCAACTGTACTCACCTGTATCAGATAAGCTCCCCCTTGACAAAACCATATACTCAGAAGAAACAAACACATTAGGAATCATAAGGAAAAAGAATGAGAAAAATACCAAAAAACAATCAACTTGAAACAAAAACAACAAAAGAAACAAATAAACTACATTTCAAAATATACATAGAAGTTCAATGACCATACTGAATTCAGTATTCCATTATACTGCTATGTATAAGAAGAAATACAGATTATACGATCTTTTTGTCAATCATACCAAGTCTAGAGATGAGAAATTTAAAACGTTTCTCATCTAGAGCCTTAGTAAACAGATCAGCAAGTTGATATTCAGTATTGACAAAATACAACTCTATATTTTCTTTTTCCACATTGTCCTTTAAGAAATGATACCTGATATCAATGTGTTTGGTTTTCGAGTGTTGAACCGGATTAGCAGAGATGGCAATTGCACTCTTAGAATCACAATAGATGGGAATCTTTTTGTATTCAAGACCATAATCACGAAGTTGCGACTGCATCCAAAGTACTTGCGAACAGCAACTCGCAGCAGCAACATATTCAGATTCCGCAGTAGAGGTAGAGACACACTGTTGCTTTTTAGAAGCCCATGAAACCAACTTATTTCCCAAGAATTGCAAATGACCTGATGTACTCTTCCTGTCCATATTGCAGCCTCCATAATCAGCATCAGTATACGCTTGTAGCTCAAATCCAAGACCTTTTGGATACCAAATGCCATAATAGGGAGTCCCCTTTAAGTATCGAAAAATACACTTAACTGCAGCTAAGTGAGACTCCTTTGGTTTGGCTTGATATCTAAGTAAATCAAAGATATACTTGGATTGATTTATGAAGATGCCATCTGAAAACTGTCGCACTTGAAGACCAAGAAAGAAATTAATCTCTCCCATCATACTCATTTTAAATTCTTCAGTCATGACATTCTCAAACTTTTTACACAACTCCCGACTAGTTGATCCAAAAATAATGTCATCAACATAGATCTGAATGACCACAATATGTTCACCTTCCTTCATCAAGAACAATGTTGAATCCACCGAACCTTTCTTGAAACCCTTGGAAAGTAGATGTTTAGACAACTCCTCATACCAAGCACGTGGTGCCTGCTTTAAGCCATATAAAGCCTTGTCTAGAACATAGACATAATCTGGATGTTCTTTATTTACAAATCCTTCTGGTTGAGCTACATAGACTTCTTCTTTCAAATGACCATATAGAAATGCTGTTTTGACATCCATTTGAAAAACAGTGAAATCTTTGTAAGCAGCATATGCCAGAAACATACGAATAGCTTCAAGTCGAGCAACAGGTGCAAAAGTTTCATCGTAATCAATGCCCTCTTGTTGACGATAACCTTTGGCCACAAGGCGAGCTTTGTTACGAACAATTATGTTATTCGCATCTTTCTTATTTTTGAATATCCACTTCGTATCAATAACTGATTTAGACTCAGGTAACTTGACCAACCGCCATACTTTTAAAGCCTCAAACTGATTGAGTTCCTCTTGCATAGCAGTAACCCAATCAGAATCTTGTAAAGCATCAGATACACGTGTTGGTTCAATGTTACTCAAAAATACAGAAAAGTTGCACTCATTTGCAGAAGCAGCTCGTGTTTGAACACCAGAAGTAGGATCACCAATGATCAGATCAATAGGATGATCCTTTGTCCATTTGGCAGTATGTGGTAAAGGTGTTTGATTATTTACAGAAGATGGTTCCAAGATATTGTCAGTTGATGTAGGATGCATAGTAAGTGGTTCATGCCCTTCAGGAATAGAATCATTATGAACAACTTCATGAGAAGACGACTGATCATGAGAATCTATGATAATATCTGGATGATGAGTATCCATAACTATGGGAGATGATGAAGGTGAGGAGACAATACTAGGAAGATCTGAACATGGTATAGATGATGTGGGAGAAACTTCAGATGAGGGAGTAGTCGAACTCGAAGGAGTAGATGAGATACCTACATTAGACGAAGATATTTGATTAGTACCGTACAAATCATCATAAAGATACTCAAACAAACTGTCTAACTCAGTGGATGTAGCAGGACGATCAATGGAGCTAGTTGTGGATGAAGACGCATCTGTAAACACAACATTGTTAGACACAGTATCTGTATTGGAAGATACAGTTGAAGACAATTCAACAAACGGATCAAATCTAACATTTACACTTTCATACACAACTCTTGACTTTTTATTAAAAACGCGATAAGCAACTGAACAATCTGAATATCCCACAAAAATCATCTCATCAGACTTAGGTCCAAACTTTCCCCGATTCTCGGTTTCATTAAGAACAAAACAAGGACACCCAAACACTTTAAAATAATCAATATTTGGAATTCTTCCGAACAAAACATGATAGGGTGTTTTTCCAAATCTCCGATGAATGATAGACCGAGTTTGTGTGTAACACGCAGTATTCACAGCTTCAGCCCATAGGTACTGAGGTAATTGACTTTGAGCCAACATAGACCGAGCTGCTTCAACTAACGTACGATTACGACGCTCAACTACACCATTTTGTTCAGGAGTTCGTGCGGCAGAAAAAGTTTGTGTAATTCCTAATGAATTGTAAAAACCTTTTAATACTTGATTTTTGAACTCCGTCCCATTATCTGATCTGACGGTCTGAACAGGTAGCTTAAGTTGTACTTGAACAGCTTTGATGAAATTTATTATTAAATTTGAAGTTTCATCTTTTGTTTTCAAAAACCTTGTCCAAGTATATCGTGAATAATCATCAACGATGACTAACACATATTTTCTACCTGCTAGACTGACAGTTTTCATCGGGCCACACAGATCCATATGGATTAAACTCAACGGAGATTTGGACCCTTGTTCAGGTTTTGGGGGATGAGATGCTCTTTTCATTTTTCCTTGAGCACAACCTGAGCACAGTTGATCGGGTTCAAACTTGATCATTGGAATGCCAGATACTAACCTTTCTTTGACCAGTCTGTCAAGATATCTGTAATTCAAATGAGACAATCGACGATGCCAAAGTAAAGATTGATGAGATGACTTCTGAGTGATGAGACACTGAGATTTCTTTGCAAGCATATGTCGAAGTTTGATCGTATAGAGATTAGTTTTCCGAGTGCCAACTAATAATTCTCTACCCCATTCAGTTCTGACAGCACATCGACGTTTATTAAAATTTACCTCTAAATCTTTATCACAAAATTTGCCAATACTGAACAGGTTATGATTCAAACCTTCGACATGTGCTACATTATTGATTGTAATATCCTTACACACAATATCTCCATGACCCACAACTGGTGACAGTTCATTATTACCAAATTTGACTGATCCTCCATATTCTTCTCTGTAATTAGACAGAAGCTCTTTCCTCCCAGTCATATGTTTGGAACACCCAGAATCGAGGTACCATTTATGACTGGCCTGCAATGAGGAAATCAGATGGATTTAGGAACCCATTTTAAAATGGGTCCACTCCGTGCATTACTCTTAAAAGTACAAGCTATTGAATCCCAGTAATACTTTGTTCCTCTAAGCATATTAAAAACATGAAATGGAACATATGTAGGAACAGAAGAACGAAGAGTCGTAGAGAAATTAGATTTAGTATGATGTATATTCTGTGAAGAACGTGAAGCATGAGAAACTGAAGAAACAGATGTAGACCTTTTATTCATAGAATTGAATTTGGAAGGTACATTATTTTTAGAATTCAGTTTGTTTCCCACACTAAACTTGTTATTTGCATATTTCATACTAAAATCTAATTTCTTAACATTTCTCTTCGTTGACCTCTTCTTTCTTGACTTCTCAAGGCTCACACTGTTGGAACTTCCTGTAGAAGGATTAGTACAGATATCAAAAGGTTTCAACTTTGGTTGAACAGTTGGAATGACTTGTTCAGTTTCCTCAGGAACCACCATGTTCGGATTTTGCTTTTTCAAATCAATGTGATGCTAGAATTTCCGTAACATAGATTTTACTCCCTGAGAGAACTGAACATTGTTGATGTATGCATGAGTGACTGGAGTATGAACAATCTTTTGGTTTTTCCCAGCATAGTGATGACCTTCTTCATATATAGACAGTCTTTCAACTAGTCTATCATAGTTTTTGGTTAAGGTTACACATTTGCTGTTCCAAAATATTGTATCACACTTTTGACGAGAAAGTTCTGTCTTTAACTGTTTAATTGTGTTTTGAAAACTGTGCTTTTCCTTGTCATGTTTCTTTTCTAAATAAGAGATTTCATCATGAAAATGACAAACTTTTGATCTTGTTGCTGAGTACACAGGTTCAGAATTTTCAAGAGATAGCTTCTTTGATTCCTTTGAAGATTCACCCAATTCACTATCACTTTTTGACAAATCAGTTGAAGATAACCCATTTGTCGGTGTTATTGAAGATGATGGAGCAGTAGATATTTCATCTATTATGGGTTGTTTTGAATTATCAGAATTAAAATCATAAGGAACCTCAACATCATCAGTTGACATAGCTGATGGTTCTTTGTATTCAAAATAACCTTTATTATTAACAACACGAACAACTTTTTCCTGCTCATCATCAACACCCTCTTTCAGATTTTGATTTAACCCAGAATTATCTTGAGAAGAATTTCTGGTTTCTACTGATGTTGACACATTACAAATTAAATCATTTAGAATTTCTGACACCAGTGAAATTGGTTCAGAATCAACATCAGTAGTATTCCAATGAAGAAAATTCTTTGACTTAGTTAAAAGATTTGAGTTCTGAATTTTCAAATCTGCAATTTGCTTCTCAAGCTCTGAAACTTTACATTCCAACTCCTTGGTTGATATGTATGGTTTCACAATATTGTTTGATGATTCTGGGTATACAAAATATACTGGATCATCCTTAATTGAATTGGATTTAATCTTCAGAGTATCATCATTATACACAAACTTGACCCTATGATATTTAGAATTATGGTACAGAGGATCATGTAGTTTCATATGTTGCATCTCTGAAAATTCTTCCTTCATTTGAAAACCTTTTAACGAAGGAAACCTCTTACTCATTAACATGCTTGTAAGGTCATAAAATGCTGCATTTTCTTTAAGAGCTTTTTGCAAATGATTTGGATTTTTAACTCCAAGGGTTTTTTTTCAAATAATTTGGATTTGTGTACCCAAGACCTTCTTTGGAGTAATAATCTCTAAACTCAACTTGTTTATTCAAGAAAATTGTATGCTCAGTTTGACCTATCTTATGAAGTTTAAAATCAAGATCTGAAATCATCTTATTTAGCTTAGAAACATTTTCTTTTTCCACACTCAAACTTATGGTTAAAAAATCAATTTCCAGCTTTTGTGACTTATGTTCAGCTCGAATTGTCTCAAACTCATTTACTGATTTTTGCAATTGTGCACATTGAGAACTTAATTGTTCTTTTTGTTGCAACAAATCAGTAATTTCGTTTGTTTGTTTTAAAATGACAAGTTCGAGTTCTTTATTTTTGTTATGAATTAATGTTGTCACTTCAAGCATTTTTCTATTATGATCATCAAGAGAGACAGAACGTACCGTTGAAGTTTCTCCTTCACTCTCTATTTCTTCATCAGATTCTGATTCTTCCTCCATTAAGCCCATAAAACACATCTGCGCTTGATCATCATTGTCAGAATAATCCAGCCATTCTTCATCTTCAGCCATCAACACCAATCCTTGTTCTTGCTTCTCTGCTAGTTCCAACTTCTTCCTCAGCAGCTCCACTTTCGACATCTTAGTAGTACACCCTTTAGCAATATGACCTGTCTTTCCACACTTATAGCATGTAATACCAGCTTGGCCTTTCTTTTCCTCTGTTTTCTCTGGAGTATCTTTGACAACCTCCTCTTTCTTTGTTGCATATCTGTCAACATACTGATTTTCAACTCGAGGAGGATATCCTTGTGAACTTTGCATGAAGTTTCTGTTAAAACCTCGTCCACCTCTTGTAGAAAATCTTCTGTTGTTTGACCCAGACCTATTATAATACTTCTTCTTATAAGCCTCAGTTAGACTCAATAAGCTTTGCAGCATTTGATCTCTTTCATCTTCATCATATTCATCCTCATCCTCTTCTTCCTCATCTTCAAATGCTTCCAACACTTTAGCTTTCCCTTTCTTTACTTTCTTCTTTGCTTTCTCCTTTTCAGCAAGCAATGCCATAGAATCAGCTTCAGACTTTTCTTTCTTCTTTCTTTCAGCCGCAATTTCGTTCACCTCTTCCTCGAACAATAACAAATTCTCATACACTTCATAAACTTTCAACTCATTTAAAACTTTGTGTTGCTTCACAAATCTTGAAAATTGCTTCCAGTTTGAAGACAAGTTGTTGATGAACTTCACAATGTAATCCATTTCTGATCGAATGATATTATTTTTCTTCATATCATTCATCAGTTCTACAATTCTGTCATAAGTCTCTTCTAGTGATTCATCCTCCTTCATTCTGAAATTTTCATACCTATCCATCAAATTAGTTACCCTCATTTGATTTCCGACCTTAGAACCCATCATTATCTTTTGTAGCTGATCCCAAATAGATTTTGCTGACTCATCATAACTATCTAACTTGCGAAAGATTTCATTCGGAATTGCTTGAATTAGACAGTTTTGAGCTTCAACATCAATCATAAACCTTTCTCTTTCAGCCACATCCATCTCTGAATATTCTTTTGGCACTTGTCTTCCATCAAGTGTGGTAACTGGAATAGGATGAGGTCCATGTAAAATCGAATGAAGAATTTTATCTCCATCTTTCTTTCTCCTTATGTATAGCTTGAATCGTGAGACCCACAATTCATACTCATCTTTGAATAGCACCGGTGCTTTGGTCTCTGATCCCATTGACATATCATCTCTCCGATTTGCAAGACTCATCTTTAAAACGGATCTTTGTTACTGATTTTATGAGAAAAATCAGTTTCGAGAATGTTTGAAGAATTCCAACTTTATAACTCGAGATACAAAATTCTATTTGATATGCACAACTGACTTGGCTCGAGACAAATCACTACTTGTCACTAGTCACTATATTGCTCGAGACACACCTTGATCTTGTACTTGGTC
The DNA here is from genome assembly GCA_030169165.1 of Centaurea solstitialis. Taxonomy (NCBI): domain Eukaryota; kingdom Viridiplantae; phylum Streptophyta; class Magnoliopsida; order Asterales; family Asteraceae; genus Centaurea; species Centaurea solstitialis. The sequence continues at coordinate 47,574,216 of CM058041.1, read as the reverse complement.
TTGGCTCGAGACACTTGGCTTGGTCTTGGCTCGAGACACAAAAACAACTCCGCTCGAGATATAGCTCGAGATACAACTCGAGATATGATCTGTACTATGCTCGAAACCCACTCACTTGCTCGAGGTAGTCAACTCGAGCCAAATATAAGACTGCTCGAGTTACTTGTTTCGAGCCAAAAATTCCTTTGCTCGAGATATCCAACTCGAGCCAACCTTTTCACTTGAGTTGTTCAACTCGAGCCAAAATCAACTCGAGCCTAAAATCAACTCGAGCCAAGATCTCCTTCTGCTCGAATTCTACCTACCACCTAACTACCACTCGAGACATATGAACATTGACTCGAGACATATGAAGATTTACGAACAAAACTCGATTTTCAGCTTATTTTCACTAAAAATTCAAATCTGAATACTTCTTAATGATTCCAAATCACTTCTAATGCATAAAACTTGATATATTCATGAAATTACACACAATTTCATGAACAAACAAGTAATATATCTTCAAATTTGCTCCAAAAATAGAATTCTTCAAGTTTTCTCCATTTTCTTCAAATCTTCAACAACTTCACATGATAGATCTTCATCCAATCAGCAAAACCTGGCTCTGATACCACTTGTAAGTGCAAGATGAATCAATCTAGCATGAGAAATGATAGATCTAGTAGAGAGAGAAAGTAGAGAGAGAAAATGTGAAACTCATATGTCATTGATTGTAAAAGTCTTAAGGTACAATACAAGGCAATGAGGTATTTATACCTCATTCCTAGAAAAGATAAAATGTTCACAAATGGTCCCTCAACTTCTATTATAAATCTAACACTAACAACTCTAACCTTGTCTTCCTGTTTTAGCTCCTCGAAGTCCTCTTCTTCTTCCTCCATGGCTTCATCCCATCTTTTCTCAACAGCGAGGCTTTCTTCCAATTCACCTGATTCAAAAAGATAATCATTAAGCTCTGATTCAAGTGGTTTGGTGAAGTCATCTAGGCTGTCTAGAGTATTCATAGACTCATTATAGTCCAGAATCCCGTCAATGGAAAGTGTGATTCGGTCTTCACCAATTCCTAGACTAAGTTCTCTTTCGGCTACATGAATAACGGCACTAGCCGTGTTGAGGAATGGACGACCAAGGATTAGAGGTACTTTAACCTCGTCCTTTATGTCCAAGATCACAAAGTCGACGGGGAATTCAAACCTATCTACCCGAACTATGACATCCTCAGCTATTCCTACAGGGTATTTTATGGATCTGTCAGCTAGTTGGATGGTCATTCGTGTGCTTTTCAGATCATTCAATCCCAGTTTTTGGTAAAAGGATAATGGCATTAGGTTTATACTGGCCCCTAAGTCTGCTAGGGCTCTACATGAAACACTTTTACCGAAATAGCAAGGGATAATGAAACTCCCTGGATCGCCCTTTTTGAGGTTATCTGAAAGTGTAGCTGAGTATTCGGCATTTAGAAAGGCTATTTCTTCAGTTCCCATTCTTGCATTATTAGCCACCAACTCCTTGAGAAATCTTGCGTAACTCGGCACACCTGCAATTAAATCCACAAGAGGCACATTAATATCCACTCGTTTAATTAAGTCAATAAACTTACGATATTGGGCCTCTTTCTTTTCTTTCCGCAGTCGTGCAGGGTATGGTACTCGTGTAGGCACATGTGGTGTTGCAGATTCCTTTGGTCTGCCTGCCTCTTCCCTGACCTCTTTTGTCGGTCGCGATGGTAATTCTACCTCCGGTTCAACAACCTGCATATTAGGAATTTGGTTATTTTGAGGCATAGGTGGTCCTACAACTACCTTACCTCCTCTCGTGGTTGTGAACACTTCAGCCTATGCTCCTGCCTCCATATGAGGAAATGTTTCCTTGACGTCTCGGAGGAATTGATCTGTGCCTCGATGTAATCCTGCAATAAAGTTTACAAACCCTTGCATTTTCTGTTCGGAATCCGCACCCATCTTTCCTTGTTCTTGGGAGAATTGATGGAACCATTGTTCGATTACCCCGCCATATGGTTTTGAAAGAGGGGTCGGTGTTGTCCCAAAAAATCAATAAAGATGAGGAGAAATGGATGAAATCAACATAAGATGAACATGAAAGCTTGATGAATTCATTAATGGAGGTATTTGCCCAAAGTAGTAAAGTATGAATCCAACCCCAAAACCCTAATCATCTCTTACCTTTTATAGGTAAGAGGAAGAATACAAGATGTTCACAAATGGCCCCTGAGGTTCCAAACCTCAAACAAGGGCATACAAAACAGTAAATGTTTACAACTAACTGAAATTAAACTATGAAAGCTGTTAAAGATAGTGATTTCTGACTCTTCACAATAAAGAGGTCCAACAATCTCCCCCTTTGTGAAGAAGTCAGAAAGGTGGTGGAAGCTCCAGTGCCGGCTCCCACTTGGACATCTACAGGAACTCCTCCCAATCTCCGATGATCCTCGCTCTCATTTGCATCGCCGCCTCAACGCGTCTGTACATCAATCTTTCCTTGAGCTTCCTCTCTATCAGGTTCATGCCCTCCAGAATCTTTCCCTTCCCGTCTATGATCTTTCGGCCCGGTATCTGATCCGCCAAGAGTCTACTCTGCATCCCGTTGTAGACGTAGAGAAGGGTCCCATCGCAGAATTTGGCAAGTTCGCCAAATCTCATGAATCTGCGTTCCCTCTTCTTCCTCGTCACGTAGAGAACCCCGTGCTCCGGTATCCTGGTTGGCATGTAGGGAAGGTAGGCATCAATACCAGGTACGAGCAGGTTCGATCTGAGCAGGTTGACCTTCGGCTGACGGCTCTCAATTGCAAGCTGGTAGTCCGTCACCCGCGCAAGTGTGATCGCGTGGCGAACGTACTTCTTCAGTATCTCGGTTCCGTCTCTGTAGTGTTCGGGTCGGAGAATTGGACCCTGGAGGTACTTGATGAGCGTGAGGAGATCTTCCAGATGCACCCGATCCAGATCTGCTTCTGTGAAGGTCTAGTCTTGCAACACACCTCGTGGAGTGCCGGTCCCATACATACGGACGTCGTACTCAAGGAAAATCTGATGGCCATGTCTGTAAGGGCACATAGCAGTTACCTTGATGAAACGACGTCGAATTCTTTGACGTCCGTGGGTGGCCCAGTTGCACATCCTCTGGTGTACGTAAGCGGTCCTTCTTCTCTTCGTCTTGATGTGCGAGATCCCGAAGTAGACCTTTCGGGACCATACGTGCAGCCTTTCCTGCTGGAAGATACGGGAGAAGGACTCCTCAAGGAATGGTCGGAAGATGACGGAATGATTCCAGTTGAGCTGGATGACTGTTGGAGCGGCGGACTCTGGATCTGTCGAGTGGATGGTCCGAGGAGCTTCTGGAGTGGGAAACTCAAATGCCGATAGAAAGCTGTTGTAGTCTGTATCCCTGACGATGTCGTCCCCCCTCTGGAAAATCCTGAGGCTCTGAGCAAGCGACCAAAGAATCTTCCGGGCTTCCTCCGGAATCTGAACATCTGATAAGTCTTTCGGCGCTGCTTACGGGGGAACGACGTCAATCTGTGTCGTATCGGTCATCTGAGGGAACTGAACCCTCTCCCCTGCCGGGATTGGCTCATAGTGCCAACTCCCCATGTCAGGAATCTCCTCCGTGTCTGAATCGACATAGGGAGCGTCGGCGGCAGCAGACTCTGAAGGAGTACTAGAGGGGGCGGCCGATGAAGCTGGAGCTGAAGTAGAACCGGAACCGGAGGCAGAGTGGAGGTCGGTGCGAGGCCTTTTGGATGAAGCCTGCACCTCCCCCTCATGAGGACCTGGTGCCGAGTCATCAGGTTCGTCATGCCTCCATTTGGAAGGCTGAGTCTGAGACCGACACGTGGCCTCCAGTTCCCTGATGCGCTGCTGGAGGATCTCTATCTGGGCTTCCCGATCGCGAAGCTTGGCGGAGAGGCTGTCGTTCTGAGTCGTGTAAGATGAGATAACATATGCGTGTTCCGCCTCAGTGACATAACCCGGAATCGAAGGTAGGTCGCCCGAAGTCGGAGGGGCAAGTCTGAGAACGTCCTCGGTCTGACGAGGGATCGGTGCATCGGTTGACGGGGCAACCTCGGAGTGTTTGCCCTTGATTCGCCGTTTGAGCTCGTAGAGCTCCGCATCCCTGTCTTCTTGAAGCTTTCGTGACGCTTCAAGATCCGCCAATCTTTTTCTCTCCGTCTCGGCCAAGGCTTTCTCCAGTGCCTCGACCCACGCATCCCTAGCCCGGTTGGCTTCCTCCACCGCAAGTAGTCTGGATTGGACGACTTTTAGGATGTCGTCCGAATCCGTCGGACCTTGAAGTCCCGTTGGTACTAGGGTGATTTTAGGGATTCCACCTGAATCCGTCAGGCCTAGAAGCCCCGTTGTTGCGTAAGCATCTTTAGAGACTTTGCTCGAGTCTGTCGGACCCGGTCCCGGTAGTACAACACCCGGTGCCACTTGGGCTCCAGTTGTCGAGAAGAGTCCTACTGAGGTGCTCTCTCGGCCTGACGTCACCGCTGATATGATGTTGACGGTGTCAGGGCTTCCGGCGGATCCTCGAAGGGCGTCACCAGACGCACCAACTCTCCCCGTTCCGGCGGAGTCCCGTGGGATCTCCGCTTGTGGTACAATAGATCGTGGCCTAATGATAGAAGGGATCGTAAACGTCCCGGGAAGTGGCTCTACGACTCTATGTGCAGCAAGTGAAATCGAGAGGTGGGGCAGATCCTCTCTTATCTCAACACCGGCAGACTCCGATTGAGTGGCCGGTGGAAGTTGTGCTACATCCCCGTGACTGACTGAAACGACCATCTGTTCAGAGATGGTCGAGTGGCTGGTTGAGGTGTGCAGATGCGCTAGTTGGCTGCTAGCGTCTTGACCTGACACCGTAGGGTGCCCGGTCGCGATGAGGGTTACCTCTCTATTGGATGGACTCTTGGTTTGGGGAACTTCCGGTTCTAACCTATGCGGCTCTTCTTCTCCGCCTCCCTCCTGAATCTGAGCCCAAGGCTCGCCTAACTGGACCTCAACATCTTCGGTCTCTTTTTCTCTCCTCTCTCTCTCTTCTTCCTCACTGTCTTCTCGTCCCCAGCCGGTAGCAACCTCGGCCTCACCTTCTTCCTCACGACCGACGGTCCGGTCATCTGAGGCAAGATCACCTGCAAGTACGGGATCTCCGGAAATCCTGTCGTCATTGAAGGAAGAGGTGGCTTCATCTACATCTATCACCTGGGCCTTTCCGCCCTTTGCCGGTTCTGATAATTGGAACTCTGAGTCGGATCCATAATCCACCATTTCTGCATCTGTGGCCTCGTCATTGGGCTCACGACGGTCCGAAGGAGTGTGCTCAGGGGACTCGTGACCGTCGGAGTCATCGCCGGAGGGATCGCCGGAGGGTTCGCCTCCTTGAGTAGTAACGGCCACCGAGTGTGGTGGTGGAGGTACGTGTGCTTGTTCTTGTGGGGAAGCTTCCACGTCCTCACCAGTCGGTTGTTGTTGCGGCGGAGATGGCGATCGGCGCTCTTCCGATGACGAGTGAACCGGGGATTGCTGGAGAATCCCGGAGTACTGCTTCACCCGGTAGCCACGCGTGATGTCAAAAGGGGATGTCTCATCGACGTAAGTCTGCGTTCGAGCTCTACGGGTGCGGTTTCGGACCATCATCTGGTATGCCTCGGCTCTCGACATGTGTGGAGTGGCGGACGTGCTGACAACTCTACCCACTTCACCCCTAACGGCCACACTCATCACTCCCGAGCCTTGAGCTCCCCCATTGGAGCTCTGGCCTGCCGTGCCAGAGGCACGGCCCCTAGGAAGGACTGGTCGCGCGTCCGGGGCAGGGCTCCTCGGTTCTGAGGAGTCCGTGGACGCGTCTTCTAATCCTACAGACGCTCGGTATAGTCTAACACTCTCAGCCCTACGGTCCGTCATATCAAGTACATTCTCAGAGATAGGCATTTCAACCTGACCTGGTCGAAGAGTCCTCCCGTTCATCCTGCCGATCTGAATGCTCTCGAAGCGCTGGTGTCCGGATCTACGTCTGACGGCCGGATGGTGAACCATGTGCTCACGAATGATCAAACTGAAGAACCGCATCCAAGGAATGGATGTGTGACGGGTTCTTGCGGGCCCTTGTCTGACGTCGGTAACCATGTCAGCCCAAAGTTGTTGGGCGAAGTCGATACGCCTCCCGTAGGCGACCGCATGAATAACATGCCAGAACTGAGTGGAAGCACGGTCCACTCCGTGTGTCTTCGATGACAAGGTTCTGTTGAGTATGTTGAAGAAAGAAAACCAGATTGGGGGCAGCATCCCCTGGGTGACTTGGGAGATCCCGTTCGGTCGGTTGTTTGCTGTGAAGGTGACCCCAAGTGCGAGTATCTCGCTGAAAAGCTCGGGGCCGGTGACCAGTGTCTCGAACGGGGCCTCGGGAGTAGCGGCAGGCAGACGGAGGATTCGCCTCAGGTCCTCCACAGTGATGGTGAGCTCGGTGTGGTAAACTCGACCCACGATGGTCTGCACGCCGTCTCGGTTCTCCACGGTAGATGACCTCCAGAACTGCTGAAGGTAAATCATAGGAATGTCGGCAGTTGCCTGCATCGCATAAGCCAATGGATGCGCCCGTAGTATCTCCAGGACCACCTCTTCCTGAGCAGTGAAGTTGGCCAGGTCAACGTACTCGTTGTTCTGGTGGATGGGACGGATCTCAGTTGGTGCGATGAGGGCTCGGTCAGCAGCATTGTTGACCGGGGAAGGAGGAGCAGGAGCGTTCGATTAACGAGCCATTTCTGTCAAGTCACAAACAAGTTAAGTGTTTAGAAAGATGCAACGTGAAAAAGACTATACCCTCGACTAGGCGCGAGTCGGAAAGCCTCGAAAACCCAAAAATGAGTATTTCGTATTTTCCGAGTCGAAAAGCGAGCAAACACACGAGGGGGTGTTTTCCGATTCGGAAAAGGTGATTTTCCGAATCGGAGAACTCAGCACTTAGAAAAAATTTTGAGACAAATAAAACACAAGTTTTCCGATTCGGAAAAGGGAATTTTCCGAACCGGAGAACTCCCATACTTAGAAAAATAATGCATGAGGAACAAGAAGGTTTTCCGATTCGGAAAACGTAGTTTTCCGATTCGGAAAAGTGTGTGACTTAGAAAAAAAATTGACAAGACTTGGTCTCATACGTGATTCGGAAAACCTTGGAAACCCGTAAGGGTAATTCCATGTTTTCCGAATCGGAAAATTTAAGCTTGAAGAAACGAGACACAAGTGGATTCGGAAAACCTGATAATCCGAATCGGATTTATCTGTTTTCCGAATCGGAAAAGACATATGAGTATTCATCGTGTACGAATGCGGAAAACTTGAACATTCAAGTTTTCCGATTCAGAAAACTTGAATGTTCAAGTTTTCCGATTCGGAAAACGAGACTGTTCAAGTTCTTTGATCAATCTTCATCACGTAGAAGTGCTTGATCTGGATTTGATTACTTGACATTTTAGAAGTGCTTGAAAAAGTTTGATTTTGAATTTTTGGGGTTTGGATCTTAATGGAGATGATGAAGATTGATGTTTGGGTTGTGATTATATTCCGACTCGGGAAACATGAATAACCCGACTCGGGTATTCGAGGTTTCCCGACTCGTTCTTAAGGGGAACCTTTGATCTTTCATATCCCGACTCGGGAAACATGAATAACCCGATTCGGGTATTCGAGTTTCCCGACTCGTTCTTGAGTGGAACCTTTGATTTTTCAAGTTTCCCGATTCCAAGCATGAACTCTTCGACTCAATCACATGTTTATCTGAAAAAAAGGAGAGAAAAAAAAATTGGGTCTCGAATAAAAAAAACTTGAAAGTCAATACGGGAAATGTTTTCCCGAATCACGTGACCACTTCATTTAATTTGAAGTTTGATGACTTTGGCGAGTTTAGTCCTTGAAGTTTGAGGTGGTTGACATTTTAAATTTTTAAGTTTCAAGACATGACGCTGCCAGCCCCTGGAGTTTCTAGATATATTTATTTGTCATCTTTGGAGAAGTTTTCAGATCCAGTCCCTGTACTTCTTTCAAGTTCTGTCAGATTTGGTCCCTGCACTTCAAGTTTCAAACATATTCAGATTTGGTCCCTCAAGTTCAAGTTCTGAATATTTACAAGATTAACCCCTAGAGTTCAAAGTTCTGGATTTTTACAAATTCAACCCCTCGAGTTTAAGATTTTCACATCTTTTTCAGAAAATTTTATTTTTTTTTCTGATTTGGGACTTTCAGGTCTCGGGGTTTGGGACTATTTGATGGAATGTCTTCCCGATGATGTTAATTTGCTCAAATTCAGTTCGGGAATCATCTTCAGATGCGCTTTCGAGTTTTTCAAGATTATACGGTCAATCGGGCTTATGATTGATCACTTTCCGTTGCGCTCTAGATCCACCCAGATTCAAATACATGTGACGCTTCAAAATCCCCGTGCTTTATTAGCCACCTTTCTTTCCCAATTGGTTCGTAAAGATCTCATCAACCCAGATTTTAGCCCAAATTCAGTTTTCAATCATGAAAATTGAATTTCTCTAGTTTCCCAACTGCTCCAGATTATTTGAAGTCATGTCAGATTTGTATCGATTTCAAAACGACGGTGATCGGATTCTGCATTTGGTTAGATTACTCAGAAGGCTGACGCTCTGCAACCATTATTCTAGAGTTTTATTAGATGGAATTATTCCTCTTAGGCGTGAGAGTTGAGTTTTTCCTTTGGATGCCACCTTCGGTGAATTATTCCTCTTAGGCGTGAGAGTTGAGTTTTACCGTTGTTGAGGCTCGGTTGCGATCTAGAATTTTGAGTGACGGTCGTCATCCATCTGACTAAGAAGACTAGATTTGGATTTGATTACTTGACATTTTGGAAGATTTCAGGAAATCGACTATTCTCTAAGCAGAAGAGAGATCAAAGCAGAGTATCTCGTTCAACATCTACTCCAGTGTTTCACTCCATATGGTGTTTCGGTGATCCAAGCTTCAGTGTTTCCCTGTTGTGAGCTTATCATATTTAGAGCTCTAATGTTGAATTCCTATTCAACACGCGGTCAAAGACAGATTCGTTATTTTTCTTGCTGATCTGCACGGTAACTCACACATGCATCTATTCCTTTGTTTTTCTTGAAGGGAGATCAACATAGTTGGATGAATCAACATGCTCTGGTGCAAGCTGTTGTATTATGCGGTTATCAGACGTGTCGAGTTATTTACAGGTTGAGCTGTAGTTTGCGCAGTCAGTCGCGGTTATTGCAAATCGGATCTGGTCTTTCAGTTGAAACTGAAGATAAAGAGCTACAATCGAGGGGGAGCTTGGAGATCAAAATGTAGCCGAACGCCACTAAAGTTTTCTGAAGAAAGCAAGGGGGAGAAGATCAGAGATGCTTACTTTATAAAACTTTAGGGGGAGATTGTTAGGACCAAATTGTCCTAATCAGAGAAAGTTTTATAAAGTAAGCTTTGAGAAGGTTTAATTAGTGTTTAACTAGTTAGTTTAGCTATTGGGCTTGGGCTTGGGCTTGGGCTTTTGTATTTAGGCCCCATATATAAAGGGGTTTAGGGTTGAGAGTAAGGTGTGGAAGTCATTTCAATGAGAGTCATCTAGTAGGTGTTTGTGTGTGTTCTTGTGTTCTTGAGAGCTCTCATAATAAATTTAAGGACTTTTCATTTCATCTTCTTTATTTCTCTCTTGAATCCTCTTTTTGTTTGATTATTTGGGACCAACAGTCGGTGTCTCGGTGGAGTCCTCAGTTGCATGGATGTGCTCTACGGATGACGACACTACACTTAGATGTGCTGGTTGGGTCTCTTCCTGTTCCACTTCGGTAGACCAATCCAGATAGTGTGCTTCCATGTCGTCCAAGAGTTTACGCGCTTCTTTCACTGTCTTATACGGAAAAATACCATGGTTTGGAAATATTAAGAATAAATCCTTATACCTTCCCCAAGCTTTCACAAGGCTATCTTTTCCTTGTTTAAAGTTTCGAATTTCAGCTCTTATTTTGTTAGCCTTGGAAATGGGAAAGTACCTTGACAAAAAGGCGGATTTCAACTCGTCCCAGGTTGTGATGGATCCCGGGAGCAGTTTTTTAAACCAGTCTTTTGCCTTGTTTGTCAAAGTAAAAGGAAATACTCGAAGTTTTACCTCATCCTCCTTGGTGTTGACTAAATCACAGATGTCCTCGAATGCTTCAAGGTGTTGGTAAGGATTTCCACTTGGTTCTCCGTCAAATGAAATGGTGTTGATCATCTTGATGAGTCCTTTATTGATTTCCACCATTTTACCATCTGTCTTTTTGATTGCGGATCTCGGAGTAAACTGGACCCCAGATCGCTTATCCCATATGGGTTGATCATCTGCCATCCTGACAACTCAAAAAAAAACGATTACGGGCTACTTGAAGGGAAACAAAGAGATAAAATAAAAATAAAGATAAAACTAACTAATTAAACTAGAAAGCGAAAAACTTGCAAGGGACAGAATCCCTCACAAGGATCGATTAACAAAACTAATAAAGACTACAATCTAACAACTACCGTTCCCCGGCAACGGTGCCAAAAACTTGATGCGGTAATTATCATATATAAAAAGCGTAACAAGTTTTAACCTCTAATGCCTAGCCACTGTCTTACCACATATACAGGCAAGCGTACCTGATCGTGAGTAATATAGTGTAGGAAAGTCCAGGTATCGTATCTACCACTGGGAACGGTCAAGTTATCGTAGATTATTAGTCTAAATCGGTTTAATTAACCTAAAGGGGGGTTTTGTATGAAAAAGGGTTTTGAATATCTAAAAAGACAATTAACTAAGTAAAAACTAAGAAAGCAATTAAAATACTGATTTAAGATGATATTTAGGAAAAACAGCAGTACTTATCATGGTGAAGTGAATCCCCAAAATGGATGACATAAATAGGTCGAAGGTTTGGTTGTTTTGACTATTGTAGGAATTTAAGTCTGGGACACCCTAACATGTGCATATTATGGTTAGAAACTAGGATACGATCCTCCTAATTCCAATCCTAAATCGTTTGGTCCGCAATCTAGAATCGGTAAACCCTTCCTAATCAATATTGCAAAGGCTCTTTTACTATCTGGTCACTATTGGTCCAAGTAACCCCTTAACACAACCTTTTGGTCCAAGTCAGGCTAAGGTAGGTTGATTATCCTTTCGGAGTCTATCTGCTTTGGTCTAACAAATACACCCAACCAATTAAATTCAAATTGCCACAACAATATCAATCAGAAAAGAACCATAAAAGACATTCAATTAATCAAAACAAACCAGTAAACATTAGTCACAAAGTATCATCCATAAAGGTTCATCGACCATGACAAGCACTACTAATAAAACTACTTACTAATCATAATGAAAACATAAACACAAACAAAAGTGGACATCGACATGATACCGACAGTACAACGACGGATGATCGGAGATCGATTCCCGCAGCGTATCGGCACCTTTCGTACTCTCACTCTCGTTCCTCCTTGTATCCCATACTTCTCTCGTGTATCGAACATGTCTTGAACTGAAGGAGGAGGCTAATATTTAAAGGAAAACGCCCAGGGGTCATGTGGCGATCGCCAGACTGCTGGTTTGGCGACGCCAGACACTTAATTCAACCCTAATCTTCAATTCAGTCGAATCTGGCGGCGCCAGATTAGGAATCTCGCGAACGCCAAGTGTCTCCTGTGTTGACTTTGTTCATTTTTCACGTTTTCTCGCCTTTTTTCGTACTTTTCCGTTCCACGGCCTCCAAATCGTTCACAAACAATAATAAGCTCTTTTAGTGCATGAAATGATCAGAAATGGGTGAGAAATTGGGTAAAGTCATGCAATTACGTTCTACCAAAACATGTATAATTTTGGTGTTATCACTTATACACCTTCTTCTGCAAATCCAGAAACATCTTACTTAATAATAATTATTTTTTTGCTTTAAGAACATAACCAAAATCCCAAACCTTTCTAGCTTTTTGGTAGAGTTTCTTCATATTTCTTGACATAAGGAATAGAAAAATATCAAAATTGATACACATAACATACTAGAAATCCGAAGAAACAATTGAATCAATACCAAGAATGTTCATATTGGTATCTATGAAGGAAACACTATAAAAAATGTCTATGAAATTTTAAAAAACAATGATACACAAGTAAATCCAAGTAAAAGTCAATCTTCAAGGTAGGAACTCTAACAAGTTAAACTTGAAGAACGGCGGTTTGCATGTCATAAAGTCCTTGTAGGTGACCACCCGACTCTGAGACTGCGTCGTGCTCCCGCTTCCCGAACTCCGTGCCGTAAGGGTCGCATCAATACGCTGATCCAGGGTCTGAACCAGCTCATCCCTCATCTGGTCGAATAGCCCAGGCAGCATCTGCTGTAAGGTCGCAGAAATCTAGGCAGCAATCTGGTCGGTCTGCTCGGCCCCACTATCATTCTGATTCCTAGTTTGCACCATTCTGAGGGTGCAAGAAAGACTTAGATCGCGACTACGATAAGGCGGTTTAAATTACAACGGGGTGCCTAACCGCATCTCTATACTACTAGTGCTCATGCAGGTACCTACCTCTAGTCTTAGTGCGCATGCAAAATCATAGACTAGTTCACACTTTTCATATACATAAGCACCACACACATTAGCTAACCACATAGATGCTCATCCCTAACTGTCATCAATGAGTTAAAGTCTCCAGGACTTAATCAATCCCAACCCCACACAGATGTTTATAGTAACACTATTATTGGCGCCGTATTACTATTGTTGGGATTTTGTGCAATCCTCGTATCAAACTGACACGAGAAAAACTGTGATCTCAAATCCAACTGGATTGAGATACACGACAAAAACCATGTGAAACAAACTGTTCCAAAAGGTTTAAACAATCAAACCTAACTGGTTTGATTAAGCGGAAGCGATAAGGATTAAATCCCGAAAAATCACATATCTTATTCGTTTATTCTACCACAATTGATATATTTAACGGGTTAGAATATTACCTCGGAAGCTTGAGTTAGATCCACCCGTGATGAGCAAACGGAATTCCTTCTAGTTGGAAATAACCCCGAATGATCACGAACAAAACGGTACGTGGAGAACACGATCGAATAAAAACACGAAACCGAATCTGGTTTCGGGTTTATGATGAAATCGATGGAGAGAGAGAGAGGGAGAGGTTTCTTGGTGAGAAATTTTCTAATAAGTTCAATGAATAAACTGATAGCCTGGCATCTCTATTTATATGAAAACCTTCCATATATTAGATAGCTACCATATTCTTTCTTTCTCCCTAAGAAAGAATAATTACCATAATTATTTTATTCTTTCTTTTTCCCTAAGAAAGAATATTTACTATAATTATATCTTCCATATAATTATTTCTAGATAATTATAAAACTTAATTAATTAACCTTTTATATATTTATTTAACTAATAAATATATAACTGTAATTAATTATCAGAAACCTTTTACTTTGGGTTTTTACAGAAAACACCCAACTGTTTTATAATTTACTATTATAAAACCAAACTCTCCAAACTGGGGTTAATATACTATCCGAATTACAGACCCTCACAAGTGTGACCCTCAAGTGTCTTATAACGTTGGATGTGCGATCAAACGGTTTGTCAACTTTTGCACATAATTACTAACAGACTCCCACTTGTGCAAGTTGGCAATACCAGGTTGATGACACGGACCTAAGGAGGCCCCTAGACAGACACTTAGGCTAACCAGGTTATAAGCACTCTTATACCCAGGTAGGTGATAAAACGTCCCTTAAAGGAAACAAACATTTATGAAACACACTGTTCATAAATCGGGTATAACTAGGCTTTTCCTTTTGCATCACGATATTTCATCTATGAGTATGAGCATGGATACAGTCAACTCTGAATACTCATGATTATGTTTCTCGACTATCCGACCTCTACTGATTGGTAAACGACAAAGAACAAATCAGTTCGTTTGGGCACGGCCGTGCGCTTCATCAGTCTTTTCAGTCAGTCAAGGGGCCCAGAAATATCTCTCTTCGTAGAAGAGGTGCAAATCCCATCTTGCATATCTGCATTTGACACCACGGCTTCCGCTGAATCTAGTTACGCCCCGTATGACCACCCTATTACGGCGTGATGTTAGAACGTACTAAGTATCCAACGGTCCTCGTAATGCCAAACCAAATACCTCAGGTGCTAAGGACAACCTCTGGGAGTTTTACTCATGACTAAATCCATGGAGTAATCTCAACCGGCGGATCACATCCGATATTCGCTGCTCTATCGAATATCCGTGTAGTTTTTGGTCTACATCACTTGTAGCTGTTATTCAACATCTGATCATAACTACCCAAAAACTCCACGATGACTTTATAGCCCTATCAGGTTCCCACCTTGATAAGTTGTCACGGATAATTTCAAATAAAAACTGAAACTAGTTTTTATTCCCGGATCAAAAACATGCTAAGTGTAAAAGAAACAAAGAAACTAATTTCGTATAGTCCTTCATATTCCACTTTGTAATAATAACGAAATTAATAGCATTTCTAAGTTACTTTTATAGTGTCTATTCAACGAATACTAAATACTGATTTAAACAAAGTATCACCCTTCTTCAGTTTAAACCCTTTGATTAGTGTTTACCATACTAATCAAAGAAATAACCAAAATAGTACAAGTTTAGTATCAACTGATACTTTCTACTTGCTTATGCTAATTTTGTTCTTGCAAACACCCTTAAAACAAAATTAGACTTTCACCATATTCCCTGAACCTGGAGATACTGGAATAACTCCTGGTTTCCTTGAATATGAAACATCAAACTGCAACTTCCCTTAGTTGCTGTGTAGATGAATGATTTCTACCTGAAATCAAACAAAATTTCCATTTACCAAACTGGTAAATCCAGGAAATTTATTCTAGTGTTTTATAACACTTTGGAGTCCAAAAGATACTTGATATCTTTATTAAACATTCCAACACACTTTAATTATTGATTAAAGTCAATTATGACTTTATACTGTCTCAAAATTTAAAACTATTTATCTATCCTTTTTAACTAAAAGGTAGATCTTATATCTTATGAATTTATATCCTACCTGGATTATAATTCCGAGATATATCAAATCAATAATATATACATACAGACATATATACCTATATACATCTTTCATTCTTTATCACGGAACTGGATATAGAATAAACTGGGCTCCCACTAACCTATATGAAAACTGACCATTACTTAAAATTAACTATTGACATTAGTCAAAACTTGACCTTCTAGTCAATTCTACTAGAATTTAACATTTACAAAACTTAACTGGATTTTATCAAATCCCAATTCCAAGACTTGGAATTTCCTAGTTTTATAAATATTGATGTTATCAACGTCATCTGAGATAACATCCTAAATTCTTTCTAAAACATATGAGCAATTAAATCTGACTATAAAATACCCTTTTATAATATCTTTTACTCATGTATGTTTTATTTCAAAACACATTCTTAAAATAATAGTACTTCGTGTGTTTCGACAGTTTTCATATATATTACTTCAAATCAATTAGTTAAAACATTGAAGTAAATCTTGTTAGTGCAATAGACAACATCTAGGATCTACTAATTGAATCAAGTCAATCTTGACCATAAACAGATTCAAACAATATCATTATCCACAAGATATTAAATCAAGACAATAATTTTTAAAAGTTTAAAACCAATTTAATAAACCAAGAATATCCAAAAGAATGTTTTTAAAAAACATCAACATAAAATTAGAATTGTCTTGATAGATATCTAATGATAAACTTTCATGTAGATCCTCGCAATCCTGGGCACCTCACTTTTGACCACCTGCAAAAATATTTGCACTAGGTGTCAACATACTTGTAAACTAACAAGTGAGAGTGATAAACTAAAGCAATCACAAATACCTGAGGCGTTATTGCCTGCTTTGTGACGCTTTGGGCAGTTCTGCCTCCAATGACCAAGTTCATGGCATCTGAAACACCTATTCTCGGTCATGGATTTGTTAGGCTTCACTTTCTTGCCTTTGCCCTTGCGTTCGTCATTGTTCTCGACCTTGGTCACACTCTGGCTTGCCTGAGGCTGGCTTTTGCCCTTACTGGTGTTTCCATGCCCGTGCTTCCTCTTTGCTCCACCATCTCCGACCATGAGCACATCCTTGGTCTTGGTCTCGGTCCCCATACTCAACTCAGCGGTTTTCAACATGGAATGCAACTCAGCAATTGTCTTTTCCATGTTGTTCATATTATAATTGATTACAAACTGCTTGTAATCCTCAGACAGTGAGTTGAGTATCGTATCCGTTGCTAACTGCAACGGAACTGGGTGACCAAGCCTCTCTAGGTGATCAATATGCCTATTCATTTTCATGACGTGATCACTGACTGAGGTCCCCTTGGCCATCTTGCACGCGTTCAGTGCCCTGGTCGCATCATAACGCTCTATGCGTGCTTGCGTCTGAAACATGTCCCTCAACTGGCGGATCATGTCATAGGCATTAGTGTTCATGAGCCCTGTTTGCAGATCTGGGCTCATAGTCGCAAGCATGAGACAGCCAACGTCCAACAAATCGTAAGAATGCCTTTTATAAGCATTTCTCACTATGGTTGTTGCATTTGCTGGAGGGGCCTCACTTAGAGGCTCTTCTAGGACGTACCACTTCCTCTCGTGCATGAGCACAATCATCAGATCGCGCTCCCAGTTGAGGAAGTTAGCTCCAGTGAGCTTGTCCTTTTCAAGAATGGAGCGAAGAGACAGGTTATTAGTGTTGGTTACAGTGTTTGCCATCTACACATTTAAAATATTTGGCTTTAGTAACTGTGAATAGACTCCCAACAAGTATCAATAAACCCTTAAATGATAAGTGTTGGGCTAGGACCCTTCATTTCATACGCCCTGATGTGCGTAATGTTCTTGCTCCACCAGGTCGTAGTATTTCGGTAGGTAAGGACTTTTACCAATCATATCTAACTGACATGACTCCTAGATCTTTTCAGGACAACGGTAATTATCCGTACATGTTTTAGTCCCTCTAAGTGCATTTTGGCCCGGTACCACCCGGTAAACTTAACAGAACCAAAATAGATCTCACCATTTTGGGACTTGGACACTTTTACTCTGGCCGGTACCACCCGGAAATAATGCGCAGAGTCGTAGTATCCCCTTTGGCTTGGGGTTTGAACGCGGATGCTTAAGGTGTGTTCTTCTTAGAACACCCGCGTACCTTACGCCTGAGGTGCCCCTAGATGGGTTGCACTACTGATCTATGATTTTCTTGGGTTTTTAACTAAGTTTTGAAAAACCTTTTATTTTCCAGTATTTTTAGAAAACTTTGCAATTTTAAAACTGACTGTTTAAAAAGGCAACCGATGTTTAAAACTAACTGTTATTAAACATACACGCCATTTAAAACTAACTGTTTTAAAAGTACTTGCTAATTAAAACCAATTGTTTTAATGACATGACTGCTAACCAAAAACTAACTGTTTTTGAAAGCCCTCTTGCTGACCAAAACTAACTGTTTTGTCAACATGCCTTTATAAGAAAAACAATCTTATAAACATAAGGTTTTAAAAATAAAATCTACCGTTTAAAAGGTTTGGAAAAAACTGGTAATTTTAATTTTAAAAACTAATAGATTTCATGATTGAAAAGCTTTAAAACTCTCTCTAAATTTTAAAACGTTTGATAAACACTAAACATGCAATAATCATCATCCAATCATGAGCAGGCAGTTAAACACATCCACGCAGTTAAAGATTAACAACTACGCAGTAAAACATCTAATTATAGATTTGCCAACTAATTCCTAAAAGACCAAAAATGACCTATTAACTATAAATCTTCAAACTTCTCGCGTAGCTCCCACTGGCCTCGGCACGTCTGATGGAACTCCGGAAAAGAAAAATATTTAAAGTCTATCCTAAGGTCATTTACATTACTAAGGGGTTGTAAGTGACACGCAAGTCTCCCCAAAAATAAACCAATGGTCTAAGTTGGCAAATTCTATAATAGATACATATAATATACACAACATGTATAATTATAGTTCATGCATTTATATAAAGCAGTAAACAAGCAATATATAAGGCATAAAAACAATCCTAGATCCGTTAAAGATTATCTCGTTCTGTTTATCGTAAAACATGGTTTTAACTGATTCATAAAACAAACTGTTTTTACAAATCGAAACTAATATTTTAATCTGAAATCAGTTTTATAAAATTACCTAAGATTTATAAACTATAAATCTATTATATAAAATAAAACCAATTTTCTAAAATATTTGCTTTTATCCAAAACATATCAAAACCGGACATTCCGAACCAACTGATCGGAATATTAAACTTTGCCTCATAAACTGTATCATGGTTTAACCAATTGGTTAAATTACGACACCAGGCCCAGTTGACCAAAACGGGTCAAATACTTGGTTTGATAATCACATGTCTAATTTATAATTAAAATCTATTAAAACCAATTTATAAAGATAATAAATATATCTTAATAAAATTAATTCAGATAAAAGTCTAAAACCAATAAACCCTTTTGGGCCTCAAACTGGATCCAAAATTTCTGGGTCTTGGGTCTTGTATGCATTAGGCCCAATAAAACGAAAAACCAAAACACGACTCGTGATTGATTGACATTTCGTCGTCGATCACGTAATCATCGCCTTTGGTGATGTTAACAACAAACGGTCGCTAACACCGCCGCCGCCATCGCCTTCCGACGATAGCAGCACCCACGGTCGACGCCACCATCACTGATGACGTTCGGCGATTCAATCGGCTTTGGCCGATTTCCCACGTCCGGCGATGATAACGCCAAAGCGCCACCGCCGCCATTGCCTCCGTCCGACGACAGCCGTGACACCACCATTCGGTGGTCTCGGCTTGACCAGCGACGACGACAACAGTCGCCGCCACCGCCGTTTCCGTCAAACAACAATCGCTGCCACCACCATTCTTGGTGGCTCGGCGATTTGTGAAACCGACCACCACCGCCGCCTTGGCGTGGCCGTAAGGCAGCCGGCAGCCTGGCGGGTGGTCCGCGGTGTATGCGCCGCTGCTGCTACCAATCACAGTTGCCACCACCGTCGATTCCGGCCATCATCGCCGTTCAACAGCCGCCACCACAATCGGTGGTGTGGCTTTGGCGATCCGGGTGGCGGTTCGGTCGGCTGCTGCCGACGTTCCGCTCCCGTCGTGGTTTGATCGGCGATCGGTGGGATGGTCCGGTTGCTACCGTTCCGCCACCGATCACGCTACCGTGTGTGCTTTCGTGTTTTCAGATTTAACAGATAAACAGATAACATATAAAAACTAATAAAAATTTATCTAGACTGATAAAGATTAACAAACTGATAAAAATTAAATCTTTTATCTAAACTGATAAAGATTAATTTTTATACAAAACTGATAATTATCAAACTGATAAAAATTAAATCTTTACCAAACTGATAAAGATTAGTTTTTTATACAAAACGATAATTATCAAATCTTTAAAAAAACTGATAAAGATTAATAAACTGATAAAAATCAAATCTTTTACCTAAACTGATAAAGATTAGATTTTTATACAAAACGATAATTATCAAATCTTTACCAACAAGAAAAACTTTAACGAATCTAAATAAACGAATAAACCTGTGGCTCTGATACCACTGTTGGGATTTTGTGCAATCCTCGTATCAAACTGACACGAGAAAAACTGTGATCTCAAATCCAACTGGATTGAGATACACGACAAAAACCATGTGAAACAAACTGTTCCAAAAGGTTTAAACAATCAAACCTAACTGGTTTGATTAAGCGGAAGCGATAAGGATTAAATCCCGAAAAATCACATATCTTATTCGTTTATTCTACCACAATTGATATATTTAACGGGTTAGAATATTACCTCGGAAGCTTGAGTTAGATCCACCCGTGATGAGCAAACGGAATTCCTTCTAGTTGGAAATAACCCCGAACGATCACGAACAAAACGGTACGTGAAGAACACGATCGAATAAAAACACGAAACCGAATCTGGTTTCGGGTTTATGATGAAATCGATGGAGAGAGAGAGGGAGAGGTTTCTTGGTGAGAAATTTTCTAATAAGTTCAATGAATAAACTGATAGCCTAGCATCTCTATTTATATGAAAACCTTCCATATATTAGATAGCTACCATATTCTTTCTTTCTCCCTAAGAAAGAATAATTACCATAATTATCTTATTCTTTCTTTTTCCCTAAGAAAGAATATTTACTATAATTATATCTTCCATATAATTATTTCTAGATAATTATAAAACTTAATTAATTAACCTTTTATATATTTATTTAACTAATAAATATATAACTGTAATTAATTATCAGAAACCTTTTACTTTGGGTTTTTACAGAAAACACCTAACTGTTTTATAATTTACTATTATAAAACCAAATTCTCCAAACTGGGGTTAATATACTATCCGAATTACAGACCCTCACAAGTGTGACCCTCAAGTGTCTTATAACGTTGGATGTGCGATCAAACGGTTTGTCAACTTTTGCACATAATTACTAACAACTATAACCATCCCTTCATGGTAGTCAAATCAAAATTACCGGGCACTAATCAAACAAGAACATGCCCGATAACCCATCCTCAACATACCAAGGTGTTTACGTTTGGGGTTGATACCGTCCTACCTAGACCTTAACCTATTGACTAAGCAGGTATTTGCAATCATAACTCTATCCCAACAGAACCATATTATATCCACATATATTCATGCAATTAAGCATATGCCCACATTCTACATCATAAGCGCATACATAAACAATTATATAATTAAAGGTACGACTATTGCTCACCTCCGCCTTAATTGTTCCGCTGGCTCTTCCGATCTTATTTATTCCCAAAATCGCCTAGTTTAAGTCCAACCACACACACACACCCACTAGTGTGCATGCTGATTCTCTTAAACCTAGGCTCTGATACCAAGTTTGTAACACCCAAATTTTTTTTCAAAACAAAGGATTTATATTAAAGGAAATTATTCAAGAAAACATTCACTTAGTTTAATAATTATTCATCCAAAATCCCCAATAATTTTAATAATCAAAGAATAAATAACTAAATAAAATCAACGTCTAATCGGAATGCCATCGCCGGAAACATCAAGCCGGAGCCTTGCCTTTATCCACGCTCGAACTTGCACCTAAAAAGATGAAAATATGGTGGGGTAAGCACAACCGCTTAGTGAGCAAGTATATACGTACAATACATCAAAACACATATATAGCATCCACATAAACATCACATCTTAACGGTTTCCCGCTCTTCGGACCGCCCCGCAGTCCGGCCTTAATGGTTACCCACTCTTCGGATCGTCCCACGACCCGGCCCTAGTGGTTACCCACTCTTCGGATCGTCCCACCACCCGGCCCTAGTGGTTACCCACTCTTCGGATCGTCCCACGACCCGGCCATCAAGTCACATCGACATACATATATACATATCTCAATATAAGGCACGTAAAACCCACTCACCTCGAAATTACGATAAGCACGCGTAATTAAAATATCCCGCGCACACAATCAAACCACGCAACGATCTGAAATTATAAATAAAATATATGCATTCTATAAGAATTCGCTTGATACTCAACTGATCCTAACGATACCCAATTAAGTTCCTAAGAAACCCTCCAAGTTACGTCGACAAAACAGGTTAAAACGAACTCGGGAAACAAGTTTTCGGGCGACGGAAACGTTTGGCGCAACCTGACCCACACCAAAATCAGAACAGCCTCGAATCAGGCCCCGCGCGGCTTCTGCCGCGGGCCGAACCCTCCCGTGCACTCGCCGGTGTGCGAATCGGGTACCCGGGCGACTTCCTGGCGACTTGGGAAGTCGCTGACGAACTCGCCGCCGCACAAAAACCCACCCTAAGCGACCTGAAGTCGCCTCCTAACCCGCGCCGGGTACTGTTCGACAGCTTGATGTTTTTTTTTTAATTTTTTTTCGAAACCAACGATGCCAACTCGATTTTTATGCAAAACCTTAATAAAAACTCAATCCTAAACACGCCTATAACGAAGAACGATCGATAAACAACCAAAACCCTAGCTTACGAGAAATCAACAAGACGGGGTTTCGAATCCTTACCTTACGCGAACATACACGAAATCCTTCGTCGCCTCTTCCCGACTCCGATCTCTCTCTTTCTTGGCTGATCCTCTCTCTCTCTCTCGTTCTCTAGCTCTCTCTCTTTTTCTTTCTTCTTCCTCAAGATACTATCTGATAACTCCTATCTAGTTTATATAGTCTCATGGGCCAACACTTTCCTAATTGGGTTCAACTACCTAGTTTATTCCAAGCCCAACTCTAACTCTTTTATTTTTTAAAAAAATAGTCCAACTTCTAAAATTTAATAACTAAATAAATAAAATAAGTAAATAAAACATTAACATGTTTTTTGGGGACGTTACAGCATTAAACCTTTAAAAGATCACGGATTGTTACAATATATGACAAAGTACTAACATTCTAAACCTTAAATACTGATCACATAACATAATTTTACTTTCATGATTTTGTAATTGATTATATATGGTTTTTTCTGAACTATAAACTTGGAGATATTATTAAAAAATCAAACCATATAGCGTAGTCATCAATTTTTGTAGTTTGAAAAAAACCATCTACATAAAAATTAAATCTATACTTATAATAGATAGGCAAATAGAGTAGCACATGTTGTCTTCTGGTGCACAAACTTTAGTGTTTTCCCACCTAAACATATATCTAGACACAATTTATATTACCAGTTCAATTACCACAGATATCTACTCCTTCCTAAATCTCTCCATAATTCAAGTTTTTAATTAATAAGTTACATTTAATATACTTATAATTAGGTGGAGTTAAGTTCCGGTGAGACCAAGCCTTTTTGGTGAGACCGGTGAGACCAACATATTTTACTTGAAACTTCACATCAAAACATTTGTGAAGGTAAAAAAAATTGAACATTCATCGTTAAAACATACTAAAAAACACTATCGAAAAAAAATTCCAAAAAAAAGTTAAAAAACGAAACCTTCACAGCAGTTTTTTTTGTGAAGGTTTGCATTATATATATGTAACCTTCACAGAACTTAAGCTGTGATGGTTTCGTTTTTTAGCTTGTTTTCGATATTTTTTTGCATCGAAAGTGAATTTTAGGTCTGCGTATTCGTGTTTTATGTACATTCACGGTGTTTTTTTGTGAAGTTTCATACGTTAGGTATTGGTCTCACGCGGTCTCACGGTAACAGCTTGGTCTCACCCGATCCTAAGTCTAATTAGGTATGTAGTTATATATGTACTCTTTCATTTTTCATTTTATATTTTTATCATATAAACATAAATAATGTATATGAACTAAAATGTTTAATAAAAACATATCTACTTCTACAAATTATACCATTGTAGTTGTTTCGTCAATGACTTCAAAATTGACCCAATATTGAATATTTTTAGATTTATATTATTAAATATTATAAATATATATAAGTTAATGTATTTTATATATCTTACATTTTCATTTTTCAGTTTACATTTTTATCATATTAAAAATACATAATCGTAACTAAAATAATGATGTATTAAGATTTTTTTTTATATTTATACATCTTTAACCATTACCATATTTATCTAAATAGTATAAATCTTCATAAATCATGTATAAGACCATCTACAGCCGGCCAACCCGATCGCTTTGGCTTGCCATCGGTTCCATCGGGTTCAACGGCTACACTACTGCGATGGTACCGTGTTGAAGGGGATCGGCATTTACAAGCCGAAAGCCCCCACCTAACCCTCTCTCTCATTTCTCTCAATCTCTTTCCTCTCTTCTCTCTCTATCTCTCTCTAACTCTTGTTTTTTTATTAATTATTTAGATTGAGTAAACTATTGTGGATGAATTGGGTTAGATGAAGTTAGTTTGAGTAACATGGTGGAAAACTAATGTGGCGCTGATGTGACGATCGGGTTGATTGGGTTACAGAAAAATAAGCCCAGAGTGGAATATTTTAAAATTGGGACGTTGCGAAGTATTAATCCCGGCCCATTACTTAAAAGGTCCCACAGTCAAAGTCAAATCCCCCCCTCCCTCAATTCATTCATTCATTCATTCGTTCAAAAATGACAGAAAGAAAGAATACGAGTACGTGACTCTTGTTTTCAGAACCTAAACTCAGACTCTCATCAAATATCAATCTTCAGGTGCTGTTTTCTTAATCAATCAATCTTTGCTTTTAACTTCATTTATTTTAGGGTTTGTGTTTTATTTCCTTACCTTATGGAAGTTTAGTTAATTTCTGGTTGTGATTGTTATAAGATAGGGGAAGTTTCATTTGTGATCTTTTTTGGTTCGTTGAAATTTGAAGACCTAAGCACGTATCGTTGATGGTTTTTGCCTTTTTGTATTTCATGCTGGATTTTTTTTTTATATATATATATTAATGGTTTGCAGCTCCATGTAAATATCATCTGCTTATGACTTATGTTGCTTAGAAAAAAAAAATACCATAAAGAATTAAGTTGTTAAGCTTGCAGTAATCCTATAACCGTAGTTTGGGGTATGAAAAAAAGTTGATTTGGGGAAAAAGTGGCTCTGTGGATGGATAAAAGGGTGGGTATCAAACCTCTCTCTATGGAGTGTTGAGGTTGGAGATCTGTTCATTTTCAGATGTAGGCGATTGTTGTAGCCTTTTGGTAAGGTATAAATAAAATTGCAACACCCCTAATGACAGCCCATGCATGCTCATGCTCTGTGTGAGATTAAGAAAGTAGATGACTTCTTAAACTTGGCTGACAAATATTTTGTGTTGTTAGTACAACACTTGTAGAGAAAAAAAGCACACATCACGGACATACATATAGGTATTGACTATTGAGTATCAAATACAAGTAAGGGAGCATTTGTGAGTGCAAATGCTCTCATACGGAAGATTATGGAAGAGAGGTCTGGGTTATTTAACATGAATATGGGATGCTTGATGACGTTTTAGTACCGGAAAAAGCGTATCTTTTTGGTAGAGATGAACTAAGTATATGTTTATGTAAAAGGACTTGATAGTCTTTTAGAGGGTATTTGGGATTGCTTTTTAAGGTCCAAAAGTGCTTATTGACTTATAGCGGTAGGAGAAGGAGTTTTTAGAAAAAGTGTTTGGATTAGCTTTTGTGGTATGAAATGTTAAAATGACCAAAATAACCTTTTAGGGTTTCTAATCTGCAGAACACGAAGGAGATGCATCTCCATTTTCTGTTCCTCCGCTTTCCCCCTTTTCTCTCTCCCACCACAAGACTATACAGAAATCAAACAAAGGAGGTGCAAACGGCGGTCGCCGAAGCAGCAGACAGGTCGGAGCACGAAGGAGATGCAGCAACAGGTCGCCGGAGCAGCAGGTCGTCGGAACAGCAGATGCAGGTGATTGGAGCAGCAGGTCGCGGGAGCAACGATCGGAGAAGGGTATATATGTATTTTCGTCCTCAAAACGCACAACCTCATCAAAAAGTCAGGTTCCCCTGACTTTTCACAAATCACGTTTACTTCATAATCAAAACGCAGTTTCAAAAAGCACTTTTGCATTTGCCAAACAAGCTTATTGACTTATTGGCGTTTGAAAACGCCAATAAGTCAATAAGGAGTTTCACACCGCACTCCCAAACACCCTCTTAGTGGCATAGCAACATCCATTTACATTTCAATGTATCTTTCGACTTTTAGTACCAGCATGTTATGTAGGGTATTGATTTGTAACCTCACCAACTAGCTATGAGTTGAAAAAAGCTCAATTGACAGAGCATCAAGGGAGAGATGACACCGTGGCTTTTAGTAGGTGCTTTGAAAAATGACTATATAGTATCTAGTAGAAGGCTTAGTTAAGTAGAGTCAGCATGAAATAGAGGTTAGTGATAAAGTCATTAAACTACAATCAAGTACATAAATGTATTGCGAAGATTCTAACCTGCATTATGTGTGTAGCGTGTTAAATACACACCATCATTTATAGAAGTAGGTAGACGGAACTAGTATGGGTTGTAGATTCATCTGCATATCCTTCAAACGAACAACTAGAAGGTCTCCAAAATTGATACTATCGGTAATAGGAGAAGTTGTTCTCAAGGCTATAAATTGCAACTATTGTCATTGTCAAGAACCGGTTTTGTTATATCACTAATACCCCAGATGATCCTCCGTGAACCACAATTTGGTTTAAGGGCATTTGCTCGAAATGAAATCAACTTGTACTTTAAGTATATGAAAAGGCAATGGATTTTTGTGAGCATCGAAAGAAAATGGTGTCTGAAATGCGGAAATTGTTGATGGGAGAGAACAGCATCAACTTTTCAATGTATTTTTTGTCTTTTCTCTTTTCCATTTTGCTCTTAGTTGACCAAACTGAGGCTTTCATTGAATTAGTATAATAAAATTGGGGATGAATTATTTCTGAGTTCTACGGCTTGTAATTCTTTGTATATTAGTAACATAAGCATACCACTCTATATGTCAATAAAAAAGTAGTTAGGTAAGCTGAACAAATTTACTTTATCTAAAATTATGCTTACTCTCTTTTACTTGCACTACTTTTAATTTATATATAGCAAAATCCTTTTGACTCTGACATCCTCTTACGTAACAAATTTCTACAAATATTTAATAGAGTAACTTTTGATATAATTTCTTTCAAAATTATATTTTAAACACCCACTGCTTTTAATTTATGTTCCAGAAATCAAACCCCTGATGTACCCTTCACTGTTCCAACATCTCCTTGACCTCTCTCTCCTTGACTTAGCTTACAGTGTTGTGCTGGTAGCAGAGTCTACGGTAGAGGTCAATAAGAGGTTGAAGCAGTGGATGGTGGCCTCAAAATTACGATGCTTGCAGTTTAGTTGATCTAAGAAAGAATACATATGGTACAATTTCAGTAGGGGCTATGTGATGATGGGATACAAGTCAATTTGGAGGCAGATCGTGCCCCAATAGATCAACTTAAATTATCTAAGCTCCATTATTCAAACAGAGGGAACAATATAGGTTGACATAACACATTGCATAAAAAGCAAGGTGGCCTAAGCAGAGATTTGCCTCAGAGGTATTGTGCCATTATAACATAGTGCCATATCCTACTAGGGGCATGTGGGATGAACAGCATAGGACACATGGTGACCTTAGACGTTTTCGATATAAGTTTGGATAGGATAGAGTTATTGACGAAGTCGCATTAGAGTAATACAACAGGTACAGGGAGTCGTAGCTAGTGTTGACAGGAAAAATGGAATTTAGAGGTTGAGCCCTTGAGGGTGGGATAGGTTTTCAGATGGATGAGGATGATAGTTGAAGGGATGAGTATTTTCCTTTATTTATTTTAAATGCGCATTACATTCTTTATGGTTCATTATGCATCTTTCTTCTTTTTAATTTTGCTACTGCTTGAGTTTAACTAGTTTTAGTTCTTATTTTTCCACTCACACTTTTGCACAAGCTGGGGGGTCTTCACAGAAATAGTCGATCTACCCCTCGGGGTAGAGGTAAGGTTTTCTTACGTCCCACCCCTGACCCTACTTCCGAGTGGGGAAAACCAGGTTTGTCTGGTTTGGTTTGTTGCTTAAATTGTGGATACTGGTCCCCGATTCTGATCCAGCATGAAGGAAAAGGGAAGTACCTATGTCTAGAGGGACATAGCAATAGCATAACAGTATATGGACTTCAGCCTGTGCCCACCTGTTTGCTGTGGTCATCTGTCCTTGTATTATTTTGGTATGCGGTGCAGCTGCTCTAGACTACTACTTTAGACTGCTGCAATCACATGTATTCTTCTTCATATTATCCAAATAAACTTCATTTTGATCCAAATGACTTACATAGGATTATGTAAGCTCACTGATTGTTGGACTTTGCTACTCATCAGATTATTGGACGCTGCTGTATCTAAACAGTCCTGCACTCGTTGAGTCCCCAATCTGGTTGTACATATAGCTATGCTATAGAAAGCTTCATATCTGTAACTTAAAAAATAGTATAATCATGAAGCGCAAGCGTGGAAAGAAGGGAAAATCGAAGAAGGCCCCTAAGGTGGGGGTAACAGAGGCCACCGATCCAGACACTGTTAATTTAAGTGCTGAAGATGCATCTGGTTCAGATGATGATGTCGAGAAAGATGAGACAACAAACTCGAGAATGGATATTGAAACTCCATCATCAACAGGAACCGATCAACCAGAAAAACCCGCAGCTGTGAGTTCAACTGGAGCAGCAATCGATAAGCCAGTAGGGGGATTGGTGTATAACCGTGTAAAAGTCAAGATCAAACCTTCAAAAGCATTAGAACCTCAGCTCACTTCTTCAGATGCACATACACACAGTGATACTGATAAGAGCAGTCAGCCTATAGGCCTTGAAAAACAAGTAGTTAGCGACAAAGTAGAAGATAGCGCCAACTCGGTGCCTGAAAGCAGTGTAGGTGTTTCAGCGACTCAAGCTAAAAAGGCTGGGAGCATAAAGATAAAATCGTCAAAGGGTTTTACTTCAAGTTTGAGTCCTTGTAATAATGCTGGAGGGGCTCAGGCAGAGAGAACACAGCAGAAAGAGCCCGAATCACTTTCTCGAGATTCTGTATACAACAAGCAAGAACTGAATGCTTCCCTTGAGGTACCTTTAATTAATTCATATCTTCTTTCTTTGTTTACTTTTTCCCTTCTTCCCATAAAAAATGCATTACTTGACTAGCATGTAATTTAATCTAAGTGTGAATATTGTGTTAAATGCCTAATACTCTTAATAATCACAATCCGTAAGAACCCATGGACCAAAATTATAAGCACAAATAATTTGTAAGGATGATTGGGCATATACTATAGCTTGAAAATATGATTTAAAAAAAGGGTTTACTTCATGAAAGTGTATCCAACTTGTCACGAAAAGTTATTGTATGTACCGGACTTCCATTTTTACCATTTGGCGTATCAAAATTATCAAAACCTACCATTTAATGTATTTCTTGACAAGTTGGATACATTAAATGGTAGGTTTTGATAAAGTTGGATACATACAATGACCATTTCTTAAACTTCTGATATGCCAAATGGTAAAAATGGAAGTATAATACATACAATAACTTTTCGTGACAAGTTGGATACACTTTCGTGAAGTAAACCCTTAAAAAAATAGCGAAGTGAAAAACGTGATGTCCTTAAAACGGAAAACCTTTGCAAATTCTGTGATGGAGGGAGTATTACCTTAAGATGCTTAATGACCCAAAATGGGAATGTGGAGGGAGTATTATGTTAAGATGTTTATGTGAAATATCCATCTTCTTATATCTATTCATGGTATATCTGAATGTAATTCCTGATCATGGTCTTATTCTGTTTCTTTGTAGGTGGTTAAGAAGATTATGAAAATGGACGCAGCAGAGCCTTTTAATGTTCCAGTGAACCCTGTTGCTCTCGGAATACCTGTAAGCTTGACATTTAATTCTATACATCCATGTGAAGTTGAAAGTATCATGTAATTCTTAGAATTAACAGATGTAATTCATCTATTGTTCCAACTTTTGAGGAGTTGAATACTATTTTATGAAGATGCAAAAGTATATGTGTTACCCTTTTTTCAGATTCATTTCCTGTTTTACTTGACATATAACACAATTTTATACATCCACATATATATAGGGGTATTATCAAGTACAAACCAATCATTTTTTACAAACTATGGAAACCAAATCTGAACCATCTATTTTTCCAATCTACGGCCATGATTAAAGGAGCGGTTACACCCTGGATGCCTAATTAACCGCTCCTTTAATTATGGCCGTAGATTGGGAAAATAAATGGTGTAGATTGGTCCCTATAGTTTGTAAGAATCATCTGGTTTTTATTAGATATGACCCCTATATATATATATATATAGGGTTAGGTTCAAATGTGAATTTCGTTGTGAACATAGACCACTAAAATTGCGCCACGTGGCAATATTCACTCTGAATATCATGCTTTATTAAGAGTGAATACAAGTGCCTAAGCTTTATTCACTCTGAATAATGCATGGTATTCAGAGTGAATATTGCCACGTGGCGATTTTAGTGGTCCTCATGTTCACAATAAAAAATGAGTTTTCATTTGAACTTTCCTCTCTCTCTCTCTCTCTCTCTATATATATATATATATATATATATAGGGGCAGACTTGTTTAGGAACCTTAAACATTTTAGGAACCCAGGAACCATGTATTTTATCACATAAAAATCATGTAGCCCTGATCTAGTTCCCAAAATATTTTAGGTTCCTGATGAATCTCTCTCTCTCTCTCTCTCTACATATATATATGTGTGATGTGTCTGTGTGTGGCTTTCATAGCTTGTCACTTTACTGCGTGTAGTAGTGGTACGTTGCCCCTTTTTTTCAGGATTCTGTCGAAGAAAGAACAACCCCTAATAATATTAAAAAAGTAACCAACTATACTATATAATATCATTCTAAATAATATGATCATTCTAATTTATGGGCCAATAAAGAAAGGAGGTTTATCTTCGAAACCCGTTCACATCATTTTGAAGGTCTTTATCTGATGTTTTTTTTGGCATAGAATAATATAAATGTCTTTTAAATATATGTATATCAAGCTTTCACAGCTTTGCTTTACTGCGCATACTAGTGGTATATTGTAGTCATTTATTTAAGGTCTAGTATACTAGCTTCTTGTTGTCTTGTTAGTTTTTTCCTTAAATATTCTTGAATCAGTATTGTATATTCGTATTTCCGGAACTCATACCCCCTCCTCTCTCTCTCTTTTGTACAGGATTATTTTGACGTCATCAAAACACCTATGGATTTTGGAACCATATGTAGCAACCTTGAAAATGGCCTCAAGTATATGAATTCAGAGGATGTGTACAAGGATGTGCAGTATATATGGGAGAATTGCTACAAGTACAATAATAAAGGCGATTATATATTGGAGCTCATGAAACGTGTAAAAAAGAATTTTGCAAAGTACTGGACTGCTGCTGGGTTGTATAATGAACAACAGCAAGGTCACAGAGGTAAGCTTCTATTCTATGTGTAAGCACTCAGCTGGTTGATTTTGTGGTGTTGAATATATATATAGATATATATATAGGGTCAGGTTCAAATGTGAACTCATTTTTCATTGTGAACGTGAGGACATCTGAGGGCGCGCCACGTGGCATATTCAGTTTGAATAATACATAACACTACATCCAGTGTTATTCAGTTTAAATAATACATGAATGTTCAAAGTGAATATGCCACGTGGCGCAATTTTAGTGGTCCTCGTGTTCACAACCAAAATTGAGTTCACATTTGAACTTTCCTCTCTCTCTCTCTCTCTCTCTCTCTCTCTCTCTCTCTTTATATATATATATATAATGTAATATATATATATATATATTTTAATATCCATTTGACATCTACAACTCTCGGACCTTCATTAGGGTTCTGAAATCTATTGCAGTGCCTTCAGTTTCTGACAGCACTTTTATCCTTGTGGCAGGTGACTTGAAGGATGGCAACGTATCCAGCCATGGGGACACCAGCAAGGGTGGGCATCTAAAACATAAGTCACGAAAGCGACATGGGTATTCTTTGTCTTTTATGTAAAAATTGCTTTGTTTTTAATTGCAGTTGTAATAAAATTTCATTTGGTTCCAACGTATGGAGCTTGCCCTCAGAGAGAATTAATAGTGTTTCTTGATTTGTTTCAGAGTGAAGCGCCACAAGGATGATTGTCTATGTGCTATATGTATCATGATGCGACGCAGGCAGGAGCGTGAGAAGACTATGCATCCTGCCGATGATCAGACAGAAACAAGTGACGGTTTGTTCAAGACTGAGGTAACTGAAGTCACCAACTTTCTGGATCTTCATGTAATTTTAAGATAAATGATACAATAAAGGGTTAAGTACACCAAACTGTATCCAAGTTGTCACCTTTTATCATTGTATGTACTCAACTTAAAAACTTACCATTGTATGTACTCAACTTAAAAAATTGCCATCTTTTGCAGGTTCAGTACATTAAATGGTAAGTTTTTAAGTACATTAAATGGATACATAAAATGGTAGTTTAGTACATAGAATGACAATTTAGCAGGTTTAGTACCCTACAATGATAAAATACATTCACAATGCCCAACAAGTCAAATAATGACAAATGTCTTCATTGAAAGAAAAGCATTATATGCCACATTCTCTCCTAGGGGCTATTTGGTTGGTTTTCCATTTAGTGTTGTATGGATAAGGTTGTCTGTGTGGATTAATCTGTATGTATAGATTGAGAAGTTTTTTGTTTGGGAGAGTTTTTTCATAAATGGAAGGAACCTGTTTTTTAACTGACGGTGACAGGTATGAAAAAACTTGATTTTTTGCATAAACTCCCCCCCCCCCCCCCCCCCCCCCCCCCCCCACCCCTCTTTCCTTAAAAGGTTACTGAATAAGCCCTTTTCTGCTTCATTAAACCACAACCAAACAGTCAATTATAGCTAACCGAATAAGCTGTGAGTCTCATTAAGCTGCTAACAAACAGTCTGATTTTATTTTTGAAATGTTTATTTATTAGGGGACTTCAGCGGTAGGGAGTCCTGATACGTCATCCAGTACAGACAATTCACAAAATCAAGATGCAGATGGTGAGATGGAAGATAAAGGAGGGGAGGAAGAAGTGAAGCTGGAAAAGGAGATATTGCAACAAGAAGAAAAGGATCCCACCCAAACCAACAAAGAAAATGCGATAGCTGAACAATCTCAGCTACCTGGGACAGACAAACATGAAGACGTACAAATGGCTGAAGCAGGTGATGCAACCAAGGATGATGTCAACGATGAAGAAAAACTTGAGAATGAAACTGCATCTGTTGAACATCAGAAGACTAAGGTAATTCAACCCTTTCTCTTTTGATTTCTACTTGAATTGCCAGACCTATTTATTATTATGCTGGTGTCCCTGTTTCATCTTTGTGATTGTGTACCGATAAAAATCTAGTGAGGTCTACCGATAGCATCGATAAGTTTTAATAGTTACTGGTCAGATAGGTGATACTCCCTCAGTCCCAAAATAAACGTTCACCCATTTTTAGAGAATAGGATTCATTTCGTACCGGACCAGACCGGAATAGATAGCAAAGCTGTTGGAGCATTTAGCACACAAAAACCCACTATTTTCTATTTTTAGCAAAGTTGTTGGAGATGCTCTTATGCATTTCTTCATCTCATATTGTATGGTAGAATTGGTATGTGAGCACTTTTGGAACAAATTAAAATAGATATGTGACAATTTTCACAGCATGTCCTGTATGGAAATTGTTGCATTTTTGGGGTACTAATTTAGGATTTGTATTCGTGTGGAAGAAAATATTGTTAGCTATAAAATTGGGGATATTGAGCTTGATATTATTGGACATTTTTCGCTAGAAAACTTTATGAAGCAATTGTTGTTGTGACTACAGGAGTTGGCAGACGTGGGTGAGAGGGCCAAATTGTATGAGAACCTTCACAAGCGTTACGAGAACCCGATGGTTTTGGAGTTATGTGCCTCTTTATTTCCTGAAAATCCAAAATCCTTATGGACCAGGCCTCATTCATTGGTACCCCATCGTGGTTCTTCACGCAGTAGCCTAATCGGTGCAGCGATTGCATCATTCATCAAGTAGTAAGTATTAGGACTAATGGATAGAAGGTGAGATGCATATAGAGAACAAACGGTCGATGCTTCTTCGACTTTGTTTAGTAATTGCATTTGAAGCCACCAGTGAAATCAGCAAGTTATTATGAAGTTTATAAAACTGGAGTCTGGGAATCCAATGTTCATATCTGAGTTTCAGTATCTTGAGAACCTCGGTTATAGATAGATACTCGAGCAATATGTTGTTTACAAGTAGATGTTATTAA
This sequence comes from Centaurea solstitialis, assembly GCA_030169165.1. Classification (NCBI taxonomy): domain Eukaryota; kingdom Viridiplantae; phylum Streptophyta; class Magnoliopsida; order Asterales; family Asteraceae; genus Centaurea; species Centaurea solstitialis. The sequence goes on along the minus strand of CM058041.1, from coordinate 47,540,243 downwards.
TGTCAGTCGAGTATTTATTCTGTCGCAATCAGCTAAACGAAACGGATTTGAGTTGGAGATATTTTTGTAATCCGAAAAATAAATATTGATAGAAACATCATTCACTTCCATGGAATGGATAGTTAAACAAATATGTAATCAACAAACCTCCATGGCATTATGGCAATTGGCAATGTTCACGTTTCCTTCTCTACCAAGTCAAAAATTAAAACCTAGCAATAAAGCATCAAATAAAAATCAGCCAAGTCATATATTTATATTAACTTGACGGACACGTCATTACTTTATTAAACAAGTTAAAAATGACTCAAATAAACAGTATCGGTTATACATCATTATTTTATTCAATGTTTTCGTTTCTTGAATAAATTAAATGAATCTAATATCAACTCAAGTTAATTGATTTTGTTTGCAAAACGTCATTTGTTAAACGTATATAATGTATTTTACGGTACAATCGTGACATAAATGGTGTAGTTAATGGTTGGTTTTACTATTACTACTACCATTGCTTGGTTGCATACAAATGAAATCCCACACGCCACTGCAACCAAGTCTATAAATTCGCATTTTCATCATCATCTATTATCCCTACTTAATCATGTCTTTAAGAGCCAGGCAATCCGTCACTACCACAACGGATGATGACCGTAACACCACCACCCCGGAACCACCGCCACCCTCCACCTCCCAAAGAGCAATCTCCCAGACCCTGACGACCACCGCTAATCTAGCCAAACTCCTCCCAACCGGCACCCTCTTGGCCTTCCAACTCCTTACCCCGATCTTCACCAACAACGGCTCTTGTGACTCCGCCACTCGCCCCTTAACCGCCGCCCTCCTCCTCCTCTTGGCCGCCTCCGCCTTCCTCTCCTGTTTTACCGATAGTTTCAAATCGGCCGAAGGCCAGCTCTACTACGGATTCGCAACTTTTAAAGGCATGTGGCTCTTCGATTACTACGATCCAAAAGATGTCGATTTAAGAAAGTACCGGCTGAGGTTTCTCGATTTGGTGCACGCAGTCCTGACGATATTGGTCTTTGGAGCAGTGGCATTGCGGGATCGAAATGTGGTGAGTTGCTTCTATCCGACACCGGGCCATGAAGTTCAGGAGGTTTTGGACATCGTTCCTATCGGTGTTGGTCTCATTTGCAGCATGTTATTTGTTGTTTTTCCCACCCGAAGACATGGGATCGGCCACCCTGTTAATCATGATAACAACGATTGATCAATCTCTGAAATCAAAACACAAAAAGACGAGATTTTCACAAACTCGGATACCATTTTAGATCCATTGTTTCATGTCATCGTATATATATGTATATGTTCATTAACATTATAAGATCTTTTCGTTTTTGTTTCGTGCAAGTTACAAAATAAATCAAACTAAACAAGTCCAATAAATTCCGAAATAGAATCTCTGGATAAAACATACGCAAACATTACCTTTAACCCGATGAGTAAAGAGAACGTTTCCATAAATCTTGCTAAAAAAGGAAAGAAAGCAAGGCAGAGGAATCTAACACGTTAAAGCAAAGTTAACGTAAAACACAAGCTACAAAGTCTTTGCTTTACAAGCAAAAAGACAAAAGCTAGAGACCAAGTGTCCTTCGTGATGGATCCACGTTTTTTTGGCAACAGAGAAAGTTGTTGCCGTCATTGTTGCGACCCTGCTGCAGCAGCAGCAGTGGTGGGTTTTGCGGATACACTTGCTCACCGGTTGGTCCCGGTGGCGGCATTGTGGAAGGGTAAAACGGTGGAGGGTACTGTTGATACTGTGGTGGTTGAGATTGCGGCATATACCCGTATGGTGGTGGTGGATAATACTGCTGATAAAATTGACCACCACCTTGTGGTGGTGGCCGTGGCGGCGGTGGTAGGTAGGCGGCATAATGTGGACCACCCTGCTGCCGCTGCTCCAAACCACCACCTCTATTCTCAACCGACCCACCACCTTCTCGGTTAGGGATCACCGCCCCCATCCTCTGCGGGTCCATGGACGGATAAAACGCCTTCTCGTGCCGCGGTGGTGGAGGCGGCGGGATGTTTAAATAGTGCATATGTGGTGGTTGCGGTGGTGGTGGTTGTTCTTGACTAGTTGAAGTTCCCGGTGGCTGAACCATCTGGTTTTGCTGCTGCGATATAACCGCTGTTGAGCAATGTCCCACATCGGACACAAAGTGAACTTGTAATGTGCTTATAAGGTCCTGGGCTACTCCACTCATAGCCAATTGGTTTTGAGTTGGAACCTCACAAACTTACATGATCAGAGCAAGGTTCACCCGTGGTTGGTCAAAAAGCCGCACGGACTCCACGTAACCCAAAGTATCCACGTGTTAGGCTGAAAGAACGCCACACGTGAGGGGGCGTGTTGAGCAATGTGCCACATCGGACACAAAGTGAACTTGTAATGTGCTTATAAGGTCCTGGGCTACTCCATTCATAGCCAATTGGTTTTGAGTTGGAACCCCACAAACTTACAACCGCCCTCGGCAATAAGCCGCTATGGGCCACCGCCTGTTGCCTGGCTTCAACCGAAACCATCTCGCCTTCGGGTTTCAGCACTTGTGGTCGGCCCCACATCAATTTTAACCGAAGGCCTTTGATGACGAGCTTGTTCGACAGTTCTTCAGCAGCTTTCTCCACCCCTTCTCGGGTGGTGTAGGTAACGAAGGCACAAGCTCGTTGGAGCACCATCTTGACGGACTCGATCTCACCGTGAGCGTAAAAGTTGTCTCGAAGGTCCTGCTCAGAGATTCTTACATCGAACCCTCCAATGTACAGAGTTCTGATGGTTTCGTCATCGGGGGGTTCTAAAGAAGGCATGTCACCAGCCTTGTTCAGAAGTTTCAACGCAACTGGATCGTTAACTCTGCAATCATAACAGAAATAACATGTAATTAGCATAAAACTACCAAATTTCAAATAAAAAGGTAAGACATTTAGGTGTCGTTTGTTTTTTAAGTGGTCTGAAGTCTGATTTCACATCTAAAAGTTATGAGGTGAAATCTAAAATGTGATCTGCGTCTAATGGATTTTGACCTGGCGTGATTCAGATTTGACCGAGCCTAATCCAAATACATATGAAGTATTATTTTATTTCAACAATTCGACTCCAAGGTAATCTTATATCGATGTTGTTGTACCTTCTAATGCAAGTTAAATTTTCAAAGAGAACTTAACTTTTAATGTGCTTAGAAAAATGACGGCTTAACTTGTAAGTTATGCTTTATAATACTTGGAAGATGTTTTCACAACAATCATTGTCTGATTATTTCTTGAAAGGATGCCTAAACTGGTCAAAGAGACAAATCATGACCGATACACATAGACAGTCTGGATTTGGGATACGAACTGGTTATAAGGTTGCGTTTGGTATCAAGACAAGGTAGAACAGAAGTGAAGGGGACAGAATAGTTGTTCAACATTTGGTAAGAGGAAACTAGACAAAACAGAACAGACAAAATGACCTACTTATCTCAAATGAGTTGCTTATATATTTTGATTAATTATGTAATTGATTAACTTGTAATAAAATGAATATTTTTATAACAAAATATAAAATTAGGTAGTTTTTGTTGAGACGATTATATTGGTAAAAAATAAGTCTGTTCTACCTTGTTCCAGCTTGTTCCATACTCTATTCATGTCTGTTCCACATAAAAGTTGTGCCAAACATGGAACTGTTCTGTCATGTCCAGTGTACCAAACTCACCCTAAGTGCTCCAACTTGTCCAAAAACAGTAAAGGACAGTAAAGGCCCTACTCTGAACATACTGAGGCTAGGGTTCACTAATGGTGGAGCCCGAATGGTTCTTTGGTGCACCTCTACACCTAACCAGATCACATACTATACTTTAATTAATTTAAAAAAAGAATGTAAAAATAAATTGCAAATTAGCAAAGTATTCCCTGTTGGCATCACTCTTAGGAATGGCATCATTCCAGTTGATACTGAACTTGTACTGGTAAACCATATTCAAGATCTAGAAGACACACTTGGCAAACATTTTTCAACTTGCTGCAAGTTTGACAAATCTCAGTTTTCTTGTATCTTGCATACCTAAAGACTGTGACTGTGAATGGCCTGGTGCAGATCTTGCACTCCTTATCGTAATTTGCTTTTGTCTGCATAAGGTCGAATGTTAGTACTACTTTGATAGCTTGTAATCAAACTGGATGAATGTTATCAAGCACCTATTTAACTATTTTCCCCAAGAATCAAAAGCAAGAAAAAGGACTTTGTATCAGTACTGAAAATGGAAGATAACAACGTTGTGCTCTATGAGTCCACCATTAACTTTAAAGTCATGTACCAAACCTTAATCAACCACCTCTGATCTTAAATAAAGTTGAGAATTGGTGGTTCAATTGCAATAATAAAGGCAGGTAAAAAGGGGACCATTCGAATATAAGGATTGGGAGGGAAATCAATAACATATTTATTTATTAATAGAATGAGAATGAGCAGCTAAAACCTAACCCTAATCTAATTTAACACCGATCAAATGCCATCGATCAGTATTGATTTGATGATAGCCAGCAGATGCAACAAAAGAAACGAGGAGGGGAGGCTAGTGTATAATACAAGGAAGATCCGACAAGAAAAAATGATAAGGGTTTATGACTTGCAAGGGTAACTAACTATTCGATTTGTACAAATGTTACCATTAAACTATTTTTTGTACTCAATACATCATTGAACTATTATTTTTTGTACACATTATACCATTGATCTTTGATATGTTTACAAAAAAGGTGGCAATTCCTTAAACATATGAGTCAACCCAGTCAGGTAATCCTCTTCGTTGCTCTCTGTCTCGATGGAACCCATGACGGACTCCACCGGAGAACTCAGATCCAACCCGAACCCGTAAAACCCAGTGGAAGAGCCCTTGTTGTTGTTGGTGGTGTGTTTTTCCTTTTCGAGCAAGAAGTCCATGAGTATGTCTTCGTCGTTAAGGAACTCCGGTGAAGAAATGAGTTTTAGTATGTGAAGGAGAAATGGAGAGTGGTGGTTGGAGGAAGGAGGTGGTGGCGGTGGCACTGGTGGTGGTGGTGGTGATTGTGTCTTGAAGAAGAATAAGAGAATGCCTAGTCATTGCCACCTTTTTTGTAAACATATCAAAGGTTAATGGTATAATGTGTATAAAAAATAATAGTTCAATAGTATAATGTGTACAAAAAAAATAGTTCAATGATATAATGTGTACAGATCCACGTCAAAACCGGCTATTACCGGTCAAATGGTATTATGTGTACAAAAAAAAAAAGAGTTCAATGGTCTGTTGAGTACAAAAAATAGTTTAATGGTAACATTTGTACAAATTGAATAGTTAGTTACCCTTACAAGTCATAAACCCAAATGATAAGGGTATTCCGAAAAAGGGGCGAGAGGGCGGGTGCTGTCCGAATTCTGGATTAAACCAGAAATCCAATGGAGCCCCGGATATCGATCCATGCCGCCTCTTTGGTTTCAACCTTCATTTATACGGTTCGAATATCCCGGCATCGCCCGTGACCCACACAGAACTGGTGAATCATTCGGCGGCACAAAGTTCGTTTTTATGTTTATTTATATATTAAATAAACAAACATGAATATATTTTATTTGTTCGTTTAGTTAAATCAATGAACTGGAATAAATGTCTCGTTCGTTTATTTATATTCGTCTACGTTCGTTAATGTCTATTCGTTTACGTTCATTTATATTTGTTCGTTTACATTCATTTTATTCTAGTGAGACCAAGCCTTTTTGGTGAGACCGGTGAGACCAATATATTTTACTTGAAACTTCACATCAAAACATTTGTGAAGGTAAAAAAAAATTGAACATTCATCGGTAAAACATACTAAAAAACACTATCGAAAAAAAAATCCAAAAAAAGGTTAAAAAACGAAACCTTCACAGTTTTCTGAGCTGTGATGGTTTCGTTTTTTTACCCTTATTGGATATTTTTTTTCATCCATAGTGTTTTTTAGTATGTTTTAACAATGAATGTTCGAATTTTTTTAAACTTCACAATGTTTTGCTGTGAAGTTTTATGTAAAATTGTTGGTCTCATCGGTTTCACGGAAACAGTTTGGTCTCATCTGAACCCAACTCATGACATTAATATGCAAAATCAAGAATCAAGTTATTTTTTAGGATTCCTTTTTTATACCTCTATGCTAACCCCTTTTTCATTTTGTTATGATGTTTTTTATGAATGAAATGATGAGCACAATGGTTGTTTTTTGTTCATTTTGGTTCGTTAGTTTATACTTGTTTATGTTCATTTATGTTTGTCTGTCTGCGTTCGTTTATCTATATTTATTTTCGTACGTTTATCTATATTTATTTTCGTTTGCTTATCTTCATTTATGTTCATTCGTTTTTGTTTGTTCGTTTGCGTTCGTTTATCTATATTTATTCGTTCGCTTATCTTCATTTATGTTTGCTCGTTTACATTCGTTTAATTCTTACAAACAAACATGAACACACACAAATTCGTTCGTTTACCGTTCGTGTTCATTCGTTTGTTCATTTATTAAACGAACAAACACGAACAAGCCTTCATTCGTCTTCATTTGGTTCGTTTATAGCCCTAGTTATGAGTCCACATTAGAGAGTGCTTGGTTTTTGGGTGGATTCGGTGGCCCAACCTGAACCTGATCCGATTGCAAATTTTAAAAAAGTATAGTCACTTTTCTATATGATGGCAACGGTAATATGACCCTTTTTTGCATCTTAAGACCGTCTTAATACTATAAATATGTTGTGGTGTATCACAGTTCTCGCAAGTTCTCTATCTGTCTTGCATTCCATCTTTCACTCTTTCAAAAATGACTGGTGAATCATCAAAAGATCATATTAGAGAAGTTCTTTCTAAGCACAAATGAAAGTTCAAAGTTTGAGACGCATATAATTTGGTGAAGTTTGAGACGCATATAATTTGGTGATTTCCATTACTAATAAGATAAAAACACAATGCAAGTTGTGTGGAGCTCTCCTTACGGTGGAAGGAAACTCAACCTTAAAGCGGCACAGTGAAAAAACATGTCAGGGGTTGAGGCCGGGAGACGATTTAAGTCAACCCATACTTGAATCTCAAGGTCAAATATGATTGTATGATGCCACGTTGCAAAGGAAAATGACAAATATATTGTCATTCAAATGGGGTTGCCGTTTGAAACTTGTGACAATCCTTATATGATGAAGATAATCCAAAAAATGTTATAACCACGCTACAATTGGTAAGTCATCAACTAGATGCTGTTGTTCCAGATTCAAGTTCTAATCAACATGCACACAATTGGAGAATGAATTGAAAGAGTAATCTATTGAATTCTTGAATGAAATTTACACACACTCAATACACCAAGAACACACACACTTAAGAACACAAACTCTCTCAATTCACTCTCTTTCACAATGATATGTACATGCATGATACAACTACCAAACTAACTCACTTTGGGTATTTATACCCAAACATCTAAACCCTCAAGGTTTACAAGAATTACACAAACTACCCTATTATTACAAAACTATTACAAAGTACATATAAAAAGACTAAAACTATAAAGCAAGGTTTGACTTCTTTGACCAATTTGACTTTGCCTTTGTCTTCACTTTTAGCACCAACTTGTGATCTCGGATACAATCCGATTTTGCATCCAACAATCTCCCCCTTTGGATTCGAGATCACAAAAAGAATTAGGCAAACGTCTTCAAGAAAGCATCAACACTTTAAGCATCAACGATAAGCTTCCTTGAACGATAAGCTTCCGTAATAATCTTCACGAATCATCCAAATCTTCATGAAGCTTTAACAAACTTTGAACACGAAGCTTTAGCGAACGAAGAATCTTCAAACAATCTTCAAACTTCAAACATCTCTTGTCATATCTCGTAATCTTCTCTTTGATTTGACATTTCGGAACCATCTCCCCAAAGTATCTTCAAAAATATTTCTAAACCATCTCCCCCTTTTTGATGAAATATGAAATAATCATCAAAACTATAGAAATGTATGATCAGAACAACTCGGCTCGTAAAAATACAAACATGTGAAAGTACCACCATAGATATCAAAAACCATCTCACAGAACCATCTCCACCTTGTTACTCCAGAATTCCCCTTTTTACTCCAAAGAAATACCGTCAATTCCAAAAAGTAATCTGAATCTTTTCAAATTCAGATTTAATTGGGAAAAGCCTGAAACAACACATGAATCAGTTGGAATGCCTGTGAGAAGCACAAAGCAACTCAGTACAACGAATGCACTATATAAAGAGCTTTATTGATGATCACTCCCCAGGGCTTCCGTTCAATCATCACAAACACTAAAAGTATTCCTATGAACGTTCCGACAAAGAAACAAATTCCTTGTGTGTATTTGTGATGAAAGAAAATAGCATCAAGTGCTTTCATAAGGCTCAAAATGTGAAAACATTTCACGACTCGATGTGTAGAAATGAAGTTCGAAGGCAGGGCAGCTTCCTTCTGTTTCAATATCGATTTTCCAAATGAAAACCTGATAGATTATGTGCTGCGTCCCCGTGATGAAATGAAACATCTCCTTGTTAAGAAGGAAATGAGTAGCTAGTGGGGTAAAACGAGAGTCAGCATTGGGCTTTGCCTTGTTTCAATATCGGTCACCAAAGAATGTGAACCAATAGATTATGTGGTTGCCCGGCTTAGAAAAGGTTGGTGCAGAGTTTTATGTGTCTTTTAACTCTGTTCTCACACCCTCCAAGTCTTTAAGCATCCTCACTTCTAACCAATCTCTCTTATTACATTTTTCCGCTCAATCACAATGAGAATAACTCGACCACCTGAGTTATCTCCCCCACTCTTTGATGTAGACCCCTCACTCATTTCTCAAGGATAACTTCTTGGGTAGGATTGCCGGTTCTGGAAATCCATAGAAGTTCTGTTAAGCTCACACATCCCATGAAATAAGTTTCCTAAACATGAAAGTACAATGATTCAACGAGTGAATCAATGAGCCAATATGAAACATGCTTGAACAAATATATAGACAATATAGGAGCATAAGAATTTCGTCAAACAAGTATATGAAATGAAGAACATGAATGATATAAACTTGTTTGAGAAAACTGATTCAGCATATGATGTGAGATATATTCTTGAAAAACTGTGGTTCACAGCAAAATGGATATTATCTATACGAACGAGATATAGATATAACAGTGAAGAACGTATCCAATCAAAGAAACAATCAAGTATAATGAGGAAATATCAAGCGAGCGTATTACCACCGAAAAGTATGAACATATAGAGACGTGGTAATAACGAAGACAAAAGAAGTTAAACCGGTGTGTATGAATACTTGAAAAGTATATGAAAAGATAATATGCAAGTATTAATCTTTGGAAACACACGGTTAGAAAATATCCGTCAATTCATCATGATATTAAAACATTTAAAATCACACTTCTAATTCGAAAAATCATTTGAGAATCGAGAAGTGAGTTTGAACATTTAAAACCATTTTTCATACCTGAAAGTTGTTCATCTTTCAAATATGTAAGCATGAAAGCTTATTTGAACACTCCCCCTAAAAATAATATCTCTTTTATGTACTCCCCCTCAAATGGATAATCAAACATTTACTTTTAAATTTATCCCTCAAGGTAAGAATAATACCTTGAAGAGCATTGAAGATCGGGTCTTGAACTGACTTATTCAAGAGCCACTTGCACATTGAAGATCGGGTCCTAAACTGAATGTTTAGAAGCCACTATACATTGAAATCCGGGTCCTAAACTGATATATTTAGGAACCACTTGCTTGCAGGAACTTCCCCTTGAATAATGCATCAAAGATATGGGGACCTGCAAAAACAAAATCATACAGATTTTGGTATCCACTTGAAAGTGGATCCTCTTTTGTTAAAAGAAGTTGGTTTATAATTTGGAATACTATAAGTACCATACCAACTTTCCGAGTTTTCTTTTCGAACAAACTTATTTGTTCCACAGTAAGAACAACCTATTTTCTTTTGAGATAATATGATCATATGATTTACAGAGTAAATTGGATCAGATTTAACAAAAGATTTAGCTTTAAAAACATTGTTCTTTTGAACATTTTGTTTGGGAACAAATAACTTTGGTTTATCTACATTTGGTGTAGACCCTTTAACTCTCCAAACAAACTTACCTCTCTTGGAATGATTTTTACCCGAACCATCAATCTGATGATCATAGAAAAGATTAGAAGGACGAATCTGATTAGTTAGTGTAAAACTTTTTGTTGAAGAAACATCTGCATGAAGAGAACTTGGAGCAGTTTTGAATGAACACACAGAATCAGCATAATCAACATATGGTGATTGTACTATAACATCGGGACTCTTTGGTTCATTCAAATTAACTTTAAAAACAATATCTTCAAGATCTTTCACCATTGCAGATAAAAGATTCTTTTCTTCAACTGTTTCATCAAGTTTCTTTTTCAGATTAGAACTTATAATCTGTTCTTTCATGATATCAGAAGACAATTCAGATAATCTTAATGTAAGCTTCCTTACTTCTATCTCAAAAACCCTCTTTTCCTCTTCAAAATCATTTTTCTCAAAGGTTGGTTTCTTTAGTTCAGCAATCAGTTGCTCAAAACCTTTTATCTCACACTTTAAAAGGTGTTCTTTTCTTTTAAAAGCACTTCTTTCATCCGAAAGTTGCACTTCTAAATTAGCAATTTTCTTCCTAAACAAAACACTCTTTTCTTCAAAAGCTTTTCTTTCTTTTTCAAAACCTTTACTCTCTTCCTCAAAATCAAACTCAACACATCTATCTCTTTCAACACGGAGAGACTTTTTCTTCAAATCCTTTTTCTTGCTTTGAAAGATATTCTTCTTTTTCTCAAAATCTTTTCTTTCACTCACAATCTGTTTCTCCAAATCAAAAATCTTCTTTGAAAGTTTCTCATTTTTCAATTCAAACGATTTTCTCTCTTTCTCAAAAATCTTTCTCTCTTTTTCAAAAACCAATCTCTCAGACTGTAACATCTTTTCAAAATTCACCAACTCACAATCCACATCATATTTCTTGTTGGTACAAAAATCAAGAGAATCAAAAACATTAATTCCATCATAAGAGTTAGAATCATCATCATCATAACAACAGTTAACATAACAATTGGATTCAGAAAACTCTTTGAAAATCTCGTTGTCTTTTGGTTTATCAAAAACTGATGTCTTCAAAGAAAGTTCGTTAATCTTTGCTTCAAAAGCTTGTCTTTCTTTCTCAAAGTTACTTCTCTCGATGATCACGATTTTCTCAAAATCATTTACTTGGGTTGAAAGTTCTATCACTCTCGAATGAGAAGATATACGTTTGTTCTCAAAGACTTTCTTATCTTCATCTAATTCATGAACTTTCTTTTGCAAACATTCATTTTCTTTCCTCAAAGAAGTTACAAGTTTTAAGTTTTGAGCATTTCCAAAAGAATGTTTTTACAATTCATCATGCTCATTTTGCAAATCAATTTTCAAACTTATAATTAAACTTCTTTCATTAGAAAGTGAGTCTTCAAGATCAGTAACTTTAATAAGAAGATCAGCATTTTCAACATTTGATATAGATAGAGTTTGTTGAAGCTCGGTTATCTGTTTTGACAATTCTGAATTCTCCGATTCTTGCCCTTTTTCACTCTGTAATAACTTCTCTAAATCCACAATCTTTATTTCTAAATAAGATTTTTCAGCACTTAACTGTTGGTTTTCTTTGTTTAGCTCAAAAACACGCTGACTGTATGTCATATAATTCTTCCATAATGTATGATAGTCAACTAGCTCCGTCATCTTGACTAATACGAAAATAGAACTTGAAAATGATCGATAATTCACTGAAACTGATAGATTTCTTTCGAACTTCTTGAGGTATGCAAATCTGAGAATCTGTAGCTAATCTGAACACTTCTTTTGATCAACGAAAAGGTTAGTGACAAAAGTCAAAAAGTCAACCGAAAAGTCAACCGGTGAATAGTGAAATCCCGAGAAAAAATATTTTTCAAAAATTTGAAAGTTGAATTTGACTGCGAAATTGAAATGTTAGTCCAAAAATACAACCTCTCGGAAATCACCAAAATCTCGGAAAAACCGGCATTTTTCGGGAAAAAATGACCTTAAAAATAACTGAACTTTTTCACCATAGAATCAGATAAGAAGTCTAAAAAAGTTTAAACTATTCCGAAAAACGCCCGAAAAACGCTTCCAGACTTTTTTTTTTTGCTTAAACTATTCCGATTCGGAAAACACTATATTCCGATTCGGATTTTTCAATTTTCCGAATCGAAAAATGTAGTTTTCCGAATCGGAAAAACAAAACTGATAGAGTTTCGAGAAAAATTTCGAGTTGGTATTTGGTCAAATTCCGAATCGGAAAATGATGTTTTCCGAATCAGAGTTTGATTAATACCAAGTCGGAAAATGAGTAAAACTAACTTCGAACACAATTTCCGAATCCAAAAAATTTCCGATTCGGAAAACTTAAAAAATTCCGATTCGGAAAACTTGAATATTCCAATTCGGAATTTATGAATATTCCGATTCGGAATATATGAATATCAGTTCGGAAAAACGAGAAAAAACCGAGCAGAAGGTAAAAAACTCAAAAATTACTGCTCAAATCACCAAATTTTGACTCCAAATCACTCACAAACACAGTAAAAACATCATTTTAACCACAAACAATCAAATTCAGATCCAAATCATGATCAAATGAAGAACATCAAAACTCATATACCCCAACTTCGAAAAAACATAAAAAAAACTCAAGAAATCATACCAAATTTCAATGAATTTCCAGCTCTGATACCACTTGTTGTTCCAGATTCAAGTTCTAATCAACATGCACACAATTGGAGAATGAATTGAAAGAGTAATCTATTGAATTCTTGAATGAAATTTACACACACTCAATACACCAAGAACACACACACTTAAGAACACAAACTCTCTCAATTCACTCTCTTTCACAATGATACGTACATGCATGATACAACTACCAAACTAACTCACTTTGGGTATTTATACCCAAACATCTAAACCCTCAAGGTTTACAAGAATTACACAAACTACCCTATTATTACAAAACTATTACAATGTACATATAAAATGACTAAAACTATAAAGCAAGGTTTGACTTCTTTGACCAATTTGACTTTGCCTTTGTCTTCACTTTTAGCACCAACTTGTGATCTCGGATACAATCCGATTTTGCATCCAACAGATGCGATGCAATTAAAATGTGGCAATTGGCTAAAAATGAAATGTGAGACAATTTTTCCGTACTACCAAACCACATTTCTTTAACTTGTGATGTATTGAGCGTACTACACAGTTTGCCAAATTTGTATATATGCACAAAAGACATTGGATTAACCCAAACTAGTGGCAATTATTCAAACATGTAATCACTTTTGAACCTTTTGGTGCGCCACATTTGGGTGAATGCCAATTTTCAATTATTAAAGAAGCTCTTCTATTTTATAATTTATACAATGAAGTGTGTAGCATTTCGTTTGATAACGCTACCAGGTCAATGCAGCTGGTTACAGGAGCCTTTTACTTCTCGGAAAACTACGTTCCCACTTTCTTACAAGAAGAAGAGGGAGCCACCCGTACCAAGGGTACGTATTGCCAGTTTGAATACTTTTTCATTGATTCACTGAATAATACTAGAAATATATGTTTATATACGAATTTATATTTAATATAGAGATTTGTCATCATAAGTCATGTCTTGAAAAATGTTATGACTCCTAAGGTTTGAGATTTGGCTTTTACCACCATACCTCGTGCTATTTGGAGTAGGGGTGTGCAGGACCCGCCCAACCCGATCTGAACCCGAACCCGAACCGTACTTAATCTTTAAAACCAAAACACGATTTAACCGAAACCGAAAAAATGGTGTGAAGTTTGGGTTCGATTTCGGTTGGCGTTTTCAGAACCGAACCTGCCCGAAAACCCGAACATTTTTATTTCCGCAACAATCTTGTAAATTTTGTATTTGAGTTTTAAATACAAATTGAATTATGCGTGAAACTTAAGATTGTTTAGAATAGGTCTACTACATTTCTATTTCCGCAATAATTATGTAAATTTAGTATTTGAGTTTTAAATACAAATTGAATTTAAAAGTGAAAATTGTATGTCGATTGTACCCCCCCCCCCTCTACAATCTTTGTTACCATGAAGGTTACCCTTTCGGAACCAACAACATCCGTAGTTGCCAGCATCTTAGTCGTATGACGACTTCGTTTTCTTCCAAGTTTTTGTAACACCTCGCCTTCCATGACACAATATTGTCCGCTTTGACCCACTAGCTCATGACTTTGTTTCTAGCGACGTAGCAAGGACTTTCCAATGGGTCACTCATCCAGGTACTACCCCCGCCCAAGCACGCTTAACTATAGAGTTCTCATGAACCTACCATGTTTGTGGCCCTAAAATGCGTTGTGTCTAGTAAGGCCAAGGTTTACTTATGAACCCAACATCTCTCATGTCCATGATGAGATTGTCCTAAGGTGTTATAGTTTTCATCCACATTTTCAATCTCTACATCTAGTGATGTCGTATCTTGAATTCTATCAACATTATCCAAATAACCCTTCAAGCATACACAACATTTCATGAAATTTGGGCTTAGTTTGGTTCGATGTATCGAAAAGCTCGACGTTGAAGCTCTGATACCAACTTGAATTATTAGAATATCACGGGTTATGTATGCTAAAACCAGAAGGCTACTTTTGTTTCCACCATTATAGTAAATCAATATTTTCAAATCTTCAACATCTACTGGCATGCCGTCATAAAATTAGTACGGATATACATATTTAGTTCAACCAAATCGGTATCAAATCTACTTTTTTTTATTCATTTAAAACCTCGTTCAACAAGTTATTCATTAACTCTTTTTGGCTTTAGGATGACTACTACAACTACCTAACTAGAATCCAAACCATAAATAAACAACTTGAAGAGTTTTGTTGTTGGCTTTTCTCTCCCAAAAAAGTTTGTATCATATTGATCAAATAAATCGCTAAAGTTACGATTAACCACACATTCTTTTATGTTAAAATAGAATTATCCTTACCAGTATCTACACCAAAGACCACACATATTTATGTAATTAAAAATTCAACGCCCGTAACATTTAGATATTGGTTTAAAGTCGAGGCACAATAAAAAGTGTTGGTCCCAATGAGGTGACCTTCAAGTAAGGATAGTGTATGGGATTATAGAAGGGGGGGTTGAATTTAATCACACAAAATTTCACTTTTAAATTCTTTGTTGTATTAACAATATGAATTTACAGATTGTTGCGGAAATAGAAAAGACTATAAGTCTAAACTAAACAATCTAAGTTCTTTCACTATGCACTAGAGTGAGAAGATAAGAAAAGAAAGAAACTAGAGGGAATAAGAAAGAAAGGATTAGGGTATTTTTAGGATGAAGAAGAAGTATGGAGAACATCTCTTCAAGTCTTATTTATACCCAATGCATTAAATGCATGCAGACTCACTTTTGTGTATGTGTCACAATCTAAGTGGTCCTATGTACTATTTACTATAAACAAATACCCTTTGCATGGTGTGCAAAAGAGGATGTGAGTAAACAGTTGCCTTGATGATAAGTACGGAGGGAACAGAAAAGAGACTGTCCTTATGTACTTTTGTGTCAGTAAAGGCGGATAATCCTTTTGTGCATTAGACTAAGACATTATGCTAATCCTTTAGGATCAGGATACTGATCAGTGAGGAAAGCTCTGATACTGAGGATGATCAGAGGTCACTGTATCCTGATGCGTCCTCAGGATGTCATACGAATTTGAGCAGCCTACTATCACTGAGTTCCGTCTTCAGATCACGAGCATGTTGGTCCTGTCATCAGCTAATTCTTCGACTTCGCTGATGGTTCTTTGAGTATGACTTGAGTGTCTTCAGGAGGTCTTCACTTCAATGGTCAGGATCAGTAGACTGCAGAACAGACTCGTTCGTCTCCTGATCCTGATCCTGATTAATATAAAAATATGTTACAGCATAAGTAACATGGAATAACACTGAACAATCTCAGTGATAATTTCTCAAGCTATAACAGAAGTAAAAACCTATTCACTAAGTAAAGTAACAGGATCATTATCATTTCATCAGGTCTTAGAGAGCTGGATCAACAAAAAGAAACGAGGGTCTTGACAAAATATTTTAACAATTTTGCTTTCATTGAACTCGTCAATGCTCCTAATTATGATGGTTTTCGTATTGTGTGTTAGAGTCCCACATCGACTAGACTTGGACCAAATCTTCACTATATATGTTGGAACCCCCCTTCTCTCCTCAAGGGCTCTTTTGGAGATTACATCTAGGGGTTTCACATACTCTCACATGGTATCAGAGCCAAGGTCTACCACTCTAGGGACTGACACGCTGGCACTCTCGTGGCCCTTCTTGGCCCTCCATCTAGCCTCGTTGGAGGGGGTGTGTTAGAGTCCCACATCGGCTAGACTTGGACCAAATCTTCACAATATATGTTGATGCGCGGTACTGGAAAATATTAAAAAAAGCATGACCACTTTAATAAGATTACATCTAGCGGCTAGACTTGGACCAAATCTTCACTATACTAGTGAGTGGCCTGCGCGATGCGCGGTACTGGAAAATATTAAAAAAAGCATGACCACTTTAATAAAATTTTGACTGAATATGAGATAAACAAACTATTTTATTACCAAAATAAATCAACCCCAAAAAGTTGCTTAAAAGTATCTCAACATCCATTCATATATCCACAATTCTTTCATAATCTTTTGTTTCTCCATCAATGTGGGATACACCAAGTCAACTTTTAAATAAAATTGATTTTAAACTTTTCGTTGGCCAAAATAAACCAACCTATTGGTTTAAAGGGTCAAAATAACTCAATCTATTAGTTAAGCGGATTGGCCAAAATTTGCCAATAATGTGAGTTTAAAGGATTGCCCAAAATGAGTCAACCCCATAAGTTGACACAAAGACATATCAACCTCCATTTATATTTCTACAATTCTTTGTCCACATTTTGTTTCTATGTACACAACATAAAGATTATATGGAAAATATGAATAAGAGAAAACAAAAATAACTATTGTGGAAAAATTCCAAATAAAAACATACAAACTCATTAACAATAATAATTACAATGGAATAAGAACAATTAAACAAAACATAAACATTATTTAAAAATTTGAATGGAAGTTCTATTTTACCTCAAAATTTTATAAAGGATGAGCAACTGTATCGACGAAAAATAATTCTGCAAAGAAGAAACAAACAAAACAAACATACAAACCTCATAGAACATAATATACAACATTATAATGGTTAATTCCATTTTGGTGGAGGATTAGGTTGTAGTATATATAGCATGACATGGTTGGTGGTTTTCTTTTAATTAATAAATGAGAAGATGAAAAGAGTAAAATAAATGTCCTTTAAGAAGTTAAATAATTTGAAGTTAAAGCCAATTATATTATAAGTCAAATTACCAAAGAGTCCTTCTTAAATGAAACATACAGTTTTCATTTAAGGGTAAAATAGTCTTTAACTTATTTTGTATTAAAAAAATTCAAAATAATAAGAAAATTCCTAGATGCAAATCCTACTCTTAGAGAGTGCCACATCATTCTCCTTGGTTCTTCCTTTAATATATATAAATGATATGTTGGAACCCCCCTTCTCTCCTCAAGGACTCTTTTGGAGATTATATTTAAGGGTTCCACATATTCTCACATTGTGAAATCTTACTAACCGAGATAATTAATTAATTTGAAAGTAAATGGTTTGTTAGATAATACACACAAGATAAAAGAGTTGTTGCAATTTTTTTATAATCCCCACCAAGCATTGTCCAATCATGACTTCCAATAGATTACGTTTATAATAAATATTATAAAATGCTTGCAAATAATTCATTTGTTTTAGCAAATATGCAATCATAAAATAAGTTGAATTCCATCCAACGGGTGTATCAAAGTTCGGTCTCAAAGCTTTAAAACCAACATCGTTGTAAAGCGAATGGTGCCACCGCACGGGGCCTCCGGATAATTTTTAAAAGTGAAAAGGGAAGGTGTGGCTGTCATGTACCTAAGATTAGGTGCAATCCACATCAAAACTACGTAGTTTTGATTAATTTCTAAAATAAAAATGAAAAAAGAAAAAGTAATTTATTTTCCAACTAGTGGCAAAACCGCGCGTTGCGCGGTAGCGTGTGTAACTCGTTAGAAATATGTAAATTGTCACCATCGTTTGTTGCACTTGCCAAACATTAAACTTTATCATTAAATTTGGGTTTGGTTATAACTTTCAAAAACACCCATCAACTTTGATTTTTTCAAACACATAAAAAAATCTTTTATATACACATTTTCATTTCCTATTTACTTTTTTCTATTAATGTGGGACAACTGACACAACATTAATACTCCATCCATTCACAAAAACCAACATTTAAAAAAACTATAAGAAAATTAAAAAATATCAATGGAGTTGTTAACAAACAAACCATCAAACTTGGAAAAAAATCAATTATAAAAACAATTATAGCGTACATTAATGACATATCTAACTTATTGAATCTTTGAGAATGAAGAAGAAAAATCGGTTCCCAAATAGTGTAAAGAAAGATTATAGCATAAGCGATTCAATCACAACTCTAGAACCCAAAATATAAATTGTCACACCTATGTTGAGAAACGATGTCACAAAAAGAGAGAAACTTTCTTCACAATGTTGCTAATTGGAGACATTTTTAAATCGAGGGTTTGTATGATTGTCGAAAAAAATATGAATATAAGATCTGAGTGTGTGTTTTTGTATCATTGAAACTCTAGTATGTGGGAATCTTTGGGTTTGAATGAAAAACTATATACTTGGACTCTAAAGCTTCTATTCCTCTTGTTAAATAAGACGACCAATGATGATTTATAACTTTTAACTTAACAATACCTAAATAAGACCCAATGATGGTTGTACTCTTTTTCTTGCCTTTTACCATTTCAATGTATCGTTTATCACTTTTAATTTAAAATACGGAAATAAGACGATTAATGATGCATTTACACCACACAAATGAATTCTATCATGAATTTCAGAGTTTTATAAATCAACGCATTAAATTTAAACCCTTCACATGCTCCTTTCAAGTTAATTCAAACAACATCTAATATAATATAAGAGTAATAAAATAATAAACATGAATATTACAATCTGAATGTAGTTTAAGTACATTATTGACATGTTTTAACATTTGTGTATATAGGTTGAATAGTCCAAGTTGCATTCCACAAGTCCCACGTTTTGCATTGGTCAACACAGCATAGCTCTCCATAATCTTCACTACTCGTACACAAATGAGCCTATTTTTGTCTAGAGTAAATAATTTGATATACTTGGAAACAAAATGTTACATAAATAAATGGTTATACTCTTGACATGGCTCATTCCCATCAATCTTGATTAAAGAGGGGAGGCTCATGCGGTAACATCATTAATTGAAACACAAATCGATAATTCAAGCCTTAAAATTAAAAATAGAAACTACCTTTATGTTATCTAAAAGAGTAAAGATAAAATCGAATCCTAGCACATTCGAACCGACGAATTGTCTTCAACATGACTAAAATATAGATTGAAATAACTATTTGACATGATAGTTTTAACTTCTGAAACAAAAACACAAAGAAAACATGCCACTAAAATCAATACGTAGGCTATAGAATGTTTTAAACATTTGAGCATTTCCAAATTGAGAGAAAATCACTTACCTCAAGAACCCTTTATTCCTACCCTCTACCATTAAGTTCTCCATGTCATCCTTCACGAATCACAATTGTTGTTAGCAATGTTACAACCAAATGGTTTTGATCTCTTGGCATTGTTAGTTAAATTGTGGCATGTTTCTATATGTTGTTGAGAGAAAACAAATTAAATTGAGAGAAAACACTCACCTGATTTCTATATGTTGTTGAAATAAGACTCAAGAAGACTTTGTTATTTGTGGTTGCTCTAGAAACTAAAATACCATATGTTTTGCTCTCAACTATACAAAAAACCAACAATTAAGAAAACAACAATGAAACCTATAAAACCATAGAGGTTAGGATTTAAAAAACCCTAAAACCTCCAAAGAAGTAAAAAGGTAAAAGAGTACCAAGATTTGTGAAGTGAAAAACAAATCAGTTTGGGGTGTGTTGAGAATTTAAATGCAACAAAAGCAAACGTGAGGCATTTCTCCAAACCAAACTCATGTTAATATCAATCTTTTATCTTCACCACGTTGAAAGTGAAAAAAGTTTAAACCAAATCAAGAACAACGATTGCATGCTTTATGTAGAATCCAAACATGAGCAAAAAAATGTAGGGGGGGAAGAGGAAGAGAAAACCATATATTTAAGTGACTATCAAGTATAACCGAAGTAGATGAATAGTTTTCAATTAAAAGTTTTTTTATTACATTTTAAATGAACATAAAGTAAATTGAGAGAAAGTTGTAACCGAAGTAGATGAATAGTTTGGAATCACTAGTACAAATATGCTTTTTTGCCACGGTTTTGAAATTTATGTTAGTCACATTTAGGTCTAGAACCGTGACTAAAAGTTATAAATAAAATTGAAGTATTGTTTTAGCCACGATGTAACTCAATAGCCATGACCGTTAGAAAACATGTTTAAACATAATGTCATGGTTTAAACAAAACCATGACTAAATTGTTTCTATGGCCACAATTTTTTTGTCGTGGCAAGTAACATATAAAAACCGTGGCCAAAGACATATATATAGTCATAGTTTTTTTGTGACAATTATTATTTGTGACCACAGACCGCATATGGCCTCATGAAGTCATTTTTCCGTGACCAAAAACATATACATATTTAGCCACGAAAATTTGTAAAACGTAGCCATAAGTCACCTGTATATGTAGCCATGGTTTTATTATTTTGTGTAACAAAAAGATAACCAGTAGCCACGGTTTATTGTATGAAGCGTGGCAATATGTGATGATTTCGTCACAGTTAATATGAAATGTGTGTAGCTATTAATATAGTTAAAATCAAGATTAAAATAATTCTATTGTCACTAAAAGCTCACCAATAGCTACGATTCTACATAATCAATTGTGTGACTAATAAATTGTTAAACGTCATGATTTTTAATATTTCGCATGACCAAAAGGCATTTAATACTCACGCTTCTAAAATATAAGTGTAACTATATGTCTTGAATTAGCCATTGTTTATTATGTGTGTGACCAAAAAGATACATATAGCCATGATTCTAAAAATTAAGTGTAACTATATGTCATGAATTTGGCCATGTTTTTAATATTTAATGAGATACTTTTAACAAAATCAATATTGTCCTAGTGGTTGGTCCATTCTTTATCAAAGATGAGGTCTCAAGCTCGAGTCTTGGCCACATCAAAAAAATATACATGATTATAGAGCAATCATTGGCTACATTAAAAACAAATTATATATGTGGCTATAGATAGTTTATTGTCATGCTTTTTTTATATTATGTGACCAAAAGATAACTAAATGCTACGTTTAATGTGAGTTTGTGTGGCAAAAGGTACTTTATGGCCACGGTTTTAGGTAAAATGCTCTAATACCATAAAAATTGGATATGCCTATAGCTACGGTTTTCAAACTATGGCTATGGTTTTTCATTTCATTTGGTGACACATTTTAAGCGTGACCAAAAGGGTATCAATGGTCACGGGAGAATAGGCTATGTTTTGATAAAAATGAAAAACCGTGACTAAAGGCCTATGGCCACGGTTTTTAACCGTGGCAAATGTGAATTTTTGTACTAGTGAATTAAAAGTTAGTTTTTATTAGATCAATTAAAAAAAGCTATAAATTGAGAAAAACGATATATAGGATTGGGATGTTAAGAGGATGTCACCTCATTGTTGATGGTTCTTGTTTTAATATATCAACAAACAAACATATGAACCCAATAACATAACATAGAACTAAAAGTTGTTGACTACATTTTTGGTGGAACATTAGGTTGTAATATATAGAAGATTATGTTGTAGATTTTTTTTAATTAATAAATGAGAATGTGAAAATGGTAGAATAAATGTTCCTAAAAGTTAAATAGTATGAAAGTTAAAGCTAATTAATTTTAAAGTCAAATTACCAATTAGTCTTTCTTGTAATAAAACATGCAATTTCATTTAGGGGTAGAATAGTCTTTAGCTTATTTGATATTTAAAAAAATCAAAAAAAGGAGAAAATTCCTTTAGGCAAATACTCAATAGATAGAGTGTCCACATCATCATTCCAACATTAATTAGTCCTTCTTGTAATAAAACATGCAATTTCATTTAGGGGTAGAATACTCTTTAGTTTATTTGATATTTAAAAAAATCAAAAAAAGGAGAAAATTCCTTTAGGCAAATACTCAATAGATAGAGTGTCCACATCATCATTCCAACATCTTGCTTTTATATATATATATATATATATAGATTTCCATCTTAATCGACACCTTCTCCAAAATCCGACCAGTTCCAAAATTCGATCGGTAGCTCTATTCGATTGCAAATCCAAGAGAAATACTAATCGATTGCCATCTGATAACCTAATTGATTTCCATGCTTCAGATCAGTAATCAACTAATCCTGCCATGCTTCAGATCTGAAATGAATAAGGTTAATTTGCTGCGTATTTCTGTTCACAAGTGCATTACTGTGGATAATAAATTTCAAGCTTATTTTAACTTTATTTGGTTAACCTTGCAAAATGTAAATGTAGATATGTGGTGTTATTAATGGTTGGTGGATGTAGTGTGTTTTGGTTACAAATTTAGTTCAGGTTCTAGTGAATCCCAACAAGTTTGAAGAATTTTTGGACTTCTGACATCCGCAATCTTAAAGTGTACCAACGGAATTTATCAACATTTGTTATGAAGAACCAAATTTGATTTTGATTTCAATAGGAAGTGGTTTTATTAATCCAAAAATATCTCCGATGATATAAACTATTCTACTACTTTATTTCAATTCACCTAATCAACAATCATGAATGGTATAAGAAAGTGAAACATACAATTACAGATACAAAAGGAGAATAATCTAATCAGAGTAATCTATCTAGGTAGCAGCTTTATTTGGAGATTTTGCAGCTTTGGATGGAGATTTAGGTTCCTTAATAGCAGTCTTAATTCTTGGGCAACAGAATAGGGTTAATGTTTGGAAGATACCTCCATGAGCCATAGTTACTCCAGCCAACAATTGAAATCGAATTTGTGATGGCAATCAATTAGCTTCAAATGTAAAACAAATATGAAATCTGAAATCCAATAGCTTCAAATGGAAAACCAATGGGAAATCGAATTTGAAATCGAAGTCCAATAAGTTGAAATTTTATGACATTAGCTTCAAATGTAAAACAAAATAAAAAAACCAAATCTGAGATGTGTAATCAAATCTTCGAATTGGTGATGGCAATCGGTTAGTATTTATCTTGGATTAGGATGTAAATTGGAAATGAAAATACTTTTTTTAATAGAAATTAATCAAAACTACATAGTTTTGATGTGGATTGTACCTAACCTTAGGTACATGACAGCCACACCTTCCCTTTTCCCTTTTAAAATTTTAATAATGGTATATAAATTATAGCGAAACGAATACAATAAAAGACACTTCCAGCGCAGGCGGTAGGATTCGTTCTCTTCTAGAAAAAATCGAGCCATAACATCAAACTCCATGAAGGCTGAGCTATGCCTGGATGGTTCCTTGTTCAAGTCCATGAAGAATGAGCTATGCCTAGGCGGTTCTTGGTTCAAGTCCGAACAACTGTATCTATGCGGAACTTGAGTTTGATGATGAACACGCTTCACTTTTGGACGTCCACGAGTGTTCTTCTTGACCGAAGGTTCACCGATCAAGATTTTTGATGGATCCATTATCCCCTCAACTTTCTTAAAAAACTGGATTTGCCATGGTCCTGTTGATTGTAGAATATTTCTTTAAACCTTTGCATGTCATGATCACAATTAAGATCACCATATTCCACGGATACAGAAGGCAACAAATCAAGTTTTTTCCAAAAAACATCAACCGAATCTAATGGAATGGGCATACCTGCAGTAATAAGATAGAATATCTTTGATAAGTAATAATAATGACATGAATATCATTCAATTAAATGTAGATTAAACAAACCTGCACCAAGGTGTATCCCAAGTTCGTGCGCACACGGTAACCCAAAGCACGTACGCAATTGACAACTACAATTCTCCGGATTTAAGACAACTCCTTTTGATCGATGAAGCTCTTCTAAAATTTTATCCATAGCATACTCTGAAACAAAACTCTGTAGTTGTTGGAACAATGGTTTGTTGAATTTTGGCTTACGAAAGATTTTGCATCTTTCAAGACTTTCTTTGATGGCAGTGTCTTGTGAGTTCACAACTTTTTCAATGACTTCTACGAATTTGTCTAGATCACATTTCCTTGAAGCTAGATGTTTTTTCAACTTGGCATGTTGGCTCTCAACTCTATTTGTTGTTGAATTTCCAAAATTGATATGTCTATCAGTCCACAAAGACACAAATATGTCTGAATACTTGTCTAGCCAAGTACTATGAAGATAGCGTAAAACATCTAGAAGGGGAAGAAACATGAAAAATCAAATGAGTGTGATAAAATGAATGGTTTTTTCTAAACAAATCACGACTTCAATATATTTATATATACATATATATACATATATATATATATATGTATGTATGAATGATACCTTGATGTTTGAACAATAATGTCTGGAGGTCTGCATAATTTTGCATGTATGCAGCGTGTGTTGGAGATTCAGCTAAAATTTTCCATTTTGCTTGAAAAGAATCCCAAGTCTTCTGTGATCTGATACGAGGCCGACAATGCTTCATTATATCGTTGGATATATGCCACCTACAAAGTAAATGATTACTTTGTGGAAATACTTCTTTGCACGCTTTCATCAACGCCAGATCTCTATCGGTGATGATAACACGAGGGCAGAAAGATCCATTGATAGTCATTTTCAAACAAGTCAACGCCCACGTATAGTTGGTTGCTTTTTCTTTATGCATGAACGCGAAGGCTATAGAAAACGTCTTATTTGTAGACGTAACACCAACAATTTCCAAAAATGGCAGATTATACTTGTTTGTTTTATATGTAGCATCCATGAACACCACGTGTGGAAATGCTTGCCACATCTTTAATGATGTCGGATGAATGAAAAACAATTCTTCCAACTGGTTAGTAATATCGTTTAAACAATACTCAAAATCGTACCCCTTAGTTTGCAAAATGTGCATAACATTCTGCACAGGGGTTCTACCTTCTTGCTCACTCATGCGAAACTTGTAATGAGCATGGTATATAGTTTTTAGAGAAGACACGTTATCTTTATTTCGTTCCTTTAGCGTTGACAAAATATTTCGTGGTTTTACATTCAACCTTGTCAACTGTCGCACCAAATGAGACTCATCATTGGACAATCTCATAGCATAAGAATGACCCTCCATACACATTGCTGGTTTGTGATTGTGATAATCACACACAACTCGCAACGTCCATGCATTATGTGCCTTCAAATACTTTCCAACCAACTCGAATGGACAATTATTTTTTTTTGTTTTAGCATATTTACTTCAAGATACACCACCACGATCACAAGAAAATACGATTTTAGATATGTATCCAAGATAACTTGGCCTAGATCGTTTAGTGACGATTACGAAACCTTGAGAGCGTGCCACATTTTGCACCCAAGTCATTAATTATTCACGAGATCTAAACATCTAAATACGAGGAAAAAAATATATGTTAAAAAGATTAAGAGATTGAAAATAAGATTAGATTTGCTATTAAATAAGTATAAGATTGGATATTATACTTGGTCAGTGGAAAATTTTGAAATATCCGCCATCTTTTTTTCTGCGGGTTTAAATGAAAAAATGAAATTAAAATTGTTTACATGAAAAATCAAATGAAAAAAATATGGATAGGATCGTCAAATTAACGAAGAGTTTTTTTTTTAATTTAAACAAATGAAAAAATATGCATTTGATTTGATTATTCCATTGGTCCTAGTCCTATATAGGAAATTGAAATATGTTTGAAAAATTAAAATATAAAAATACAAATTAAAGATTGGAAAAAAAAACACCTTTTGACGAGAGAAATGACGTTGGCTTGAGGTGTAGTGGTGAACGGAGAAATAGCGGTGGCTTAAGGTGCGACGATGACCAAAGAGATAATGATGTGTGTTTATCTTTTGTTTTTTCTTATGATTTATAAGACACACTAATCTGGATTTTATAGCTAAAAACGTATCTAGAAATTAAGGTATTCATTTAATTTTTTTTATTCTATCAAAAAAAATTAATTTTGTTTATTTTCCATGTATTTTCTATGTATTGGAAACAAAAAAATGTATTGGAAACAAAAAAAAACCTTCTAAGCCCGTTAAAAAGAATAAGTAATTAAAAACATAAATTTTTAAAAATCATAAATGAAATAAATGTTCCTATTACTTTGGAAAAGATAAATTTTGATAAGGACCAAGTCAAAGATAATTAATTAAAATGAACCCTAAACCAAGTCAAAGATAATTAATTAAAGTAAGTTCTTTTTAGTTTTTTTATTGGTGGAACATCATTTTCAATTATATCTAATATAGATTAGGGTGTGTTTTGAAAATAGCATAGGGTGTATTTGGAAACACCCATATTTTTTTTGAGTGTTGTTGATTACACCCCCTATACCTATAATAAAAGTCAAAAGGTACCTTAAAGTTTGTAAATTGTAGATCTTGACCAATACAATTAACTCATTTATTCATAGGCTAGAGGGGAGTACAATAAACCTTGCCCATATTTTTTTGGGTATTTCCAAATACACCTATGTTATTTTTGAAATGCACCTTGTTTGGGTGAAAAATCGCACGATGCATGACGACCGACTTAAAATCTTAAGATATCTTTCAGGATGATAATCCTGTATTAAGATAAGGTCCTGAGATAGGACAAATATACCTTCGAACGATAACAGTCAATCATCGAACGATCTCTATACCGTATCGTACGACAAAACATACGATATCGCACGATATGATACTAACAGTTAATTATATCTTGAGATTAACCATTTGTAACAGGTAAACAACAAACATTGAAGAACAAATGACCGTTAACGACCAAGATACGCTCCTCATAAAGCTCCAGCTGTTACGAACGAGAATCTAGCTACCGTTATAGCCGTTACATTAAATGCACAATTAAGAGACGACTGTTACACTCTGGTCAGCTATAAAAGGAGTTCGAAGCCATCATTTGAGGATATCTGATTACATTGAAGCCAGCAAACACTCTCTACAATATTAATATTGCTCCTTGTAATTGACATTCTGTTTCATTGTAATCGCACGATCTATACTGTAACTCTCGAGGACATCACCCCTTATTGGTGATACTTAGTGCAACGTCGACTATACCCTTTTAGTCGGCCGCAGGTTTTTTCCTCGACCTCGAGGTTTTTCCTGCGTCATCAAATTGTCTTGTCATTTATTTTATCGCACGTTTTATCGAACCAAATTTCTTTCTCTCGACGGATTCGTCTCACAACATCTTACGATATTAAATTGTGTAATTTTTTACCAAAACACACCTTAGTCTATGTTAGATTTTATTGGAAATGGTGTTGCACCAATGAAAAGTTAAAAACATCTTACTTTAATTAATTGTCATTGACTTGGTCCAACCAGAATTTATCTTATTTCAATTTTTTAATTAATTGTTGGGTGTTTCAAAAATACACAAGCATTTATTTCATTTCTGGTTTTTTTTATTTTTTTATTATTTATTTTTTAGATGGTTCCTTTTTTTTATTTCTTTTATTTAATAAACATCATAATATTATGTAAATAAAAATATTTTATTAGTTGATTCTATATTAGTTATGTAATTATTTACTTTTTGTATTTCAAACACCATTAATAAGTATATATTATTTTAATTGTTACGTTATTATTATTATTATTTTAATTGAAGAAAAAAACCATTATACTTTCTCATTTTGAATGAAAAAACCATTAAACTTTTTCATTTTAAATGATTAAGTCCTCGAATAATTTATTTTTGATAAATAACCCATTAAACTTTCAAAATTTGGTTACTTACCCCTTTTAATAAAAATAAAAAAAATGTAACTGACTATAAAGGTTTTAAAGGTAAAATATAACTATGTTAGTTTAGGTTAAACAAATATATGTAGCAAATTTTTAAAAATTCAATGATTTGTTTTGTTGGAAAAAATGTTTAGGGTAATCATTCAAAATGAAAAAGTTTAATAGTTTTTTATTCAAAAGAATAGTTTACTGACTTAATCATTTAAAATGAAAAAGTTTAATGGTTTTTTTGTTCAAAAAAATAGTTTAAGGACTTAACCATTTAAAATAGAATAGTTCGTTGGGTTTTTATTATACTTTTCCCTTTATTTTACCCTACATATTTTAGTTAGGTATAATATAAAAAATAATATATAAGTTTTGTTGAAACAAAGTTATTAAGTTTTATAACTTGGTTTTTGAAAAAAATATATAAAAAAGATCATCCTATTATAATACATTACATTGCTAAAATAAATTTTTTTTAAAAATTTAAAAAAATTATTATTAAAAAAATTATTTAAACTATTTGTTATATATATATATATTGTATATACTAATAATAATGTATTGAAGAAAAAAATAATAAAAACAAATGAGAAAGTAGTAATAATAACTCAATAATGATTAGAATTTAATCATCATTACAATTACGAATAAGTCAACCTTAGTCTAAACTATATAGACTAGGGTGCAAATGGTAGCATCCTATTTTTTTGTAACAACACCCTATTTTTTTCAATCTACATTCCGTGTCCGACAAGTAGTGACTTTTTTTGTTTCCATTACTTTATAAGGCATTGGTATAAAATTAAATTCAATAACTTAAATTATGTAGTGGTTTTCTATTTTATTTTTGGGTTTATGACTTGTAAGAGAACTAACTATCTGATTTGTACAAATGTTACCATGAAACTATTTTTTGTACTCAATTGACCATTGAAATTTGTTCTTTTGTATACATTATACCATTATGACCGGGTATAACCAGTTTTTTTCCTACGTGACATTTAAAATCATTAAATAATGCTTATGTGGATATTACGTGGCTTTGACGTGACATTCTCAATGGTATATTAAGTATAAAATATATACTTCAATGGTATATTAAGTACAAAATATATACTTCAATGGTATATTAAGTACAAAATATATACTTCAATGGTAATATGTGTACAAACAACCACCATCACACCCACCACCACCACACCCACCACCACCAAACCACCACCACACCCACCACCACCACCACCACAACAGCTACTTCTACCACCACACCCACCACCATCAAAACACCACCACCACCCCCACACCTACCACCAAACTACCACCATCACCAAACCCACCACCACAGTCGCCGCCAACACCATCTCCACAACCGCCGCCACCACCATCTCCACAGCCACCATCGTCTCCATCTCCACAGCCACCATCATCTCCATATCCACAGCCACCATCGGAAAATGAAGACCACCAGATCTGCAAAATGGTATTTACCCCTCCAACACCACCCGGTGTCGCCTTAATCCTCAGGCGAGAGCATCCCTTCAGCAAGCTCAGGTGAACCCTTCAAAACCCTTTTTCAATTTTGCTTAATTTTGAAGTTTGAGATTTTTAGGGTTTAGGTGGATTTGGGGGGATGAAGACGATGGTTTATGGGGGATGAAGATGATGATTTTTAGGGTTTTGGGGGATTTGGGGAGATTTTTAGGGTTTCGGTCTAAGTGATTTGGGGGATGAAGACGATGGTGGTTGTGGAGATGGAGACGATGGTGGCTGTGGTGATGGTGGTAGTTTAGTGGTAGGTGTGGGGTGGTGGTGGTGTTTTGGTGGTGGTGGGTGGGGTGGTGGTGGTTTGGTGGTGGTGGGTGTGGTGGTGGTGGTGGTGGTGGTGGTGGCTCTAGTGGTGGTTGTTTGTACACATATTACCATTGAAGTATACATTTTGTACTTAATATACCATTGAAGTATATATTTTGTACTTAATATACCATTGAGAATGCCACGTCAAAGCCACGTAATATCCACATAAGTATTATTTAATGATTTTAAATGCCACGTAAGAAAAAAAAACTGGTTATACCCGGTCATAATGGTATAATGTATACAAAAAAAATAAAGTTCAATGGTCAATTGAGTACAAAAAATAGTTTCATGGTAACATTTGTACAAATCGGATAGTTAGTTACCATTACAAGTTATATACCCTTTATTTTTTAGTGATTTCTTCTATTATTTTTTCTTTCATTATTTAATAGAATTTAATATTTTAATAGTTGTTGTTTTTCCTATATGTTTTATAGAACGCTTTTAATTTTTATTGTTAGCGTTTATTTAACAAAAATAGATTAATAAGCGTTCTTGTTAGATATTTCGATTAAGATTGATTGTTTCTTTATAAAAATCAGTGTCACACTATGAATACATATTTTAAATGTCAAAAAATAAAGAAAGATGAATAGTTTGTTTATAATTAAAGAATATTCGTTGATAAACTTATTATCGAATAGACGCCAGAATATAACAAAAACAATTTGCAAATTAGCATAAGAACTAAGGGTCACTTTTAGATTTTTTGCACAGGGCCTCCAAAATCTCAGGAGCGGCCCTGACAAGGCATGCGGTCTTTTTACCTTTTGTGAATATTCGTTGTAAAACCAGTCTAAATTTATCTATTATGGGCTTATACGTAGTTAAACTATCTTGAAGGCTAAATTAATTGTGTGTTCACAACAATGAGTATGAAATAATTGACCATTTAAAATAGGGGTTAAAGACAACTTTAATTAACACACCGATTATTTTTACTAGCGTTATCAAAAAAAGTGCTAATGATTTAACTATATAAATTATAAAATGTAATATTTTCTTAATAATTGAAACTTGGTGATCACCCAAATATGGCATTACCTAACGGTTCAAACGTGATTACACTCGTTTGAATAATTGCCACGATTGCGGCTCAATCCAATGTGTCATTATGCATGTATCACTGTGATGGAATTAGGCAATCGATAAAACATTTGTTGCATTTCATTCTAACATGTTTTCCACATTTTTAATTCACGTGTAAGAGTTTGACAGTTTACTGAGTTGTAGCGTGGTTGTAGCATTTTTTTTTATCATTTTCGTATTGTGAGGGTTGTCGAAATGTCCGAACGAAAATCCGACTTGAATGACACATTGTGTAATCATTTTTGGGTTTAAATGAGCATCAAACGACCATATTTGTCCCTGATTATCAAGTACTGGTTGACTTGAATCGCCTTTCGTAGACCTAAACCTCAACCATCTATTTTCAGTGTGCCACGTTAAGATTGAATTTCCTTCGGCCATGAGGAGATCTTGGCACATGTTGGATTGTGCCTTAACTTTATTGCGAGGATCACTACGTTATATAAATTCCAAATCTTGAACTGTTGTCCTTGTTGGGTGAAAACTTTTGAAATTGTTTTGTTTGATGCATCATATTTTTTACCGAACTTTTTTGAAGAGAAAAATAGAAAGAGATGAGAATTGAGAAGTAGGAGTTTGGATATTTTCACGAGAAAACGGAGAATACAAGCCGAAATCACGAATTATTGGGAGCATTGTGATGATTTTTTTTTTTTTTTTTGCGTTTTTTGGACATTTTGTAAGTTGATATCTACCCACATACACCATATGACTTATACATAGTGTTTGGAGGATAAAAACAATAACAAAAAGGCCATAAAATCAACTCCAACAACTATATTAATGGCTTTAACTTTTTTTGGGAAAATATGGTAGGGTCAGGCCTGCAAAACACTCCAAACCCTTAACCGGTCCATATTTGTCCATGTCGAGCCATCCCACATTGGCCCTGGACCAGGCCAGACCCAAATCATCTCTACGACACCCCTTATTGTGTTGGGTTTTTGTGGGTGTCCTCGGATCAAACTGACTCGAGGATTATCTCAGATTTATCGAACCTCACTGGTTTGATATATCTCATAGGTTAATCAAACTGATAAAAACCTACGCGATCAGAAACACGCTGTTTCTGATTTAATCGTGCGGAAGCAATATAACTAAAAACCCATTATTAGCCTAATGATCTTTAATCGTTTTAGTTTTAATCCTAACAGATTAGGTTAGGTCAATTTACCTGGATTGCTTGATGATAGTCCACCGGTGATCGACCAACGAACGTCCTTCTAGTTGAACTGAACGAAACCCGAACAACAAAAACTGGAATCCGACCTGGGGGGGGGTCGGTGCCGATTGGGAGGAAGAGGGAGAGAGGAAACTGAAAACTGATTTCTTGGTTAAAAAGCTTCTATTTTGCCTTAAGCCTATAAGGCTTATTTATATGGAGAAATCATACAGTTTGTATAAGATTCAGTTTCCTTTTATAATTATCTCTAATCCTTTTTCCTTTTTAATTAGCTGGAAAAGAATTTGCATACGATAATTATAATTATATATATTTTTCTAATATATATAAAATACTTTATTAATTAACTATTATATATTTATTTATCTAATAAATATATAATATCCTAATTAATTAATAACCCTCCAACTTTGGTAATTCTGACTGTAACTACCCAATTGATTTATAATACACTATTATAAATCCTAACTCTCCATTTCTGGGTTTCATCTAACTTGTTCGACTTATAGGTCCTCACAGGTGTGACCCTCAAGTGCCTTGTAACATTGGATGTGTAATCACTTGGTTTGTCAACTCTGCACATTATTCCTAACAGACTCCCACTTGTGCAAGTTGGCAATACCGCCTATGATTATACTGACCTAAGGAGGCCCCTAGACAGGCACTTAGGCTGACCAGGTTACAAGAACTCTTATACCCAGACAGGTGATATAAATATTCCGTGAGGAATTGGTATCTATGAAACTACTGTTCATTGATTGGGTATATCTTGGCTTTTCCCTTTGCATCGCGATATTTCATCTGTGAGTATGAGCTTGGAAAGTGTCAACTCTAAATACTCAAGATTCTGTTCTCTTGATTATCCGACTTTCACTGATAGGTAAACGACAAAGAACTAATCAGTTCGTTTGGGCATGGCCATGCACTTCATCAGTATACTTAGTCAGTCAAGATGGGCCCAGAAATATCTCTCTTCTGAGAAGAGGTGCAAATCCCATCTTGCATATCTGCCTTTGACACCACGGCTTCCGCTGAATCTAGTTACACCCTTTATAGCCACCCTGTTACGGCGTAGCGGTTGAGTGCACTAAGAATTCAGTAGTCCTCATGATATCAAACCAGATACCTCAGGTGATAGGGACAACCACTGTGAGATTCACTTATGACTTTACTCCAAGAAGCAATCTCAACCGCGGATCACGTCCGATATTTGCTACTCTATCAAATATCTGTGCAACTTTTAGTCTACAACACTTGTAGCTGTTATTCAGCAACTGATCATAACTACCTAAAAGTTCACAATGACTTTAACGCCTTATCATGCTCCCACAATGATAAGTTGTCACGGACAGATTTTGAATGAAAAATCGGAGACTGATTTCATTCCTGGATTTATTAAAACATGCAAAATGTGAAAGTAATAAAGAAATCAATTTTGTATAGTCCACATTACACCCTGTAATGATAACAAAATCAAATATCTTTTCTTTAACAACTTTCATAACATCTATTTAACGTTTGTTAGATACTGGTCTAAAAAAAGTATCACCTATCTTTAGTTAAAACCCTTTGATTAAAGTTTACCATTTTAATCAAAGTGATAACCAAATAATACAAGTCTGTTTGTACGATCTACTTGTATCTGCTAATTATTGTTCTGCAAACACCTTTTAAAAACAATAACTAGACTTTTATCATATTCTATGAACTCGGAGACCTGGACTAACTTCCAGTTCCTGAATATGTAAGACTGCAACTTTCCTTAGTTGCTGTGTAGATGAATGATTTCTACCTGAAATCAGATTCCATTTGCAATACTGGCAAATCTGCTGGAATCCTATATTTTAATCCAACACTTTAATTATTGATTTCTAAAGTCAGTCACGACCTTTGTTTCAAGGATCTTGAAACTTTTATCCTTTTTGACTAAAAGGGTAAATTATATCTTATGAATTCTTATCCTATCTGGATTTATGAATTCCGAGATATATCAACAATTATATCTTTTATTCTTTTATCTTAGACTAGATAGAGAATAAATTGGGCTCCCACTTACTTGTATAAAAACTAACTATTACTCAAAATTTACTATTGACTTAGTCAAAACTTTGATTAGTCAATCCTAATTTCAAGTAATGAACTTTGAGAATTTCCCTTTATGAAACTTAACTGGATTTGGTCAAATCCTAATTCCCGATCTTGGAATCTTTCTAGTTTCATAAATACTGTTATTAACGCTATCTGAGTTAATATCCTGAATTCTCTTTTTAGAACATTTGAATAATAAAACTTGATCAAATTTGATTAGTTAATTCTGAGAATTTCTTTTATAAAACTTAACTGGATTTGTTAAAATCCTAATTCCAGAACTTGGAATCTTTCTAGTTTTATAAATACTGTTATTAACGCTATCTGAGTTAATATCCTGAATTCTCTTTTTAGAACATTTGAATAATAAAACTTGATCAAATTTGATTAGTTAATTCTGAGAATTTCTTTTATAAAACTTAACTGGATTTGTTAAAATCCTAATTCCAGAACTTGGAATCTTTCTAGTTTTATAAATACTGTTATTAACGCTATCTGAGTTAATATCCTGAATTCTCTTTTTGATCACAAAACTATTATTCATAAATGTTTTTATTCTCAAAACACATTCCTATAGAATCTCGTGTGTTTTGATAGTTTTTATACAAATTACTTCAATTGTATTAAAGTAATTATAACAGGCAACAACTAGGATCATATAGATTTAAGAATACTAAGCACAAACAGATATCTCAATGTCAAGACAATAACTTTTGAAAATAAAACCATTAAATTATAAAATATAATTATCCAAAAATTGTTTAAAACATAGATCCCCAAAAATAACTGTTTTAAAACTATAAATTCAAAATGTCTTGACTTAAATCATCTTGTACTTTAATCCTTTGCAACTTCTGGGCACTTCACTTCACTTCTGACCTCCTGCAATAATCATTTGCTCTAGGTATCATTATACTTGTAAGCTAACAAGTAAGAAGTGACAGAATAAAGCAATCATAAATTTCTGAGGTTTATATACCTGCTTCATGACGCTTAGGGCAGTTTTGCCTCCAGTGACCGATCTCATTGCATATGAAGCAGCGGTTCTCGGTCCTAGCTTTGTTTGGCTTAACCTTCTTGCCCTTGCCCTTGCCTTTGCCTTTCTTGGGTGCACTCTGGATGGCCTGGACTGGTCCTTTTCCCTTACTGGTGCTAGCTTGCCCATTCTTCTTTTTCACCCCTCCGTCTTTTACCATCAAGACATCCTTGGTCTTGTTCTTGTTCCCCATATTCAGTTCAGCTGTCTTAAGCATGGAGTGCAACTCTGCTATTGTTTTCTCCATGTTATTCATATTGTAATTGACTACGAAGGGTCTGTAGTCTTCTGACAGTGAATTGAGTATGGTGTCTGTTGCTAGCTGCAACGGAACAGGATGACCAAGCCTCTCCAGATGATCTAAGTGCCGTTTCATTTTCATGACATGGTCACTTACTGATGTCCCTTTCACCATCTTGCACTCATTAAATGCTTTGGTGGCATCGTAGCGTTCTGTACGAGCCTGGGTCTGGAACATGTCCCTCAGCTGGCGGATCATGTCATAAGCATTTGTATTTATGAGCCCTGCTTGCAGATCTGGGCTCATAGTTGCAAGCATCAGACAGGCGACATCAAGAAGATCATCCGAGTGCTTCTTGTGGGCATTTCTGGCAGCAGCCGGAGCATTTGCCGGAGGTGCCTCCCCAAGAGGCTCTTCAAGAACATACCACTTTCTCTCATGTCTGAGCACAATCATCAGATTGCGCTCCCAGTCGAGAAAGTTAGAGCCGGTCAGCTTATCCTTCTCTAGGATAGAACGGAGGGAAAGATTGTTAGTGCTGGTAACAGTGCTTGCCATCTACACAAAATAAAACTTTTGGTTTTTAGCAACTGTAAATAGATTATCTTCCAATAAAATATCAATAAACCCTTAAATGATCAATTTATTGGACTAGGATCCTTATTTCATACGTCCTGATGTGCGTAATGTTCTTGCTCCACCAGATCCGTATTTATTTCGGTAGGTAAGGACTTTTACCAATCATGTCTAGCTGACATGACTCCTAGATCTTTTCGGGACTTATGGCAACTACCTGTGCATGTTTTAGTCCCTCTTAGTGCTTTTTGGCCCGGTACCACCCGGTGAACATTATAGTACCAAAACAGATCTCACCATCTTGGGGACCTGATCACTATACTCTGGCCGGTACCACCAGGAGATAATTCGCAGAGTTATGTAACCCCTCCAGCTTCAGTTTGAACACAAACGTTGAATGTGTGATCACTTACAACGCCTATGTACTTTACGCCGAAGGTGCCCCTAGATGGGTTGCACTACTGATCTATGATTTTCGGGGTTTTGAAAAACTTTACTTCCAGGCTTTCGGAAAAACTGATTGTAATAAAGGCTACTTATGTTTTAAACTAACTGTTTCAAACATACATGTAATTTTAAAACTAACTGTTCTAAAATTACTTGCTAGTTAAACTAACTGTTTAAATAGCACACCTAGTTGATTAAAACTAACTGTTTTTGTCAACTTGCCTTTTTATAAAAACAATCATCTATAGGTTTTAAAACAAAACTATCGTTTTGAAAAGTTTGACGAAACTAATAATAATAAAACCTATATACCTTTTGTGATACTACCTAGTTTTAAAATAACAACTTTATTTAAAACTATTAACATGCAAGATATCACAAATAATTAATCAACCACGCAATTAAACAATAATTAATCACATAGTACCTAATTATAGTTTTTGCCAACGTTTCCTAGGGACCAATAATGACCTATTTATACTAAAAGCTTCAAAACTCGCGTAGCTCCCACTGGCCTCGCCATGTTTTGTTAGTACTCCGGTAGGATGAAGAATTTTAGTAGCTCCCACTGGCCTCGTCATCCCGAAAGAAAGAAAGAATTTCTATCCTAGGGTCATTATTACATAAGGGGTTGTAAATGGCACGCAAGCCTCCCCGTGAATATGTCAAGGGTCTAGGTTGGCAAATACTATAATGGATATAGATACAAACTCAAACTGGGATGTATATATATATAACTCAAGCAATCACGCAATTATATATGCTAAAGCAATAACGAGAAATAAAACTGGATCCGTTAAAAATTATTTTGTTTCAATTATCGCAAAACTTGGTTTTAACTAATTTATAAAACAAACTGTTTTATGAATTAAAAACAATATTTTAGACTAAAAATAGTTTTATCTAATTTTATAAAATACACTTTTATAAATAAAACTTATTAGCTAAAATAATTCCCTTTTATCCAAAATTATGTCAAACTGG
This sequence comes from Centaurea solstitialis, assembly GCA_030169165.1. Classification (NCBI taxonomy): domain Eukaryota; kingdom Viridiplantae; phylum Streptophyta; class Magnoliopsida; order Asterales; family Asteraceae; genus Centaurea; species Centaurea solstitialis. The sequence goes on along the minus strand of CM058041.1, from coordinate 47,502,516 downwards.
TTTTTATCGACCCAATTTTTAAAACTGGCCTTTGAGTAAAAACACAATGTTAGGCTTATTCGAAAATTCGGTGAAAAATTTAACTTTTATAAAAGATTTATTAAACCCGAAAAACAATCCAACTGGTTTGAATAAATTTTATTAGATAAAAATTAAACAGAGATTAATTTTGGATAAGAAAACTAAAAAACCAAAACGAACCCTTTTGGCCCATAACTTGGTCCAAAGAACTGGGCCTTTGGGCCTGATAACGCAACTAGGCCCAAACAAACGAAAAACCCTAGGTAGGTGGCTTGGCAGCCTTGCTCGCGCCTGCGAAAGTCGCATATGGTGGACATTGACAATCGCAGTCGGCGATCGTCACCACCACCGGCGATGTGATCACGATCCGGCCATCGACGCATAACTGATGGCAATCGCCGTCTACCACCGCCGCCTTGCGACCACCGGTTGCGTGTTTGGCCATCGCCGCGAGCCATGGTCACCGAAAAACGCTGCCACCACCACGCTGGTGGTGCAGCCGTAGCCTGACGCCGCCACCGTCCATCGTTTATCACTATCGTGAACACCGCCATCCACCGCCGCGTGAGCGGCTTCTGGTGGTTGCGGTTTATCGCTATCGTGAACACCGCCATCCACCGCCGCGTGAGCGGCTTCTGGTGGTTGCGGTTTAGCCGCCGCCGTGTGAGCGGCTTCGATCACATTCGTGCCGCGTTCCATCCATGGCCCATCATCAAAACCGTCACCACCACCACTCACGGTGGTTATGCAATTTCGACGTGGCAGCCGTGGTTGCCAATAGACACCGTTACCACCACGGTGGCTGTTCTTCGATCGAATCGGCACCGCTGTTTGGCGGTTGTGTTTTTCAATCGACACCATCGCCACCACAATCGGTGGGGCGGTGGTGGTTTCCGTTCAAGGCCGACGCCGCCACCATGACCAATCATGGTCACAACCACGATCGGTGGTGCAGCCGTGATCGTTCCGGCCTCCGGCCATCGTCGCTCACATCATATGGCGCCGCTGCGCCGTCGTTCTTTGCCTGAAACCGCCGATCACCGCCACCCATCTGGTGGCGTGAGCTCTTGTATGGCAGCCAGGGGCCGCTACCACATGCTGTGGTGTGGCCCGGCGATCGATCACGGTGACCACCACCGCAACCACCACGCTGGTGGTGCGGTGGTGGTGTCACAACCGCAGCCATCACCAATCTGGTGATGGTTTTTCCGGGTTTTCGTATGAATAACAATTTAATACAAAAATCTAAAATTTTATATAAATGATTAAACTCAATAAAAATCAGATTTTTAAACTTGATACGCAAGAAACAATAATTTTAACGGATCGCGCAAAAACAGATAAACTGATAAAAAACTAAAACGATTTAAACAATGGCTCTGATACCACTGTTGGGTTTTTGTGGGTGTCCTCGGATCAAACTGACTCGAGGATTATCTCAGATTTATCGAACCTCACTGGTTTGATATATCTCATAGGTTAATCAAACTGATAAAAACCTACGCGATCAGAAACACGCTGTTTCTGATTTAATCGTGCGGAAGCAATATAACTAAAAACCCATTATTAGCCTAATGATCTTTAATCGTTTTAGTTTTAATCCTAACAGATTAGGTTAGGTCAATTTACCTGGATTGCTTGATGATAGTCCACCGGTGATCGACCAACGAACGTCCTTCTAGTTGAACTGAACGAAACCCGAACAACAAAAACTGGAATCCGACCTGGGGGGGGGGGTCGGTGCCGAGTGGGAGGAAGAGGGAGAGAGGAAACTGAAAACTGATTTCTTGGTTAAAAAGCTTCTATTTTGCCTTAAGCCTATAAGGCTTATTTATATGGATAAATCATACAGTTTGTATAAGATTCAGTTTCCTTTTATAATTATCTCTAATCCTTTTTCCTTTTTAATTAGCTGGAAAAGAATTTGCATACGATAATTATAATTATATATATTTTTCTAATATATATAAAATACTTTATTAATTAACTATTATATATTTATTTATCTAATAAATATATAATATTCTAATTAATTAATAACCCTCCAACTTTGGTAATTCTGACTGTAACTACCCAATTGATTTATAATACACTATTATAAATCCTAACTCTCCATTTCTGGGTTTCATCTAACTTGTTCGACTTATAGGTCCTCACAGGTGTGACCCTCAAGTGCCTTGTAACATTGGATGTGTAATCACTTGGTTTGTCAACTCTGCACATTATTCCTAACATATTGGGCCGATCATGGGCCTACAAGAACGATAGGGTTCGGTCCTCCATGCCAATGCCCATATCACATTTTCAATGTCATACTTGTTGGGTTATATATAACATGAAGATTTGTTATTATAAGGCACATTTTGAATCTGATGTCATCGTTTATTTGTCAATTAATCGTGAGGGAAAATTATTAAAAAGAGAAGGATAGGAGATCAACGCTTACATATAGTGAATTTAGCATGACAACGGGTTAAAGCATACAAGATCATCCAACATGAACATTGGGGTGCTTGATTGAGGGCATTGCAGAATAAGGAATGAAAATAATAATAGAAACTGTTGTTTGGTTTGATATTATATAATAAAATCATTAATTAATTTGATTTAATTTAATTTAATTGTTCTTAAAGGTCTGTTTGGATAGGGCAACCCATAGCTACTTCAAGCCTTTCAACATAGTGGATTTTGTCACAAATCTAAAAGATGCATTCGCTATTATTCTATATGTCATTGTAATTTATGAAAAACCATTTAAACGTGGTCTTTGATGAAACCATACTTTTATAGTCAATTTTATTTTATTTTTATACTAATCATTTTATGCCCCTAATTAAAAAGTTCTAATCCATAATCACCATGCCTCTCTTTGTCCCACCAATAATACTTTGGTGCCCATTCCTTGAGATGTCTTTGAAATGGAAGATAAGGGTGCCTTTGATGATTATGGAAAGTTTTCTAATTTTCTACGGAAAATGAAAATTCAGAAACGTGTTTGATTATTTAGTTTTTAAAAGTTTTTCAAGAAAATGAATTTTTTTTTCTAACTTTTATGTATATTGAAAACTGATTTTAGTAATTTTCCAAAATTTTCTAAACGCATTTTCAATTTTTTAAAATGAAAAATGAAAACTTTATCATCTCAACCAAAAAGCGTTTTCTAAAATTTTCATTGAAAACTAAAAATGAAACTTAACTCCATTTTCTAAGGAGAAAATAATTATTATACCCATTTTTAATAAATCGTTTCACCTCCTACCCTTTCTCTCCTTCCGATGACAATTTTACCCACCGGTCCGTCATTTTCCGGCCGCCAACCGGCGCCGGCGGTCGCCATCCGGCGAAAACAAAAATTCCAGCAAAAAATTGAGTGGGCCGCCAAAAATCCCATCTCCAATAGCGGCCCACTCAATTCACACATATTAGTTGTACATACAAAATTAAATGGGTCGCCAATATAATTAAAAGGTGTTGAGTCGCCAAACCAAACCCTAATATGAAATGGGCATCCAATAATAGAGAATGAGCCGCCAATATTTAGTTACATAGATACAAAATATTCTTGAGCCGCTATATGAAATGGGCCGCTATTGACGGCCGCTTCTTGGCGGATCGGTGGGTAAAAAGGTAAGGATTGAGAGAGAAAGGGTAGGAGGAGAATTTAATTATTAATAATGGGTATAATAACTATTTTCTCTTTTCTAAAAGCATATTTAAAAAAAATAAAAACAATTTTACATAATCAAAGCCACCCAAATATCAGCACTATATGATACATCTATAAAATGTTGAATCTGAATCGCTTAAAGCATGTAAAGAGAGTTCGAGTCATCTTAAGATTCTTTTGTAAAAAAAAAACCAATAAAATCTTAAAAGCATCCTAAGTGTGATTTGTTGTATTTCCCTAGTTGGGAAAGTTGGAATCTTTACCATGTCAACAGCACGTGAGTACACGACTTTTAAACACCATGGTATCACTTTTTATTTTGATGCATATTGTTTTATAGAGACTTGTTTAAAAGAAAATTCAAATTTAATTTTAGGGTTAATGACTTATTAGGGTAAGAAACTATTCGTTTTGTACAAAAAATACCATTGAATGTTTTTTTGTACTCGATATACCATTGAACTATTTTATTTTGTACACATTATACCATCGCAACCGGGAATAGCCGGTTTTGACGTGGACTTGTACACATTATACCATTGAACTATTTATTTTGTACACATTATACCATTGAACTCTTTTTTTTGTACAAATTATACCATTAACCTTTGATATGCTTACAAAAAAGGTGACAATTCCTTAAACATATGTTTTATGCATACCTTGAAATTGAAATATGATTTCCATAAATCGTCTTGAAAAAGTGCTGTTACAGAGCTTTCGGGTCAACCCGGTGAGGTAATCCTCTTCGTCGCTTTCTATCTCGGTGGAACCCATGACGAACTCTACCGGAGAACTCAGATACGACCCGAACCCGTAAAACCCAGTGGAAGAGCCCTTGCTGTTGTTGGTAGTGGGTTTTTCCTTTTCCGGCAAGAAGTCCATGAGTATGTCTTCGTCGTTAAGGAACTCCGGTGGAGAAATGAATTTTAGTATGCGAAGGAGAACTGAAGAGTGGTGGAGGAGGAGGGAGGTGGTGGTAGTGGTGGTGTCTTGAAGAAAGTCATTGCATAGTCATTGCCACATTTTTTGTAAACATATGAAAGGTTAATGGTATAATGTGTATAAAAAAAGAGTTCAATGGTATAATGTGTACAAAAAAAATAGTTCAATGGTATAATGTGTACAAATCCACGTCAAAACCGGCTATTTCCGGTTGCGATGGTATAATGTGTACAAAAAAAAATAGTTCAATGGTATATCGAGTACAAAAAAACATTCAATGGTATTTTTTGTACAAAACGAATAGTTTCTTACCCTAATAAGTCATTAACCCTTAATTTTAAGTAACAGGACAATCGATAATGCGGTATATATTTTATTTAGTTTCTAGATTTAAATAATATAGAATTATTCAAACGAAATATTATGTGTTATTTATGATGAATAATATAATACTCAGTATTTTTTAATCTGAATGATGTATTATTCAACTTGAATAATGCACAGTATTCGGTCTGAATAATCATGACTGAATATGTTACGTGACACACTATCAGTTATTCATACATTTACAGTTAGATTTGAGTTTTTATTTAACCCTACATCTTATTTTATATATTTAATTTTTTACGCCAATTAAAATGTATTTGATTTCAACCTCGACTTTCTTTTTAGTATATTACATTTTATACATTAAGTGATCAGACATATCGTTATTTATATCTATTAAAATTTGAACCTTTACCGCTTGTTTTCGAGTTTTCTTAAAGAAAGAAATAAAATGTTTTCTTAGGAAATTAAGAAGTGTGTTCTCGAGTTTTTTAAAGGAAGGAAAACAAAGAGGTTTGGGTAATAGATTTTAACCCGTTTCAGTAAACGGGTTGATACAATACGACATGAAAATTAAACGAGTAAGGTCATCATTAAATATATATCAACTCGAAAATGACCCGACTAATTCGTTTATACATGTATGTATATATATATATATAAAGTTTTCTTTTCACATTTTACTAATTTATGATTTATTTTCATTTTTAATGTAATAATGTTAATGAATTTGATTGAAAGTTATATCTTTGAATTATAAAATTTATAATTTTATAAATATTAAATACGTTGGTTAAACCAATCAAGTGATTATTAAACAGATTACATCAGGATTAAGTATTTTTAACCCATTTAACTTTAAAGTCGAGATATATAAGACACCCTGGGCAGTTAAAATAAAGAAAGTTGTTTGTTGGGTTTTGAAATCCCCGTGAAAAACAAACTAAACCACTGTAGAAGGAACAACACCACTAAGGCCATCCACTGTGGGACGGCTTGAGCGTCGGGTAGGCCTTCGGTTTGCATCAAGCCGTCGGCTAATTCCATGAATACCGCCGCGTGTGGCGTCGGTTTGCTGCAACTCGGGTTCCACAAGCCGAAGCCCTCCCCCTCCCCCACCCCCTACTTTCTCTGTCTTCTTTCTCTCTACCTCTCTCTCTTTTTTGTTTTATTATTATTTAATAAAATAAAAAGGTTGGGTTGAGTATTGGGTTGGTAGTGGATGGATTGGGTAGTTTTGGGTAGTATAGTGGAAAGCTGAAACCATTGGTTGGGTTGCAGTGGGTAGTGGATGGCCTAAAGACTAAACTAAACAATATTCCGACCGATAAAAACCTTCCTACCACCATCACCATGTGAGCTCAGCACACAGAGAGAGAAAGGGATAGAGATTCCGATCATGTCTTCTTCTAACACCACCAATGGAGGAGGAGACTCGCCGGATTCCCAACGAAACCCTAACATTCCGGCGGTATCAGAACGCCGTCCTCTCCTCAAGAAATCCAGAACCATCGCCGACTCTTCTCACTTCCCTGGCCCACTCTTCCCCACTCTTCTTCCACCGTCTTCTTCCTCCTCCTCCTCCTCCTCCTCCTCCTCCAACTGGTCTCCAAGAAGATCATTCGACTCCTCCTCCTCCAGCTCCACCACCACCACCACCAGCGACACCTTCCCCGGTCAAACCTTCGGTTTCGCCGATCGCGATTACGTTTATCCGTCCTTTCTTGGACCTAACACCACTCGCAATCGAGTCACCGTTGTTAAATCTTCAGCCTCCAAGTCTCTCAGGAAGCAACCGCCTCTATCAATATCATCATCATCTCCTTCTCGCTCTTCCATGATGCCTAAGGATTCGCCTGCTACTGCTCCAGCAGGCCCAAACGAAGTGGAATTGGTTCGTACGACTCCGATTAGGTCTAATTTACAAAGGATCGTTGATTCAGTTCCTGCTCAAGTTCCGGTTTCTTCAACGAAAACCACCAGGAGAAGGAGTTCGTTCGCGATGAACCTGGTGAATATTTGAAGAAACAAGTGCTTTTATGCCTTTTCTCTTCTTTTACTTGTGTGTTAAACACTTATTTCAGTTACCAATTTATAAGTCATAATACTTATATTCTGCAGGAAGCCATCATAATCCTGCTTTTTAACGTTTATTTGTTGCTGCAGCTGCTACTTTTATGTGTATTGTTTGCTTCTTATGCAATTATATTGAGGAATCAAGTCGTGAAGCTTCAGGTATCCAATTCTTCAACTGAATGTCTTTACAATGTGCTTATTTCAACTTATTTACAGAAAGTTTGTTATTAAAAAATGGAAGGTGGAAAGAGATGAGATGTTGTAATCAGGTTTCTTGCTTAAAATTGCTAGAAAAGGAAAGAGTAATCTTTGTTGATTACTATAGATACTGCTTTTACTTCCTTAACAAAAGGGATGCTCCCAACCAGATGATGGCTGTGATCCATTTTTTGAAATTACAAAATTATATTGACTTATCTTCCCAGTTAAATCATAAACAAAGTTTGCTCTCTCTCTATCTCTCCCTCATTTCTTATCTGTTTACATATAGCTGTTTCAGATGTAAAATTGGTTTAGTTAAAGGCTATTTGATGATGGATGGTAACCTGTTTGCAGGTAGAGAATGAAAATCTTAACAGAATTCTTAATAATAAGGACATTCCTCATGATGAAAGCATTGGCATTTTGAAGCATGAGATTGAGGATTCATTTCTGTATATTGGCAACACCGACAGTCGGACCATTGCTCTCTACTTTGTTCTGTTTACTCTTGTTACGCCTTTTGTGCTTTACAAATACCTTGATGAACTTCCCGAATTAAGAATATCTCCAAGAGGGGAAAAAATAACAAAGAGGAGGTTCCCTTAAAGAAGAGACTTGCGTATATGGTGGACGTGTGCTTCTCTATATATCCTTACGCCAAGTTGCTTGCGCTTCTCTTTGCAACTATCTTTCTCATAGCATTTGGTGGCTTGGCACTTTATGCTGTCAGTGATGGTAGCCTTGCTGAAGCCCTTTGGCTTTCTTGGACGTTTGTGGCAGATTCAGGAAATCATGCAGACAGGGTTGGCACTGGACCACGAATTGTTTCAGTATCTATAAGTTCAGGAGGGATGCTGATATTTGCAATGATGCTAGGGCTTGTTTCAGATGCTATCTCAGAGAAGGTAGATTCATTGCGCAAAGGGAAAAGCGAAGTAATAGAAAGTGGCCACATACTCGTTCTTGGATGGAGCGACAAATTGGTAATTTTGTATACTTTGTGCACTTATTTTGTACTGAATACCGATATATGTTGTAGCTCCATAGAGTAGTTGGTCATAAGTTTGACGAGTGAATTAAAAATGCACATGGCGGGTTTGGGTTGGGCATATTTATTTCACTCGTCAAACTTATGACCAAACTGAGAATTACTCTCTGGAATGTGCATGAGAGTTACTCCCCTTTCTCTCTTGATCTCTCCTCAAAAGCAGAAAAAATCTTGACTTTGATGGATACCCTAGATTTACTCCTAAGGGGTTTTATGTGATGTGAGAAAGTTATTTGTTCTCCCAAGCAAATGGCTGCATAAAGGAATCCATCAGGGCTGATGTTGAAAGAAGCATGTTTTAGGTTTTCACTCCATTTGCTGGAGAAGTATGAAAAGATAGAAGTGGTTGTAATGTAGTTGTTGCTGCAGGTTCTATATACGTGTGCTTCACTTCTCCCTATTTTTCAAGGTAGAAACAGTAGATGATCTCAGACATGGATAACATCTGCTTGATCTAGAAACTTTTTGCACCACAAAGTAATTAAAACATAATGTTTTGGTAAACCATGTGGAGATTGAGACCTTATTTTGATTACAGGGTTCACTTTTAAAGCAGCTCGCAATAGCAAATAAGAGCCTTGGTGGTGGCATTGTTGTTGTCCTGGCAGAAAGAGACAAGGAGGAGATGGAGATGGATATAGCAAAGCTTGAATTCAGCTTCATGGGCACTTCAGTTATATGCAGAAGCGGCAGTCCTCTCATTCTTGCAGACTTGAAAAAGGTAGTCAGAGCAACCATTCAGTTATTCTGCACAGTTTTTCTTGTTAACATTCACTTTCTTTATCACAATAATACATGGGGTACTTGGTTGAATTTTCTGTTTCTGTCTCATTATGCACCAAGTTATGCGTACACACATATTTCAGTATACTATCTTTATTAATATCTTCTCATATTCTTAGGTTTCAGTTTCCAAGGCACGTGCTATAATTGTACTGGCAGCAGATGAAAATGCAGATCAGGTTTGCTTACTTCTTAAGTCTTATGTTCTTCTTGCTGTTCTTATGCCACTGATACCCAGATGGGTTTCTTTATTATATTATATTTTACATCATCAGAGTGATGCACGTGCCTTGAGGGTTGTGCTTAGCCTTACTGGAGTGAAAGAGGGGCTGAGGGGTCATGTTGTTGTAGAGATGAGTGATCTGGACAATGAACCCTTGGTGAAGCTTGTTGGAGGAGAGCTAATTGAGACAGTGGTTGCACATGATGTGATTGGACGGTTGATGATACAGTGTGCTCTGCAGCCTGGCCTTGCACAGGTAGTTACATAAAATGCTATAGTAGATTATCTGAAACCTAAAGGGAGCAGAGAAGCAATTATAACTATTTTTGCCCCTGTAGTAGAAACTTCCATTTTTGCTCTTTAAACATGTCATCATCTACAGAGAAATATTCCGTTGTGACCTTTTCTTATTGGTTTCAGTCTTAAGTTATCTAAATAGAATAAGATTTTATCATTTGATTCATAACTTATAGTCCTGTCAACTCTGGAACTGTTTTTTTACAGATATGGGAAGATATCTTGGGGTTCGAAAATGCAGAGTTCTATATCAAAAGGTGGCCCCAGTTGGATGGTTTGCGGTTTGAAGATGTGCTCATTTCCTTTCCCGATGCCATCCCTTGTGGAGTGAAGGTTGCTGCAGAAAGAGGGAAGATAATAATAAACCCAAAAGATGATTATATTTTAAAAGAGGGTGATGAGATACTTGTGATAGCTGAGGATGATGACACATATTCCCCTGGCTCTTTACCGGAGGTCAGCCTTTCTGCACACATTAAGCACCAAATAGTAATAATAATACCTTTAGTGGTCGCATGATCGTAATAGCAGGAGTAATAAATTCAATAAAATTATTCGTGTCATTTGATAAGTCATTAAAACTCTACCCCTTTTTCCAAGGATGGACAAGAATGCAATTGTAGCCATTTCATGATACAAGGGAAGCAATTATCATCTATATCATCTGCTGGCATTTAACATTAATGAAGTAGTACGAGCCTAGAAAGTAGTGATTGATTGTCTCCTACCTACACTTACCATTTTAGCATATATGCAATGTTGGCCACATTGTCTTAAATTAATATAAAGGGTTGGATTGTTCTTACCCTTTTGTCTATTGCAGGTGCGAAGGGGTCTCTTCCCAAAGAAAGTAGACCCTCCAAAATTTCCAGAAAAGATACTATTTTGTGGTTGGCGACGGGATATTGATGATATGATCATGGTAATCCACCGATACCTATTAATCTTCTGTAATTTGGTTCTTACTTTTCTCCCACCCATCCATCTGCACTCCTGATGACATGCATTAACTATTTTCTATATATACGTTGGAAGAGGTTATGGAAATGTGCATAGTGTTCACATCTTTACTAATTGTAACAAAATTATCAATTTCTTGAACTTGAAACATGGACTAGTAAGTAGTAACAATAGTTTGGGACTAATGGGGGATGTGGACCATAGTTTTCGTCTGGAGGGGGGACAATTTTAGTTCATTGTTAGAAACTCTTAAACTCTGACGACAACAACAATACAATTTGGTGGGAATACTTTTGCACATAGACATAGTAAGCAAACCCTGTATCCTTGTCACGCGTAATATATGTACCAATAATAATGGTCTCGAGGAAGTGGCAACTGTTTTGAGGAGCAGTCTTCTGTGTTGTAAAATGGAATCTCGCTGCATTTTGTCTATCTTAATGTTTAACAAAGCTAAATCCATCGGTTTTCTCGAGTTGAAGAGAAAGGGCTAGATATTTGACATTTTAAATCTGAAATTTTCCTCTCACGCACTTCAGTCCGTCTGTATGATTAATTGAACAAATGCTAGATTACATCAGCCATTGGTTGGTGTGTTAGTTTTGCACTTTTGCTTTAGTTACTAATAATAACTATCGGACCATCATTTTAATCCTAATCTTTCTCTTTCACTCTTTTCAGTCGATCTGTATGATTAATTGAACAAATTCTAGATTTCCACAATCATGTTTGGTATGTTGGTTTTGCTCTTACTTCCTACATTATATTATCCTTTCTATGATCTGCCAGGTTCTAGAGGCATTCTTGGCACCAGGTTCAGAGTTATGGATGTTTAATGAGGTCTTGGAGAAGGAGAGAGAGAAAAAGTTAATCGATGGTGGACTTGATATCTTAGGACTGGTTAATATTAAACTCGTCCATCGTGTAGGGAATGCGGTCATCAAAAAGCATTTGGAGACCCTGCCTTTGGAGACGTTTGATTCAGTAAGTTTTCTGGTCACTACATCTTCATTCATTCCATTACGGACCATGCTTAGATGTTTAAGACTTGCAACTTCTTTTATATCTCAACTGGCAATAAGACTAGCTATGTAACTTGATGGGATCACATAAGTTTTCGGAATCTATAACATCAAGTAACTTATAAAAACCTTAGCAACGTTAAGTGCAAGTCAAATGAGTTATGAAATGAGCAACAACTAATGAACATGGGTGAAATTTGTGAAACTATGATAGCCATTGGTAATAGTTGATTAGTTGGGCAATACAGTAATTTTCTCTCATGTGAACCACATGATTAATAACGAACATATTCACATTACTTGTTTGTAATTTTCAAAGTTATTGTTTCTATTTATTATTTCAAAGGTTGGGTTCTGGTGAGAAGGGAAGTTGTGGCGAGAAGGGTAAGAAGGGATCTCCACCCTTGGATCAATCCTAATTGAACATCAACACTAATGTATGCACCGGAGTGAGATTTAAAGTGATCAATAATCCAGATCTCTTGTTACGTTTCTCATCTTAATTTTTTTTTCTGACATGATCCTTCGTGAATATTTCAATTTGTTCAACCAATTTTTAGTTCACACCATCATTTTTTAATATTCGACTAAAAAATGTTTATAAAGTAAATCTTTTGACATTGCTGATTAGATTACTAACTCTGAAAGGACAGATTCTGATTCTTGCAGATGAATCTGTGGAAGACTCGATTGTGCATTCTGATTCACGATCGCTAGCCACCCTCCTCCTCATCCGAGACATTCAGGTAACTTCCAAAGATGCATAATGATAATAATTGTTGGTGAGTTCATATTTTGGAGATAAAGATGTTTATGTATTCAATGGATGGTTGCAGTCAAAGCGTCTTCCTTACAAAGACACAAGCTCAACACCTCAACGTGTTTCTGGTTTCTCTCATAGCTCTTGGATCCGTGAAATGCAACAGGCTTCTAACAAATCAATTATAATAAGCGAGATCTTGGATTCTAGGACCAGGAACCTTGTTTCCGTTACCAAAATAAGCGATTACGTGCTATCAAATGAGCTCGTGAGTATGGCTCTAGCAATGGTAGCAGAAGATAAACAGATAAATCGCGTCCTAGAGGAACTCTTTGCCGAGGAGGTACCACCCTTTCATTCATTTATAACAAACCTTTTTCGAAATTTCTTACGAGTAATTCACAACTCATCACCATTTGCAGGGAAATGAGATGTGCATTAAACCAGCAGAATTCTATCTATATGATCAAGAAGAAGTCTGTTTTTACGACATCATGATCAGGGGTCGTGAAAGGCACGAAATCGTTATCGGGTATCGATTGGCAACGGCAGAAAGGGCTGTAATCAATCCTATAGACAAGGATAAGCCGGTTAAGTGGTCCCTAGACGATGTTTTTGTTGTAATCGCGTTGGGTCAATGAGATGCCCAACTTCGGCATCAAGCTACAGTAAATAGGCGTCGGGAAAAGGCAATCCTTTTTGGCATGAAGCCTGTTTCGACCAGTAATTACTAATGTGCATTTGGACTTCTCTTCCCAAAGGGGATATGGGAGGACCGATCTCTTTTACGATAGGTGTAAAGTTGATGAGTGAGTATGTTGTACAGATGCGAATCTTGGTTGCAGCTGAAGTAGTCTATCGATAATTTTTTTTCTTTGTACCGAGTGAAGAGATAAATGTTGTAAAAATAGTGCGGAAAGTTTCAGGAAAAAGACATGCTCGAAAACAATTGTCTTTAGAACTCGATAGAGTTCATTATTGTGAAATGTGAATGGACATTCTTCTTTCATCCATACTGTTAAACTTTATGTTATCTATCATTTAGGAGCAAATGTGATCAGTTTATTAGGTAACAGGAACAAATGTTGTTTCTATAACCGTAGATTGCTATAACGCAGGGATCAAGGGGGCTGACCCCCTTGTAGTGTCCTAGGGGCAGAGCCCCTTGGCAGTGGTCCCGGACTAAGGAAGGTGATAGTGCTGGAGATTCGTTTAAGGGGCTGTTTAACAAACACTTATTTGGGTAAGTGCTTACCGGTAAAATTTAACACTCTCACTTACTTGGTAAGTTTTAGTCCACTGAAACGGTGTCTTATGCTATAATTTTTTTGGTAAGTGCTAAGCGTGGTAAGAGTTTTCATCATTTATCGAGGTAAGACTCCCAGTCCCTGCCTTAGCTTTTACCGGATAAGATTCTTGGTTATTGCATATTCCTCTAGTAAGGTAATTTGACTTGGTAAGCGCTTACCTAGGTAAGCGCTTGTTAAACCGCTCCAAAGTTATTAACTTTGAACCTAAACATTGGATTTGGTAGTTAGAGATCTGGACTTTTGAGTCTGGACTTGTGAATTTCCAGAGTTATGAAATTGACTTGTGAAGTCCCAAACTAATGCATGTATTTTGAAATATGAAGTTGTGTGTTCACAGATCTGGACTTAGACATTTAATCTTTGAACTTTGACTCGGTTATAACTATCCGCCAATCTTATTCATTAACGATTATTATCAATAAACCACCAATAACTGTTGATCTCTCATCTAGATATGTAAAACGATAATCTACGCATGGTATCTTGTTTTACCCCCCATATCAATTCGTGAACCCAAGACCAATAGGGTCGAATATAATCCTAAAATGTTTTTACATACACGCTTCTTACATAGACGCTAGGAACACACCAGTTTGACATTATTGCAACTTGGTAAATAGTGTCGGTCGCAAAGAAAGCCGAATGCAAAAAATATGGTACGTTCTTTTACGTAAGGCAGGAATTTCATTTTAAAATGGCACATGGAAAAGGTTTTTATTGCAATAACTGCCTATATATTCGACTCAAATGCATAATGGCAAAATTCCGGAAAATGTTTCATTTAAACTTGATAAGTTGTGTCCTTTTTATTTGTGACATTCAATAAGACTACTAAAGTATTACTTTATGTCCCAAAAATTATTAAATTGAGAACTAAATGTATTATTCTAATTTATGTACAGTAATATATACATAAAATAAAATAGAATCTGTAAATATAATAAAGTTTTGAGTTATATTAAAAGTGCATGCAGATGTTAAGTTAATCCATGTGATTTTAATGTGAAACTTACATAGGATGAAAGAAATGTTATATTTATATGAATTATTCTTAACCATATGATAACAAGTATGAAGACATAGGAACATAAACACATAATTTTGAATTGATTTATCATAATATTATAAAGAGTTTAATAGATCTAACCTGGAGCAAATGAGTTATACGCAGCGAAGTTCATAGATGCAGAAACTGTCATCATCGTGTGTAGATCTAAGTCTTCTAAAGCTGTACACGGTTTGCTTCAGAATGGGCTGAACTGAATGCATATTCGTGTAGGCAATAGGGACTTGATCTCCTTTATTTATAGGCCATTAGAGAATCTTCTCATAATGAGTCTTAGTTTATATGTAGACTTTATTTTTTAAATAATAGAAGATATACACTTACCTTAATGTTAACCAGGTAATTAACTTAATGCATTATCCTAGTCATATTAGGAGATATATATCCAAATATGTAACCGGATAATAACTGATATATGATTCTCTTGATAAGTATAATTATTTAAATCAATTGTTCTTTAATATTAATACATATAATGTTAAAGTCCAATTTATTTCCAACATTCTCTCACTGGACTTGACATAATCTGTAAGGGCAAGAGAACTATAAATATTTTTTTGGAAGAGGTATCCCAGACCACATTGGGCCCAGACTAATCATTGGCAATTTTGGGCCGAAGCCCGACTACTAAAGCATGCAGAACTATAAATATTATACATATCAAATGAGGTGCGCACTATGAATTCATTCAAACTTGGTCAGAATAGACATCGTGTGCATGACTCAGAATCCACACAAGTTTGGCAAAGTGGTTTGATTAGGAACCACTAACACGCAATATCATATTCCACATAAGTTCACAAGTGTCTAAAGTTGAGCTCTTATGCAATTATTATATCTACCTGAAATAGCATAAAAATGTAGCTCATATATAGTCCACCAAATGTTTTAGAAAAGGTTTCTAAAACTTACAAGTAAAAGTTCTTAACACTAGTGAACCAAAATTTGCTTATGTAGTCCGCAATTTTGCTCAAGTGCGGTGGTTCACGTGTTTGATAATGATATAAATGTTACTTTTTAATTTGCAAAATAAGTAACGTGACTTATATACTACAATTCCTCACATCTATTAGAATGTACCAAAGAAAAAGTTACAAGTAATATGAAAATATTAAAATTAAAAAATAACTAGCTAAACTGATATCGACTGTCACTAGGCTCAAGCATATCCTTAACATGATTTCAGAAACTTACTAGTGAGAAGGCTTTAGTGAATGAATATGCAAGTTGAGATCTTTTACCAATATGTTCAACAATAACCTCATTTGACTTTGGCTACTTACCTGCAAATTTTGAATCTGTGTAACCCATAAGTTCTAGGTTTTTACCTTGTCTATAGACTAACATGTGAGCTTTAATTTTTTGCATGTACCTACGTACAATCTTACCTGTAGCCCAGTGATCTTTAGTTGGGTTTTGTTGAAATCTGGACAAAATTTCTACATCATATGCAGGCCCTAGGGGTGTTCAAAATATACGAAACCGAAAAACCGAACCGAAAAACCGAACCGTACCGATTTTTATGTTAACCGAACCGGTTTTTTTCAAAAATTTCGGTTTGGTTAACCGAACCGATAATTTTTTCGGTTTTCGGTTCGGTTACGGTTCTTGATTTTAGTGACGGAAGGTTAACCGAAAACCGAAAACCGAATATATATATATGTATAATATACACTATATATTCTATAAATATGCTATATATACACTATATATTGTAACGTAGAAAAATAAGTTGTGTAAACATTATATGTTTATATCACTAGTTGTTTAACTTGAATTTGAATTAAAACTCATTAATTATGAAAACTTAATGTACATGTGATGTTGAAAAAATAATTTTCATATTATTCATAGATTACTAGAATGCATGTTATTGAAAATAGGTTAATCGGTCAACCGCATAACCGAACCGTCAAAACCGATTAACCGATTACCGGTTAACCGACGTTTTCGATTTAGGTTTAGGTTCATTATATCGTCAAACCGAATTTGTCGGTTAACCGGTTGTCGGTTAACCGTTTATCGGTTAACCATCCATGAACACCCCTAGCAGGCCCGTTCCTGACATTTTTTGGGCCCTGGGCGAGATGTAAAGTTGGGCCCTCGATAACTACAAAATTATATTCAATATAAATTATATATATTGTTTATATCATAAAAAAAAACATTGAAATTAAGAATTACTAATAATTTATATGAAATGGTTTTTCCTGGTATTCCTTTTTTTTAAACCACAATTCAGTAGAAGCTAGCAAGGGCTAGAGGAAAGAGAACAAAACTACACCTTATCGAGGCAATTACATGAAGAGTTTCTCCACTCTATGAAGTTCTTATGACACTCCTTTCGTCCAAGGATTATCCAATTAAAGGACTAATCCACAACAAAGTTGAAACATATTTTCCAACCTCGGTAGACGGTAAAGAGTCGTCAAAGATGGATCCAAATTGAGTAACACGTTACCATTTTTCCCGGTATTCCTAGCGTAGGGTTAATCCAACCTTTTAACAACCACCAATCTTATTTAAAGAGTCGTTGATATAATGTTTTTCATCATCATTTTAAATTGTTCAGGTAGAACCAAAGTTTTTAAAACGATCGATCTTAGAATCAAAAGTTTATCTTTGTTATAACTTGAAATCATATTCTTGTTCTTGAGATAGGAGAGTATTTAAGATTCATGCACTAAATATTAGGCAATAAGGAGTCAATAATTTATGAAGTTTTGAAGTATATTTGAAATCTTAAATATAGATATAACTTAGGTAGTTAGGTCGTCTCATATAGTTAGTAATTGTTTTAAAAGGCAAGAGTTTTCTTAGTTAATAACAAGAAATTTACTAAATTTTAACAGAAAAACAAATTTCATGTGGATGGAATAATCAAAAGACGATGTGGAAAATGAGTAATGAAGTATATATATTAAGGTTTCTAGGCAAAAATAATTTTTATATGTATTAGGAGATAAATAAAACTTAGAGAAGCAATAACCAATACTATAAAATGAAAAACCAATTAACTTTTTACAAATTTCTTGTCCAATGTAATTAATTAATACATGCTTGGGCCCTTAATATGAAGCTAAATTTTTTTGGGTCCTAGTATATACTATTTTTTGTTTTTATATTTATATTTTTTGTAAATTATCACTATATGCATACTATATACTAAAGAATTTTGGGCCCCCTATTTCGTTTGGCCCCTAGGCGTACGCCCGGCCCGCCCTCTCCCCAGGAACGGCACTGATATGCTAAGTCTGGTCTAGTCTAGTACATACTTGTGCATACATTAGACTTTCTATTAATTGTGCATAAGACTTGTAAACTACTTCATCAGCTAAATATCCCCCTATTTTAGAAATTTTGGACAATTTATCACCTTTTGACATAGGCGAGCCTCCTTCAAAAGAGGTTTGCATGTTAAATCTCTTTAAAACCTTTTGAATATAGTTTTTCTGAGATAATCCTAATAAACCTTGTGATCTGTCTCTTTGAATTTCTATACCTAAAATATAGGAAGCTTCACCTAAATCTTTCATATCAAAATTAGCTGATAGAAGTTATTTAGTGTCTTTAAGCAAATTAATATTGCTACTAGCTAAAAGGATGCCATCTACATACAGAATGAGGAAAATGAGAATTTTGCCGACTGTCTTAATATAATACATTCATCCACAATGTTTTTTTATAAAGCCAAAACTTGATAAAACTGAATCAAATATTTTTTTTATACCATTGTCTTAAAGCTTGCTTAGGCACATATATGGATTTTTGAAGCTTACATACATGATTTCCTTAATTCCTTTCCTGGTTCTATAAGGCCTTTAGGCTGCTTCTTGTATAGGACTTCTTCTAGCTCTCTATTTAGAAAAATTGTATTAACATCAATTTAATATAGCTCAATATTATAATGAGCTACTAGAGCAATTATAATTCTAAAAGAGTCCTTAGTCGATATCGAAGAAAATGTTTTTGTATAGTCAATATCTTTCTTTTGTGTGAAACCTTTAGCAACAAGTCTAGCTTTATGTCTTTCAACTTTGGCATTTGAATCTCTGTTAGTCTTAAAAAACCCATTTGGAACCTATTGCCGTTATTTCACTCAACGAATTCTTCTAAATCAAAAAATTCCAAGTCTATCTAAATAATATTTTTAGTCCATCTTTATACTATATGGGGCCTAACCTTATGTGCCAAAGACTTACAAGAGTTTTCTCTAAGGATGGTTCTTTTGAGTTTGCTATAGTGTTGTATTCTAAACAACATTCAAATAACAAAAATCTCTTAACTAAATTGGAGATAAAAATCTCTCTATAATCTCCATTGCTTATACTTGGAACAAGTCAAGATAGGGATCAAGTGAAAATAGACAAATCCTAACAAGTAGAAAACAAAAGGAAAATATAGGTTGTCATTCGTAATTAATCATTATCTTAACCCAGCAGCTGAATACAAATATCAAGTAATACTTATGGTAGTATAAAACTTGATATTTAAAACTCTGTATCATCACACTACATACTACACATATCAGTTATCCAATGAAAACAATTAAGTCTATGGATAAATAAGAAGAGTTTCAAAGTATCAAGATAGACATGTGTGTTTATATGTGATGTTGTTCTTAAACCAAAAATACCCAGAATGCCTCTTCTATGGAAGAATATAATTCAAGTAAATGTGATTTGAGATACACAGGTGTTGACTGATTAGTATAAAAAAATATTCTCTAAGAAGATCAATTGCTATGGCAACATGATCGTATGGTTTAGAAAATTTTCAATCAAGCTTCTACAGTTTGTGAATTGATGAAGGTAAACAATTCAATTTTCATATAGAATGGGAGAATATTATGATTTGTTTGGAAATTCACAAAAGATTTTGATGAATATTGCTCAAGTTAAGATATATAAATCCTAATTTTGATGTGTGATTCCCAAAATCTTTTCAATTTTACAATCTTAAAAATAATATTAAGGGTGAATAGCTAAAAATTAATTTCCCTCAAATTAATCCTAAATGAGCTCTAAAAGTTATCAAAATTAAATTATTGACTCAATCTGAATTAATTTAATAACCAAAAAGATATATATTAAATAATGTCTCAAACATTTATAAAAGATAGGTTGGCCAAATAGCTTAAATAAAATTAACTTGCTCCCTCAAATAAATTTTGCAAGACTAAACTTAGATTTAATATGCTCAATAAATCCACCAAAATAATTTAAGAAGGCCGAATATAACAAAAGTGACACTAACCAAACGCAATATAGTGGGCATTCAATAATCATATCGATATATTCGATCCAGTTAAATATCTTAATTAACTTAATTTGTTCAACTAAATGAATTCTTATAAAATAGATATATGACTATAAATCTATAATGGATCTTGAACCAAATAAATTTATATACATCATTGTAAACATCAATTTAATCATATGTGTTCAATCAATTAGCCCCTTAATGGTTTATTAAATAGTCAATTTCAAAAATTAAAATAAAAGTATTATTTTTATATAATAGAATATATAATATAATTGAATAAAAAGTATTCAATATTGGGCTTATTTCGAAAGTATTGACGAGACGATTATGATGGTATAATTTGTTAAAACAACGTAATTTTAATATAAATTGTAGTTCTTTGGCTCAAAAAAAAAATATAAATTGTAGTTCATAATATATGATTAGTTAGATTATATGATAAGGGTTTAAAATAGAAAATGAAAAAGTAAAAGACTAAAATAAGATTTAATAACTAACTATGGGGGTACAAAGTGTAAATGTGTAAAATAAAATGTTGAACAAAAGAAACTTTCGTGAGTTATTTGTTTTTATATATAGTATAGCTAAAGAAAGTCTCTTTTGCAACAAAAGTTAAATTACAGGGAAAGCTTTTTTTTCACCGCCAAATTCATTTACAGTACTTTATTGGTGCATGCATGTAAGCATGCTTGAATATAATGCCATCACCAGATAGTTAACGGTAACTTAATATGCAAAGTCTAATATAAAACATAAACAGTGATTGATCTAAATAAAAAATAAACCCAATTAATATATTAGTTGAACATGTGAATTAAATCAATTACAAAATCAATTAACAAAATTAATCTCTCAAATGGTAATTCAATATTAATTCAAGCAACAAATATGATTTAGTTATAATTGAACCATTCTCCATAATTAAAAACGAAATAGAAGGACATATCCCCTTCTTCCCTTTTTTATTTCCTTATTTATTGAGAGTTGTCATTATTGTTAGCCACAAATAATATCTGGACTGAAATTCATGTCATTATAACGGATCATCTCATTCATGTCATTATTGTTAACCACAAAGTCGTATTGATCACATCAAACCGCAAACAGAGATGCAGCAACAAGAAAGACTAATTTAAAGAATTAAAATTTCAATAAAAATAAACTGATTTATGTACCTATGTAGATGTAGGCTTTAATACCATTTGTATATTTATATGAATTATTCTTAACCATATGATAACAATTATGAAGGCACAGGAACATAAATACATAATCTTGAATTGATTTTTCATAATACCATAAAGAGTTTAATAGATCTAACCTGGAGCAAAAGAGTTATACACAGCAGAGTTCATAGAAGCAGAAACTGTCATTATCGTGTGTAGATCTATCTTTCTAAAGCTCTACATAGTTTGCTTCAGAATGAGCTAAACTGAATGCATACCGGATAATAACTGATACAGAATTCTCTTGATAAGTTTAATTATTTAAAACCAATTTATTTCTAAGGGTAAAATATGATTTAACCGCTAAACTTTGTATTTAAAAATGGTTTAACCCCTAAACTTTTTTTGTGAATGTTTTAATCCCTAAACTTGTTGTAATGAGTGTTTTAATCCCTAAACTTGTTATAATTAATTGTTTTAGCCACTTGACCTGCTATAGCAGGTTACCACACTTTTAAAAACCAGTTAAATCCCTAAACTTATTGATAAAATATGATTTAACCCTTAAACTTTTTACTTAAAATGGTTTAACCCCTAAACTTTTTTAATGAATGTTATAATTCTTAAACTTTTTATAGTATTTAGTTAAATACCTAAATTTGTTGAACCTAATTATTTTTATCCCCAACATAATTAAATACAACATTCTGCCGGCTAAACCCGTTACCATTCATTCACGACTGAAAAAACCCTGCATCTATTCGTCTCTAGTCCAGTATAGTTTTCAACTCGGTCAAATCGATCTTTTTCGCCAATAATCTCTTCCTAACTCGTTGGTACATTTCTTTTGATTTCGTTTACGTCATTTACGTGCTTATTTTTTCCACATTTGATGTGTCGCTGTGAAATCTACGCATTAAATTTTAGGTAAATTTGCATCACGATGAACACAGAATCACCAAACGTGTTATGATTATTTTTTTGTTAAATTTTTGGTTAATTTGATTCATTAGTCTATTGTTGCTTCATACCCCAAATTTTATTGATTACGTCCGATCAAGGGATATGAAAATCAAGAATGCAAGCTCGAGATATTCAAGATCATGTGTTTTGGAAGTATTTCAAACAAGTGTTAAACATTCATCAGAGATAAAAAAATAATTAGGTTAATAAGTTTAGGTATTTAATCAAATACTATAAAAAATTTAAGAATTATAACATTCATTAAAAAGTTTAGGGGTTAAACCATTTGAAAATAAAAAGTTTAAGGCTTAAATCATATATTGTCAATAAGTTTAGGGATTAAAGTGATTTTTAAAAGTGTGGTAACTTGCTATAGCAGGTCAAGTGGCTAAAATAATTAATTATAACAAGTTTAGGGATTAAAACATTAATTATAACAAGTTTAGAAATTAAAACACTAATTAAAAAAGTTTAGGGGTTAAATCATATTTTACCCTATTTTTAACAATAAATTACATAGAATCAATGTTAGGATAAGATTGTAACACCCCAAAAAAACCGTTAGTGTTTTATTGTATTTTGTTTATTCATTTATTTTTATTTTTTTAAAAAAAAAATTTTAAATAGTAGATGGGCCTTATCTAGAGTTGTAGTTGAAGTCAAATAGGATTTCTTCTTGGGCTATAAGTCTTGGGCCATAAGTTTATTTATTAGGATAGAAAGAAGCCCGGCCCGGTTAGTATATAAACCTAGATCCCTCCTCCTTACCCTCATTATTCACATTTATTTGCTTGGAAAGAAAGAAAAGAGAGAGAGAGAGAGAGAGGAGAGAGAGGAGAGAGAGAGAGAGAGGAGAGGAGAGAGAGAGAGAGATCAGCGAGAAAGAGAGATCGGATCGGAAGCACGTAGGATTTCGTGTTAAATCGCGTAATGTAAGATTCCAAACCCCGTTTTTGTGATTCTCGTAAGCTAGGGTTTCGTTTAAATCTTCGTACAGGGTTAGTTATCCTTCGTTCTTCGATGAAAACGTGTTTAGGTCAGATTAAATGTTAGGGTTTGCGTAAAAATCGAGTTTGGTATCGAAGGTATCGAAAATTTGGGAAAAAACTTCAAGGCTGTCGGACCTGTGCCCGAAGCGGATTTCGGTGCGACTTCAGGTCGCGCGGGTTGAATTTTTGTGCGTCGGCGAGTACAGCGGCGACTTCCCAAGTCGCCGGGAAGTCGCCCGGGTACCAAATTTGCATGCAGGCGGGTTCCGGTGCGGGTTTGGCTCGCGGCAGAAGTCGCGACGGGCCTGGTTCAGGTCTGTGGCGATTTTGTTGCGGGTCAGGTCGCACCGGGTCGTTCCATTGCCCGAGAACTAGTTTACCGAGTTCGTTTAAACCTGTTTTGTCGAGTTAGCTAGGAGGGTTTCGCAAGAAACTTCTTTAGGTGGCGTTGGCGGGTTGGGTCGGTAATTAATCTAAAACCCGCGATACCGTTTAAGCGTGCACGTTAGGATTTGTGGAGTATCAAACAAATTCTTATAGAACGCATATACTTTGTTATAATTTATAGATCGACGTGTGGTTTGATTGAGTGTTGGATATCGTTTTGTCGCGTGCTTGTCGAAGATTCGAGGTGAGTGGGTTTTTACATGCTTTATATGGTGATTGATATATATGTTGACGTGATATGTTGGGCCGGGTTGCGGGATGACCCGAAGAGTGGGTAACCACTAGGGCCGGGTCGTGGGACGATCCGAAGAGTGGGTAACCACTAAGGCCGGACTGCGGGATGGTCCGAAGAGCGGGAAACCGTTAAGATGTGATGTTTTAAAGTGGATGAGATGTATATATATATTTGTTGCGATATATTGTATGTGATTACTTGCTCACTAAGCGGTTGTGCTTACCCCATCATATTTCTATTTTTTAGGTGCAAGTACGAGCAAGGATAAAGGCAAGGCTCCGGCTTGACGTACCCGACGAATGGCATTCTGATTGACGTTATTACTTAGTTATTTTTATTTAATGGGAATTATGGATGATTTATTATTTAAACCATGTGAATGATTTTCTTAAGTATTTTATTTATAAAAGTTCTTTGTTTAAAAAAAAATAATTTGGTTTAAAATTTTTTTACGGGTGTTATAACTTGGTATCAGAGCCTAGGTTTAAGAGAATCAGCATGCACACTAGTGGGTGTGTGTGTGGTTGGACTTAAACTAGGTGATTTTGGGAATAGTTAAGATCGTAATGGCCAGCGGAACCGTCAAGGCGGATGTGAGCAATAGTTAAGTTTTTTAAAAATTGTTATATATATATATATACATAAATGCGCGTATGAGATAGAATTAAATTATGTATATATTATGATGATTCGTATGTGGATACATGCTATTATGCACAACTATATGTGGGTCGATGTGAGTATAATATGTTCTGTAGCGATATGTTTGCGAGTACCTGCTTAGTCGATAAGTTAAGGTTTAGGTAGGATGGTATCAAACCCAAACGTAGGCACCTTGGTATGTTGAGGATGGGTTATCGGGCATGTTCTTGTTTGATTGGTGCCCGGTGATCCTGATTTGACTACCAGGAATGGATGGTTATAGTAATACGGCGCCAATAATAGTGTTACTATAAACACCTGTGTAGTGTTGGGATTGATTAAGTCCTGGAGACTTTAACTCATTGATGACTGTTAGGGATGAGCATTTATGTGGTTAGCTAATATGCATAGTACTTATGTGGAAGGTGTGAACTTATCTATGATTTTGCATGCGCACTAAGACTAGAGGTAGATACTTGCATGAGCACTAGTAGCTTAAAAATACGGTTAGGCATCGCGATGTAATCTAAACTGCCTTATCGTAGTTAAGACCTAAGATTCTCTTGCACCCTCAGAATGGTGCAAACTAGGAATAATCCCAGTGGGAGTGAGGCCGAGCAGGCAGACCAGCTTGCTGCTCAAATTACTGCGACTCTGCAGCAAACACTGCCAGGGCTATTTGACCAGATGAGGGATGAGTTAGTTCAGACCCTGGATCAGCGTATCGATGTAGCTCTTACGGCACGGAGTTCGGGGAGCGGGAGCACGGCACAGTCTCAGAGTCGGGTGGTCACCTATAAGGACTTCATGACATGCAAACCACCATTCTTCGAGGGGCAGAAGGACCCCGTTGCTTGCTATCGCTGGTATTCGGCTGTGGAGGGGGCTTTCCGCACCAGCGGATGCCCGGCGGGCTCGAAGGTTCTTTTTGCGGTGAACCTACTCCAGAATGCGGCTAAAGATTGGTGGGACCTGATCCTAAAGAGATTTTCGGAGGCACAGGTCACTGCACTGACTTGGGAAGAGTTTAAAATTATGTTCGATGAGGAGTTCGCTCCTAGCATTGAGAAAGAGCGGATAGCAGCTGAGTTCCTGAACCTATCCCAGACGACTGAGACGGTGAATGAGATCACCGCCAAATTTCTAGAAAAGCTTCTTTTCGTACCGGGTTATGCGAACGACGAGTCCCTGAAGATGGCTCGATACTTAAGGGTTCTGAAGACAGAAATTAAGGGGGCAGTAGCCACGAAGAGGTGCAAGACCTTTAGCGACATGGTGGAGACAGCGAGAGCTTAGGAGATACACCTGGAAGAGAAGCGGCAGGGGAAGCGTAAGGCGGATGATCAGTCGGGGCCAGTTAAGAAGTACAAGAGAGCGAAGGGCGATTCTAAGAGCGAACCTGCAGCTTGCAGCAAGTGTGGGCGGAACCACAGGGGTGAGTGTAGGGCACATGAGTTGTCATGCTACAAGTGTGGCAAGCCGGGCCATTTCAGTCACGATTGCAAGGAGACAGTGAAGACCTGCTTTCACCGCTACCAGCCCGGGCATATCAAACCCAATTGCCCCCAGCTGAATGGAGCACCAGTTCAGGCCCCGGCCCCAGCGACGCTTAGGATTACTGATGGTACCACTACGGGGAAGAGCGGACCGGTTACACGAGGACGGGCTTTCCAGATGACTGCTGAGGAGGCTCAGGCGGCACTCGATGTGATTACAGGTATACCCTTGTTAAGTTAAGTTCAAATAAATTCTTGCCTTGTGTAGATAGATAATAGCATGCTGTATGTGAGGTATAGATATCTTCCCTGTTAACCCCAAAGCCTGCTTTAATACTTTTTGACATGGGGGCCACTTGGTCCTATGTGTCGCATAGGTTTTGTAAGGATTTCCAAATAGAGCTAGGTAAGCTAGATAGACCTGTGACAATTGACGTAGCCGCGGAGGAGGTGCATGTAGTCGAGCGCGTGTATCGTGGGTGTACCATCGACATTTTCGGGGTGCAGTTCAACATCAATCTCATACCCGTCCCCATGAACGGAATCGACGTGGTTGTTGGGATTGATTGGATGTTTCCGAATCGGGCGGCGACAGAAGTTGCGGGTCAGTTGGTGCGGATCCAGAATCCGAGTGGGGGAGAGCTGATAGTGTACGGCAAGGGAAGAAGGGTTAGTACGTTGTTCTGTTCCGCCGCGAAAGTACGGAAGTACTTCCAGCGGGGAGGTTCGGGTTTCTTAGCTTATGCGATGGTGAACCAGACGAAAGAAAGGAAGCTGACGGTAGCGGAGACTTACGTGAAGGAGGCGGTATCGAGGCATGGAGTACTAGTGTCAATAATATAGGATCGAGAGGTACGTTTCATGTATCACAGCTGCACAAGTGTCTCGCCGACGAGACGGCGCATATCCCTTTAGATGATATCCAGATAGATGAGAGCCTGAACTATGTCGAGAGGCCCGTAGCAGTGTTAGATCGTAAGGTGAGAAGGTTGCGAAACAAAGAAATCAGAATCGTTAAGGTGCAGTGGCAGCATCGTAAGGGTTCCGAGTGGACTTGGGAACCAGAAGTTGAAATGCGAGAGCTTTACCCAGAATAGTTCAGCGATTGATTTCGGGGACGAAATCCTGGTAAGTGGGGGAGAGTTGTAACACCCCAAAAAACCGTTAGTGTTTTATTGTATTTTGTTTATTCATTTATTTTTATTTTTTAAAAAAAATTTAAAATAGTAGATGGGCCTTATCTAGAGTTGTAGTTGAAGTCAAATAGGATTTCTTCTTGGGCTATAAGTCTTGGGCCATAAGTTTATTTATTAGGATAGAAGGAAGCCCGGCCCGGTTAGTATATAAACCTAGATCCCTCCTCCTTACCCTCATTATTCACATTTATTTGCTTGGAAAGAAAGAAAAGAGAGAGAGAGAGAGAGAGAGAGAGAGAGAGAGAGAGAGAGAGAGAGAGAGAGAGAGAGAGAGAGAGGAGAGAGAGAGAGAGAGAGAGAGAGAGAGATCAGCCGAGAAAGAGAGAGATCGGAGTCGGGAAGAGGCGACGTAGGATTTCGTGTTAAATCGCGTAAGGTAAGATTCCAAACCCCGTTTTTGTGATTCTCGTAAGCTAGGGTTTCGTTTAAATCTTCGTATAGGGTTAGTTATCGTTCGTTCTTCGATGAAAACGTGTTTAGGTCAGATTAAATGTTAGGGTTTGCGTAAAAATCGAGTTTGGTATCGAAGGTATCGAAAATTTGAGAAAAAAACTTCAAGGCTGTCGGACCTGTGCCCGAAGCGGGTTTTGGTGCGACTTCAGGTCGCGCGGGTTGAGTTTTTGTGCGTCGGCGAGTACAGCGGCGACTTCCCAAGTCGCCGGGAAGTCGCCCGGGTACCAAATTTGCATGCAGGCGGGTTCCGGTGCGGGTTTGGCTCGCGGCAGAAGTCGCGACGGGCCTGGTTCAGGTCTGTGGCGATTTTGTTGCGGGTCAGGTCGCACCGGGTCGTTCCATTGCCCGAGAACTAGTTTACCGAGTTCGTTTAAACCTGTTTTGTCGAGTTAGCTAGGAGGGTTTCGCAAGAAACTTCTTTAGGTGGCGTTGGCGGGTTGGGTTGGTAATTAATCTAAAACCCGCGATACCGTTTAAGCGTGCACGTTAGGATTTGTGGAGTATCAA
This sequence comes from Centaurea solstitialis, assembly GCA_030169165.1. Taxonomy (NCBI): domain Eukaryota; kingdom Viridiplantae; phylum Streptophyta; class Magnoliopsida; order Asterales; family Asteraceae; genus Centaurea; species Centaurea solstitialis. Next base: position 47,474,451 of record CM058041.1, on the reverse strand, counting down.
ACAAATTCTTATAGAACGCATATACTTTGTTATAATTTACAGATCGACGTGTGGTTTGATTGAGTGTTGGATATCGTTTTTGTCACGTGCTTGTCGAAGATTCGAGGTGAGTGGGTTTTTACATGCTTTATATGGTGCTTGATATATATGTTGACGTGATATGTTCGGCCGGGTTGCGGGATGACCCGAAGAGTGGGTAACCACTAGGGCCGGGTCGTGGGACGATCCGAAGAGTGGGTAACCACTAAGGCCGGACTGCGGGATGGTCCGAAGAGCGGGAAACCGTTAAGATGTGATGTTTTAAAGTGGATGAGATGTATATATATATTTGTTGCGATATATTGTATGTGATTACTTGCTCACTAAGCGGTTGTGCTTACCCCATCATATTTCTATTTTTTTAGGTGCAAGTACGAGCAAGGATAAAGGCAAGGCTCCGGCTTGACGTACCCGACGAATGGCATTCCGATTGACGTTATTACTTAGTTATTTTTATTTAATGGGAATTACGGATGATTTATTATTTAAACCATGTGAATGATTTTCTTAAGTATTTTATTTATAAAAGTTCTTTGTTTAAAAAAAAAATAATAATTTGGTTTAAAAAAAATTTACGGGTGTTATAAAGATATTGTTATATACAATTTTATTTATATCAAAATCAAATTATATATTATACATTAGTAATATATATGGAACTACATATAAGAAAATAATAAATATACATTAACAATATAAAAAGTGCATATAACATACATATCAAGAGGATGAGTTAAGTTCCGGTGAGACCAAGCCTTTTTGGTGAGACCGGTGAGACCAACATATTTTACTTGAAACTTCACATCAAAACATTTGTGAAGGTAAAAAAAATTGAACATTCATTGTTAAAACATACTAAAAAACACTATTGAAAAAAAAAAATTCCAAAAAAAAACTAAAAAACGAAACCTTCACAGCAGTTTTTTTTGTGAAGGTTCGCATTATATATATGTAACCTTCACAGAACTTGAGCTGTGAAGGTTTCGTTTTTTAGCTTGTTTTCGATATTTTTTTGCATCGAAAGTGATTTTTAGGTCTGCGTATTCGAGTTTTATGTACATTCACGGTGTTTTTTTGTGAAGTTTCGTACGTTAGGTATTGGTCTCACGCGGTCTCACGGTAACAGCTTGGTCTCACCTGATCCTAAGTCTCAAGAGGATTCCAACCGACCGACAAATTGATGATTTGCCGGCAATTTGCTATCAATGAAGAGGGCTCCACAGAAGGGGTTGTCACTATTCCACTATTCCACTATTCCACCGGGGATGATTATTTCTTTGTTTCAAAATAAATATTCTGTCTTTATTTATACTTGTTTAAGACAAGGTTTTGATACCCGTGTTTGTCGCGGGTAATTATGGATATAACGTTTTTACAACTAAATTTTGAAGTTGTAGACGGTTTAAAGTTATTGAGATAATTATTAATGAACGTCATTAGCCAAAGGGAGTAAATCATAACTTTTACAATTCGACTAATAGAATCGTATTATTTTTTTAATATTGTAATAAAATTTTGATTAATGAGTTTGAATAAATGACATTTTTAGCCCTTTTATTATTTTTGAGTAAATATATAATCGTAATATATATGGTATACAATAAGATAATTAGATCAAAAAATATTCAATATTAGGTTCATTTCGAAGGTATCACCGATACAATTATAACGACGTAATTTGTTTAAATTGAAACGCATTTTTTAACATATTTTAGCCATTATACGATAGATGGCTAAAACGTGAAATTAAATATAGAAAACTAAAAACGTAAAAAGTGAATAAATATTATAAGTCTAAGGGGGTAAAACGTATTGACATTCATTTCAAGATGGACCATTTTAATGACTGATAAATTTCCGAATTCCAAATTTCTTGCATTTTTCCCTCTATAATCTCAAGATTACGATTATATACGTATTTAAGATAATTAGATAAAAAATATTCAATATTAGGCTCATTTCGAAAGTATCGACGATACGATTATAATGACGTAATTTGTTTAAACTGAAACACATTTTTAACATATTTTAGCCACTATACGATATGCGGCTAAAACGTGAAATGAAATATAGAAAACTAAAAGGTATAAAGTGAATAAATATTATAACTTTAAGGGGGTAAAATGTAACTTTCACAACTAAATTAATTAAAATAATATAAAGCTACTATCATAAAATATTATTAGTTTAGGGGTGAAAATGTAAATTTTTGAAAAATTGTTGTAAACATCCATCTGAATAGTGCACACAATTCCTGATAAACGCAATTAAATTAATAGTATGATACTGTTCACAATAAGTAATAAGATAATTAAATCAAAAATATTCAATATTAGGCTCATTTTGAAGGAATCGACAATACGATTATAACGGCGTAGTTTGTTTAAACTGAAGCACATTTTTAACATATTTTATCCAGTATACAATATATGGCTAAAACGTGAAATCAAATTTAAAATATTGAATATTTTTTATCTAATTATTTTATTATATAATATATATAGTACGATTATATAATATATATAATCCTAGTTTGTTTAAACTGAAGCGCATTTTTAACAAATTTTATCCAGTATACAATATATGGCTAAAACGTGAAATCAAATTTAAAAAACTAAAAGATATAAAGTGAATAAATATTATAAGTCTAAGAGGGTAAAATATAACTTTCACAACTACGATTATATATATTATATAATCGTACTATATATATATATATATATATTATATAATAAAATAATTAGATAAAAAATATTCAATATTAGGCTCATTTCGAAGGTATTGATGACACGATTATAATGACGTAATTTGTTAAAATTAAAACGTATTTTTTAAACATATTTTCACGAATATAAGACATGGCTAAATCGTAAAAGAAAATATAGAAAACTAAAAGATATAAAGTGAATCAATATTATAAGTCTAAGGGGGTAAACTGTAACTTTTAAAATTCGAATTTATTGTAATAAAATTTTGATTAATGAGTTTGATTAAATGAAGTTTTTAGCCCTTTTACTATTTTTGAGTAAATATATAATCATAGTATATATGGTATAGAATAAGCTAATTAGATCAAAAAAATATTCAATATTAAGTTCATTTTGAAGGTATCGACGATACGGCTATGATGACGTGATTTGTTTAAATTGAAACACGTTTTTTAACATATTTTAGCCAGTATACGATATATGGCTAAAACGTGAAATGGTAAAATGTAACTTTTACAACTACGATTATATATATTATATAATCGTACTATATATAATATATAATAAAGTAATTAGATAAAAAATATTCAATATTAGGCTTATTTCGAAGGTATCAACTGCATGATTATAATGACGTAATTTGTTAAAATTAAAACATATTTTTTTAAACATGTTTTTGCCAGTATACAACATATGGCTAAATCGTAAAAGAAAATAGAGAAAAGTAAAAGATATAATAATATTATAAGTCTAAGGGGGTAAACCATAGCTTTTACAATTTGAGCTTATTATAATAAAATTTTAATTAATGTGCTTGATTAAATGACATTTTTAGTCTTTTTACTATTTTTGAGCAGATATATAATCGTAATATATATTGTATAGAATAAGGTAATTAAGTAAAAAAAAATCAATATTAGGTTTATTTCAAAGGTATCGACGATACAATTATAATAGCGTAATTTGTTTGAATTGAAATGCATTTTTTACATATGTTTTAGCCAGTACACAATATATGGCTAAAATATAAAATAAAATATAGAAAAGTAAAAAGTATAAAATGAATAAAAGTTATAAGTCTAGGAGGTAAAATGTAAATTGTAAAACTAAAGTTATTAAATTATTATAAAGTTAGTATTCATTAGAAAAAAATATTAAAAAAGTTTCGTCATTATTCATCAATGTATGTTTTTATAATATAATTATAATATATAAACATTAATTTATATTAAATCCAGTGTTCATATGCATTAGTTTATATTAAAGTTACTATTCAAATCACTATGGCAATATATATGAATTTTTAAAAATAGACAATTAAATTTATAAGTTTATCCTTAATTAATAATAATAGTTGTGAATAGAAACAAACTAGGGAGAATTAAACTCATGTCCTTACAAACTTTTAATATTACTTCAATATCCTTGTAAACTTTAAAACTACTTATACATCCTTCTAAAACTTAAAAAATTACATCTATATCCAAACTCATATTTAAATGAAGATTAAATCAATTTAATGTTAGTTAACTTATCTAAAAATCAAAAGACCATATTAAATTACCAAACTACCCTTTTACCTATAAACACATATCCAAATAAAACACATGATCATCTACCTGCAAACCCAAACCAAATTCACACCCTTCTCTAATTCTTTTAGCTTCTTCCTCAATACAAGTCTGCAACCTTTTTGCCTACTAAAATTTTAAACAAGGTAATCAATCTCCTCTTGTCATTATTATTACTACTACTCCTGAAAAAAACCGTAACCCTTATTGACAATTCACCTGATAACGAAAAGGGTTTCAAATATTCATCTAATTTGCTTAATGTTGTTGGTATTGAACAAGTGATTGGGAAATTGGGGATACGGTCGGCATGCATACGGTGAGTTAGGGGCTGTTTGTTTTTTCACTTTCAGTACTTAATCAGCCCTGAAGTCTCCATCGACCCATCACCTTCATTGATCTGGTTCTCTTCATCATCTTCATTGCCTCTATCACCTTCAAGGTATGTCGAGTTCCATCATCTCCATCGAACCCATTACATCCATCGCATCTGGGTCTTTGTTCACAGACTGATTGATATGGCAAAAATCTCGTCATTAAGAACCTGCAGATTGAAGAAACCCTATAACCCTAATATCTCAATTTAAGAATTGGAATTCGAAATTGCATAACCCTAGAACTTTGATATCCCAAATTAAGGTTGGAATTATAAATTTGTGTTGAATTGATGAAATCCTAAAACCCTGATATCTCAAATTAAGAATTGGAAATGGAATTCCAAATGGTTTTCATCCCTATTTGCTCGAATGGTTTTCCTCCATGTTTGCTCAAATGAGGCTCCTCAACTTTTTTATATTGGAATGATTTTTTTATTTTTATTTTTGAATTAATCGAGAAACTTGATGAATAAAATTGAGAACTATAAATGTTCAAATGTGGTTTGACTTCTTCGATAATGGATTGCACACTTGCAGTGGGAAATGCTGTCGCCGGTGACTTTAAGATCAGACAATTTTCAACGTTATAGCTGTTTTCTTTTACAACAATTTAGTAGAAAAATGGGTTGTAGACTTGTAGTGGGGAAGAAGCTAAAAGAATTAAAAAGGGTGTGAACTTGGTTTGGGTTTGTAGGTAGATGATGATGTGTTTTGTTTAGATATGTGTTTATAGGTAAAAGGGTAGTTTGGTAATTTAATATGGTCTTTTGATTTTCATATAAGTTAACTAACATTAAATTAATTTAATTTTTATTAAAATATGAGTTTTATAAATGTAATTTTTTAAGTTTTAGAAGGATATAGAAGTAGTTTTAAAGTTTACAAGGATATTAAAGTAATATTAAAAGTTTGTAAGGACATAAGTGTAATTCCCCCAACAAGAAAGTAAAATAAGAAAAAAGATGTCATTTGATTAAAGTGTAATAAATATACGTGTATGAAATTATATGTTATTTCAATTGTGAACATTACTTTGAAACAGATAAAGTATATATTTCTTGTGTGGTAGGATAAGTTGTTATCTTTAAAGTTAGATTAGATCTGTAATATCTCGTTAATATCTATTTGGAATATCTTGACCTTGTTAGGATTTATTTAATAAATCCTATAATTAGTGGGCTTACATATTATTGATCCAATTATATTAGGCTATTTTATAATATGGACTAATTAAAGTGATTAATTAGTAGGAGTCCATTTAGAATTAATAAGAGGTGGTATGGGCCAAGTGGGAGGAAGCCCATTAGGTTTAATTAGAGTTTGATGGGAACCCTAATTATAACCTATATAAAGACGACTAGGGTTATGGTTCCCAACACACCAAAATCATATCGTTCATACTCTCCCCCATTGGAAGAACTTTCGGGATTTTGCGTTGAGGAAAACCGAAGCCGGGAATCTACGAATCAAGTTCAAGCCTAACTAATGGATTCGGGTATGTTCGTTCTTTTCTAATATTCTTGATGGTTCAGTGTGATAAACGATTCAACAATATATTATAACAAGTGGTATCAGAGCCTCGTTCTTCACATTGAATTGTTGGAATCTTTTATTTCTCCCGAATATGATACGTCTTTTATTTGTCTATTTTTGATTCATTCGGATTTAATGACCGCTTGATTATGGTCTATAATTCTCTTTTATGCTTTTGAAATCACGGTTATCATGAACGGGAGATGTTTGTGTTTTTTATTCTCGAGGTTTTTGGATATATCTGTGTTGCTGTCGCCGCCTCGCGCCGTGAAGCTCTAGCTCGCGCCGTGAAGCTCTAGCTCGCATCGCGAAGATCTGGCTCGCGCCGCGAGCTCGTGGTCGAGAGGATCGATTCGCTTCGTCGTTGATCTCGTGTCCGCGAAACCCTAAATTTCGCGAACGCGAAAGGGCCTCTGTTTGTGTTTCATGATCTTCGCAAGAGAGTCAATTTTGGGTTCCTTTTGACTCTTAAAGCTTTATTTGGAGAAAATAGTTAGTTGGGCTTATTCCCATTTGTAATTAAGTGTAAATCGATTGAATATTTTATTTAGTTATTTTATTTTGATCGATTAGGAATAACATGAGGAAACCTATTTATTACATTAGGTTTACACTTGATTGTCTTGTGTTTTAAAATAAATTGATTGACATAACATGTTGCCAAAGTAACCTCTGTTGTGAAAATTGATATATTTTGAAATACAAAGATGTGTGTATCGTTGTTCATGCAAATTAAAGATTGGCCCAAAGGAAAGTCATTAGTTTGGCCGAACAACTGGTATACATGTGGTAATAGATATGTGATTATTATAAAGTTTTCCATGTGAGCAATAACCGGCCCAAAGGACGGGTGTTGTTTGACAGGATTTATTTTCAATATTTGATTACCACGTTGAGAGTACCAATAACAAATTAATATTTTAGTCCAAAGATTAAATATTAATGTTTGTGCTAGGTATCTTGTTAAATGGGCCTACAATAATGTTTCGAATAATTTTTGTGTCATATATATACATAATTGTGTTAGTCTCCTATATGACATAAATATTGAGCATGTAATTTTTTTTTATTTTTTTGTGTATACAGTTGTTAATGCTAATAATGTGTCTGCTCAACTTGCGGGAATCCCTACTTTGAACGGGACGAATTATGCCATGTGGAAGGAGAGCGTTGAAATTGTTCTCGGTTGCATGGATTTGGACCATGCACTTCGGATGGAGCGATCCAATTCCACTACTGAAAATGAAAACACGGATAAAATTGAGAAGTGGGATCGCTCTAATCGCATGTGTTTGATGATTATGAAACGCTCTATTCCGAGCACATTCAGGGGCTCTATCACTGAGGGCACTAATGCCAAGAACTTCCTTAAGGAAATTGAGCAATTCTTTGCTAAGAATACCAAAACGGAAGCGAGTAACACCTTAATGAAACTCGTTACCATGAGGTATAAGGAGAATGGGAACATAAGGGAGTACATCATGGAGATGTCTAATCTCAATGGGAAACTCAAGGAACTAAAGTTAGAGCTTTCGGATGACTTGCTCGTTCACTTGATTCTCATCTCTCTTCCTGCACAATCTGGGCAATTTGTGGTGAGTTACAATACTTAGAAGGATAAATGGACTCTTAATGAGCTCATGTCACATCTTGTGCAAGAGGAAGAGATACTAAAGCGAGATAAGACGGAAAGTGCTCACTTGTCATCAACCTCTCAGGATAAGAAAAAGAAGAGAGCTAAGGGAACTGCAGAAAATGTGCCAAAGCAGAAGAAACATAAGAAACGGGATAAGGAATTCACCTGTTTCTTTTGCAAGAAAGCGGGACACATAAAGAAAGAGTGTCCCAAGTATGCTGCTTAGCGAGAGAAACATGGTAAGTATCTCACTTTTGTTTGTACTGAGGTTAATTTGGCTTATGTATCTGAGGATACTTGGTGGGTAGATTCTGGTGCTACTGCTCACATAAGTATGTCTATGCAGGGTTGCCTGTGAAGCCGCCCGCCAACTAGTAATGAAAAATTCATATACGTAGGTGACGGCGCTAAAGTCAAAGTTAAAGCTATTGGGACTTTTAGATTATTATTGAAGGCTGGTGTTTATTTGGATTTAGTTGAAACTTTTATTGTACCGTCATTTAGGCGGAATTTAATTTATGTTTCCTGTTTGGACAAATTTGGTTATTCTTGTCTTTTGGGAAATAATAAGGTTGGTTTCTACTTAAATTCAAATTTAGTTGGTACTGGTTCTTTAAATGATAAACTATATATGCTTGAAACTGTTGCTTTAGATAATGAAGTTTTGCACTCTGTAGCTAAAGGTAATAAGCGAAAATTAAATGAGGATTCCGCCATCCTGTGGCACAAGCGTTTAGGACATATCTCTAAACAGAGAATTCAAAGGCTTATTGATGAAAGAATCCTCAATTCGATAGATTTAACCAATTTTCAAGTTTGTGTTGAATGTATAAAAGGAAAACAAACAAATGCAAGGAGATTAGGTTCCAATAGAGCTACGGATGTCTTAGAATTGATTCATACTGATATATGTGGACCATTCCCTACGGCTTCTTGGAACGGTCAACGGTATTTTATCACATTCATAGACGATTACTCTAGATATGGATACCTATATTTGATACATGAGAAATCTCAATCCTTGGACGTATTTAAGGATTTCAAAGCCGAAGTTGAACTTCAACTGGGCAAGAAAATAAAGGCTGTTAGATCTGATCGTGGTGGTGAATACTACGGTATATATGACGGATCAGTGGAACAACGTCCAGGACCATTCGCCCTTTTCCTAAAGGAGTGTGGAATCGTCCCACAGTACACCATGCCAGGTTCACCTAGAATGAATAGTGTTGCTGAAAGACGAAACCGAACTCTTAAAGATATGGTTAGAAGTATGATTAGTCATACCTCTTTACCTGAACCACTTTGGGGAGAGGCACTAAAGACTGCAGTTTATATCCTTAATAGAGTTCCATCAAAAGCAGTAGCTAAAACCCCATATGAGCTTTGGACAGGTAAGAAACCTAGTCAAAATCACTTGCATGTTTGGGGATGTCCAGCTGAGGCAAGGGCTTACAACCCGCATGAAAGGAAACTGGACTCAAGAACCGTTAGTTGCTACTTTGTTGGATATCCAGAACGCTCTCGGGGCTTTAAGTTTTATAATCCCACTACCAAATCCTTTTTTGAGTCTGGAAACGCAAGGTTTCTTGAGGATGTTGAGTTTGGGGGGGAAGATAAAATAAGGAACGTTGTCTTTGAGGAAGAAGAAGACCAGGTTCATAGTTCTTCTATTCCTACCTCTGCTATTGACAATGATCAGGTCTTGATACCAATCGTTGTTCAAGATGCAACTCCAGTTCAAAACACCAATGAAGGTGTACCTCTAGTAAAAGACAACAATGAAGTTCCTCCAACTGTTGAACAAACTCAACAAACTCAAGAAGTGCCATTAAGGAGATCCACTAGAGAAAGAAGAAGTGCGATTCCAGATGATTATATCGTCTTTCTTCAAGAACATGAGACACAAATAGGCATAAGGGAAGATGATCCAATCAACTTGAAAGAAGCCTTGTCTAGTTCTAATTCTCAAAAATGGATCGATGCCATGGCAGATGAGATGAAATCCATGAAGGACAATGATGTTTGGGATCTTGTCGAGTTACCGAAGGATGCGAAACCTATTGGTTATAAATGGATATTTAAAACCAAGAAGGATTCAAATGGTAACATCGAAAGGTATAAAGCACGTCTTGTCGCAAAAGGATTCACTCAAAAGGAAGGCATTGATTATAAAGAGACTTTCTCTCCGGTTTCATCGAAAGACTCTTTTAGGACAATCATGGCACTAGTAGATCATTATGATTTAGAGTTACACCAGATGCACGTAAAAACGGCGTTTCTCAATGGAAACATTGATGAAACGATTTATATGACACAACCGGAAAACTGTGCATTGGGTGATTCAAAGTCTATGGTGTGCAGATTAAAGAAGTCCATCTATGGTCTCAAACAAGCATCCAGACAATGGTATCTCAAATTTCATCAAGTAATTACCTCATTCGGTTATGAAGTAAGTTTGGTGGAAGATTGTGTATATCATAAGTTCAGTGGGAGTAGTGTTATTTTCCTGATATTGTATGTTGATGACATACTGATTGCCACTAATGACTTGGCTTTGTTACATGACACCAAGAAATTTCTCGCTAAGAATTTTGAGATGAAGGATCTTGGTGATGCCTCTTTTGTATTAGGAATTCAAATTCTACGAGACCGTTCTCGTGGAATTCTAAGGTTATCACAAAGGAGTTACATTGATAAAGTCCTTGATAGATTTGGCATGCTGGATAGCAAATCAGGAGATACGCCCATAGCTAAAGGAGACAAGTTTAGTCTCAAACAGTGCCCCAAGAATGAACTTGAGATAAAGGAAATGCAAAAGATTCCCTATGCATCCGCTGTGGGAAGTCTTATGTATGCTCAGGTTTGTACTCGTCCCGATATAGCTTTCATAGTGGGAGTTCTGGGCAGATACCTAAGCAACCCGGGAATGGATCATTAGAGAGCAGCCAAATGGGTCATGTGGTACTTGAAGAAAACGAGGGACTACATGCTCACATACAGGAAATCGGACTCGCTGGAGATCGTTGGGTATTTAGATTCCCATTTTGGTGGATGCCAAGACACCGGTCGATCCACATCAGGCTACGCATATATTCTAGCTGGAGGGGCTATTTCCTGGAAAAGTGTCAAACAGACACTTGTAGCTTCTTCAACTATGGCGGCGGAATTCGTAGCTTGTTACGAGGCATCCAATCATGGGATATGGCTACGGAACTTTGTCACGGGGCTGCGCATTGTTAAGGGTGTCGAAAGACCCCTGAGGTTATTTTGTGACAATAACTCGGCCGTGCTATATTCAAATAACAACAGAAGCACTATAAAGTCGAAACATATAGATATAAAGTTTCTAGTTGTTAAAGAAAGGGTTCAGAATGGTCAGATCCTGATAGACACACATCGGGACAAACTCAATGCTTGTGGATCCGTTAACCAAAGCCCTGGTGCCTAAGGTCTTTCATGAGCACACTAGGAATATGGGTGTTGTTTTGGATGACACTACGGTTTAGTGGGAGTTTGTTATTTTAGGTGTTTTGTGAACAATAATTCTATGTTCTGCAGACTTTTGGATTGATTGAATTATTGGTTGATTATTTCTGAATGTGTAAAATTTCTAATTTTTGTTTGTCTTAGAAATTTAAATTATGATCTCATAAGGTTAAAGTTGAACCAGTTGGAAATAGGCATGATTTAATCACATTCCATGTAATTTCCATGCCTCTCATCCATACTTGATCTATGTCATTGAAATATGTTGGTATGGTGACCATGGAAGGTTTAGTTATGTTATTAAATAACAAAAGTCGCCATGATCTCATACTAATGTACTAGATGGACCAGATTGTGCCATATGGAATTCTAAATAAATGAATAGCATACAGATGAGCTCTAAGGAAATTTTGATATAATTGATAAAGAATAACGTGTAGCCCAAGTGGGAGATTGTTAGGATTTATTTAATAAATCCTATAATTAGTGGGCTTACATATTATTGATCCAATTGTATTAGGCTATTTTATAATATGGACTAATTAAAGTGATTAATTAGTAGGAGTCCATTTAGAATTAATAAGAGGTGGTATGGGCCAAGTGGGAGGAAGCCCATTAGGTTTAATTAGAGTTTGCTGGGAACCCTAATTATAACCTATATAAAGACGACTAGGGTTATGGTTCCACAACACCAAAATCATATCGTTCATACTCTCCCCATTGGAAGAACATTCGGGATTTTGCGTTGAGGAAAACCGTAGCCGGGAATCTACGAATCAAGTTCAAGCCTAACAAATGGATTCGGTTCGTTCTTTTCTAATATTTTTGATGGTTCAATGTGATAAACGATTCAACAATATATTCTAACAGACCTTTTTTCAACTATACTTTGATTTCGTTAAAGGATTTTTTACATTTAATTCAATATAGATAGTTACAAGACTTTTACATATTAAAATCTTATGTTGTCTATTCTGAATTATCAACGAGTTCATAGTTTACAGCCATAAACTTCTATGAAGTAGTTGTTAGAGATATGCCCATTATCACAACGACAATTATATGTATATGCCTATTGGGTCGCACACAAAGTTCGGTCACAAAAATACGAGATATAATTTTAAAGGGTTAACGAGTAATTAATTAAAAGTGTTTTAATTAATTTGGAATTGCTAGATGGACTAACTAGTAATTAGTCCATACTTGTTAGATTATATCTAATAATATAGATTATTATTAGATTAAATTAAATATTATCTAATTTATGGATAATATTGAAATCCTAAAAAGATAACATATATCTCTCTCTTTTCTCTCTGGTTGTTGGATGAAATCATCCATCAAGAAACTTTAAGTTTTTTTTATATATTGGTGGCTTTTTGTTTTTGACGGCAATCAACAAAACAACCAAAAATTGTATTTGGTTTTAGTTTTGCTTTTGATAAATTCACAACAATATCAGAGTGTGGTAATCTTGGATATTACGAGAGAGGACAGAAGGAGATAGATCTCGCTATTAACGTGACTGTTTTTGGGGTGTGCTCCTGATAGAGAGAATCCTGCTATTGGGTTCTTTACGTTCGTTAAAAGGTCTTTCTATCCCCCTTATGTATTAGTTTTTTGTTACTTGTATTCTGATTGTAACCTGATTTCTGGAAGATTGTGTGTTTGTTTCGCTTCCGCTATATTATTATTTTGATCTGTATGGTTTTTAATATACACACAATCCAACAGTGGTATCAGAGCCACGGTTACAATAATACAAGTACATTGAAATCGTTTTTATTAGAATTTGTTTTGGGGTTTGTTGTCGTACATTCAAATGGGAAATTGAATCTATGAAACAAACACAAAATTTCTATCGGTTTTTTCTAATGATTTTGAGTTTATCAAAATCAAAAGTTTTGGTTTTGAAAGTTAGGGTTTATAACCTAAAACTTTTAAAGTTATGGTTTTTGAAAACAAAGATTTCCAATGTTTTGAAAATTAATGTTTAAAATTTTAATTTGAAGTTTTGAAACATAAAGTTTCCGTTTTCGGAAGTTTAGGGTTTTAAATCTTTAAATTAGTTTTTGTTAAACATAAAGTTTCTATTTTGGGCGTTTAGGGTTTTAAACCCTAAATTTGACTTTTACAAAATATAAAGTTTCTTATTTTGGAAATCTAGTGTTTTAAACCTTAAAATTGAAGTTTTGAAAAATTAAAGTTTCCTTTTTGGGAAAGATTGTTTTTTAAAACTTAGAGTACTTAAAATTTAAAGTTTTGAATTCTAGGTTTTTGAGAAAACTAGAGATTCGAAATTTTAAGAAAAGACAGAAAACGATTTCTTTTTCCAGTTGTTGAAATTTATTTGTTTATGTTTTCCCGAATACTTTGATTCACTTGTGTATTTAATGTTTGGATGGTTTGGCATGAAACCATACTTACAAAAGTATAAAGTGTGCTTTTGCAAGGATTGATTTTAGTGCCAAAATTGTATGTTTTATCAATCTTTATCAAAGTAATGTTTCACATGGATTTGGCACTCCATGGCCTTGTTAGTACAAAATTTGTGTTTGTATGGACCCGGTAATAGTTTGCCTCAATTAGACCTATGTGTTGGATGTTTGGTTGTTTTTTTTAAAATGGTTGTAATTTTTGCGCGGCCTGCGAGTCGTTTTCTTTTCTATGTATTTGTAAAATAGTATAGAATAGACTAGAATTTTTTTTAATTACAAAATGTAAAAGAAGACCGATGACAACAGACAAGATTCATGGAGATTGAAGTCTTGGCGTGGACCCAATCGAGCATTGAAGAAATGGCGAGTTTAGTGGGAGCCGGCACATCCTTTTGGTTGTTAGTCCTTAGTTTGACCAAGTTTTTCTCGTGGTGGCTCACGGGAAAAACGCATAGGTTTGAGGCAAATATTATCGTTACTTGCAATGTGGTTGTGTTTATTATTTTATTGTTTAGGTTGCATGCTAGATAACCTTTTTCAAAAATAATTTGAAACACAACAAAGTTTTATTAATGAGTTAATAATTATTGCGAGTGATTTTAGCAAATAAATAAAATTGGTTTTATAGTTTTAAAATGTTTAAAACAAAATTTGCTAAAATAAAACGGTTAAAAATGTTTTAACTAAGAAAAACAAAAACCCGTTTTTTAATGTAAATCACACGCTATCCATTTAAGGCACGCATTTGAACTAATAATCTTTCGGCGTGGGAAGGTCTAAAGACAACGCGTCGGTTAGATTTTAGGGATAATGTTTGTGACATTCGCGATATCCGAGAGTCTTGGACCGGATGTCATGTGTCTTAGTATGGTTGATTTACAATCTGGACTCGTGATCCACGGCAAACCTATCACGGGAAATGATCAGCGTGGAAGGGATTAAACATGCCAAATGACATAATGGATGTCAATGAATCCCGCAAGGATCTAAGAATTTCATTGAGATGGAATCGGTAAAATGGTTACCTACCTAAATAGCTTCTAGTTGCGATCCGCGGCAAACCCATCGTGGCTAGGAGTGAAATATGGATCTTAGCCTTGTTAAATTAAATTTGTTTTTTTTAAACAATTGGGTACTTTCTTTTAACAAGGATTATTTAATTCAAATCACTAAAATAATTTTTCTATTTTGATAGATGTCAAACAACACGAATTCATCGATTTCAAACTTTTGTTTGAAAGGGCTTCTCGAAAAGGACAAGCTTACGGGCTTGAACTATGTGGACTGGCTTAGAAACCTGAGAATAGTTCTCAGGATGGAAAATAAGCAGAGGGCCATAGAGGAGCCCCTCCCTGTGGCACCCGCTGCCGGAGCATCTCGAGCGATTCGGGAAGAGTATGAGAAACGTCTGACTGAATCGAACGAGGCCACTTGCCTTATGTTGGCGACCATGGTTCCAGAACTCCAAAAGGGTATGGAAAGCCTTGGGGCGTACGACATGGCCAACCAGCTAAAGGACATGTTCCAGCGGCAGGCCAGGCAAGAGCGGTATGACAATGTCAAAGCTCTGTCAGAATGCAAAATGACCCCAGGGAGCAGCGTCAGTGTACATGTTCTGAAAATGAAATCGTACATTGATCAGCTTGAGCGTCTAGGTTTCCCCATTAGTCAGGAGCTTGCTACGGATTTCATTTTAAGCTCGCTGTCTAGTTCATATGAACCGTTCGTTCTGAACTATCAAATGAACAACTTGGAGAAAACCATAATGGAGCTCCATGGCATGCTTAAGACTGCAGAGTCTAACATGGCCAAGTCCAAGCCCGCTGCTCGAGTATTGGCCATCAGGGAGGGAGGTATAAAGAAGAAGAAGGTTGCCCCTGTGAAAGGCAAGGGGAAGGGAAAGGCTATTCAGCCCAACCCCAAACCTAAGACAAAAGGCCAAGGGAAAGCCCCATCTGATATACCTCAGTCAAAGACTCCTGAGGATGCTGTATGCTTTCATTGCAAGGAGGTAGGACATTGGAGGCGAACCTGTCCTAAGTATCTGGAGGAGCTTAAGAAGCTCAAAGCTAATGGAGCATCAACTTCAGGTACGTATATGATTGAACTCCATAGTACTTCTACTTCTAATTCCTGGGTATTGGACACAGGATGTGGTACTCACATTTGTACTAATGTGCAGGGACTAAAAAGAAGTAGGAAGGTAAGACGTGGGGAGCTGGACCTGATCATGGGTAACAAGCAGATTGCTTCGGTTGACATGATAGGAAATTATGAGCTTTCTTTTTCGTCTGGATTATCTGTGGTTTTAATCGATTGTTGCTACTCGGCCGAAATGGCGAGAAACATTATTTCCTTTTATGCTTTATATAAGGATGGTTTTGATTTTGAGTTTGATAATGGATCAATTCTTGTTTATAAGAATAATGTGCTATATTTTAAAGCTAACCCATGTCATGGAATTTATGAAACAAGTATAACTGTTAGAGACAATCGAAGTTCAATTTATAATGTTGAATCGACTCAATCTAAAAATGGTTTAGATAAGTCGTATCTGTGGCACTGTCGTCTTGGTCACAATAGCAAGAAACGCATCACCAAACTCCAATTGGATGGGATTTTGGAATCATTTGACCATACATCGAATGATGAATGCGAATCTTGTCTTTTGGGAAAGATGACAAAGGCACCGTTTACAGGAACTTGTGAGCGGGGCAAGGATTTGTTGGACATAGTACATACTGATGTATGTGGGCCGTTCAGATCAGCCACTAGACACGGCGAGAGATACTTCGTGACTTTTACTGATGACTTCAGTAGATATGGATATGTTTATCTGATTAAACATAAGTCTGAAACCATCGAGGTGTTCAGGACGTTCCAAAACGAGGTAGAGAATCAACTAAATAGGAAGATTAAGACTCTCAGATCCGATAGGGGTGGTGAGTATCTTAGTCAAGAGTTCCGAGATCATCTAAGGAGTTGTGGCATAATTGCACAACTTACTCCTCCCAGGACACCACAACATAATGGTGTAGCTGAGAGGAGAAACCGAACATTGCTTGATATGGTTCGGTCCATGATGAGTCGAACTGCGCTTCCAATCAGTTTCTGGGGTTATGCCTTAGAAACTGCTGCAAGGGTCCTAAATCTTGTACCAACGAAAAAGGTTTCTAAAACACCTTCTGAAATATGGAGCGGGGAAGTTTCCTCACTTGCATATTTAAAAGTCTGGGGTTGTGAGGCTTACGTACGCCGTGAAGCTCAAGACAAACTAGAACCCAGATCAGAGAGGTGTTATTTTGTTGGATACCCAACTAATTCTTTTGGATATTTATTCTATAAACCTTCGGAGAACAAAGTGTTTGTTGCTCGAAGGGCATGGTTTCTTGAAAGGGAACTGATATCCAAAGAGACTAGTGGGAGCCAAATTGATCTTGAAGAAATTCAAGAGTCAACTAGCATGGAAACTGACGTTGGCACTAGTACTCAACAACAGGTTGTAGAACCTACAGTTGTTGAGCCTCAGCAAAGAGTTACTGAGGAATCTGACATCCAGCCACCACCTGTTCGCAGGTCTGATAGAGTGCGTCATGCACCAGAAAGATATAATTTACTTATATTTGATGGTGATGATACACAGGTAGATCTTGATGAGCCTACCAATTATCAGGAAGCCATGGCGGGCCTTGAGGCCGCTAAATGGAAGGAGGCTATGGAAAGCGAGATGCAATCCATGTATGATAATCAAGTATGGGACTTGGTTGATCATATACCCAGTCTAAAGATAGTGGGTCATAAATGGGTCTTCAAGAAGAAGACCGACATGGATGGCAAAGTACACACGTACAAAGCCAGATTTGTACAGTCCGAGCATCCTAATAGAGTGTGTAAGCTTCAAAAGTCTATTTATGAACTTAAGCAAGCTTCTCGCAGCTGGAACATCTGCTTCGATGAGAAAATCAAAGAGTTTGGTTTTTTGAGAAGTGAAGATGAACCATGTGTATATGTCAGAACTAGTGGGAGCATTGTAGTCTTCCTTGTGTTGTATGTAGATGACATACTTCTCATGGGAAACGATATCCCTACTTTGCAGAGTGTAAAAACTTGGCTAGGGAAATGTTTTCTATGAAGGACATGGGAGATGCATCATACATATTAGGCATCAAGATCTATAGAGATAGATCTAGGCGTCTTATTGGTCTAAGCCAAAGTACCTACATAGACAAAGTGTTGAAGAAATTCAACATGCAGGACTCCAAGAAGGGGTTCATTCCTATGCAGCATGGTTTGGCGCTGAGCAAGGCTCAGTGTCCTAGTTCTAGTTCAGAGCTAGAAAGGATGAGTCGTATTCCCTATGCCTCGGCTATAGGATCGATCATGTATGCCATGATATGTACTAGGCCTGATGTGTCGTGTGCTTTGAGCATGACGAGCCGATATCAGGCCAATCCTGGCAATGACCACCGGACAGCGGTAAAGAACATCCTCAAGTATTTGAGATGAACTAAAGAAATGTTCTTGGTTTACGGAGGTGCGGAAGAACTCAGTGTAAAGGGTTACACTGATGCTAGCTTCCAAACTGATAGGGATGATTCTTGCTCGCAGTCGGGATTCGTGTTCTTGTTGAACGGTGGAGCGGTTTCTTGGAGGAGCTCCAAGCAGAGCACCGTAGCAGATTCGACAACGGAGGCTGAGTACATTGCGGTCAACGAGGCTGCAAAAGAGGCCGTGTGGATGAAGAAGTTCATCGGGGATCTTGGTGTAGTTCCTAGCATTCAAGATCCCATAGAGATCTTCTGTGACAACGAGGGTGCAGTCATTCTGGCTAAAGAACCCAGGTCACATAAGCGCACACGTCATATACTCAGGAAGTTTCACTACGTTCAGAAGGTTGTCGAGGACAGAGACATTATCATTAGTAGAGTAGGCACGGATGGGAACTTGGCCAATCCATTCACCAAGCCCTTATTGCAGACCAAACATGATGCTCATACTAGGTCTATAGGCATTAGATTTGCTAGCGATTTGGCTTGATTGTATTTATTTTGGTTGATTTGAAATTTCAGAACTTATACACTTACTTTATGATGTATCGATATTATGATTGAGATCTTAATATATGTGTAACAACTCAAATTAATTTTTGCTATTTTTAACGAAAAATAAACGGAAATGAAATAAAAGTAACCATTACAGCGGAAATTGTCCAAAAACGTAAATTATTTATTATTATATTTTTTTTTACGGGGATCGAAGGTTTAAGTTTCCAACCAAAAGATACTAGCCAAACTCCTCAAAAAAACGAGGTTCATCACAAATATCTGTTTTAAAAACAATCAAAACATAATTTTAAGTTTAACGGTCTTTTAAATCCAGATGAACTGAGCCTTGAGCATGATCAGAACTTCAAGCTTTTCCCTTCCCTTTGTCCTTCCCAGACGGACCTGCATCTAAGGGGAAAAAGAACACAACGGGGTAAGCTTTCGCTTAGTGAGCACACACCACAAACACACAACAATATAATACAAACTATTGCGCATATGAGAACTAGGCATGCTATCACTAATGGCCTTACGGTGCACGCCGGTAAGAACCACACACATACTGATATCAGTTTAACACAAGGACTATACCCACGGTGGCCACCACCACTACAATGAGTACGTCATCACACAACATGCTAGTCTCATACCATATATGCATCACATACAAGTTGTACATAAAGCCACGTATAAGGGATAATGTACTCACCTTGGTTCGCTTCACAGTAATTAAGATCAACTCACCACACGGTTGTATAACAATCACCTATATATCACATTATAGCAAAGCACACATGAATAACATTCATAATGACACCTTAAGGCTCATGACCGAAACACTTAAGGCTCATAACTAACACACTTAGCCTAGACCTAAAATAGACTCTCTAGAAAGGTAGATAATTCAATTACGAACCCAACGGTCTTTACGGTATCAAAATCGGAGCTAAGACGCGAAAGTTACGGCCAAAACAATTTTTCTACACAAAACAGGGGCTAGCGGTCGCTAGGCTGATAGCTAGCGATCGCTAGCTATTTTTCCCAACTTTCTGTTCGAGCTCACGATCATCTGGTGGTCGCTAGCCCTCATTTTCCATGGCTAGCGATCGCTAGCTTCATCACCTAGCGATCGCTAGGTGCTGAAAATTCAGCACGAACCCAAAATCGAGTTTTCATCTTTTTGGCATAACTTTTGCATCCCAAACCCAATTTGACCGATTCAAAAAGCCATGGTTTCGTATTTCCAGGCCCTACAAGATTACAACAACCATTTTAACACTAAACTACTCCATAACACTCAATTGGTGATCCAAAGAACACCAATTGCATCCACAATCAACCAAAACCCTAAATCTTGGGATAGACTTACAATTAAACATATATAACACATAAACAACCAATGATTACCTCTGATTAGTCACCAATCAATAACCAACAAGAACTTGCTAATCCGAATTGACCTTCCTCCCTCGCTATATCCCAAGAGCTCACCAATTTCCCTAACTCTCTCTCAATTACGTTTAGTGCAAATGAGAGGTCTAGGCTTCCTCTTTCATACATATATAACACACTAACCCTTATACTTTACAAATTTACACTTTAACCCCTATAAGAAGGTTACACAAAAGACACCACTTAACTCAAGACTTAACAAAAAGGTTAAACTTTAACTAACTGGAAACGGGATGTTACAACTCTCCCCCACTTACCAAGATTTCGTCCCCGAAATCGGTCATGCTTGAAAAAGTTCCGGATGATTCGCCCTCATCTCAGCCTCTGGCTCCCACGTCCACTCTGACCCTTTCCGATGCTCCCACTGAACTTTCACCAACCCAATCTCCTTGTTACGCAAGGATGTCGTCTTCCGTTCCAAGATAGCAATCGGCCTTTCCACGTAGTTAAGTCGTTCATCAACTTGAATGTCATCTATTGAAATGTGAGCCGATTCATCCGCCAAACATTTTCGTAACTGGGACACATGGAAAGTGTCATGTATCAAACTGAGCTCTGGTGGTAGCTCAAGTCGATACGCCACTTTACCCACACGTGCCACCACTTTGAAT
Organism: Centaurea solstitialis; assembly: GCA_030169165.1. Classification (NCBI taxonomy): domain Eukaryota; kingdom Viridiplantae; phylum Streptophyta; class Magnoliopsida; order Asterales; family Asteraceae; genus Centaurea; species Centaurea solstitialis. The sequence continues at coordinate 47,453,555 of CM058041.1, read as the reverse complement.
GGTCCAATAAATCTAGGGCCGAGCTTGCCCCTCTTCCGGAATCGGATCACTCCCTTCCAAGGCGACACTTTCAACAACACTTTATCACCCACACTGAACTCCAAGTCTGATCTCCGCTTATCAGCGTAGCTTTTCTGACGACTCTGAGCTGTCTTCAAACGTTCTCGAATCAATTCAATGCTCTCAGTTGTCTTCTGAACTATCTCGGTACTACCCAACTCCCGTTGGCCCACCTCTCCCCAACATACCGGAGTCCTGCACCTCCTCCCATAAAGCATCTCATATGGAGGCATGCCAATGCTAGCATGGAAACTGTTGTTGTACGAAAACTCGGCCAACGGTAGATAGGTATCCCAGCTACCACCAAAATCTAACACACAAGCCCTCAACATGTCCTCCAAGGTCTGAATCGTCCTCTCACTTTGACCATCGGTCTGAGGATGGAATGCGGTACTAAGTTGCAGTTTCGTCCCCAAATCCTCATGAAACTTACTCCAAAACCGTGACGTAAACCGAACATCCCGATCAGAAATGATGGTGACCGGAATGCCATGTCTAGCCACGATCTCCTTAACATAAATATCAGCCAACTTTTCCGACGAAGAGCTCTCATTAATAGCAATAAAATGAGCGCTCTTAGTTAAACGATCCACGATAACCCAGATAGCATCCACATTTCTGGAAGTACGAGGTAACTTAGTGATTAAGTCCATCGTAATGTGCTCCCACTTCCAAACAGGTATATCCAAAGGTTGCAACTTCCCATGAGGTCTTTGGTGCTCTGCCTTAACCCTCAAATAGGTTAAGCACTTCTCCACATAACGGGCCACATCCCGCTTCATTCCTGGCCACCAATAATCGGTCTTCAAATCCCGATACATCTTGGTAGCTCCCGGATGAATAGAAAACTTGGACTTATGAGCTTCGTCCAGGAGTGTCTGCCTCGCCTCACATGACACCGGCACCCACACTCGACCCGAACGAGTCAATAACCCTCTACTATCAGTCACCAACTGGACCAGTTGACCCTTAATCCTCTCTTTCTTTTGATTCTCCTCCTTCACTGCTTCAAACTGCGAGCTCTTTATCAACTCTATCAACGAAGTGGTCACCGTCAATCCCATCAATGGCACCCGCAACACATCACCATGAGCCTTTCGACTCAACGCGTCTGCACACACATTGGCCTTGCCTGGATGGTATAGGATCTCGCAATCATAATCCTTAACCACATCTAACCACCGGCGTTGCCTCATGTTCAGATTCTGCTGATCGAGAAAATATCGCAGACTCTTATGGTCAGTGTAAATGGTACACTTTACACCATAGAGGTAATGTCTCCACAACTTCAAGGCAAAAACCACCGCAGCTAATTCCAAATCGTGAGTCGGATAATTTACCTCATGCGTTTTTAGTTGACGGGACGCATAGGCTATTACCTTCCCACGTTGCATTAACACGCAGCCTAACCCGTGATAAGAAGCATCACAGTAGACTGTCATGTCATCAACCCCTTCCGGTAGCGTCAAAACCGACGCTTCACACAATTTCCCGCGCAACAACTCAAAAGCTTTTTGCTGCTCCTCGCCCCACACAAACTTCACATTCTTTCGAGTGAGCCTCGTCAAAGGCACAGCTATCTTAGAGAAATCCTGAATAAACCGTCGGTAATAACCGGCTAATCTCAGGAAACTCCGAATCTCTGTGGGAGTCTTTGGAACCTCCCATTTCATCACCGCTTCAATCTTTGTTGGATCCACCTTGATGCCTTCCCGATTAACAAGATGCCCTAAAAATTGGACCTCTTGTAACCAGAAATCGCATTTGGAGAACTTAGCGTACAACCGTTCCCGTCGCAAAGTCTCTAGTACCTCGATCAAATGCACCACATGATCTTCCTTCGTCTTGGAGTAAATCAGTATATCGTCTATGAATATGATTACTGACTTATCCAACATAGGCCTACAGACCCGGTTCATTAGGTCCATAAACACTGCCGGCGCGTTTGTCAACCCGAACGGCATCACCACGAACTCGAAGTGTCCGTACCTCGTTCTGAATGCTGTCTTCTGCACGTCCTCTTCCCTCACCTTCACTTGATGGTACCCAGATCGAAGATCTATCTTTGAGAACCACGCAGCTCCTTGAAGTTGATCAAAGAGATCATCGATCCTCGGTAGCGGGTATCGATTTTTCACTGTAAGCTTATTGAGCTCACGATAATCGATGCACATCCGCATCGAGCCATCCTTCTTCTTCACAAAGAGGATAGGGGCTCCCCAAGGTGAACTACTTGGGCGTATAAACCCCTTGCCCAACAACTCTTCAAGCTGGTTCGACAACTCCTGCATTTCTGGAGGTGCTAAACGATAGGGAGCTTTAGCCACTGGCGCCGCCCCCGGAATCAAGTCGATCCCGAACTCCACTTGACGCTCCGGAGGAACTCCCGGTAAATCTTCCGGAAAGACATCCGGGAAGTCCCTTACAACCGGAACATCGGCCACCGTTTTCCTTTTTTTCTCCCCCGCAATCTCTGCCACGTACACAAGGTAACTTATGCCTCCCCCTTTCACGTACCGCCTCGCCTTAGCCAAGGAGCACGTCCTTGGCGGTCGCTTCATGCCGTTGCCGGTGATGATCAAGTCTCCCCCACTAGGATTCCTGATCTTCACTCTTTGTCCCTCGCAATCGAACCACGCCCCATGACAACCCAACCAACTCATCCCCAACACCACATTTATTTCTTTCATAGGAATGGGTATAAGATCGACACGAAACCTTACCCCTCCCAATTCTATTATATTTCCTCTATATATATTTCTAACTATTACACTCTTCTCATCAGCTATTTCTACCTCTAAAGGCTCATCTAATCTACCCATTACATTAGAAAAACCCTTACAAAAAGAAGTAGAAACAAAACTTTTGCTAGCTCCCGTATCAAACAGAACTAAAGCTGGTTTTGAGTTTACGAGAAATATACCTGTCACCACTTCAGGTTCCACCTTTGCTTCCTCCACAGTCAGCTGAAAGACCCTCGCACGACCTTTCGGGATTCCCCAGCTTTTTCGCCGGACCGGCCTCAATCGCCTTCAAAGGCGCCACTCCAGATAACTGGGTAGATGCAGCTGCGTTCGGGCACTCATGAGCAAAATGACCAGGCTGAAAACACCTGAAACACAATCTGGCCGCAACCCTGCAGTCCCGGCTCGAGTGACCTGTTTTCCCGCACTTGTAGCACGTGATAAGACTCGGCCTACACTCGCCCGGATGATTCCGGCCACACTTGGAGCACTTAGGATACTCCCTTTTCCCTTCCGATCTTTGCACTATCCCCTTGAACTTCTTGTTTGAGTGGACCTGATTGTGCTCCTCCTTCTTGCGTTTCCCTTGGCGCTCTAACTCAATTTCCCTTAATCGGGCCTTTTCGAACATCTGTTGAAAGTTCGTGCAATTAGCCATCAGTACAAACTCCCGAATCTCAGCTTTGAGCATCTGCCCATAACGATACATCTTCATGGTCTCATCCGCCACATAGTTTGGGCAAAAACGAGACTTCTCCAGAAATTTCTCGGTAATCTCGTTCACCGACTCAGTAGTCTGCTTCATGTAGAGAAACTCGTTAGTAAGCCTCTCTATCTCCACCTGCGGTTCAAACTCCGCTTTGAACAACCCCTTGAACTCCTCCCAAGTCATGGCTTCTACTTGCTCCGGAGTTCTAGAACTACACACCACATTCCACCAATCCTTCGCTGCCTTCCTCAACAAGTTCGCAGCGAATCGAACTTTCACCTCAGCGGGACTGAAACTGGTGAGAAACGCCCCTTCCACTTCCGAGACCCATCTAGAAGAGATGACGGGATCCTTCTCTCCCAAAAAGTTCAGCGGTTGACACGCCATGAAGTCTTTGAAGGTCACATTTCGGGTGTGCCCCGATTGTGAGCTTCCCGCTCCACTCACTCGCACCCCAGTCGCAGTCTGCACTTGCTGCGTTACCAATTCTGTCATCTCCCTCTTCATCTGATCGAAAAGCCCTGGCAATAAACTGTGCAACACCTCCCCCACTTGAGATGCTATCACATCTCTCAAGTCAGGGATTTCCTGATCCTCTCCACCAGTAGATCCACTGCCTCTCCGAGTAGTCACCATACTGATTCAAGTAACAAATACCGTTAAGTACCACACCTAGCACTTAGTCTCTAACACGCTCATCCCACAAGTTATTACTTTATCCCAAATAGGTTCATACAACCTATCCTAGCATGCTACTATCCCATCCAACCTTGTTAGTTCATAGGTGTCCCCTATAACCTCGCCAAGTCCCGACATGCACAATATAATTGTAATGATATGGGCCCTTATATCATTATAATTATACCCTACATATCTAGGCTCAACGTTGTCACCAAAGGTCCTAATCCCTAATTTCGGTTTACCCCACAACGACCCGCATACACAAGGCAACATCCTATCTATTAAGCATAAGAGTTACCCTACACTTTCCTACCGCTATAGTGGTCATGCACAAATAGCATTTAAAATCATCTAACACAACTCCCACACCACAAACTAAGTATCACAATCAATCATGCTTACACATCACCACAATAACACACTATTCACAATCCAATAACAATATCATTAATTTAGACTATTAAGCAAACTGCTCACCCGTCTTGACGTTCTGATCCTTGGCTTAGTTCACACCCCACTATACAAAATATCAAATTTTGATGGTTACTTGTTTTGAAAACACGAACACTTGGGTTTAAGTTCAAGCACTCACCTCGTGTGAATGCCTGAATCCCTCAAACCAAGGCTCTGATACCAATTGTAACAACTCAAATTAATTTTTGCTATTTTTAACGAAAAATAAACGGAAATGAAATAAAAGTAACCATTACAGCAGAAATTGTCCAAAAACGTAAATTATTTATTATTATATTTTTTTACGGGGATCGAAGGTTTAAGTTTCCAACCAAAAGATACTAGCCAAACTCCTCAAAAAAACGAGGTTCATCACAAATATCTGTTTTAAAAACAATCAAAACATAATTTTAAGTTTAACGATCTTTTAAATCCAGATGAACTGAGCCTTGAGCATGATCAGAACTTCAAGCTTTTCCCTTCCCTTTGTCCTTCCCAGACGGACCTGCATCTAAGGAGAAAAAGAACACAACGGGGTAAGCTTTCGCTTAGTGAGCACACACCACAAACACACAACAATATAATACAAACTATTGCGCATATGAGAACTAGGCATGCTATCACTAATGGCCTTACGGTGCACGCCGGTAAGAACCACACACATACTGATATCAGTTTAACACAAGGACTATACCCACGGTGGCCACCACCACTACAATGAGTACGTCATCACACAACATGCTAGTCTCATACCATATATGCATCACATACAAGTTGTACATAAAGCCACGTATAAGGGATAATGTACTCACCTTGGTTCGCTTCACAGTAATTAAGATCAACTCACCACACGGTTGTATAACAATCACCTATATATCACATTATAGCAAAGCACACATGAATAACATTCATAATGACACCTTAAGGCTCATGACCGAAACACTTAAGGCTCATAACTAACACACTTAGCCTAGACCTAAAATAGACTCTCTAGAAAGGTAGATAATTCAATTACGAACCCAACGGTCTTTACGGTATCAAAATCGGAGCTAAGACGCGAAAGTTACGGCCAAAACAGTTTTTCTACACAAAACAGGGGCTAGCGGTCGCTAGGCTGATAGCTAGCGATCGCTAGCTATTTTTCCCAACTTTCTGTTCGAGCTCACGATCATCTGGTGGTCGCTAGCCCTCATTTTCCATGGCTAGCGATCGCTAGCTTCATCACCTAGCGATCGCTAGGTGCTGAAAATTCAGCACGAACCCAAAATCGAGTTTTCATCTTTTTGGCATAACTTTTGCATCCCAAACCCAATTCGACCGATTCAAAAAGCCATGGTTTCGTATTTACAGTCTCTACAAGATTACAACAACCATTTTAACACTAAACTACTCCATAACACTCAATTGGTGATCCAAAGAACACCAATTTCATCCACAATCAACCAAAACCCTAAATCTTGGGATAGGCTTACAATTAAACATATATAACACATAAACAACCAATGATTACCTCTGATTAGTCACCAATCAATAACCAACAAGAACTTGCTAATCCGAATTGACCTTCCTCCCTCGCTATATCCCAAGAGCTCACCAATTTCCCTAACTCTCTCTCAATTACGTTTAGTGCAAATGAGAGGTCTAGGCTTCCTCTTTCATACATATATAACACACTAACCCTTATACTTTACAAATTTACACTTTAACCCCTATAAGAAGGTTACACAAAAGACACCACTTAACTCAAGACTTAACAAAAAGGTTAAACTTTAACTAACTGGAAACGGGATGTTACAATATGCTTGGAGCAGTTACTATCATTCGGTGTATTATTAATGTTCTACTTTTGCATGTTTATTAACTTCCTTGAACAATTAGTTCAAAATTTTCCACAGTCGGTCGTTCTCCACTGGAAGGGAGTAGTGAATTAAGACTGATGTGGAGTGTTAGTTGATTATCCATAAGAGATGGGTATAGCATAGAGATGCAACTATACACTCACATGTACTTGATAGAGATCAAGTATTGGAACGACCCACACTTAGAGATTGCTTCATGGATCATGTCACAAGCAATTCTAAGATGGTAATATCTAGTATCCTTAAGTAAAGATACATGAGATTCTTGACACAAAGTCTGTTATGCTTTGATGTTTCTCCAACGTTGTCCATAACAGGCGACTATAAAGGGAACCATTGGGCATAATGTGATTAGTGGGTAAGAGATCTATGTAGTCAATACTATTTGTTCCTTTTATCTTGCGATAAAAGCGATATCCATGGGCCCCTCGATGATTTGGAGCTGACACTGAATGTATGCATACTCAGACTAGATTGATGTTGGATCAATCTTGTAGTCTGTCTTTGGGTCACCACAAATCTTTATCGAGAAACATAATAGTGAACGATTTGCAGATTGACCATGTTCCATGTCTGGCGTTCACACAGATATCTGTAACAAAGGGATATTTGATCACTTACCTATAGGACTGCTTAACGCAGAAATTGTGGACGGTAGTATATTGCAAAATACTGATCATTCCCGATATTACTATTCAGTTGTTGTGACATGTGCAAGTGGGAGTCTGTTAGAGATATGCCCATTATCACAACGACAATTATATGTATATGCCTATTGGGTCGCACACAAAGTTCGGTCTCAAAAATACGAGATATAATTTTAAAGGGTTAACGAGTAATTAATTAAAAGTGTTTTAATTAATTTGGAATTGCTAGATGGACTAACTAGTAATTAGTCCATACTTGTTAGATTATATCTAATAATATAGATTATTATTAGATTAAATTAAATATTATCTAATTTATGGATAATATTGAAATCCTAAAAAGATAACATATATCTCTCTCTTTTCTCTCTGGTTGTTGGACGAAATCATCCATCAAGAAACTTTAAGTTTTTTTTTATATATTGGTGGCTTTTTGTTTTGACGGCTATCAACAAAACAACCAAAAATTGTATTTGGTTTTAGTTTTGCTTTTGATAAATTCACAACAATATCGTTAAAAGGACAGAAGGAGAGAGGACAGAAGGAGATAGATCTCGCTATTAACGTGACTGTTTTTGGGGTGTGCTCCTGATAGAGAGAATCCTGCTATTGGGTTCTTTACGTTCGTTAAAAGGTCTTTCTATCCCCCTTATGTATTAGTTTTTTGTTACATGTATTCTGATTGTAACCTGATTTCTGGAAGATTGTGTGTTTGTTTCGCTTCCGCTATATTATTATTTTGATCTGTATGGTTTTTATTATACACACAATCCAACAGTAGCGTCTTTGTTGGATCACAAGGACTTAGTTTCAAGAATGTATAGAGAATCCGACATTGAGAGAAATATCTATCTATTGGATTTTCAAAGATATCCTTTTTATAAAATAAAACTTAACCATTGAAATATCCTAAGTTGTAAATCTGATGAGCCAGTTCGAAGAAACTTAGTTGTCTTTCATTCATTCTAAGTCTTCGGATGGTAACTTCGTTTGGATTAAATCCAATGGATGTTATGACACGACACGAACATGACACAAAGATAAACGAGTTTGGATTGAGGTTTCCGACCCACCAACCCATCTATTTCGTGGGTTGTGTTCGTGTTGGTAATTTGGTTGCGGGTCAATCTGCCAACCCGTTTATCTTTTAATTATTTTATTTTTTATTTTTTTATATAACAAAAATAAAACTGAGTCTTTGATTTTTGATTTTCAGTTGGTCGTTTTTGAACTTTGGTTGTATGTTGAACTTTGACCTTGTTTGCTTTTGAACTTTGACCTTGTTTGCTTTTGAACTTTGGTAATTTGGTTGTATTTTTTAATTCTGCTTTCATGATTTTTGACCTGCCAATCCGTTTATGACCCACCAACCCATTTATGACTTACCAACCCGTTTAAAACCCGCCAACCAGTGACACGACCAGTCACAGATTAAGGTTCGACATGATTAGTTAAATAGGTCATGTTCGTGGTTGATGCTTTCTGACCCGTCAACCCGTCAACCCATGACCCGCCAACCCGAATATGACATGATTGCCACCACTAATGAATGATATATCATCGAGCACCACTCTCTAGAACATAAAGATTAGATGCATAGAAAAGCTGGAAATTTGCCTTTAGAACCATAGAAGATACACTCTATTATCTATTATGATAAAGGCAAATTGCAGAAAAAGGTAATTTAAATGTCCAAAAAATCCAATGAAGGTAACATATATTTTTTTTTGCCAAGAAATGACTATGCATTTCAATTTGTTAAAAAAAAGGAGAAGGTGACTGATTCAACCGGTAGCCGGTTAAAATTCTAATCCCTTCTCTCTTTTTTGTATCTTTCAAGTTTCAACTCTCTCTCTCTCTCTCTCTATATATATATATATATATATATATATATATATATATCTTCTCACCACCACAAACCACTACCAACCCCCACCAACCCCACCACCGCCACCACCGTCGCCACCACCACCACCACCACCGATATCTTCCTCATCTTCACCTTCAGACCGTGAAGAGTCTGTAACAACCACCACCGCCACCACCGTAACACCACCAGATCATCTTTAGATCTACAAACGCCATCACCACCACCACCACTATAACACGACCACCACCCCCGCCACCACCATCACCACCACCACTGTAACACGACCACCGCCATCGCCGCCACCATCACCACCACTATAACACCACCACCACCACCGCTGCCACCACCATTACCACTGACATCTTCAACATCATTATCTTCAGATCTTAGATCTGCAACCACCACCGCCATCGCCATCGCCACCGTCGACCATATTCATCATCATCTTCAGTTCAGATCTGCAACCACCACCACCGATCATGTTCATCGTCGTCATCTTCATATCTGCAACCACCACCACCAGGTTCACCTTTCTTCAGATTTGCAACCCTCAAGCTTCAAGATCAACTGATTTTGTTTTGCATATGTCAAGATGGTTTTTTTCCATATGTCCGATCAACAGAGTGAATTCTAAGACAAACTAATTTTGTAATAATACTTTTTTAGCTAGTCAAACTAGAAGCTTTGAAAGCTGATTCGTTGTATACATTTTGATGGTTTTGTAGAATGAATGAAAAATGGACTTTATATTGTGAACAAATGCAATCTTGAAACCCTAATTCTGTTTTGCATATGTGAAAAAAATCCCATTCTTCAAGTTGGGATTTGATTTGAAGATGGTTTTTTCTTCTATTGGAATTTGGTTTTGGGTTTTGAATGATTTAAGATTTGTGAAATTGTTGATGAATTGTGAGGGTGAGTGTATGGGGGTAAAGGTATCTCTTGTTGCCGGAAAAAATGGACCGTCGGAGTTGGCTATGGCGGAGGAGAGTTCTGGAGGATCGATTTCCTCTCATTCTGGCGGTCCAATGGCGGTCATAGGTGAGATGACGCTAACTGGACTACCACTTGGACAAACACAATGAGTTGGTGCTGACTAGACTGCCACTTGGACAAACACGTCAGCAGGTAACCTGCTGACTAAGCAACTTGCAAGTTAATCAGGTCGTCATACCCCTTTTTTTAACAAATTGAAATGCATAACCCTTTCTTGGCAAAAAAATGTACGTTACCCTGATTGGATTTTTTGAACATTTATGTTAGCTTTTTCGGCAATTAGCCCTTATAATAATGATAGGAAAAAAATTAACATGTGGTTTAATGGAATGTAAATAGGTATGAACATAAAAATTAATGTTTTAATAAATCAAAATCGAATTTGTAAGATTTTAAGGGATAAAATAAATAATTTTATTTTAGATGTTTGTAATTTAAAAAAAAATCTTTATAGATTAGATTCAGTTTTCAGACTTTAGAAATTACAAAAACAAATGGTCTTAAAAATTCAGATTATAGACTTCAGGATCATCACTTATTAATTAGATTTGAAATAAGAATTCTGATTTCAGACCCTTAAAAAACAAATAACCCCTTAATTTTTCATTATTATTTTGTTTGTATTATTTTAGCATATTTTATTTATTAAAGAGTTATGTTAATTATATTATTAGAATTTTATCTTAGTTATATTATAAAGTATTTGTAACTATTACATAATCATGATGTCTTTTTTGGTCATTTTACATGCTTATAAGCTAGTTTTTGTCAAACATAATTTGTTTATTAACTAGCTTATCAGTCAACAGTTAGCTTATGAGTTCTTAGCTAACTTATCAGTTGTCAGTTACTTTGCCAAACATAGCCGAAAGCTAGTTTTTGTCAAACATAAGTTGTTTATCAGCTAGCTTATCAGTTATCACTTAACAACTAATTCATGAGCTAGTTTTTTTTTTTGGAAGAGGTATCATAGACCACATTGGGCCAGACTAATCCTCGGCAATTTTGGGCCGAAGCCCGACTGAATTCATGAGCTAGTTTGTCAAATATAATATACATTATAAAATAATATAAGTATATGATATCTATCATTATATAATGTTTTAGTAATAACAAAACATGTTCTTTTGATATAATTAACTTTAAGACGTTTGGTTTGCAAAATGTTTTTGGATGAAATAGAATCAGTCAAAGGAATTTGACTTTGAAAGAATTAGAATGCAATGTTGTCAGGTTTAACCACCTTTTTGGTTGGCAGATTGGAATAAAATTTGTTAAAGAAATTGGAATCTGTTCGTTTGTTTCACATAGTTTAACTTAGAGATGGCCAAATACCGGGTTCAAACGGGCCTTAACTGGGCCTCCAAGAACCGAGTCTCAACAGTCTCGGGCTTTCTTTAACAGGGCCCGGGCCGGGCCGGACTTAGGGGGGAAACACTGTTAGTAATTATGTGCAGAAGTTGACAAACCAAAGATTACACATCCAATGTTATAAGACACTCGAGGGTCACACTTGTGAGGACCTGTAAAACGAACAAGTAAAAATAAACACAGTTTGGAGAGGTTAGATTTATAATAGTTAATTATAAATCTATTGGGTGTTTTCTGTAAGAAACTCCTAAGTTAACGGTTTCAGTATTAATTAAAAGAGATTATATATTTATTATATAAATAAATATAAAACAAATTTAATTAATAAGTTCATATATGTTTATTAGCTAAAATTAATATATGTATATAAATAATATTATCTTGGAATTAATATATATATATATATATATATATATATTAGTTAAATATATTTAAGTTATTCTTTTTGTTAAAAGAATTATTCTTTCTTGGTGGAAAAGAAAGAGTTTTTCCATATATATAATTATTAAGAAAAAAGGTAACTGAATAGAATAAGCAAACCTTATTATATAAATATTCAGTTATGGTTAAACATTTTTCATACTTAATCCCACAACCAAAAAGAAACCTGAAGCTTTCCAATTTTTTTTCTCTCTCTCTCTCCCCCTCTCTCTCTCTCTCTCCAAAATCACCTCAGCCTAAAAACCTAAAACCAGTTCCGGTTTCGAGTTTTATTCAATCAGATCTACGTAACAGCAAGTTCATGGATGTCGGGGATTCAACCAGCTAGAAGGTCCGTTCGTAAGGTCTCATCACAGGTGGATCATTCTCGAGCAATCCAGGTAAAATTTCCTAACTCCAGATTATGTTTAGATTAGATAAACAAATAAGGATTCGTGTGCTTTCGGGTTTTTGCATACACTTGCTTCCGCTGATCAAACCAGTTTGGTTTGATGATTAGTTAAATAGTTTATTTTTCTTAAACGTGACTCGTATCAGTTTGGTCCGAGGTCACATAAAAACCCAACAGTGGTATCAGAGCCACAAGTTTATTTGTTTATCTTTATATGTTTGTTTAGATCCGTTTAAAAATTATTTAGTTGCATAAAAAATTGATTTTTTATTAGTTCGTATAAAAAACCTGATTTTTATCAGATTTCGTATAAAAATTGATTTTATCAAAGTTTGTTTAGAATCAAAATTCTTATCAGTTGGATTTCTGTCAAAAACCCACGAGCTACCGAACAACCAACGGTGGAACGACGGCAGATAGCCGATCGGACCACCGTAGCCACCACCAACTATCTGTTGGGATATTTAGACTAAAACAAATAACGCAGCGGATAAAAACAACAATCCCGACAGAGATCCAACCGTAACTAATCAAATACAATCTTGAGAGGGTTTTCACAAGTTTACCTTTGATGACACCGAAAAACAGCTCCAGAGGCTAGTGAGGGATACACCACTACTGCACCACCTTGAGACTGGCTGCTAGACCGCCTTTGATTGATCGGAAAAACGAACTCCGGTGTATGTGTGTATGTGGCCGGCGGCCAAAGAGAGAGAGAGAGAGAGAGAGAGAGAGAGAGGTTATGGGATTTCTTGGTGAAAAAGTAATTTATGAAATCAGATGATTATTCAATTGCCTAAACCCTTTATTTATAAAGGTAAATATGGCAGTGTTTAAAAGAATCCCAAACCAAATATAATTCTTGATAATTATCTTTAATTAATCAAACTATTAATTATAAATAATTATATTTAACTAATAAATAATAAATAAACAATTTATTATTTATTCTTTCTCTCTTTAATAATTAAACTTAATTAATTATTTCTCACACTTAAAATCCAAAAGGTCTCGAGTTGGGTGTGTAGTAGTGTGACCCACTAGTGTCTTATAACATTGGACATGGTAATCCTAATTACTGTCTTGCACATAATCCCTTCAGACTCCCACTTGTGCCAGACAAGTAACTTAACTGTCACCATTAGCCTAAGGAGGTCCCTAGCCAGACACTTAGGTTTACCAGGTTATAAGATCTCTTATATCCAGAGATACGATTCATATTTGAATTGTACACAGGTTCATTCCTTTTACACACGAGATTTCTAAAATGAGTTTTAGACATGGAACTGAGATTGTTCAATCATAAACTCAAGTATTTTCTGATTCTGATCTTGATTGCCTGCAGTTACGGAACTTTCAAAATAACCAATGTTATTCTTTTCGAGCGTGGCCACGCATTTCTGCCAATCTTAATCATCAGGGGCCCCGGAAATATCTCTCCCATAAAGGAGGTGTAAATTCCATATTGACTACCTGCATCTGCAAACATGGCTTCCGTTGCATCTAGTCACGCCCCTTATAGCCACCCAGTTACGGTGCAGCGTTAGGATGTGCTAAGAGTATAGTAGTCCTCATGCTCACAGACCAGATATCTCATGTCTAAGGACAACCTATCATCAAGTCAATGCTTATGACATAGGCTCCATGAAGCAGACTTGAAACTGGTCATTTCCAATACTCATACACTCTGATAAGTATCTATGAATGTTTGATCATATCAACTGTATATAAACATTCATAATAGCGTTGTAACCTCACCGAGGTTCCCACCTCAATAAGTAGCTATGGACATTTGGATTTTTACAAGACTTAGAAAAATCATGGATAACTTAAATATGCAAATAGTAATTTTTGAAACATTTCTCAAATAGTATCTCCTCATTTCAACCACACTAGGAAATAAACTCTAATAATGTTTCAAAATATTACATTAATAATCAATAACATAAACTAACTACTAGTATCTAGGTACTGCATCCCTATGGAACTAGCATGGCCCTCATGCTTTATTCTAGCTAGCGGCTTCGTTAGCGGATCCGCGACAATCTCGTCCGTCGGAATCTTGCATATTCTCACGCCTCCTCTTCCAATGATCTCTCGGATGAGGTGATACTTCCTGAGTACATGTCTCGACTTGTGATGTTCCCTGGGCTCTTTTGCTTGTGCTACAGCTCCAGAGTTATAATAGTAGATATCTACGGGTCTAGAGATACTGCCTACAACTCTTAGATCCGAGATAAAGTTTCTGAGCCAGAAAGATTCCTTTGCTGCATCTGATGCTGCAACGTACTCTGCCTCTGTAGTGGAATCTGCTATGGTGTCCTGCTTCGAGCTCTTCCACGAGATCGCGCCTCCGTTTAGGGTGAATACGTAACCTGACTGTGATTTAAAATCATCTCTGTCGGTATGGAAACTAGCGTCAGTATAGCCTGTGACACTAATCTCACCCTCAGATCCTCCAAAGACCAAGAACATTTCTTTAGTCCATCTCATGTACTTGAGAATGTTCTTGACAGCCACCCAATGGGCTTCACCTGGGTTCTGCTGGTATCTGCTCATAACACTTACTAAGTGAGCAACATCAGGCCTTATACATAACATGGTATACATAATCGATCCGATTGCTGAAGCATATGGAACCGATTTCATCTTGTCCTGATCTTCACTAGATACAAGACATTGTGCTTTGCTCAACACTATGCCATGCTGCATTGGGATAAACCCTTTCTTGGATTCATCCATCCTGAATCGTTTCAGGATTTTGTCAATGTATGTACCTTGACTAAGCCCGATAAGCCGTCTGGATCTGTTTCTATAGATCTTTATACCAAGTATATATGTGGCTTCTCCAAGGTCTTTCATTTGGAAACATTTGCTTAACCAAACTTTTACATTCTGTAAAGTTGGTACATCATTTCCAATGAGTAGAATATCATCTACATATAAGACCAAGAAGGTTACTACGCTCCCACTGAACTTTGTGTAAACACATGGCTCAAACTCACTTTTAGTGAAACCGAATTCCTTGATTCGTATATCAAAGTGTAAGTTCCAGCTCCTTGATGCCTGCTTTAATCCATATACGGATTTTAGCAATTTGCACAGTTTATTAGGATTCTTTGGATCTACAAAACCTTCCGGTTGTTGCATATAGACGCCCTCTGTTAACTTCCCATTCAGGAAAGCCGTCTTAACATCCATTTGCCAAATCTCATAGTTGAAGTACGCTGAGATGGCCATCAGAATCCTAATGGATTTTAACATTGCTACCGGTGAAAAAGTGTCATCATAGTCGATACCATGAGTTTGCGTGAAACCTTTTGCTACCAGTCTAGCCTTAAAAGTGTGCACATTTCCATCCATGTCAGTTTTCTTCTTGAAAACCCATTTACGTCCAACAGCCCTACAGTGTTGGGGTAAATCTGTCAACTCCCATACTTGGTTGTCGTACATGGACTGCATCTCTGCCTTCATGGCTTCCTGCCATTGTTCAGACTCATTGCCTAACACAGCTTCTCCATAGGATGTTGGTTCATTTAAGTCTCCTTCATCCTGAGAGACTAGAAACCCAAGATACCTATCTGGTTCTTGCCTTATCCTAGTGGATCTACGAAGGTATTGTGTGTTTGCACTTCCTCAACCGTTTTCGGTTGAGTCTCAACAGGTTCTTGTTGAGTGACTGGCTCAACAATCGGTAAAGGCCATCTTCTTCTACTTCTTGAAGATCTACATCATTTATGGTATTCTCAGTACTGAGAAACTTATCTTCCAGAAATTCTCCTTTCCGAGCCACAAAGACTTTGTTCTCGGTAGGATTGTAGAAGTAGTATCCCACTATAGTCTTGGGATAACCTACGAAAATGCACTTGTCTGATTCGGGTTTGAGCTTTTCAGAGGTTGGCCGTTTGACATATACCTCACAACCCCAAATCTTTAGAAAAGATGGTTTAGGCTTTTTACCCGTCCAAATTTTATACGGGGTCTTTTCTACCGATTTAGTTGGCACTCTGTTCAGTGTATGTGGGCCGCTGTTTCGAGCGCGTGCCCCCAGAATGATTCTGGCAGCGAGGAACGACACATCATTGATCGTACCATATCAAGTAATGTACGATTTGTCCTTTATGATACACCATTCATCTGAGGTGTATACGAAGGTGTGAGCTGTGAGACGATCCCACACTCCCTCAAATGATTGTCGAATTCCTGACTAAGATATTCCCAACCTCGATCCGACCGTAAAAATTTGATTTTTCTGTCAAGTTGGTTCTTTACTACATTCTGAAATTCCTTAAATCTTTCAAAGGCTTCAGATTTATGTCTTATAAGATAGACATAACCATATCTACTGAAATCGTCAGTAAAAGTGATGAAGTACCGGTATCCTCCTCTAGCTTCATGACTGAAAGGTCCACACACATCTGCGTGTATTATCCCTAACAATTCATTTTCTCTTTCATTATCCTTATTGAAAGGCTACTTTATCATCTTGCCGGATAAACAAGACTCACAGTTATTAAAAGGTCTAAAGTCGAAAGACCCCAGAAGTCCTCCTTTCTGGAGTTGTTCTATGCGTTTCTTGTTTATATGACCGAGACGACAATGTCAGAGATAAGTTTGATCCTCAATTTCCTTGGATCGTTTACTTATATGATAGACTTCTTTATTTTCTTGTAGATTTAACACGTATAGACCATTGGACGGTGTTGCTTTGAAATAAAAGACATCATTTTTAAAGAAAGAAATGAGTTTGTAATCATATTTATAATAAAAACCTTGGTCTAAAAGTAAATCGAAAGAAATAACGTTTTTGATCATCTTAGGAACATAGTAACAAATTACTATTTTCAAGTTCCAAAACTAGACCCGAGGGTAAACTAAGATTGTAGGATCCCATAGCTTCAGCTACAAGCATCGTGCCTTCACCGACTCGTAGGTTCGAACGATCCTTCCTCAATGTCCCCCTTCTTTTAAATCCCTGTAAATGATTACAAATGTGGTTACCATTGCCTGTATCAAGTACCCATGATTCATAAGAAGTGATCAAACAGTCTATCATAAAGATACCTGGTGTATCGGGTAAACCGATGTCAAGCTGGTCGATATCCATCGAGTGTGCACAAATATCCTTGCTGCCACATTTTGGACAACTAAGATCTCCCAGCTCGTCAATCCAATCGCCATCCATGAGTTCAACAGCTGCTGCAGGTCTTGGCTCCAAACTGGCCAAAACATCCTCATGGAACTTTGCCACATCCATCTTTGGATCTCCCATGTACTCACTAACTGTGGTACGTATCTCGTCTGTGAGAGAGAACCATATGAGGTGTACTAGTTCCTCCTGAACCAATTTGTATCCCATGCGTGACAAACTTTAAAGAGCCTCCTCATTTCCAGAAGATGGTCTTTAACGGATTGACCTTTTTCCAATTTTAGAGAATAAATCTCTTTCATGATTAGGTACTTCCCACTGTTCTTATAGAAGCCTACCTGGCTTTCTATATCGTTCACGACCTCATGGCAATACTTAACTTTTAAATCAGCCGTGAACTCGGGTGAGGTAGAGAAAGATAGAATCGACATCACATCTGATCGTCAGTCGTGAATTTAAGATAGTCTGCAAAATCCTTTTCAGGAGAATTGCATTTGGGTCGTGAAATGGGTTTCTTAATCACATATAGCTTACCCTGTGCATTCAGGACATTGTCGAGATGCATTTTCCAGACTGGAAAATTTTGGCTTGTAAGCTTCCATTTCCCCATTATAAGGCGGAGAGATTCCTCAGGTGAATAAAACGGAATAGCAGTATAAGACATCTACAGAAAAATAAAATTCCGATTTAGTTATCTGATTATATAATTCTAATAAATTATTACCATAGAACAATAAGTTTATTAGACTAGAATCCATATTTCACATGATTTGACAAGCGGTTTGCCCACACAAGTCATCTCATGCTATTTCTGGTAGGTAATAGCTTATACCAATCGTGTCTTTAAACGAACATACGACTTCTAGATCATCGGGACATCGGACGTTTAAAGTCCGTGCATATTTAGTCACTCTAGTGTGTTTTGGCCGGGTACCACCCGGTGAATTGTAACAAAAACCAAAATAGATCGCACCATTTTGAACTGGATGTACTCTAGTCGGTACCACCCGATTATCTCAGAGTCTTTTCACCCCCTTCGGCTTGGGGTTTGAATGCAGGTGCCCAAGGTTTGATCTCTTCGAGCCCCAACGTACCTTACGCCAAAGGTGTTCATAAACGGATCACACTTACTGATCTAAAATTTTTCCTAAGGATTTTAGTCGGTTTTTAATTTCTTTAAAATAACTGGTCCGAAGAAAAAACTGTAATCGAACTCTTTTATCTGATTTCATTACATTTTAAAATAAATTTGTTTTATCTAAAATAAAGTGACTACAACAAACCACGCAGATAAAACAAGATAGTATCATAGCTTTGCCTATATCTAATGTTGGTTTTGTAAGCCAACACGAAAACTGACGGTCTAAATCCTATGTGACCAGAACAACCACAAGGCATGAAATCTTGGTGCTCCCACTGGCTCCAACATCTTTGGTTGTGCCTCCATGCTCCGTCCTTCAGCTTTATTCTCCCTTAAATTAAATTAATTATTAAATAATTGGGTTGTAAATGGCACGCAGCCTCCCATCTAAACTATTTGAAAAATAAAGTACAAATAGGGTTGTAAACGGCTCGCAGACCTCCCTTACCATAAACAAGATAATAATAAAAAAATAAAATAATAAAGCACAACCATAGGTCAACGGGCTTAGCTATGACAACAATAACCAGTTTAAAGGATTAAACTAATTAAAACGGTTTTGATAAAACTGGTTTTTCATAATAATCCAAACTGGATTAAAAACAAGATTTTAATAGTTTTCCGAAAAACAAAATTGATAATAATTAATTAAAACCTATCTAATTCGAAACCTATCACGATTCGAATTTGTTGATTATCCCAAGTTACCTAACTGATAACTGTTGACTCATCCCCGTTCGACCGTTGGTTTGATAGTAGCAAACGGCCACTACCAACCACCGGGTTTATCAGCAGTTCCGGCCACCACCGACGACGGCAGCGGCGAGGATGCCGCCACCATCGCCTTGTCGGCGATTGAGAACACCAAACACCACCGCCGTTGGCGGTTGTCGATTGATGGTATTCGGCCTACGACGGAGGCAATGCAAACGCCATCATCCATCGCCGCTGTTGGGTTAATCGAGGCAGCATCCACGACCGCCGCCACCAAAAACACCATCGTCGCCTTCATCCCGGCAGCAACAGCAGCGCAAAGCACCGGCATCACCACCGGTGGCCATCGGCGATAGCAGCAAACGGCTGCCTTTGTCACCGTGGCCGGCGATCACACACAAAAAAATACCACCGCGGCCCCGTCACCGTCGCCAATCGCCACAATAGCAGCAGCGATCGGCCGCTACTGCCGTGGCTTGGCCGATCGGCGATCATCACTACCGGCGCACGACAGCGACATCAAAACGCCACCGCCGCCGCCTTGCCGCTGAAACGAACAAACACCACCACCGCTTTAACCGGCGACGATAACGGCACCGAAGCACCGCCATCACCACCGGCGACCTGTGACGACAGCAGCAGCATCGAAAACGCCACCACCGTCGCCGCGGTCGGCGATCGTGGATTGAACACCCCCACCACCGCACGGCTTCTACCGCCACGGTGGTATGGCTTGCGGCTGTTGAGAACGACCACGACCACCATCGCCGATTCCGGCTTTGGTGGTTCGGTGGTTTTGATTGCATCGAACGGTCACCGAATTGCGATGGTCGTCGATCAATCGCGATTTGTCCAGCGATCGGCCCGGCGGTTCGGCCGGTGATCACCGCCGTTCCGCCGCCGATTGCCACGAACTTTGGGAATTTGATATAAAATCCAATTTTTAAAGAAACCTATAAATTTCAGATTTTTATAAACAAAAACCAATTTTTATCAAAACCTATTTAACAAACAGATCTGAAAAGTTTACGGAAGTGGCTCTGATACCACTGTTAGGATATTTAGACTAAAACAAATACCACAGCGGATAAAAACAACAATCCCGACAGAGATCCAACCGTAACTAATCAAATACAATCTTGAGAGGGTTTTCACAAGTTTACCTTTGATGACATCGAAAAACAGCTCCGGAGGCTAGTGAGGGATACACCACTACTGCACCACCTTGAGACTGGCTGCTAGACCGCCTTGGATTGATCAGAAAAACGAACTCCGGTGTGTGTGTATGTGGCCGGCGGCCAAAGAGAGAGAGAGAGAGAGGTTATGAGATTTCTTGGTGAAAAAGTAATTTATGAAATCAGATGATTATTCAATTGCCTAAACCCTTTATTTATAAAGGTAAATATGTTAGTGTTTAAAAGAATCCCAAACCAAATATAACTCTTGATAATTATCTTTAATTAATCAAACTATTAATTATAAATAATTATATTTAACTAATAAATAATAAATAAACAATTTATTATTTATTTTTTCTCTATTTAATAATTAAACTTAATTAATTATTTCTCACACTTAAAATCCAAAAGGTCTCGAGTTGGGTGTGTAGCAGTGTGACCCACTAGTGTCTTATAACATTGGACATGGTAATCCTAATTACTGTCTTGCACATAATTCCTTCACTATCGCATCTAGCGATGGTGCAACGGTGGTGGTGACTCCGGCATCCACCGGCTGTCCTAGAAAACCCTAGGCAAGAGCGGCGGTAGTTTGTTGTTTTAAATCGTCGGAAGCCACGGTGGTGGTGGTGGCGTATTGACACTGCCGTCGTCGGTAGCGGGGCTGTTGACGCTTGCCGTCGGATGCAGCGGTGGTGGCAACCGTTTTCTGCAACTATTACCGTCGGCAGCGGCGATTGGTGATTCAATCGCCGGCTATGGCGACGTAATCGATCGCATGATCAATCACCACCGGAATGGTGGTGATCGTCGGCGTGAGTCGATGGCAGTGGTGGTTGTTATAGTCGACCGCCAAGGCAACGGTGGTGGTAATCAATGGCGACGACGATGACAGTTGTCGCTGTTGTCGACCACGGTGGTGGCGGTGTGCGGATCGGTGGTGGCGAATTGCTATCGACCAGCGGTGGCGGCGTGGTAGTCGTTGGCCGCAAGCGACGACGGCGGCGGCGGTGGCACTCATGCGTTATTGTCCTCGCCAACTCGTGGTAGCAGCAATGCGGTGTTTTGATCGCTGACCACCAACAGCGATAGGTGGCAGCTGTGGCTGTCGTTATCGCCGGCCACCCGAGACCAACGATGGTGATGGCGGTGTTGTTGTCCGCCACGCGGCGGCGATGGTGGCGATTATCCACTGCTGTTGTCGCCGACTGTGGGGTTATTGACGTAAGCCGTCGTTCGCTGGCTATTCTCACGATGGCTAGCGACGGCGGCGGTTGTTGATTAAATTGTTGATCGCGGACACGGTGATCGGTGGGTGTTGCGGTGGTCGATCACCACCAGCTGGTGGTGGTTAGCGATAACCGTAACGACGGTAAATTTGTATCGACAAACCACTGGCCGCCCTTGGTTGAACCCTAAGTGGCGGCAGCGGTGTTATTGCAGTCGCGACGGCAAAACCACAACGATGGTGATGGCCGATGGTGGTGAACCATTTGCCGGCTATCCCGGAGATGGCTGGCAATGGTGGTAAAACAACTGACAAAACCAAACCACCCGTTGAGCGATCACCAGGGAACAATGAACCTATCGATGTCTTGGGTTTCGACCCAAGATAGGCTCAAACGAATTCGAATCCAACTTGATTTTATGAAAGCCCAAAAACTTGCTGTTTTTCAAATGGGTCAAACCGTGTGTCTTTTGGACCAAGTTGATGGCCCAAAAGGTTTAATGGGTATTTAGGCTTTTTACCCATGAATTAATTTTCTTTGTTTAATTAAATTGTTTTAAGGAATTTTATTCCTAATAATTTGTTAAACCAAGTTATTTGACCCGTTTTGGTCAAATTGGCCCGATGTCTTTTTCCGAATGGTTGATCGAATCATGACACGAATCACGGGCTGATGTTTGATGTTCCGACAAGTTCGTCCGGAACACTCGGTTTAATTTTAACAAAAGTGAATATTTTAGAAAATTGATAATGTTTTATAAAATAGATTTATAGTCTATAGATCTTGCTAATTTTATAAACGTCAATTTCAGATTAAAATATCAGTTCCGATTTATAAAACAGTTTGATTTTATAAATCAGTTAAAGCATGGTTTGTGATAAAATATTTTTAACGGATCTAGGATTGTTTGTTACTTTATTTTATATTGCTTAATTTTTGTTCTATAAAATTGCGTGGTTAAATGATTTTATACCTGTGTAGTATATGATTATAGTATTTGCCAATTTAGACCCTTGATCTATTTGGGGAGGCCTGCTTGCCACTTACAACCCCGGGTAAATGTAAAATGACCCTTAGGATATAATCTTTCTTCCTAGAGTTCCGTCAAAGATGCCAAGGCCAGTGGGAGCTACGCGGGAGATTCGAAGCATAATAGTTTTAGGTCATTTTGGTCCTCTAGGAATTAATTGGCAAATCTATAATTGTTTGTTTATTTTGATAAACTGCGTGGTTGTGTTTATTCTGTTTTCTAGTGATTGTTGATATTATTTGTCTAGGTTTTATCAAACGTTTTTAAATCAGGCTTTTATTTATAAAACTAGTTATATCACGAGGTTGGTTTTAAAAATTAAAATGAACAATTTTATAAATATTTTAGATGGTAAAATTTATTTAATTTTAAAACCATATAAGATTGTTTTCTTATAAAAGGTATGCTTTTAAAACAGTTAGTTTTATTAGCAAGTTAGTTTTAAAACAGACTGTATGTTTGTAACAGTAAGTTTTTCAACATCGGTTGTTTCTCAAAACAGTTAGTTTTAAAACAACAATTGCCTTTTAAACAATCAGCTTTTAATAGCAATTTTAAAATACTGGAAATTTAGAGTTTTTTACAAAACTTAGTTATAAAACCCAGAAAATCATAGATCAGTAGTGCAACCCACTTGGAGACACCTCCGACGTAAGGTACGCGGGTGTTAGAAGTGCTCAAACCTTGAGCGCTCACGTTCAAACCGAAATTAGGAGGGGGTGAAAAGACTCTGCGATAATTGGGTGGTACCGGCCAGAGTACATCCTTTCCCAAGTGGTGAGATCTGTTTTGGTTCTGTTAAGTTCACCGGGTGGTACCGGGCCAAAAAGCACCTAGAGGGACTAAAACATGTACGGTTTTATCCGATGTCCTGAAAAGATCTAGGAGTCATGTCAGTTAGATATGATTGGTAAAAGTCCTTACCTACCAAAATAGTATGGGCCTGGTGGGGCGTGCTCAAACCGCACATCAAGACGTATGAAATAAGGGTCCTAGCCCGATAATTAATCATTTAAGGGTTTATTGATATCTATTGAGATCTGTTCATTCAAAAGGTACTAAAACCAAGTTTTTTTAATGTGTAGATGGCAAACACAATTACCAACATTAATAACATTTCTCTTCGCTCCATCCTGGAAAAGGACAAACTCACCGGCTCGAACTTTCTCGACTGGGACACAATCTACAGATTGTGCTCAGACACGAGAGAAAGTGGTATGTCCTCAAAGAGCCTCTGGGTGAGGCCCCACCAGCAAATGCCAGTGCTGCAATAAGAAATGCTTACCAGAAGCGTTTAGATGATTTGCTGGATGTTGGCTGCCTGATGCTTGCGACCATGAGCCCAAAACTTCAAACAGGGCGTATGAACACTAATGCTTACGACATGATCCGCCAGTTGAGGGACATGTTCCTAACGCAAGCTCGCACAGAGCGTTATGATGCCACGAGGGCTCTAAACGCATGCAAAATGGCCAAGGGGACATCTGTTAGTGCCCATGTCATGAAAATGAAGAGGCACCTCGACCACCTAGAGAGGCTTGGTCACCCAGTACCGTTGCAGTTAGCGACGGATACTATACTCAACTCGTTATCAGATGATTACAAGCAGTTTGTAGTTAACTATAATATGAACAGCATGGAAAAGACCATTGCTGAATTGCACTCCATGTTAAAAACTGCTGAGTTGCGTTTGGGGACCAAAACCAAAGATGTGCTGATGGTCAAGGACGGTGGAGTGAAGAAGAGGCGTGGGCATAGGAACACCAACAAGGGCAAGGGCCAGGTTCAGGTCAGCCAGAGTGTACCAAACACCGTTGACAATAGCAAAAACAAGGGCAAGGGCAAAAAGGTTAAAGTCAACAAAGCGAGGACCGAGAATCGATGCTTCAGGTGTCATAAGGTCGGTCATTGGAGACAAAACTGCCCGAAGCGTCATGAAACAGGTATGAACACCTTGGATTTTTTGTCACTGCTTCAGTTTATCATTACTACTTGTTAGTTTACAAGTTAACTGACACCTAGAGCAAATGTTTGATTGTAGGTGGTCAGGAGAAATGAAGTGCCCGAGTTGCAAGGATCAGACAAGCTTTAGATATTATCAAGACATTTTAATTTTTGGGTTAATTTTAAAACATTTTATTTTGGATATTTTGAAATATTGCTTGGTTTTAAATTAATGGATATTTAGTGATTTTAAAATTAAAATTATTGTCTTGATTTATATATATCTATATAGTTTTAAATCTGATTAAGTCTGGACAGACTTAATTCAAACTGTTGATCCTAGATATTGTCTGCCACACTAACAAATACACTTCAAGATTTTGTAATTTAAAGTAGTATATGAAAAACTGTCAGAAACACACAAAGTACTATCTTATAGTAATGTGTTTTTGAAATAAAACATTTATAAGTAATATGATTATAAAAGTACATTGTAGTCAGGTTCAAATTACTCATATGTTTTAAAAGGAACTTAGGATATTATCACAGATAACGTTGATAACATCAGTATTTATAAAATTAGAAAATTCCAAGTTTTGGAATTGGGATTTGATAGAATCCAGTTAAGTTTTATAAATAGTAAAATTCAAATTTAAAGTATTAAACATATTACTTAAAATAAAATTGACAAAATAGTTAAGTTTTGACTAAGTCAATGAAACATTAAATTTAAGTAATATCAGTTTTCATATAGGTTAGTGGGAGCCCAGTTTATTCTCTATCTAAGCTCCTGATAAAGAACAAAAGATATATTATTGATTTGCATCTCTAGAAATTCATAATCTAGAGAGGATGAGAATTCATGAGAAATGTGATCTATTCTTTTAAGTTATAAAAGTAAGATCAAAGTTTTGAAACAAAATAAAGTCGAAGTTTTGACTTTAAGAAAAATCAATAATTGTATGTGTTGAAATAATTAATACAAATATTTTTAGACCATCAAGTGTTGTAAAATACTAGGATAAATTTCATGGAATTTACCAGTTTGGTGAATGGAAATTTTGTTAGATTTCAGGTAAAAATCTTTATCTACACAGCAACTAAGGGATGTTGCGAAATTAACTTTACCTATTCAAGAAAAACTCGGAGTTATTCCAGTATCTCCAATATTTAGTGAATATGGTAAAAATAAGTCTAGTTTTTGTTTAAAAGTGTTTGCAAAACAGAACTAGCATAACTAAGTTAAAACATTGTTTTGAACTTATGTTGTTTTGGTTGTTTATTTGATTAGTATGGTGAGCAACTAATCAGAGGGTTTAAACTGAAGAAAAGTAATACTTCATTTTAAATCAGTAAACGTATACATTGAATAGACAACGTAAAAGTAGCTTTGAAAATATTATTAATTTTGTAATTGATTACAGAGTGTAATATGGACTATACAAAAATTAATTTCACTGTTCTCTTTTATAATTTTGCATGTTTGGATCCGGGAATAAAACTAGTCTAAGTTTTATTTGAAACCTATCTGTGACAACTTATCAAGGTGGGAACCTGATAGGGTTTTTTAAGTCATCGTGAGTTTTTTGGTAGTTATGATCGAAGTGTTGAATAACAACTACAAGCGATGTAGACCAAAAACTGCACGGATATTCGATAGAGTAGCGAATATCGGATGTGATCCGCTGATTGAGATTACTTCATGGATTTAGTCATAAGTATATCTCACAGTAGGTTGTCCTAAGCACCTGAGGTATCTGGTTTGGGATCACGGGGACTACTGGATACTTAGTGCATCCTAACATCACGCCGTAACAGGGTGGTTATACGGGGCGTAACTAGATTCAGCGGAAGTCGTGGTGTCAAATGCAGATATGCAAGATGGGATTTGCACCTCTTCCATAAAGAGAGATATTTATGGGCCCCTTGACTGACTGAAAGAACTGATGAAGTGCATGGCCATGCCCAAACGAACTGATTTGTTCTTTGTCGTTTACCTATCAGTTAAAAGTCGGATAGTCAAGAAACATAATCTTGAGTATTTGGAGTTGACCTTATCCATGCTCATACTCAAAATTGAAATATCATGTTGTAAAAGGAAAAGCCTAATTATAACCAATTTATGAAATAGTTGTTTTATAAATGTTATATCCTTAAAGAGATGATCATATCACCAGCCTAGGTATAAGAGTTCCTATAACCTGGTTAGCCTAAGTGCATGTCTAGGGGCCTCCTTACGTCCGTGTGGTCAAGCTGGTATTGCCAACTTGCACAAGTGAGATCTGTTAGTAATTATGTGCAGAAGTTGACAAACCAAAGATTACACATCCAATGTTATAAGACACTCGAGGGTCACACTTGTGAGGACCTGTAAAACGAACAAGTAAAAATAACCCCAGTTTGGAGAGATTAGATTTATAATAGTTAATTATAAATCTATTGGGTGTTTTCTGTAAAAAAACTCCTAAGTTAAATGTTTCAGTATTAATTAAAATAGATTATATATTTATTAAATAAATAAATATATAACAGATTTAATTAATAAGTGTATATATGTTTATTAGCTAAAATAAATATATGTATATAAATAATAATTATCTTGGAATTAATATATATATATATATATTAGATAAACAAATAAGGATTCGTGGGCTTTCGGGTTTTTGCATACACTTGCTTCCGCTGATCAAACCAGTTTGGTTTGATGATTAGTTAAACAGTTTGTTTTTCTTAACCGTGACTTGTTTAGGTAAAAATTTACCATCGTACGACGACGACATAAAATCATAAGATATCTTATTGGACCTTAGTCCTGTATTAAGATAAGGTCCTGAGACAAGCCTAAAAGTTCCGTCGAACATCCACATAACACCATCGAACGTCATAACGGATTCGTCGAACGATTACTCCAGCAAATATCGTAAGATAACGTACGATAGTTATCAATTATCCACTAACGGTCATATTTTTCCTTAGTCTATTTTCTTGTAACAGGTAATTGACCGTTATCGAAGACTAAACCGTCATTAAAGGCCAAGATACGCATCTAATTAATACTCAACCGTTACGACCACGATTCTCGCGACAGTTACAACCGTTGTCATTAATGAGCTATTATTGACGACCGTTGCTGCAAAATCAACTATAAAAGACACCTGAAGCTCTCATTTGAGGGAATCTGATTATTTCCAAGCTGCTCTTACTTTCTCTCCAATTTCTACGCAAATCTTTGTAATTTATCTTTGATCGAATTGTCATTTCTATTGTAATCGTACGACCGACAGTGTAAAAATCAAGGACATCACCCCTGCTTGGTGATACATAGTACAACGTCGACTATATCTTAGTCGGCCGCAGGTTTTTTCCTCGACATTGAGGTTTTTCCTGCGTCATCAACCTCTTGTGTTCATTTTAATTTATTTGTTTGTGCGTTTACCAAGTTAGATTCTTACTTTCGACGGATTAGCCTCATAACTTATCTTACGACGTAATTTGTGTAATTTTTTGCATAAACAATTTGGCGTCCACCGTGGGGCCCCGTCTTAAGAAAATCTCATTTGGTAAAGGCGCTTGTCTACTAATATTTTTTCTCGAGTCTCTTTGAGCATTTATTTGCAGGAATATGGGTGACCAACATGAGACATCACTGCAACAACAACTTGCTGCTGCCCAAGAGCAGATCCGGCAATTAAACCAACAAACTGTGCAAGCTAACGAGGAACTTGCACGACTTCGAGCTTCAAATGCTACGACAACCTCAATCGTTGCCAATACCACGACCTTCGTTTGATCTGCCACCACCACCACCTCCCGGAGTAAACATGCCACGTCCTTCGTTCAATCTTCCCCCGCCACCTCCTCCACCTGGAATAAACTTCCAATCGAGCTTTGTGCGACCTTCAATACCGCAAAGTTTCCCATTCTTTACCTTTCGGCCTTTTGTTAGCTCATCACAATCAATGCCCGAACATATACCAACAATGGCCCATTCTACTATCCATACTACCATACAACCCGACGTTGGAACCTCCAACGGTTTCTTTCCATTTAACCCGATACCTACAAGCGATCCTATGGACGCACGACTAAGGATGCTAGAGGAACAAAATCAAAAGATGTTAGCATTACTTGCAAAACTACCTGGAGCCGCAGTACCGGTCGACGTCGAGCCAAAGACTGGATTTCAAGCTTCGCCATATGTTGATGAGATTGCCCTTGTCGACATTCCTAAAAAATACAACATCCCAGCATTCACGCCAAAATTCTCTGGAATCACAGACCCCGTCGAACACGTCGCACAATACAAGCAACTTGTATGGACAGTCCCGATTCCAGCACAATTCCAAGAAATATGCATGTGCAAGAGTTTTGGATCTACACTTACAGGAGCGGCTCTACAATGGTTGATCAACTTAAAACCCAAGAGCATCACATCGTGGTCCGAGCTAGTAAACCAGTTCACGCGACAATTTGCAAGCAGTCGCAAGATGGAGAAACAGACCAGTGATCTATACTATGTTGTACAAAACTCTGGTGAGACTATCCGTGATTATTTTAATAGATTTAATGCAGAAATGATCGAAGTCAAGAACTGCGACATCAAGACTGCAATTGAAGCCTACAAACGCGGATTGGACGACTCATCAGGACTATACTTGGATCTTACCAAGTATCCACCCGAAAACTTCGACGACGTACGAGCTCGAACACTTGCGCACATGAGAATTGAAGACGATGCTATCTTTCGACGCAAACATTCAAACGACAAGAAGACTCTTGGTCCTCAAAAGCATGAATTCAAACAAAAGAGGGTGAACAAAATTGGAAACTCTCGACAAGAGACCAATAATCGTTCGACCCGTGGTTCAGGTAAAACTAGATATCCAGAATAATCTACTTACAATTTTGCAGGTACAGCTAAGGCGCTAGTTGACGCCCTACGCAAGCTCGACATAAACATACGATGGCCGAAGAAGCCGGAAGTTCCTAACAAAGACAAAGATCAATCCAAATGGTGCGACTTCCATAGTGATCATGGACATACGACGACTGAATGCATCAGCCTGAAGAAAGAGGTTTCCTATTTGAAATCGAAAGGTCATTTAAAAGACATCCTTCCCGACGAAGGAAAGAGATCTGCGTCGCCGGAACACACAAAAGTCGTAAATTGTATCACTGGTGGATCAGAAGTCTGTGGTTTGACCTATTCAGCAGCCAAGAGACACGCACGAGAAGGTCCAGAAGGACAACCAATTCCAGATGAATGTAAGTCAGTAGCCGAGAAAGAACTCGACGCGTCGAAGATAACGTTCGACCAAGACGACCTCTCGAAAACTGATCCAAGACATCACGATGTGCTGGTTATTCAATTAACCATCGGAAACTGCTTGACAAAGAGAATCCTCATTGATGGTGGTAGTTCTGCCAATGTCATCTTTGCCGACACCTTGAAGATTATGGGAATTGACAGATCAAACATCGTATGATGAACTACCACATTGATCGGGTTCAATGGAGATACGACGAATACACTTGGAGAAATAATATTGCCAGTATTTGCTAAAGGCATCAATAAGCAAATAAAGTTCAATGTGATAGACTGTCGGTCCGCTTACAACGCCATATTCGGAAGACCGTGGATCCACGATATGAAAGCCGTTCCTTCGACATACCACCAGAAGGTTAAATTCCCATCACCTTGGGGTGTGCAAGAGATCGTGAGTGAAAAGAAGACAGCACGTGAATGCTACAAGATCACTATGAAATCAAAGCCGCAGACCATCTAGCAATTACAGAACCAGGATGCAGTCCAGTCGTACGATGACCTTCAACTAGAAGAAGTCGTCCTCGACCCAAAGCATTCTGATCGAAAGGTATTCGTGGGGGCAACCCTACCTTCTGACATAAAAAATAGTATCATATCTTTTTTGCAGGAACACTCCGACTGCTTCGCTTGGACGCACGAAGATATGGTGGGGATTGATCCAGATATCATCTCGCATAAGCTGAATGTGGATCCAACCTTCAAGCCGATAAAACAAAAGCGTCGTAAGTTCGCGCCCGAGCGCAATAAAGTTATCAACGATGAAGTTGATAATCTACTTAAGACCGGAAAAATTAGAGAAGTCAAATACCCGGACTGGCTTGCGAACGTCGTGGTCGTGCAAAAGAAGAATGGAAAATGGCGAGTGTGTATTGATTTTACAGATTTGAACAAAGCTTGCCCAAAAGATCCATTCCCTCTCCCACACATAGATGCAATGGTCGACGCAACAGCAGGTCACGAACTCTTGACATTTATGGATGCATATTCAGGATACAACCAAATCCTGATGCATACGGACGATCAAGAGAAGACGGCATTCATGACAGATAAAGGAATCTATTGCTACAAAGTAATGCCCTTCGGTTTAAAGAACGCAGGATCGACATATCAGCGACTGGTCAACAGGATGTTCAAGGAACATCTAGGACGTACGATGGAAGTTTACATTGACGACATGTTGGTCAAATCTGCAAAATCGAACGATCACATACAACATCTACAACAATCGTTCGATATACTACGACAGTATAAGATGAAGCTCAATCCAACCAAATGCTCCTTCGGCGTACGAGCTGGAAAGTTCCTTGGATACATGGTCACATGACGAGGGATCGAAGGAAGTCCAGAACAGATAAAAGCGATCTTGGAACTACAATCACCCAGAAATGTGAAAGAGGTTCAAAAATTGACAGGTCGTGTCGCAGCTTTAAACAGGTTCATCTCCAGGTCGTCCGAGAAATGTCATTTATTCTACAACGTCCTGCGAAAGAACCATGGGTTCAACTGGACCGAAGCACACGAGAAAGCTCTGCAAGAATTGAAACAATACATGATGTCCCCACCACTGTTAACGAAGCCAAACGAAGGAGAAAGCTTGTATTTGTATCTGGCTGTAAGCAATATTGCCGTAAGTGCAGTAGTTGTACGAGAGGAAGATCAACAACAACGTCCTATCTACTACGTAAGTAAATCTTTCCTCGACGCAGAGACCAGGTACACTTCGATGGAAAAATTACTTCTGTGTTTAGTTACTGCTGCGAAAAAGCTAAGGCATTATTTCGAGACTCATCATATTATTGTCGTAACAAACTATCCACTCAAGACTGTACTTCGAAAGCCTGAGCTTACAGGACGACTAGCCAAGTGGAGCATATACCTAAGTGGGTTTGATATCGAATTCAAACCCAAGACGGCAATAAAATCACAGGTACTTGCAGACTTCGTAGCTGAATTCAGTCCAGAGATAGAACCTCCGACGTACGACGAATTAAATAATGTGATGCTTCAAGACAACAAGCCTTGGATTTTCCACGTAGATGGATCCTCAAACGTACGAGGATCAGGACTTGGAGTTGTCTTAAAACCATCACATGGGGGCAACATAGTATACTCCATACGATGCGACTTCAAAGCAACGAACAACGAGGCAGAATATGAAGCTTTGATCGCAGGATTGGATATAGCCCATAAACTGGGGGGAAAACAACTGCATGTAAGAAGTGACTCTCTATTAGTCACGAACCAAGTGAATGGAGAATTCCAAGCAAAAGACTCGAAGATGATGATGTATCTCCAAGCTACTAAAGAACGGATCGCACGATTCGAATCTTTTTCGATAGAACAGATTCCGAGAGATCTGAATATGCAAGCCGACGCTTTAGCCAATTTGGGATCTGCATTCAACGATCCATCCCTGGAAAATATACCTATACTTCATCTCATGACACCAACGATCGAAAACAAAGAAGAAGTACTCATGAATGAAGAAGTGTACAATTGGTCGCTCGACATTTGGAACTATCTTAAGTACGACCGTCTCCCCGAAGATAAAATGGAAGCTCGAAAAGTAAAAATCAAGGCTTCTCGTTATACCATCGTCGAAAATCAATTATACCGAAGGTCCATCTCAGGGTTGATCCTACGATGCATCTCAGATCCAAGTCAAATAAACAAAATCCTCCAAGAGATGCACGACGGAGAATGTGGAAACCATTCTGGAGGCAGAAGCCTTGCCAATCGGATCTCTCGACAAGGTTACTATTGGCCCACCTTACGAGAAGATGCAATAAGGTACGTCCAGAAATGCGACGCATGTCAGAAACACTCAGGTATGATCCATCGACCTTCCGAACCATTGCACTCTGTCTTAATCCCTTGGCCATTCATGCGATGGGGAATGGACATCGTGGGAAAACTCCCACCTGCTCCAGGACAGAAGGTGTTCTTACTTGTTCTTACGGATTATTTTTCAAAATGGATCGAAGCTGCCGCATTCTCACAGATTAGGGATAAGGAAGTCATTTCCTTCATCCAGACTAACATTATTTACAGATTCGGAGTACCCTCAGAAATAATGTGCGACAATGGTGCACAATTCATAAGTGAAAAAACACGCAAGTTCTGCGACGAAAGGGGAATCAAGCTCATAACATCCACTCCACGATATCCACAATCAAATGGCCTAGCTGAGTCGAGTAACAAAGTTATTATCAATAACTTACGAAAGAGGCTTAAAGAAGCAAAAGGAAGGTGGGTCGAAGAATTGCCTTCAGTACTATGGGCAAATCGTACGACTCCCAGATCTTCGACAGGACAAACTCCATTCTCTTTGGTGTACGGATGCGAAGCAGTCTTACCAATCGAATCCTACATTCCTACAGCAAGGCATCGAACAATTTGAACAGAACGCTATAGACCTATCTTACGATTTGGATGCCTTGGAAGGATTAAGAGAAACAGCTCTACAACGAATGGCTTCTCAAAAAGGAATAATCGAACGACATTTCAACAAAAAAGTGAAAGCCAAAATCTTCCAAGTAGGAGATTATGTCCTACGACATGTGTTCCAAAACACACAAGAGACAAACGCCGGAAAACTTTCCATCAAATGGGAAGGACCATATAGGATTTCCAAAGTCATTGGAAATGGAGCCTATCGACTTACGACCATGGATGGTAAGGAAATCCCACGTAGCTGGAATGCGACGCACTTGAAAAGGTACTACTTCTAATCCTTTTTTCATTTTGATTATCTACTTTATCAAAATACTAACTTGGGCGTCGGAGCGCCGTTGGCCAAGCCAACGGCCACCCCTTAGCTAAACTCTTTGCAGGAATCGCACGACCAACGCAAGTATCGCACGATCATCGCACGAAACGCAAGTAAGATGCTCTAATCGCATGAATATCACCTGGATTATAACCTAGATGCTATGATCGCATGAATATCGCATGAATCGCAAGACATAGGCTTGAATTGCACGATTGCTTTAAACGCACGAAGCTATCGCACGAGCGCAAGACTAAACGCCAGTCGCACGATTACTCAATTTAAGAGTAAAACAACAAAGAAACGTTTCTAAATTATTCTAAGGCCTAAAGTCGCACGACAAAACAAAAACGCAGAATAACGCAAGACAAAGTAAATGATATAAACCCAAACGATGTTTAAACTGCCAAAAATGGCATCATACGATTACAAAAATTATCTTAAAACAAATAAATCATAAACTAAGGAAAGTCAGCCTCGGTGAGAACCTTCTCGACCTCGGTCACAGGAACGGATTCAGAAGTCATCATTTGGATGACCTCCTCCCCAGAACCCGCAACCTGAGGCTCGTCCAACGACTTATCTTCCTCCGCTACGCCTTCATCGAGGTCCTTCAAGTCATCAGCATCCAGATCCTCTTCGGATCCCATCTGATCCTTAAAGGCTTTAACCTCAGCCTTCGCCATGTCAAGGGTAAAAGTACCCGCAACCACACGACGGAGGAGAGCAGCACGCGCGACCAACCTAGTCAAAGCCACTTCATCCTTCAGATCTTGGATCTCCGAAGACGAAACTTCATCAGCCTTGACCTTCTCTTCACGGAGACGTGCAACCTCCTCCTGAAGCTCTTTGACTTGGTCAACAGCAGACTTCAGACGTCAACGCTGCTCGTTCTTGATAAGCTCTTCTTCCTCTAACTTCGACTGAAGATCCTCGACAAGGACCTGTTTCGCCTTGATCTCGTCAGCCATCTTAAAAACCTTGTTGTTGGCCTTCTCCAAGTCTTTGCGGACCTTGGCTACAACAGACCTACTAAGCGTTAGCTCTCTCTTGACCTCCTCCATACCGGCATGGGGACCAAGACTCGCCTGAAGGCCCTACAAAACAAAAAGGAAAGATTAGATCGTATGATCATAATCATAAATATAAAACGTACGACATTACTTACCAGGAAGGATAGACCAGTCACCAAGGCATGGATATCTTCGATTGACATATCCTTCATGTGCTCCATTTGTGATGGGAGAAGGAACTGAGAAATCGCAGGAAAAAGATTATCGGTATTAATGGTATCGTTCGACAGAAAGTCCTGAGGAAGTTTTATGTTCAAAGTCGTAGGACCAGAACTACTTCCGACACCCTTATCCTTTGGCGTTCTTTGGGGTGTCTTCACCACATCAGCCTTCTTCAATTCAATCTCCGGAGGGACAAAACTCAACGGAGAAGCCTCAGTCACATCCTCAGCCTTGCGCGCAGCATCCTTGGATGGACTTTTTCCTTCGACAGAGGCCGACCTTTCGGACAAGTTCGACCTGAGCTTCTTCGTCGAGGCTTGTTTAGCCTCTAGGGCTTTCCTTTTGTTTTTAGCCCTCTTGGCCGTCTCCAGTTGTTCAGCTCTCCTATTACTCTTCTGACCTACGACACAAAAAGAAAAAACACATCAACAATATGATAACAAGAAATCGTACAACTAAGACTTGTCAAGGCAAAGTACCTTCCATATCTTCCGCTGAAATTTCCTGGACTTCAACCTCCTCAACGTCTTGATCATCCCCTGATCTCTGTGTCGTATAAGAACGTGCGACAGTTCCGAAAGACAAGAAGTGCTCTACGACTTCAGTAGACTCAGGAGTGGCCTCGAACTTGAGATCGATTTCTGTAGACTGCAAACGATCATTGTCAGATACTACAAAAACTACATATAAATGATCAAAACAAATGAAAAAACCTATACCTAATGGGTTCCATTCTGGAACAATCCAATCCCCTTCGACCGTCGAAGAACGAATGAAGATGTATCAGGATTTCCATCCGCGATCATTCACCTGCAAGCCGTGAACCAGCATCGCGTTTCCCCTCACCTTAGGATACAACCCATATCGGTTATAAGGGAAGGGCGTCATGGTGTACGCCGTAAGCAAATCCTCGACGGTGAAGGCAGGACGATCCCAATCCTTGGTAACCTTCGCGATCACCCAAAGGATTCTCCAAACTTGAGGCATCAGTTGGCCAGGAGATATGCTAAACCTATTCATAAGGGACCTGGCCAGGGACGTGAAAGGTCATCGAAACCCAACTCGGAATGGATATTCAAATAGGGCAAAAAACGCTGCTGGAGCATCCGCCGGACGGACATGTTTAGCCAGCCTAGTCTCAATCCCCTCAGGAAGACCTGCTAAATCCCGGAAAGATTGGACATCCGAGCTATCGATAATCGTACTTGCAACTTCGATCGACATTGAAGATTCAAACCCCTCTAAACTATCTTACAAAAACGTCCTAGCTAAACCTCAAACGTATCAACAATGGGAAAGAAGAGAGTACCTTATAATGACTTGGAATCCAGATCCTTGCCGAAGATAGAGGAATAAAGATCGGATTGGATTACGATTGGAAAATTCAAAAATCAGAGGAAAATTGGAAGAGATTAACATTCCAAAATTAAGATTAAACCTTTTATGGTAACCGAATTCTCCCTCAAGTAATTAAGGTCCAATCAGATTGCGACACGCGTCTACAGGAAACCATCGACTCGACATCTGTGAACGACGTCATCAGGCTACGTCATTTGAACCGTTTGGTATTCGACTACATTCTAAACAAATCATTCGACGTTCGATCAGACTTCGACACGATTAGAAGATTCAGAAAAATCGATTGCAAATATTTTTCTAAATCTTGGGGGCAAACTGTTTAGGTAAAAATTTACCATCGTACGACGACGACATAAAATCATAAGATATCTTATTGGACCTTAGTCCTGTATTAAGATAAGGTCCTGAGACAAGCCTAAAAGTTCCGTCGAACATCCACATAACACCATCGAACGTCATAACGGATTCGTCGAACGATTACTCCAGCAAATATCGTAAGATAACGTACGATAGTTATCAATTATCCACTAACGGTCATATTTTTCCTTAGTCTATTTTCTTGTAACAGGTAATTGACCGTTATCGAAGACTAAACCGTCATTAAAGGCCAAGATACGCATCTAATTAATACTCAACCGTTACGACCAGGATTCTCGCGACAGTTACAATCGTTGTCATTAATGAGCTATTATTGACGACCATTGCTGCAAAATCAACTATAAAAGACACCTGAAGCTCTCATTTGAGGGAATCTGATTATTTCCAAGCTGCTCTTACTTTCTCTCCAATTTCTACGCAAATCTTTGTAATTTATCTTTGATCGAATTGTCATTTCTATTGTAATCGTACGACCGACAGTGTAAAAATCAAGGACATCACCCCTGCTTGGTGATACATAGTACAACGTCGACTATATCTTAGTCGGCCGCAGGTTTTTTCCTCGACATTGAGGTTTTTCCTGCGTCATCAACCTCTTGTGTTCATTTTAATTTATTTGTTTGTGCGTTTACCAAGTTAGATCTTACTTTCGACGGATTAGCCTCATAACTTATCTTACGACGTAATTTGTGTAATTTTTTGCATAAACAAGACTCGTATCAGTTTGGTCCGAGGTCACATAAAAACCCAAGAAACACCATAACCGGTCTCTTGACCATTTAACCTGTTATAGGTAACTGAGCCTTAACCGGGCTTTCATACGATCGATTTTTTTTTTTTTTTGTTTTTTTAACATATTATAATACTACAATTAATTTGTAAACTAACTTTATATTATAAACGTAACTTGTATTATAAAGTATAAATGTAAATTATAATATAAAGTATAAATGTAAATTATAATATAACCTTATAAACTACATTTATTTTATAAACAAATTTATTTTAAACCACTAAAACATATAAAACAAATACACGAAGATCGGCCCAGGCTTAACTGGGCCTGGGACCGGGCCTTGCCTTAACGGGTCATCATAGTCGATACTCTCTTGCTGGCGATAACCCTAGTGGGCCTTAACCGGACTTTGGGGGGCTTTCAAAAACAGGACTTGATTTCGGTCCCGACTCGGTTAACCATTCGTAACTGGTTAGACCGGGCTTATTTGGTCATCTCTTGTTTGGCTTTGAAATCGAAATGAAATTTTGATAAATTACGAAAATACCTTTTCGATAATTTTAATTTATCTTAAACACAAAAAATTCATTAATTACTTTGTTTTAACATAAATAAAATAATTATTATATAATTAAGAAATTAGTTATTTAAAAAAATAGTTATTAATTAACTTAATTTAATTAAATAATAGAAATTAATAAAATAATTTTTAAATAAATCAAATTAAATAATTATTAGATTAATTAATAAATTAATGAATAAATAAATTATTAAATAAAATAATAACGGAATAAATTAATTAAACAACTTATTGTTATTGGTTATATTGGGTTAAGGGTATATCTGACATTATGAAAAAACTGAATTCCATTTCATCAAGATACTTGGTAGTTGCTAAGTAATGTTGAATTCCTTCATTTGTGGAATTTGATAAAATTCATAGATTCTTCCCGTCAAAAATAATGAACCAAAAGAATGAATGAAATCTGGTCAATAAAATTCAACATTTTAATTCCATCAAATTTCTTTAGAATTTACAAACCAAACGCCACCTTAATGGTACAAAATTTACTTAAATTATAAAAACAATAAAAATTGGAAAACCAAAACCATAGGTGAAAGAAACAACTATCAATTTCTTGTGTAATTGAACGTTTCTAAAAGTGATGATCTTTCGATAGATGGAAAAGGTGAATCATAATCTTTCGATAGATCGAAAAGGTAAATAACGACTAAATTTGTTTATTTGTTATTGTTATTTATTAATCCATTTATTCTCGTTTGTTACAACAAACAAAATATATGCATTCCATTTTATTTAATATATATAGAGACCAAAAATCATTTGTAAACTTCTCAAATGTCACAAATTAACCATGCAACCCCATTATATTAATTGATTTTCTACAATTTCAGGGTTTGAACTTTTATTTAATTTTTAACCTTAGGGTATTTTTGTCATTTACAATTTTGGTTTTTTAATTCGATATTACATTCCAATATCTTAAAGCATGGTTACCATTTTTATCATTTAATATTCTTTTTATTTTTGAATTTGATGTTGATTGTTCCTTATTTCATGCATTGCGATTTTAATTAGCCTTGTCTAATTTTCATAGAGAATTAGGGAATAAGTTGTCCAGTACTCCTGTTGGTCTTTCATGAGGCATTTGTAAATGAAACATATGGATTAATATAATTATACAGATTTTATTTAATTTAAAACATGTGGTTATATATTACTTGAACTATTTTATATAAGACTTAGGACTATTTTATTCTTAATGTTTGACTATGAAATCGTAAAATGTGCATTAAATTATAATCCATATATAAATAAGTAACTATTCGTTTTTAGTAGAGGGCATATTTTCTTTTTTTCTTTTTCCTTTTCTGAAACCCTTTTAATATAAATATATATGCCATAGGTTATATACTTATAAATAATTGCACGAAAAATCAATAAAAACCGTGGCTTTTGCAGGTAGCATTTTTTCAATAAACTTGTTTTACTTCTCGTTGGGATTTCTATTTTTGTTACCTCTCGATTGGCCATGGCCAAGCAATGGGCCGAGCAACTTTGTGATGCTTGACAAACCACCTTCATTGGATTATCGTTTTGTTAATTCTTAATTGGGCCGAAGACACTACTAGTTATTAGCTTAAGGGCCATGAGCTCATTACGTTATGTATGTGTGTGTATATATATAGCAGAATAATCAAATGAAAAACATTATATTTGTGTGAACTTAAGAACCAATCTCAAGCCTTCATTTGTTTTAATAAGCGGTTTTTAGTAATGATGGTGTTTTTGTATTCTTTTCAAATTTACACATGTGTTCACCTGATTTTAAACCCATAGGGAGATTTTAGACATTTTAATCTCAATTCCTCCGCTGCCGACGATACCACCATAACCACCGCCGTTCACATTCACGTGCACCGCGGACGGTACCACCATAACCACTGCCTGTACCATCGTTCACCACCGCATGTACTACCGTTCGCCTCTGTTTGCACCACCGTTCACCTCCGACTGCACCGCCATTCACCTCCACTATAACCACCTCTTGCACCGCCTTTCACCTCCTCCAACTCACCTCTCCTCTCCATCTTCCTCCTCTGTCTCCTTCCTTTTCCAAGAAGCCACTGTCCTCTACCACCACAAACCCTAACCCCCATCTGGCCTCTACCGCCACCGCCACCACCATAGCATCGCCTCCTTTCGCCGTCATTGCTCCTCCGATGAGCTCTCCTACTTCAGCACCATCCGACTCCCCTTTAGCCGCATCTCCAGTTGGTCCTCCTACTTCCCTTGCTCCTGTGGTTCTCCCAAAGATTTAGCCACCATGGTCTTCCTCCTCTCCTCCGCCGCATCCATCCACCATCGTCGTCGCCTACACTGGTGGCGACACGAGATCTGGTAAGTAAATCTTCTTCTTCATCTTCCTCTTTAGATCTTGTGGTGGCAATGAATTTGATTTTGTTGCACATTGAATTAATAATCACGAACTTAGTAGAGTAAATTATGTGTGAAGTGAATTTGAGTTTGTTGATTGAATTTGTTCCTGCTTAGTTTTGTTCTTATGGCGGTCTATTTCAATTTACTGGATGAGTTTTTGTTCTTAGATTTTGTTGGCTGATTGAACAATTTTAGTTATTGTTTGCTTGGTTTTAGGACCCCGCTCTTTTTAATTTTAATTATTATTAGAACGGACGATGCCAAAACAGGTGTGGAAAAGAAATAAAACAAGTAACCTTCCGTCCAAGTATAAACCTCGAATTACTGTCGTTTTTCTAAAAACAAGTAATAAAATGGTACAAGTACCAGATAGCGATCCCACAGGGAAGCGGTGAAAACAATCTTTCAACGTTTAGTTTTTGTGAAAGTTAACTTCAAATGGGTTTTGGATGAAAAGTAATTTGATTGGTTGGTTGATTATGAGCTACTTTAAGAGAACAATTATAAAAAGGAGCCAGGGGTGTAAAGTCTTTTAGTTGGAATAAAAATTGGTAAATTGGATAGGAAGTAGTTTAA
Organism: Centaurea solstitialis; assembly: GCA_030169165.1. Taxonomy (NCBI): domain Eukaryota; kingdom Viridiplantae; phylum Streptophyta; class Magnoliopsida; order Asterales; family Asteraceae; genus Centaurea; species Centaurea solstitialis. Next base: position 47,412,607 of record CM058041.1, on the reverse strand, counting down.
TAATCTCAATTATGCAGAAATGATATCCAAGTAACTTCTAGAAAGTTACCGCATTTTCATATAAACCAATTATTTATCGATGAGTTTAGATGTAATCCTTAATGAAATGTCAAAATATATTAAAAATCAACACTTACGTAACCTCGGAAAGATCAACACATTTTCATGCATCTGACTCATCGTTAAATAATTAGTTATAATCTTTAATGGGATAGTAGATCTGATACCAACTTCAGGAGTAGTGCCAATTGTAGTCCCTTAAGAGACTAACATATTTTCATGTCCTTGGATTATTACTAGTTAATATTTAGATATACTCTTTAATGAAATGCTAAAGACGTGAGATAATAGCAACGAGTGTTGTCACCCACTCATATATCCCCAAAATAACATTTTAGTAACTTCAGAAAAGATACCGCATTTTCTTACATCTGATTAACCGGTAAAAATCCAATGACATTCTTTAATGATGCATTTAAACTTGAAATAGCAAAAATTGAGTTTATATAAAAGACTTTTTTCTGTACCAAATTAATATTCCATTTTAAACCTTACACCCCAAGCTATGAAGTTAGCCTATCATGCTTGAGTGTATTTCACGAGGAATAATTATAAAAAACAATGATTAAAACAGTTGATAAGGTGCAGTTACTGGATTTGACCAATGAAAATTAAAACAGTTAATGTAAAGGTATACCAGAGAAGTGACTAGTTAACACTATGAGCGCGTAAGTAAACACAACTATATAACAGAAAAAGATTAGTTGCTATAAAAAGCTCTCAACTATGTATATATATAGATATGCGTATATATATATATATATATATCACAATGTTTACAAGAAACAACATAACCATCAAGAAATCATGAACAATATTCAAACAAGAACACGGATTAGTACCAAACAAGCTTCACTATTAACGTTAATACTTGATAGTGCTTTCGGGCATTTAACTAATGTTTCTAAAATTACCCGAAAGCTTAGTTGAAACCAAGTATTACCTTGCTTACAAAATCCGAATTCGGCCTCACCAAGAGGAAACCGGAAATTTCGGTCACAACTAGAATCCAAAGCGCGTTAAGTAGCTAGCAATCTTGATCAAGTGTAAGAACAAAACCAAGGAAGTGGTGCGATATATGTTTGTTCCAAAGCTTACATACATATATATACTAGTTTCTGATGGACTTTGGGCCAAAAAACCAAAAGAAGGTATTGGGCTTCATTTTCTTCTAGTCACCTTGCTGGCCTGGCAGATTCGGCCCGTCAGCATGGGTCCATCAACTTCCAAAGTATTTAGCCCAATATGCCTCCAAAATCCCGACGGCCCATGAGTGTAATCCTGAAACGTAACAACTTACATTAGAATTGACATATAATACACAAAAGTTTACATCTTTTGTAGCAAAGAGCAATATATATATATATATATAATGTACGTAATTATTTTAAGAAAACTAAATACGAAAATGTAAAAGAATGTGAAAAATTAAGCGATTTAGATGATATAATAGGGTAATATAATTGCTAGAAGGCTGTTGTGATATGTGTATTTCAGCATAGAGCAAAGACAATGATCACCACAATACAAAGAATCATACTAGTGGATCTGGGACTAATGCAAATGTATAGTCAAATCACTTATATGCACATGTATCATATGTGCTTAAAGTTACTGCAACATAGATGTTAATGAAGAGTAAAGAGAAACAAGATAGCAAACCCAAGCCTATTATTTGTAGATAGGCGGTTAGTGCAGTGGTTCCACTGGTGGCAAAGTGGGGTATGGTGGCAATCCATAGAGCAAGCCTCTATTCTGCATTCTAATGGCGTCCTCCAGATTCTGTCCCTATGGCAATCATACTCCCTGAGCTGGAATGTCACCTTAGTTAGCCAAGTGAGTTGGGCTTGGTGATTGTGCATCAGTCTGAGCATTTCCCTGTTGTCCTATAGCTAAGTTTGAGTACTAGCTAAAACTTGCTCATTTAGAGCATAAACAATGGTAGCAATAGATTCAAGAGTGGCAGGCATTGGCTCATCCTCAAGGGTGGTGCTATCTTCAGATTTGTTAGAAGATGCTAGCAACCTTTTTATTCCCCTTTTATCAATTGTTATCTTCTCATTTGAAAAGATGTCAGTTGGGATGGCCAAAAGATTGGAGGCTGCCAAGAGCTTGTGAATTATGGCAGGATAACATAACCTCCCAGCGATCTTATTACAGCTTAGTTTTATGTTGGAAGATATTAATCTTCCTACATCAAACTTGTATCCCTTGAGGATACAGTAGAGCACTAGTACTTTATCCATTCATATTGTAGAATTATGACTATTGGGAAACATGGTGCTTCTAACAAATTGTGACCAAATACTAGCTTCAGTATTGAGACTTTTGATCCTAAGATTTCTAGTGCCATTCCGGAAGTACCATCCAGATCCTGGGTTGGTGAGGGTGGCAAGGATGTCATCTAAATCCTCTTGTCCTAAGTGAATGCTAAAGTTCTGAAGCATATAAGTTGGACAAGGTGATATGCTTAACAATTTATTGATGTTGGCAGGAGAATAGTCAACAAGTGTTCCTCTTACAGGGATTTGTTCAGAATCCCTAATGGATACTTCAGTGTAAAAATCCATTACCCAACTTAGGTTTTACCCTGTGGGTACAGCACACAAGACATCCCAATTGTGGCTGTTGATCACTTTCCCAAGTTGTTCTACTTGAGAAACAGATTCCTCAAGGAACCCCTTGGGTGGTTGTCCCATTCTATGCTTAAAGGTTTGGAACCTAGCTCTAGCAAGATCATTGCTAAAGAGATTCATATGGTTTACCTGATCTGGACTAGGCCTAGATGTGAATGGTGAGTGTGCAGGCTGAGAGTTCCCAGCCCTTCTAGAGCTTTGTCCATGAGACCATACTCCTGGCTGTGGTTTGGATGCCTGCAGATGAGGTGGTGGTGATAGTCCACAAGGGGGTGCGGCTGGCATTTTGACAGAAGCAGGCCTTCGGGAATAAACCTTCTTTATGGGAGGTAGAGGGTTTAGTTTAGGTTGGCTCATGAGGGGTACCTTGGCTACAGCTGCAGTTGGGTGAGGTGAGGTTGTGTGAGTGGTTGCAGAAGATACCATTGTGATAGGAGCAACATAGTAAGGGTTGGGGATGGAGTGATGGGTCTATGGTGGTTGGTAAGGGGTTGGGTCTCCGTGTGAGTTTAGTATCATGACAGGTGGTATAATTGGGGGTTTCACATATGGGTTGAAGACTGGATACGGGTATCCCCGAGGAGACTGCATCCGAGCCAAAGCCAATGGTGGAAGCGTAATGTGGTTACGGGATAGTCCTAAGGCTAGGTTTCGGTTGGCATCATCAATGAGCATAGCTAGGAGGCCATTTTCATCCTTCTGTGGACCCATGGGTTCACCGGGAGTGGTATTGAGGTCAATCGCCGATCGATTTGGGTTACGAAAATGGTTACCTGTGGTTTGGCTTTGGCATGCGCCCTTTCCTTTGTCGGTAGCCGAAGGCCTGGAAGTCATGGAGGCTGTCCTCAGCAAATGCATTCATGGCTTCTACATCTGGATTAGAGATAAGCTCGACTTCTTCGGAGTTAGCTCTGGATGCTTGATCAGACACCAACGTGTGGGAGGTTGTCAGAATGACCATCGTCTGTGTCACCGATTGTGTTTTCCGGCGAAGGTTTCGCTTGCGCTTATCTGAACTCTTTCGCTGCTTCATGTTGCTATGTGAGATCGGAATCTTCATAGCTTCGTAGATAGGGGCACGATTGCGTAAGAGTTGGGTACAGGGGGTTATCGACTCCTCGTATGTCGTTGCCTTGCCTCGATTAACGAGCCGACGGCGATGAAGGTATGAGAGCAGAGCAGGGTACGGATGAAGGTACGTGGGAAGGTACGAGGTCGGTGATACGAGAATCGTCGGTGGTGATTTGGTGAGGCTGTTCGCCGAAGTTGTAGAGAAAAGAGAAGGGAGAAAAAGGCGGCAATGAGTTGATGGGATAATCAGACTGACTCTTCAGTTGCTCCTGCATAAGTATATGCTCCCGCCTCCAATTTGATTTTATCAGTGCATTAAACGCACTGATGTAACTAATTGTTATATAAAAAATATATATTTTAATGTAACTAAAAAGATGTTTTTAGTTTAATCAGTACTTCTCAGCCCAATTGTTCCTTAGTAAAATCATTGGGCCGAATTTGAGGTGGCTGGTTTGGATTGTTGGGCCGAAGAAGGAGAAAGAAAGAAATATTTTTAGGAAGGGAAGAAAAAATGTAAATTTAACACATGTGTGAATAAGAAAAGAGAAGAAGAGAGAAAAAAATGTATGTATCTTTATCATGGTTCTTGAGCTGTTGGGATTAGTTCCAATGGTGTGTAAAAGGGGTTGACACGCTGGCCGTTCACTTTAAAAGGCGTATCCGTCTCAGGGTCGATTAATTAAATGGCACCATACCGATAAATATTTGCAATTTTGAAAGGTCCGGTCCATCTAGAATTTAATTTTCATGGAAACAATTTCAACCTTGAGTTAAATAAGAGTACCCGCTGGCCTTCAGTGAACTCCTTAGAAACAATTCTCTTGTCATGCCATTTTTTTTGTTTTTTCTTTGTACAGCTTAGCATTCTCATAAGAATTATTTCTAACTTCTTCTATTCACAGATTTGTAAGAATCTTTTCTTTCCAGCTTCATCAGGACTCATATTCAATTCTTTGATAGCCCAATAGGCTTTGTGTTCTAGTTCTAGGGGTAAATGACAGGTCTTCCCATAAACCAATTTATACGGGGACATCCCTATAGGGGTCTTATAGGCATATAAGCCCATAGAGCATCATCCAGTTTGGATGCCCAATCCTTTCTGTGTGGTTTGACCACTTTAGCAATGACTCCTTTTATCTCTCTATTAGAGAGTTCGACTAATCCATTGGTTTGAGGATGGTAAGTTGTGGCTACCCTGTGCCTAATGTCATATTTTTCCAAGACTTCTTCCAACATTATTTATAAAATGAGTGCCTTCATCACTGATTAAGGCACGAGGTGTACCAAATCTAGAAAAAATGTTCTCTTGCAAAAACTTGATGACCGTTTTTGCGTCATTGGAATGACAAGCCATAGCTTCCACCCATTTGGATACGTAATCCACTGCAACCAAAATATAAGTACAATTATTTGAGATGGGAAAAGGTCCCATAAAGTCAATACCCCAAACGTCAAATAATTCTATTTCTAGAATCCCGTTTAAAGGCATTTCATTTCTATGGGAAATATTCCTACTTCTCTGACATTCATTACAACTTTTTGCTAAACTGTAAGAGTCCTGATGTAAAGTAGGCCAGAAAAAACCTGACTGCAAAATTTTTGCAGCTGTCCTACTTCCACTAAAATGACCTCCACATGGCCCAGAATGACAATGATGGAGAATCTGAGTGGTCTCCTCTTTAGGGACACATCTCCTGATCATCTGATCTGCACAAATTTTAAACAAAAATGGGTCATCCCATAAATATTTTTTTGAATCAAAAATTAATTTTCTTCTTGCATGCTTATTTAGCTCTTTAGGAATAATCCCACAAGCTAAATAATTGACAATATCAGCAAACCAAGGTACTGACAGTTGTTTTATAACAAAAATCTTTTCATCTGGAAATGTTTCACAGATGTCAGTACTAGGTTCCAGATTGTCTTGTTTTTCTAATCTAGACAAATGGTCAGCAACTTGATTATTTATGCCTTTTCTGTCAATAATTTCCAAATCAAATTCCTGTAACAACAAGATCCACCTTATTAGCCTAGGTTTTGCATCCTCTTTTGAAATAAAGTACTTGATGGCAGCATAGTCAGTATGAATTATAACCTTGGTTCCCATTAAGTAAGATCTGAATTTTTCAGAAGCAAAACCACAGCTAATAATTCTTCCTCAATGGTGGTGTAATTGATTTGAGCATTGTTGAGAGTTTTACTGGCATAATAAATGGAATGAAAAATCTTTTCTTTTCTTTGTCCTAATACTTCACCAACTGCCCATCACTAGCATCACACATAACCTCAAAAGGTTTTGTCCAGTCAGGTGTGACTACTATAGGGGCAGTGACCAATGTTTTTTTTTTCAAAATATTAAAAGAAATTTTGCATTCTTCATTAAAATCAAATGCATGTCTTGTTGCAGCAATAAACAAAGAGGTTTTGAAATTTTAGAAAAATCTTTTATAAACCTTCTATAAAAACCTGCATGGCCAAGGAAACTTCTGATTCCCTTGACTATAGTTGGTTCTGGTAATTTTTCAATTACCTCCAACTTTGCTCTATCTACCTCTATACCTCTTTTAGATATGAGATACCCTAACACAATGCCTTCTTTAACCATAAAGTGACATTTTTCCCAGTTTAAAACCAAATCAGTTTCTTCACATCATCTAAGAATCTTTTTCTAGGTTTTGTAAACAATCATCATATGATGTCCCATATACAAAAAAATCATCCATAAAAACTTCCATGGAGTTTTCTAACATGTCAAAAAAATAGACATCATACATCTCTGGAAAGTGGCAGGTGCATTGCATAATCCAAAAGGCATTCTTCTAAAAGCAAAGGTCCCATAAGGACAAGTGAAAGTGGTCTTTTCCTGGTCATCAGGTGCTATGGCAATTTGATTGTAACCAGAATAACCATCTAAAAAGCAGTAAATTCCTTACCAGCTAATCTATCTAACATTTGGTCAATGAAAGGTAAAGAAAAGTGATATTTCTGAGTGGCTTTGTTAAGTCTTCTGTAATCCATACAGATTCTCCAACATGTGACTGTCCTGGTGTGTATGAGTTCATTTTTATCATTTGTGACTACAGTTACTCCACCTTTCTTTGGTACACACTGTACAGGACTGACACATGTACTACTGGCAATAGGATAAATGATACCAACATCTAGCCATTTTATAATTTCCTTTTTGACAACATCTTTCATTTCTGGGTTGAGTCTCCTTTGAGGTTCAACAGAGTTGAAATTTTTATCTTCTAAAATTATTTTATGCTGATAGATTGTAGGGCTTATGCCCTTCAAATCTGCAATGGTCCATCCTATGGCCTTGGTATGAAGTTTAAGCATCTGGATTAATTTTTCTTCCTGATCTGTTTCTAAGGAAGATGAAATGATGACAGGCAACTTCCCTGAGTCTCCCAAAAAGGCATACTTTAAATTGGAGGGAAGTTGTTTTAATTCTAAGTCTGGTGCAACTTCTAAGGATGGGACAAGAGTTTTCCTATCCTCATTTTCTAAGACTTCAAATGTAGCAGTTACTAGGGGTACTTCCTAAATCTCATCTTCTTCCTCATCATCAGTGTCTGCATCCCACAAGATTTCTCCTAAAGTCTTTTCTTCACACCAAGTTTCTATTTCACTTAAGGTGGAACACTCTTCTCTCTAATAAGGGTATTTAAGAAAATCTAATACATTAAAAGTTACCTTTTGGTCATGGACTCTCATGGTTAGTTCACCCTTTTGGACATCTATCAGTGTTCTTCCTGTTGCTAGAAAAGGTCTTCCTAAAATGATAGGGACTTCTTGATCTACTTCACAATCTAAGATTATAAAGTCTCCAGGAAAAAAAAAATTATCTACTTGTACCAAAACATCCTCAATTTTTCCCTTAGGCCAAACTATGGATTTATCAGCTAACTGAATAGATATAGTGGTGGGTCTAGATTCACCTATTCCTAGAGTAGTAAAGACAGACAAAGGCATAGGGTTAATGCCTGCACCTAAATCACATAGGGCTATCCTAAATGGTCTTACCTCCTATGGAACAAGGGATTGTGAAACTTCCTGGGTCTTTCATTTTAGGTGGAATTTTCTTGGTTAAGAGAGCACTACACCCCTCAGTTAGAGCTACAGTATCATACTCAGTCAGCCTTTTTCTTTTTGTTCAAGATATCTTCTAAAAACTTTGTGTAATTTGGCATCCTTTCAATTGCTTCCAACAAGGTATGTTGATATGCAATTGTTTGAAAACATCAAGAAACTGTTTAAATTGAGCTTCGTCTCTCTGATTCCTTAACCTTTGAAGGTATGGAATATAGTGAGAGACTGGAGTAGGAGTGGTAGTCTTTTGAGGTGTAGGTGATGGTGATGGTGAAGGTGTGGCAGAGACAGGTTTTATCATAGTGGTGGATAAAGTGTTGTCTGTCTCTTTGGGAAGTGTGTTACTAATGGTCTTGGACTTGTCACCAAATTGTGACACATCCTTACTAGTGTTTTCCTGAGGGTTCCACACTGTTCTTTGGTGTAGATGTTACGGGAGACAAAAGTGGAAAGTCAGGGATAAGTGAGGTGAAATCTGACTCTGCTATGACAGGAGAGTCATGTCTTGTCAGTGTAGAAGATGATGCAAAGTCCTTTTTAGGACTTCCATCCTTCTTTTCAGACTTATTCAAGTGTTTTCCATTTCTTAAAGTTACAGCTTTAACCTGCTCTTTCCCCGGTCTCTGAGGAATCTCAGTGTCACTAGGTAGAGAGCCAGCCGACCTATTCCTAATTTCTAGAGCCATCTGACCCACTTGGGTTTCAAGGTTTTTGATTGATGCTTGGGTTTGAGAAATAAACTCTTTCATCATGGCTTCTAGTGAAGGCTCAACCTATTGGTTTTGCCTTGGTTCGTATCTAGGAGGGGTGGTTTGTTGGTGATTTTGTGAGTGGTTGTGTGAAGTGTGTCGAAATCTAGGTGGTTCCTCATCTTGAAAATGAACACGCTTTTGATTTTGAAAATGTGACTGTCCTTGGTTTTGAAAATTGGACTTCTTTGCTGTTGAGGATAATGGTTACTCTGACCTTGTATCCTAGGTAACTGTGAGTTAAGAGAAAGGCTGTTCCATTTTAAATTTGGATGCTCTCTCCATCCAGGATTGTAGGTTGGTGAAAATGGTCCAGTCTTAGCATTATTACCAATGTAATTGACTTTTTCCAGATTTCCAGGACAATTATCAAAAAGATGATTTTCACCACAATATGCACATTGGACAGGTAGCTTTGATGGTTCAGGGGTGTTGATACTAGACACCACTTGCTTGTTAGTAGTGAGATTCTTAAGCATCACTACCATATCACGTGCTTGAGTAGCAAGTGTTGAATAATTACCATCATCATTGGTACTAGGTAGTTGTAAAGGTTTTGCACGAGAGTCTACCCAGTGTCCATTGTTGTTTGAAATCTTTTCAAGGATACTGTATGCTTCACTATAAGAACCGGCAGTAAAAGCTCCTCCTGCAATAGCATCGAGCATTTGTCTGGTTGGGTAATTCAAGCCATTATAAAATGTCTCTAGCTGAATGCAGTAGGGAATGCCATGATGAAGGCATTTTCTTAACAATTCTTTAAATCTTTCCCATGCAGTGGGAACTGCCTCATCATCATCTTGTCTGAAAGTACAGATCTCATTTATAGACTGAGCATTTCCTAATGGTGGAAAATATTTTTTTAAAAATACTTCGGCCATTTGATCCCAAGTAAAAATAGAGTTTGGTTTCAAGGAAATGTACCATGCTCTGACATGATGACTTAATGAAAAAGGAAAAAGCTTTAATTTTAAAGCGTCATCAGATATTCCTCGTAGTCTAAATGATCCTGAAATTTCTAAGAAAGATCTGAGATGAGCATGCGGGTCTTCTTTTGACAATCCTGCAAATTGACCATTATTCTGTAACATTTGAAACATCACAGTTTTTAGTTTATAATGCGGGACATTGCATGTTGGATCACGTATCCCTGTTTGTAATTGATGTACAATAGGAATAACATAATCCATCATACTGTTATCTTTGGAATTGGCTAGACGAAAGATGTGTTGTTCAGCATCCTCAATCTGCCGATTATTGTTAGGAAGTGTGGAGGATTTCGTAAAATTCCATTAACTGGATTTTCCTGCTGAACTTGTGGTCCAGGTTCCTGAATGATAGGTACAGGACCAACATGTGGTTCTGCCACATGTGGTTGGGTGTCTTGCTGCCGATTTCTACCATTACCTCCAGGAGGCGGTGGTAGAGGAGGAGGTAAACCATCATTATTGTACCTCTCATTAGGTGGGTTTCCAGGAAATGGCAGTTCTTCTAAAAATATATTTTCTTCTTCCATTGTAGACAAGGTAGAAGCTTGCAAATTCTTTGCTCCTTTTTATAACGTCTAAAAGTTCTTTCGATATCGGGGTCTAGATTGAAAAATTCCCCACGTGATTTTGTTTGCATAAACTAAAAAAAAAATCTTCTTGTTCTTTTTTTTTTCGAAAATATATAATTATATATAAATTATTTTTTTTTCATTTCTCAACACGGTGGTAGAAAAATTAACTCTCTAAAACTAAAATTGAAAAATTGCTTTGTTGCTTCCCCGACAACGGCGCCAAAAACTTGTTCGCTTGGTTTCAGGACCCCGCTCTTTTTAATTTTAATTATTATTAGAAAGGACGATGCCAAAACAAGTGTGCAAAAGAAATAAAACAAGTAACCCTCAATCCAAGTAGAAACCTCGAATTACTGTCATTTTTCTAAAAACAAGTAATAAAATGGTACAAGTTTTAGATATCGATCCCACAGGGAAGTGGTGAAAACAATCTTTCGACGTTCAGTTTTTGTGAAAGTTAACTTCAAATGGGTTTTGGATGAAAAGTAATTTGATTGGTTGGTTGATTATGAGCTACTTTAAGAGAACAATTATAAAAAGGAGCCAGGTGTGTAAAGTCTTTTAGTTGGAATAAAAATAGGTAAATTGGATAGGAAGTAGTTTAATAATCTCAATTATGCAGAAATGATATCCAAGTAACTTCTGGAAAGTTATCGCATTTTCATGTAAACTAATTATTTCTCGATGAGTTTAGATGTAATCTTTAATAAAATGTCAAAATATATTAAAAATCAACACTTACGTAACCTCTGAAAGATCAACACATTTTCATGCATCTGACTCATCGTTAAATAATTAGTTATAATCTTTAATGGGATACTAGATCTGATACCTACTTCAGGAGTAGTGCCAATTGTAGTCCCTTAAGAGACTAACACATTTTCATGTCCTTGGATTATTACTAGTTAATTTTTAGATCTACTCTTTAATGAAATGCTAAAGACGTGAGATAATAGCAACGAGTGTTGTCACCCACTCATATATCCCCAAAATAACATTTTAGTAACTTCTGAAAAGATACCGCATTTTCTTACATCTGATTAACCGGTAAAAATCCAATGACATTCTTTAGTGAGGCATTTAAAGTTGAAATAGCAAAAATTGAGTTTATATAAAAGACTTTTTTCTTTACCAAATTAATATTACATTTTAAACCTTACACCCAAGCTATGAAGTTAGCCTATCATGCTTGAGTGTATTTCACGACTATTCTAAACTAATAATTGAATGAACAAGAAAACGTTAGTACCACAGGAATAATTATAAAAAGCAATGACTAAAACAGTTGATAAGGTGCAGTTACTGGATTTGACCAGTGAAAATTAAAACAGTTAATGTAAAGTTATACTGGAGAAGTAACCAGTTAACACTATGAGCGCGTAAGTAAACACAGTTATATAACAGAGAAAGATTAGTTGCTATTAAAAGCTCTCAACTATGTATATATATATATAGATATGCGTATATATATATATATATATCACAATGTTTACAAGAAACAACATAACCATCAAGAAATCATGAACAATATTCAAACAAGAACACGGATTAGTACCAAACAAGCTTCACTATTTACGTTAATACTTGATAGTGCTTTCGGGAATTTAACTAATGTTTCCAAAATTACCCGAAAGCTTAGTTGAAACCAACTATTACCTTGCTTACAAAATCCGAATTCGGCCTCACCAAGAGGAAACTCGAAAATTTCGGTCACAACTAGAATCCAAAGAGGGTTAAGTAGCTAGCAATCTTGATCAAGTGTAAGAACAAAACCAAGGAAGTGGTGAGATATATGTTTGTTCCAAAGCTTACATATATATATATATATATATATATATATACTAGTTTCTCATGGACTTTGGGCCAAAAAACCAAAAAAAGGTATTGGGCTTCATTTTCTTCTAGTCACCTTGCTGGCCCGGCAGATTCGGCTCATCAGCATCGGTCCATCAGCTTCCAAAGTATTTAGCCCAGTATGCCTCCAAAATCTTGACGGCCCATGAGTGAAATCCTGAAACGTAACAACTTACATAAGAATTGAGATATAATACACAAAAGTTTACATCTTTTGTAGCAAAGAGCAATATATATAATGTACGTAATTATTTTAAGAAAACTAAATACGAAAATGTAAAAGAATGTGAAAAGTTGAGCGATTTAGATGATAAATTAGGGTAATATAATTACCGTATCAGTTATTTAATTTATTTATGTCTTGTTGTTCATGTAATTATGTTCAATCTACTAAAAAAATTGGAGATTTTTGGTGTGCATAGAAGGCGTTCGATGAAATATCACAAAAAGATATGGTTGCTTGTAACGTCATGATTTCGGTGCTCAGGAAGCACGGTTGCGTTGAGGATGCTCAGATTTTGGTTGATCAGATGCTGAAAAATGATTCGTATAGTTGGAACTAGATTTAAATGTAAATGAATAAAAACATAGTATTCATCAGGTGAATATACATGTAAATGAACATTATGTTTGGGTTAATTAGGTGAATTTTTATGTAAATGTACATTATTTTTTTATTCATTAGGTGAATTAGGGTGATTGTTATTTTTATATACTAAGTCTGAATATTCATTAGTTGAATATGAAGTTTCAGCCGAATTTGAAAAGTCATAAGTGAATATGAAGTTTCATCTAGTGAATCTGAATATTCATAAAACGAATATGAAGTTTCATCTGAATCTGAAGATTCATAAGGTGAATATGAAGTTTCATCTAGTGAATTTGAAAATTCATAAGATGAATATGGAGTTTCATAAGATGAATCTGATTTTCATCTACTGAACGATTTTATATGTTTCGTCTGGTGACTCTGAAGTTTCATATGGTGAATATATAGTTCCATCTAGTGAATCTAGAGATCCATAAGGTGATTATGAAGTTTCATCTAGTGAATCTAAATAATCATAATTTCATATGGTGAATATGAAGTTTCATCTAGTCAATCTGAATATTCATATGGTGAATGAATCGTTAACCTTTTTTTTGCCAAATGACAATCATGCCTTTTTCAGATTAAAGACTTAGATTGATCAAGTTTTTACCTTTTTTTGGTTTTTTCTAGATTAAACTTCTCTCTCTCTCTCTCTCTCTCTATATATATATATATATATATATATATATATATAGGTGAAAGTTCAATTGCAAACCACCTTTTCATTGTGAACGTGAGGACAAACGAGAGCGCGACACGTGGCAATTTGAAAAAATTTCGACTTAGTTATTCAGACTGAATAACACTAACATGCACTCTGATGCAATTGGACACGGGCGGGTCAGCCGCGGGTCATCCGCGGGTCAAGCGTTATTCAGTATGAATAACACTAACATGCAGTTTTATTCAGACTGAATATGACTTGACCCGCCGTTTCAGATTGCCACGTTCGCGCTCTGGGCTGTCCTCACGTTCACAACGAAAGGGTGGTTTGTATTTGAACCCACCCCTATATATATATATATATATAAAGAGGTAATTCTTGCAAAATATACAAACCAACTATAGTCGTTCATCTAGTCTAACAAATATATGATTTCATTATAATTCCTAATTTAGAATTATAATCATAATTAATGAATATTATCAGCTGACACACACACATATATATATATATAGATATATATATATATATAGAGAGAGAGAGAGGGAAGTTCATTTAGAAACCAAAAAAAAGAGTAAAAACTTACAAACCCATGGTTTTTTTGGTTTAAATCAATGAAAACTCTTCGTAAAGTTATTTATTATGATGCAAGTCTTTCATATAATTTATTTTTTTATGAAATTGTTTCAAATTTTGATGTTTTTTATATAAAAATGAAAAGTTTCATACATTTTTCTATGCTTATGAAACTGTTCTATGTATTTTCTTTAATCCTATGAAACTTTTTTTTTTTTACAAAAAAGAACATCAAAAAATGAATTATATGAAACATTTGCATCATATTAAACAATTCTACGAAAAGTTTTCGTTGATATAAGCTATGAAACCTTGAGTTTCTACGGTTTTTACTCTTTTTTTGGTTTCTAAATGAACTTGACTCTATATATATATATATATATATATCAGTTTAATTAATGAAGCATGATAAGTATCCATAAATATTATCATTTCTTCATAATATAATGATTTGTATAGTTTTAAATATCATCATTGTTAGGCATTAGCTCGGGATGTAGAATCAAACACACCTACAGGTCGTTACTTCCACTAGTTTTGTTACTTATTACTCATTTCTTAGGTGTAGGAGTCAAGTAGTGGTTCGTTTTCATTACCATTTCTGTTGTTAGTTCGTTAGTTGTCAAGTTACTTTCGTTTACGTTTCAAGAACTATTTTGGGTTATAAACTTTCTAGTTGAATCGTTATACACGATATAGAAGGAGCCGCAAATAAGTGTAGTTTGGTTTAAAGTTACTATTGATAGTAAGTCTACGTTTTCGTTCTCAAACATTTTCTCAACTCAACTTTCACTTGTTGTCACTCAGTTTCATTGGTTTACGTTTGAATCAACTAACTTTCACGTTGATGGATTTTATTCTCTACGATAAGATCTAAATTATCCAAACGACCAAAGAATGTATTATGCTATAATTTCCATGTTTACTATAATCATTCCGTTTATTATTACGCAAGTTACTAATTTCACACCAATATTTACTTTTCTTGTTATTGGAGTTCCATCATCTTTAATTTTCCTGCACATTACATTCTCTGAAATTTTTACTTTACAGTACTATTACTTTTTCTACAAATTTACTTTCTCTGCAATTTTATTTCCAATAATTTTACTTTTCTTGCAAATTAATTCTTCTACAAATTTACCTTTCTACAATCTTACAATTCTTACAATTTACTTTTCTCGCAATTTACTTTTTCCGTAAGTTTAGTTCGCAAGAGGTTAGTTAATTTAGGTATTACTAATTACAATAGCTTTGATTTTAATCTTATTTTCCATCCTCGTTATTTGTTATTTACATTTTAAATCTTTTATTGAAAAAACCTAGCAATGATGGGTTAACAACCTAGCTAGGGGTGTGAAACGACGTTTAGGATTTTATAATAAAAAGGTGAAATAATGCATTTTACAGCTTCTAGGGTCCACAACTATTTCTTTAAAACTAACTTTCATTAAACATTATATATAATTGTTAGATTTTTAGGTTGACGTAAGAAAATATGTCAATCTTTCAGAAATTGCAGTTTATGCTAATTTTGATTAAGATGAGGTTTGGTATTTAAATTTCACCACTAGGGGACTTTTCTGAGTCTAAAAGTAGTTGATTATGAAATTAGCATTTCAATGAAGATTACATCAAATTAATTATTTATCAATTTTATATATAAAAATGTGTTGGTTTTTCAGAAGTCATTATGCATATTAATTCTAAGATTTTACAAAGACTGTTGTAGCACATTTTTATAAATTTATCTATTTATCCTAATGAAGTTTTGCACTATTTGCTTCTTCTTTTTTTGAATGGCAAAGGCACTATTTGCTTCTTTTAATAACTGATTTCATTGGATTTTAAGTTACAAACCAATCAAATCAATTCTTTTGAGAAATCTCGATTGAATTTGACTTTTATCACTGGACATTTTTTAAAGACTATTTACACGCCTTTATGTGGTATCAATATCTTGTACTTATACCACTTTTATTACTTGTGTGCTTAAAAAATGACAATAGATCAAGGTTAATACCTGTAACGAGGCTTATTTGTTTGTTTTTAAATTAGGTTTTTGGCGCCGTTTATCTTAGGTGGTTGTCGAAAACAACTGACCAAACATGAACTATAAATTCATACACAGTTGTGTATGCAGTGTAGTTGAGAGTTAAGTTTATAAACCTAAAAAATCATCGTACTGCCATTTTGATTGTAAAAAAGAACCTATGGGGTTACACAATGCTTCTCAATTTCTTGTCTCCATTTTGAACTTTCACCCAACCATCTAAAATATGTTTACACACTATTGTTTGTCTAGTTTGCATTTCTATATGGTCAATTGTAAGCCCTATTTGATCCATACACATGATTTGCCTATAATCGATAAGCGACATTAGAATTAGTGTGTACACAATAGTGCACATGTTATACTATAAGTGTAGATGTGTATACTTACATGCTCCCTCCAAGTCTCTTTAAAATCCATCCTTGTAGGTTCTTTTTATATTCGGTAATGTCAAAGTCAAAACACACGTTGCACATATGGCAAACGAAAGAGTAGATCTAATCATTTTGGGCGTTGAATAAGTTTTTCCTGGCGTACTTCTTTTGTTGGGCTTATTCCCATGTCAAAATTCGGTGTCGCAAAGTTAGTGAACGTAATCATACCCATCTCATTACCATTAATGTTTTTTTTTCCTTTGCTTGGCTCATCAACTACCTTTCCATTACCGTTGTCGATTGTTGATTGACTTTGTGGTTCCTTTTCAGTTGAAGCGTTATCTTCATTTGTGTCCTCTTTAGTTATATGTTTCTTAGATTTCATGTTTGACTTCATGTCTACCTCATCATAAAGCGTCTTGTTTGTCCAGTAAATGTGATGCAACCCTCCAGACTCGTATTGGTTCAGGATTAGTGTATTTCCATATCAATCCATCATAACATCTAAATCATGAATCGAACACATGAATTTCATTCACAATGTGAAGAACATGTACATAGAAGTTTCTCTTACTACTTTCTCTCTCTAACACCTATCTCTAGATATTACAAATGAGCTCTATTCTAAGTAACTTTTGAACTCATCACAAGTATTTATACCTCCATGGTATTTACAACTCAAACCGTCACACATTACACGTTTACTAGATAACCCACAACTTTTACTAGGATTATAAAGTAAACCCTAAACTTGAATACAATTACATTTTGACCCTAACATTCTCCCACTCTGTATTCAAGTTGTAAAGAAACAAATATAACAATGAGAAACAAATAAAACAAATATACTTCTTTTGAATTCAACATCAATCAGCTCTTGGCTGCAACATATTTCTTCTTGATCAGCAAATAACGATCTTCTCATTTAGTCAACAATGCTTTTCTTTTCAGGATCAACAACAATCATTAATACATCTTCCCACAATATCATTGTATAGCTTTCTCCTCTGAAGTCTCTTTCTTTTCAAGCTCAACATGAATGAATCTTTAAAGTTATAATCAAACTACAAAACATTCTCCGCTTATATGCAAATACTCCAGAAATTAAACCAACACTTCTCTTTAAGCCTCTTCAATATATTTTCAAATAAACTTCATGAGCTTTGACACTATGTGTACTAAGCGTTAATCCAGTTAGCAATTATCTCCAAAAAGCAGTCGCAATCTTCAAACTTTCACCATCATTCAGAATCATACATATTCATAACTTCAATCTTCACTTACCTTTTATTCGGAATCTTTAAAGACCAAGGACTATGATAACTTGGACAACTTGGACAACTTCCTCAACTTGATCTTTCAAAACTTACAAGAAATCTTCACCACATTCCATCTTTCTATATTGATCAAATAAATCAACTACTTACAAATGCTTTATAAAAAATTCTTCTATATTGATCAAATATATCAACTATCTTCAAATGTTTTCAACAAATCTCTTTCTTCAAATATGACATAAACTCCCTTTCTTCTTGTAAAATCATCTTAAACATATATGATTGATAACTCCAAAATTATACATGTTTTACTCGCATCAGTTCCCCACTTTTGTCTTCATTTTGAGAGCAATTATGATACAGTTTGGCTAAAAAAGGCTTAAATCTGAGTTTTGCAGGTTTTGGAGGCACTTTTGTAGAAAAATACAAAAAGAGGGTAAAAAGCGTCAAAAGTGGATACTTTGTGAAGAAATGGAAAAATCAATTATTTGGTTTCCATTTATGTGCTTTTATTCCCTTCCAAAGTTAGTGGCTTCCATTAAATGATTCCAGAATGTTCCATATTTCTCCACCAGAAGATGACTTCTTCCCGAAGCAAAGATCTTTATCAGATAATGAAAAGAAGATTCTGGAAGATTTAGCTGTCGTTTCGCGCCGCTAAAGAGAATTTCGCGCCGCTAAGATCGATTAATGGAAAATTCTGGAAGATTGAGTTACCCGTTTAGCGCCGCGAACCTGCCGTTTTGCGATCGCTAAACGGGCCTGCCGAGTTTAATTATAAATAAGAGCCTTGGGTCATTCAGTTTTGATATCCAATTTTTCATACAATTCTCTCATAGTTTAGTTAGGTCAGTTAGGATGGGAGCCGCTTAGGGTTTCCAACCCAAGAAGCCGGAGGCTCGATGTGACGACTACGGAGGAGATTCGAGGGGATGTCGCGACAAATCTGGCGGTCTTTAGTTGGTTTGTTTACGCATTTATGATTAGTATGTCTATGTACTGATTCCTTTTATGTTTTCATTATGGTTTAAATACTTTTGGATATTTATTTTAAATAAATGAATGGTTTGTTGAATGTTTATCTTTGATTCTGACTTGATGTTATTTTGTGGTTGTTTGAACTCGTTGGTTGGGTGTATCCATTCGACCAGAATAGATAGACTCCGTTAGGATAATCAACCTTTCTTGACCTTCACTCTCGTGACGCGGAGAGTTGTGTTAGGTGGTTAGCTTGGACCGAGAGCAAACCAGATAGTAGGGTTCCGTGGATAGGCATTAAGTTGGATGACTTTTACTAGACTGCCTGACAACCAGTCCCTGTAATTGGGCCGGAAGACCAACCTGGTTTATAATCTTAGATATTCATGCTTGGGTGCTATGTGCTTAAATTCTGACAGCAACCATTAATCTATATCTCATGAAAAGTGAACCATAATGAATTTAGTTATCTCCAATGTATGTTTGTTCATCAGTTTTCCACTTCTTGGATAGGTTTATTATTTATTTGTTTTTTATCTTTTAAAATACTTTTCCAAAAGCAAAACCCCCTAATTTTCTAGATTAATTAATTATAGATTTAGTTGACATCTAGTTTAACCGTTCCCAGTGGTAAGAACGATAACTGGTACTTTCCTACACGATATTACTCACGATCGGGTACGCTTGCCTGTGAATGTGGTAATACTAGTTTTGGGTAAATAAAGGGTTAAAACTTGTGTCGCTTTTTATATATAATATTTACCGCATCAAGTTTTTCGCGCCGTTGCCAGGGAACAGTTGCTTAGGTAAATACTAAAGTTTAGTTGATTAATCGATCATTGATTGGGAATTTATTCCCGATTAAGTTATTTGCTTTCTAGTTTGTTTATTTTTGTTCTCTTTTATATTTTTGTGCTACTCCGGGTATTTTTCTTTGTTTGTGTTGCAGATATGGAGGATTACGATGAGACTATTACAATAAACCTTTCCGAGAGTTTTTGGGGAATAAAAGAGGAAAAAATCCCGATGATGATGTACCGATGTGGATACTTAGGAATCACCAACATGAGTTAATGCTAAAAGAGTTATTTGAAAAACCCGTGGCGGATCAATCATCTCTACAACAAAAGGTAAAACATCCATATGCTAAATCCGAAGATTCTAACAGCTCTTTAATTTTACAGGATGAAACAATGGATGAACAATCGGATGACGACGAATTGTGGGAAGATTTTGAGCGTATCTTGCAAGAGGGATATGAGGAAGAAACTCCAAAAGAAAATCTATCCCCCATTCAGCCAAAGGTAAATCTCCCAATATCTGATTGTGATGATTCTAATGATGAGCCTTTGTTTTGTCAGGATAATCCACACGTAAGTCGGTACAAAGATCCTTTTTGGGAAACCAGTTGTCAGAAGCAATTTGTAACACCCAAATCCCATTTTTAAATTTTAAAGAATAATTTAGAAATAAAAACCCTTGCGTAAATTATTAAATAAAATAATTGTTTAAAAAATTCCCAAGTTAAACAAAAATAGCATCCCACGTGCAAATAAAATCAACGTAATAGAAGAATCAACATTCGGATCGGAATGCCGTCTGGCCAGAACCCTCAAGCCGGAGCTTTGCCCTTGTCAACACCCGAACTCGTACCTAAAAAGACATAATAATGAGGGGTAAGCACAACCGCTTAGTGAGCACGTTTTACATATAACACATTACAATTAATACGTATAATTACATCAATCACATCTTAACGGTTTCCCGTTCGTCCAATCATCCCGCAATCCTACCTTGGTGGTTTCCCATCATTCGGGTCATCCCGCAACCCGATCACAACACATCATCATAGTATACATATCAATCGTAATACATTGCATATAAAACCCACTCACCTGTCTCGAATAAGTCACAACGAAATAATAACTCGAATTTCTCCCGCAACTCTGAAAAATAAATATGTACACATCCTATAAAGATTTGTCCAACAACATAAATAAATCCTATCGGGTCTCACTAGACACTGACGCGGCGGCTACCGAGTTCAGACCGGCTGCCGTCTCGTATGACAAGGCAGCAGCGGTGACGACAGATGCCGCCTCGCGGCGCGACCGTCTGTCTCGTGGCACGATTGCCACCAACGTCACCCTCGCGGCGCGAGGGTTTTCCCTCACTGGTTTCTCGCGGCGCGAAGGCCGCCCTAGCATGCTCTTAAACCACGCACAGCAGCAGCAACGGCGGCGTGGGTCGCCATCCCCGCTCAGCCGGCGTTCAACAGCAGCGGCGACGGCATGAACCACCACCACCGCCGGAGTACTACACTCGACAGCGGCGGCGAGGTTCTCCCCGTCACCGCCCGGCCATTCCGCGATCACCACTAAAGAGCTACGGCGGCAGCGGCGTGAGCCACCGCCACCTTCGCTCGACAGGCCGACGGTAAGCGGCAGCAGCGGAGGCTTGTACCACCACCGCCGCCGGAACCGTGTCCACAACCCACAGAGGTAGCGGCGGTATGAGCCGCCACCACCACCCGACGAAACACACAACGACAACGGACTCAATGGCGGCGGCGTGGACCACCACCACCGTCGTCCATCGGAAGCAACAGCAGTCGGCTTATCTGCCGCCGCCGGCCAAGAGCTAAACAACGGCAGCGGCGAGGTTGCCACCGCCACCACCGGACAATAACGACAACAGCGGCAACGGTGCCGCCACCACTACCGCCGGATAAACCCAACCACAGCAGCGGCGGCTACGGTCCACGCCACCACCGCCGGCGATCATTACCACGGCGGTGGTTAGATGACGATCGGCCAAGGCCGACGCATATCCACCACCACCGAACACCCAACGACTCGAAGAAACAAACGACGAGAGGTTACCTTCCTATCGGCGGCACAACTGTTCCCCTCCGGCAACCTCCTTTGACTTCTCTCTACCGACCTCCTCTCTCTCTTTTCTTAAGCCTCAAGCAACGCAATGAGGAAAAGAGTGCCAACCCTAGGGTTTTAAACAAAAGAATAACGGGCTTCCCTCTCTCTTTGCTTAACCCGCAAGAAATAAAACCCACAACTTCCTAACCCTAATTGATTAATCTACAATTAATTAAATTAAATAAACTAAATAAATAAATAAATACAAAACGGGATGTTACACAATTGGTTAATCCAACACCCATAACGACATATCTAAAGGATCTAAGGCCAAACTCATGCGACTCCAACTCTCAGTCTGCAAATCAACAAAGTGAGAACCGGAATGGTAAGTGGTACGCTACTCTACCTGGCGGGTCGCACAAAGGTAAATCAACAAATCCAGGTATGTACCACTACTATCACCCTTGCTTAATTGCAAGTGAAGGGTGTTTTGTTTCAAACGGGAGTGCTTAAACCCGGAGTCAGGCTCGAGACTCATGACAAAAACAAGCGCTTCTCGGGAGGCAACCCGTGAGTTTTCAAGTTTTTTTTAAGTCTTTGGTTTGTTTTTAGGGTCGTATAGTGTCTTTTAATGTCTAGGATTGATACCCAAATCGTTTTGGTCGTATTTTGAAAAAAGTGGACAGACAGGATTTTGCTATCGCGAAAAATAATTTTCGAGCCGCGAAACTAGGTATCCGTAAAAAAAAAATTTCATTCGCGGCGCGAAGCTTAATTCTCGCGAACGCGAAGAGCTATCTGTGTTAAAAAAATTATTATTATTTTTTTTCAAAGCCTAACTAACCCAAAACTCTTTTTCTCTCACAAAAAGTTGAATCTCAGTGTTTTTAACTTCAAAATCTCTTCAACTTTAAGTGTGGGAAGACTTCGGCTTTTTAAACATTAAGTGATAAACCATACTTTGTCTAATTTCTCAAGCAATAGGTTCTTATTTATTTTTACTTGACTTGCTCGAGATATTGACAACATATCCCTTATTTTTTAAAGAAAATTATTTTTGTGCAAAAAAGGGATATATCATGTTTTAAGTGTGGGAACCCCATGTGGTAACAATTTTCAAAATCAAATTTTAATGGGTTCCCAATTGCATATGGTTCAATCACTAAGTGTGGGAAAACTCTTTCTCAATAGTTTTCCAGTTGCATGAAACAACGTTTCCGTGCAAAGCCCAATAGTCCAAGCCCATTGGTTTGAAAAGGAGAGTTGATATTTGTTTTTAAAAGAGATTTTTGACTAATGGTGATGAGGATTTGATGTTGACGTGTTGGTTAGGGTGTTCAATAAAGTTTTTCAAATAAAGTTTTTGTCCGTGTTGTTTTGTAACGCGATTTGACTTGACTTGATTTTGGGTGTATCATCCTATCTATCCTAGTTTTGTTTTTATCTTTTCTATTTTAGTGTTTTGTTTGTAGGTTTTGGTGTGGAAGACTCTCAGATTCTCTTATACTTCATGAGCCGTTGTTCAGCTTCAACTCTTTTAACCCGGGGAGTTTCTGTTTCCCTTTCACCTCTCTACTTGTTTTTAATTGTTGTTGCATTGAGGACAATGCAAGTTTTAAGTGTGGGGAGGGGGTTAAGTAGACTTAACTTGTTTTGATTTCTTAACCCATGGTTTAATTGTTCTTTATCTTTTAACTTTCCACATGTGGTTTTATTGTTGTTGCATTGAGGACAATGCAAATTTTAAGTGTGAGAATGGGGTTAAGTAAACTTTTGTTTGTTTGTCCTTATTGTGCTTAATTGCTTATCTGGTATTATTTGAATTATATGGCATAAATTTTTTCGAAATCCATGATCTTTTCAAAAAATTTGGGAAGTCAAAAGAGTTTTGCATTTAGGAGGACACTTTTTGGAGTTTTTATGAGTTTGAAAAAGTCATGTGTATGCTAATTGCCATGAGTGATCCTTACCCTTTCCATGAGAGATTGAGCCTAAATTATTTATTCATTTTCATTTCGTGAGGATACCGACTTTGAACCAAGTAGAACTTGTCACTTTGAATGCTTGTCGAGACCACATAAGGAAAGTATGTCACCATTGCACTGATAGAGGCCTTCATTTCAACCCATTTAGCCTTCGTCAGATAATCTCATTATAAGGTTATCTAATTTGCCTAGCCTATTTTGTGAAAGTACTCATCTTTAGTACTTTATCCCTTGTAACCCATTTGAAGCCTTAGCCTTTTCATTTCTTTACCCACTATTCACTCTATATCCTTAGCCATTTCTTTTTATCTAT
Organism: Centaurea solstitialis; assembly: GCA_030169165.1. Classification (NCBI taxonomy): domain Eukaryota; kingdom Viridiplantae; phylum Streptophyta; class Magnoliopsida; order Asterales; family Asteraceae; genus Centaurea; species Centaurea solstitialis. The sequence goes on along the minus strand of CM058041.1, from coordinate 47,388,890 downwards.
CTTTTGGCCGTAGCTTAAAGTTGGAAGCTTTTCATGTTTTTGGTCTATTTTATGAAATCTGACAAATAGAGAAAGGGATTGAGAAAAGTTTGGAAGTTGAAAAAGAAAAAAAATAAATAAAAAAGAAAAAAGAAAAAAATATAGAGCTTGAAAAAAAAGAGAAAGAAAAGAAAAAGAAGTTGAAAAAAAAGAGAAAAGTCAAAAAGAGAAAAACGACTCAAAAAGAAAAGAAAAGAAAATCAAAAGAGTCGATGTGCTTAAAAGAAAAGAAAAATATCGAGCCGCAAATAAGCAATATGCTTAGGCCGATATAAAAAGTGAAAGTTATAGAAATCCCGAGCTCTAAAAATCTCAAAAAGTCAGATGATTAATTTGGATTCTTAAACTGATTTGTTTTCAGGTTTTTGCTACAACCCTTTTAGTCACTTATATATATCCTTTATCCTACCTTTTACCCTTAGCCTAACATTACAACCCTAAAGTCCTCTTGACGGTTGACAACTTTTCAGTGGTGGAGATGAGATTTGGTGACAAGCCTATGCGTTTGGTGAAAGGTCGAGTATCAGTGTGATCACTTTATATAACATATTACCCCTTGAGAGATACACATTATCAAAAGTGAGGGTAAAAGGTTGAGCATGACTTTGATGACTTGTGAGACTTTGATTTGTGTCTTAATAATGTTTAATTTCTTGCGACTATCCTTGTTCTTTCAAAGCATGATCATAGATAGAGAATAATTTTGTCATTATTTTTCTTATTTTATCAGATGTTTGCTTGAGGACAAGCAAATCTTAAGTGTGGGAATTTGATAACTCCAAAATTATACATGTTTTACTCGCATCAGTTCCCCACTTTTGTCTTTATTTTGAGAGCAATTATGATACAGTTTGGCTAAAAAAGGCTTAAATCTGAGTTTTGCTGGTTTTGGAGGCACTTTTGCAGAAAAATACAAAAGGAGGGTAAAAAGCGTCAAAAGTGGATATTTTGTGAAGAAATGGAAAAATCAATTATTTGGTTTTCATTTATGTGCTTTTATTCCCTTCCAAAGTTAGTGGCTTCCATCAAATGATTCCGGAATGTTCCAGATTTCTCCATCAGAAGATGACTTCTTCCCGAAGCAAAGATCTTTATCAGATAAGGAAAAGAAGATTCTGGAAGATTTAGCTGTCGTTTCGCGCCGCTAAGATTGATTAATGGAAAATTCTGGAAGATTGAGTTATCCGTTTAGCGCCGCGAAGCTACCGTTTCGCGATCGCTAAACGGGCCTGCCAAGTTTAATTATAAATAAGAGCCTTGGGTCATTCAGTTTTGATATCCAATTTTTCATACAATTCTCTCATAGTTTAGTTAGGTCAGTTAGGATGGGAGCCGCGTAGGGTTTCCAACCCAAGAAGCCGGAGGCTCGATGTGACGACTACGGAGGAGATTCGAGGGGATGTCGCGACAAATCTGGCGGTCTTTAGTTGGTTTGTTTACGCATTTATGATTAGTATATCTATGTACTGATTCCTTTTGTGTTTTCATGATGGTTTAAGTACTTTTGGATATTTATTTTAAATAGATGAATGGTTTGTTGAATGTTTATCTTTGATTCTGACTTGATGTTATTCTGTGGTTGTTTGAACTCGTTGGTTGGGTGTATCCGTTCGACCAGAATAGATAGACTCCGTTAGGATAATCAACCTTTCTTGACCTTCACTCTGGTGACGCGGAGAGTTGTGTTAGGTGGTTAGCTTGGACCGAGAGCAAACCAGATAGTAGGGTTCCGTGGATAGGCATTAAGTTGGATGACTTTTACTAGACTGCCTGACAACCAGTCCCTGTAATTGGGCCGGAAGACCAACCTGGTTTATAATCTTAGATATTCATGCTTGGGTGTTATGTGCTTAAATTCTAACAGCAACCATTAATCTATATCTCATGAAAAGTGAACCATAATGAATTCAATTATCTCCAATGTATGTTTGTTCATCAATTTTCCACTTCTTGGTTAGGTTTATTATTTATTTGTCTTTTATCTTTTAAAATACTTTTCCAAATGCAAAACCCCCCAATTTTCTAGATTAATTAATTATAGCTTTAGTTGACATCTAGCTTAACCGTTCCCAGTGGTAAGAACGATACATGGTACTTTCCTACGCTATGTTACTCATGATCGGGTACGCTTGCCTGTGAATGTGGTAATACTAATTGGGTAAATAAAGGGTTAAAACTTGTGTAGCTTTTTATATATAATATTTAGCGCATCAATGATCACCTTTCAATAATTCTTCCTTTTAACCATTTCACCAAATACAATCATTTATGTATTAATCGTTTCTATACCTTTCTCCCCCCTGTTTGATGAAAAACACTTTTATTATCAAGTCATCATGTTGACTAAATTACCACTTTGGTTTTGTAATAACGTGTGGTTGCACAAAAGTTACAAAAAAACTATTATGGTCTCCTTGTAATAACAACCATTCATTTAAAGTTTTTAATGGTCTAGATTGATCCCCAAGTTCACCACAATAAAATGGTTTTTATTTGATTATTCCTTTATGTATGTATGTATGTTTGTATATATATATATATATATATATATGAATTAGTATAGGGTTGGGTTCGTTGGGTAGTCGAGGTTAACGTGAGAAGTGGTTAACAACTGTTGGATTAGAAATAGGTCGACTTCAGGATGAGATTCACCGGTTCAATTCCCTTCTAAAGCACAATTATTCAGATTTACATTTCACGCTTCTCACGTTAAACTCAACTTCTCATACAATTTTTTACATATATAAATATATATATATATATAGAATATAATAATCATCTTTGATTGGAATGCATGTTAGCCAACAATTTCACCAAATACATATATATTATATATTCATTTAATATTCTGTAGAGTTTTCAAAATTATATGATCATGATTATATTTGTTATATTAAATTTGACATACGTGTTTTTGTTGAAAACAAGAAATACTATATTTCTTAGAGCATTCATAATGTATGGTTTTTCATAAAGTGGCTTTATAGTTTTTTTTCTTACGCATTATTACTACATCGACAACCTAAATATCTCTGTATATTTTCATTATGTGAAAATCCTTATCCAAAGTCTTTTCAAAATTAATACAGTTACATATATCATTTATATTTTATCTATATATAAATAAATATATTAAAATTAATACAGCTACATATTTATTTATATCGAGAAAATAAAAATATATAATGAATTTAACATTTTTATTAATATACAATAAAATTTAAATATGAAAACTTTATATAAGAAATATAATTGATTAATACGAGACATAAAACAGATTAAATATGAAAACCTCTGAAAAGCAGGTCGTGTAGTTACGACATATGACGCAAAACCTCAAGAAAAACCTCACCTAAAAAACCTTTGCACTATGTGAAAAACCTCAAAGTGAGGTTTTTGCTTTTTGAAAAGCCTACCAAAAACCTCTGAACGCTAGATAAGATGTTTTTTTTGTTTGATCCATTAAATTAGGGTCCTATAAAACGCTATATTAAGATGCTTTTTTAGTTTTGGTGTCATATAAACTCAATTTTGTTGTATTAAATATATATGTATAAATATATATATAGAGAGATATATAATAATGAATAACCCTATAAAAGGTTACAATATGTGAAATCGTTATCTAAACCATTCATTTAGCACATTTATATAGATTCTAATATGTTCTCTAAACGTATTAAGTTGATTTCATCAAATTTGTGCAGTAGATGTCGATGTACATAATTGGTTTATGTGATGTATCGCGTGAAAGTGATAATTCCATCTGCATCTATATGCATTAAAGTGAATTTCATGCACATGTATATCATTCCATCTTAGTGTATGCATTTAATGAAAATACAATGCATTAAATGCAAGATTATTGAATGAACGCAATAATCATAATAGAGTAATCAATCATAATGATAGGCTAAATGAGTGTGCACAACTTGTAAAATTTTATACGGTTGCAAAATATTGCACGCGCGCGCGCGCACACACACACACACAATAAAAATTTATATGGTTGCAAAATATGGCACCTATATATGTGTGTGTGTGTGTGTGTGGAGGTTCAAACGAGAATCCTCCCTTTTTGCGTGTCGAGATTTCATGAATTTTTAAAACCACAATTTCAATTTTTCGTCACAGAGATGAATGGCGACTAGAAGACAATTTGAAAAACTCAACAAACTTTGGGAAATATTTCGGTCATTTGACTGGAACAACGACAGCAGCCTAACACAACTAAAATTGAGTTTCTTCTTACGTACGATCGTTAGGTCTTACACCGACCCTTGATCAGCTTGATTCGTTGATACAGAAAGCAGATACAAATAGCAACGATCACTACCAAACAATGATATTACCAATGGTCGAAACAGTTGAAATACAGTCGGAAATCGGCTTTACCGACGGTTTTTTGACGAAACGAGCGTTGTTAAAAGCCTGGTAGGTAAAATCCATCGACGGTTTTTCTAACGACTTTTACCAACTGTTTTCTAACTGTTACATTTACCGACGATTTCCCGACAACTTTTACCGACTATTGTCTGACGGTTTCATTTACAGACGGGTTATAGACGATTTTAGACTGTTTTTCGACATTTTTCCCTCAATTTATTAAAAAATAAAATAAAAAAGAACAATCATAAACAATCGAAAGCAGTCGAACTGCTATTAGTAGTCGGTAACAACCATTAGTAATATACAGTTTTTTTGTAGTGGGTTTGGTGGAGTTCTTGATGTTTGTGGCGTTGGTGGCACCCAAGATTCTTCCGATGAAGTCTCTATATCACGGCGGCGAAGCTGGCTCATTTTTATTGCAAAGTTGGTAATGGTTATCATATTGTTATCATAGTGTTATCATAGTGTTAATCTGTGATCCAAAATAAAGTAACGATTACCGATAATTATAATAACATAAAATTCATGAAAAATAAATAATAGGGATGGCTAAAATACCCGAACCCGATAGGAATCCAAGAACCCGAAGTTTTGGGACGGATTGGGCAGGGTAAATGGTTATGAAACCGGGTATGGGATTTTTTTAAATTCTTGGGACGATTATGGTTTAAGTCATAACCCGCCTATTTACCTGACCCGAACCATATATATTTGATAAATTTATAACGTTATTATGAACATAATATACATTACAATTTTATTGATATATAGAATAATAGAAATGACGAATTGATTTTATTTGTATAGAAAATATATATTTAATTTTTCAAGAAGATTAATCTACTAATGTTCCCACTTCCATTGACACTTTGACGATAGTGCACTGAGCCACAAACGTCATTTCCATTTTGTTAAACGTTAAACTTATTGAATGTTCATGTTGCTAAATGAAAGTTTAAAAAGAATCTAACTCATTGTTTAACTTGATCTGGATATAGTTTTATGAAGAAATTTTATTTAGTAAATTTTAATCGACTAAGAATATAAATGGGATACCCGATACCTGTAAGAATACCCACAACCCTGATGGTTATTTGGTAATGGAATACCTAACGGGACAGGACCGGGTATGGATATGGTTTTATAATAGGGTATGACTAAGATTATCAATACCCGTCTCATTGTCATCCCTAATATATAAACAATCACATTACTACCCGAATGATTTATTTGAATTTATTATAATTAGAAAATATAAATTATTTAATTTGAAGGCTCACAACCATTTTTGTATTTTTATAAATAACAAGGGTTCTCGATTGAATAATAAGGTTGAATAATAATGATATACATTAAAAATACTATGTAATTATAAAATATTAAATTATACATTGCAGAAATTATGAATTATACAAACGTTGTTTTTAGTCCACGTACGTCAATTGTTGATATAACATGATTCTGCTTAATATGAAACTTATTATAATTAGGCATATAAGTTTTCACCAACTAAAATATAACTTGAGGGCATTCCATTAATATTTAATTAGAAGCATCAACACGAGATAAATTAATAATATGAGGTTTATGTATAATTTTCAAAAGTCATCAAACAATTTTAAAAAAGATGAAAACTAGTATCAAATTTGTGAAAACTCTATTAGTTTAATTAAGTCTTGTTAGACTAACCATCGACTATTATCCATCAACATTATGGATGAAAATGACACTTGTGTTGTATCATGTTTCACGTTATTGTAATTAATTTTACTATTTTATACCTTTGGCATCATAAAATGAAAAAAATAAATTTAATACTATTAAAACTCATAATAACCTACATCTAGAATGCATAGAATTAAATCTACATAACAAGTATTTGCTCTTATATGAGATGTTTGTAAACACTCCACAAAGATATTATTTGTGTTTGCAAGTAAAAGAACATTCTGAATTGGTAAATATTTTAATAAAAAAATAAATAGTAATTTTATGTGAAATAAAAATAAATTTGGAATTGAATGAATAAATAAAAATGGGATATTTTATTTTCAATCCTTCAATTATGTTTAACAAACTATTTGATAAATTTGTTTATAGCCGATAAGTCAGATGTAGCTGTGATAGTTAATCACATTTGTTTGACAGTAACAATACTAGTTCATATGGTAGATTAAAAATATAAATAACTAAAAAAAACATTTTAAGAATTATTCAATCACAATATGCCATAATATAAATAAAACAAATCTCTAATAATTAATGTAATATGCTATAAGCAAAAAAATAAAAAAATATAAATAATATAATATCTTAGTCAAAGAGTTTCAAATTGATGGTTGGTTTCTTGTAAGTAGTGTCAAATTTGATGAGAATCAAGAGAAATTGTTATCAACAATAAAATTGTTACGCAAGCCGCCTAGGGTTTCGCCGCCTTGTTTACACTTTACCGGCCACCGCTGCCGTCCACCAGCCGCCGGACGTCGTAGGGAGGGTCGCCTCCCTCCTCTCCACCTTCGTATGGAGGCTGATCGGCCGCCCGATCCACCTCTCACACGCAACCGCGCGAGAAAGAAAACCCTAAAAAAGGGTTCGGCCTCGCCGACATCTGCTGCTCCGATACCGGTCACCACAGCCGTCGTGCCGGCGTGTGGTGGTGGCCACGATGGTCGCCAACCGGAGGTCTTCGCCTCTGGTTCTTTGGATTGCGCAAACCACCCCTCTGTCGGGTTTCTTGCGCCGCACTCATCACCATCGCCGGTTGTTTCCGTTTCTACTTCTGCTACTACACCGTCAATGCCGACGGCTGCTGCTGCTGCTCTCCCATCGCTGGGGTCACCGTCCCCTGTGGTGGCGCTTGGTGGTGGTGTTTCGCCACAACCGGTCTTTACCGGTTCGGTTGGTTGGACACCGCCGCTAAAACCCCCGCAACCCGGTCTCTTCGGATCCCCGGAACAGCCGTCCAATCCGAGGATTGTGGGATACACTTCCACTTCTCCAAAGGTGGAGGGTGATGGTGCTAGGCCTAGCTCCACCCTAATACCATCAGGAAATTCTACGGGTTTTTTTTATGTCTCCAAGCCACATAACCCTAGCCCCAAACCTACATTTACCTTCCCTTCGAAGGCATCTACGTTGAATATGGACAAGGGTAATGGTGGTGTAAAGGATGATAATATGGATGCTACTCAAGACAATGGGGGAGAAAACCCTAGTTTGCATGTCTCCATGCAAACTAGTGCCACATTGGACGTGCATGAGTCTACGGAGATACCTAAACCTAATGCGGGCAACTTTGTGGATGAGAATGATGTTGTGCATGTGCAAGTTGATGAAAAGGAAAAGATGGATCACAAGCCGGTCTCTTTTGCAGATCTTCTCAAGAAGAGTGCAAATCTTCTTCGTGGTAAAGGTAAGCTTACTTATTACCCCCCGGTTGTTTCTGAGCTAGGCACTAGACGTGCGGTGATCCCTGATGATTTGATACAAAAGCAAGCTAGTGAATGGGCTTTGACTCTTGCTGGTTACTTTATTGGCAAAAGGCCAGCTTTCCCGTTCGTCCAGTTTTATGCTAGACGAATGTGGAAAACTTATGGCCTCTCTGATGTTTTATTGAATGATCAAGGCTATTTCTTCTTTAAGTTTAATTCTGAACAAGGATTGAATTTTGTGTTTGAAAATGGCCCTTGGTTATTTAATGGTATGCCCATCTTCATTCAAAAGTGGCAACCAGGGCTTTCTTTTGACAAGCCTGAACCTAAAAAGATTCCTCTATGGGTTAATATCTATGGTTTGCCTCTTGATGTGTGGGACTATGAGATCATTAGCTACATTGCTAGTGTGGTTGGAGAGCCCATTTCTGTGGATAGATACACTGATGAGATGTGTGAAACTAAAACTGGCAGAGCCAACTTTGCTAGAGTTTTAGTTAATGCATCTGCGGAATTTGAATTGCCCACGGAGATTGATGCTCTTTTTTTGGGCAAACTAAGAAAGTTCCGTACGGAGTTTCTTTGGAAGCCTAAAAGATGTAGCTTTTGTAAACTTTTTGGGCATGATTTGGAGGCTTGCCTAGCTCGGCCCCGCACTGTCACAGAGTTGAAAATTGATAAACCTTTGCCTTCTGTATCTTGTATTGGTGAATCTTCTAAGGCAAAGGTTAATGATGATGGGTTTAAATTTCCAAAAAGGAAACCTAAACCAAAACCAAAAATTGTCCCTTTGAAAGTTGGAGGTCAAAAACCTAAGGTTGCTTTTAATACTAGTATTAAATTCAACCAAAGGTATGTTCCTAAACAGACCTAACCTTCTTTTGATCCACTTGATAAGGGTAAGGCAAAATTGGTGGATGATACCTCTTCCAAGGTGCTTAAGGTTGAGGCTGGAAAGATGCCTTCCCCTATTAAGGTATCTAATCAGTTTGTTGTGTTGGAAGAGGATTCGGAATGGATTGCAGATAAAAAAGAGGTTGACGATTTTGTAGAGAACCGTGGGGTGGGGCTTGAACCTGCAATTGTAAACTCATGGTCTAAACAAAAACTGGATTACTTCATTGGAAGATGGGAAAGAGTATATGGTAAGGAGCTTGATGGGAAGCTTCGTGGTTTTACACTTCCGGAAAGGGTTGTGATTCCGGATGACAGTGGTGATGAGAGTGAGTCTGATGATGATGTTTTGTCTGACCAAGGCGGTTTTATGGAAGATATGGCTAAGGAAATCCCTTATGGCACTTGGTTAAGACAAAAACAGGAAGTTGATCGCCGGATTGCGGAGAAAAGGTGGCCTACTCGGAAAGGGCTGGGTATGTGGACGGAAAAGCAAGTGGACTACTTTTTCAAACAATGTGAGTTGCTTTCAGAGCCTGATCGTCAGTTGATTCCGGTATTACGGAGCTAATTTAATCTTGGTTATTTTCTTGTGATTGTTCCTAGTTCTTTTTGTACTAGGTGGTTTTCTTTGTTTGTCCGGCTTTGAGTCCCTGGCTTGTAGGGTCCTTAGCTTAGTTTGTACTCTTTTCTTTTTCTAATAAATTTTTTCCAAGGGGTTCCGTTCCCCTTTTTTCCAAAAAAAAAAAAAAATTGTATGAGAAATGTACGAACATTACGATGAGATGGAACGAAATAAGATATACTGAGATGCAACCAAATCATTTCCCTTTTATGCCGCGAATTCATGGGAGGATATCTGATTAAATTTGATTAGTAGTGTAAAAAACTGTAAAAAGAAGGCCAAAAAACTTAATCAAAGTTGATAGGCAAAAAACTGTAAATTTTTTATACAAATAGTAATAAACAACAATTTCGTTTTTGGATTGTCAATCTTAAAAAGAAACGGCTAGCGAGAAGTTAAACAAAAGGAGACCAAAAAACTATAAAAAAACAAAGTTACTCAAATTAACATTTTAACAAGTTAGCATATGTTTATTCAGTCAAAATTCATTAAAGAATATCTAAATTTCTTGAGATGATGATACCATTCTCCATCGTAAAGAAATTCATGATAAGAAATATATTGTAATGAACTTCTAAACTCAATAGCAATAAATCTCATGTGAAACATGGTAAACATAACAATCTTGTCGTAACCAAAATGATTAATTCTATCGAGCACCAACAACTCTTTTAATTAATGAGGGTTTTGGCCAGTCGAGCAAACTATAACTCGGTTTCAAGTCTTCTTTAATGCCTATCATTTCATTATAATTTATGAGAATCACGTCTTCCACAAACATCTATTATTCCAAAATCTCATGTCTCATTATTCCAAAAGCATAAGTGATAAAGCAGACTACTTTACCTTTGATTAACCATGACCAAGGATTGAAAATTACGGGATAAGAGCAATGACCTTGACCGAGAATCTTAGCTGATAGTGAGACAGGGACGGACCCAGGACCGTTTTCAAACCGTGACACCATATAATCGAGTTTTTGGTTTATTTTCAGATATTTTGATTTTTGAATTTTTGGTTGATCTCTTGGAGATTTTTTAAGGTTTTGTTGTTAAGATCGAAAGAAATTTTAGGTTTCTTACATGATTTCGAATGACTTTTTTTGGTTGATTCCGACAAAATTTTATGGTTTTTAGGTGCACATCTTGAAATTTCGAAACCGATACGGTGCACCCTCTAAAACGATACAGTTGTACTTTTATAAAACTGCATAATTTTACTATTCGCCGGACAAAAATACGATGGTAGGTGCCATCGTGTACCCTTAATTGGATCCGTCCATGAAGTTAGAGTAACCACTCTTTCTAAGAAAGTGTTTACTAGATAAATTAATGCATAAGATGATATTATAATCATGGTAGATTAAGTTAAAAACTATGGACTCTTACCGCGTGATAAATCTTATCAGGTAAGCTTCCGATAAAAAGTCAGTAAAACGCATCAAATTTTTATATACTTTATATTCGTTCAATTTAAATTCAAATTGTATCTTTAATAATATATATTTAGGTGATTGAAAAAAAAAGTTACAAAAATTAGAACGATCAACAAAATGCAAATATTGAAGAATAATCAATTTATTTTATTTATAGGATCATTTAACAAGAATCAACAATGATTGAGGTGAACAACAAATATAAAGGGATACAATGAAGTAAAAAAAATGCAATCTTTACAAAAGGGGTTTTATGTTTGTATTACACTACACAATTACACAGACACGTACGTTACTAATAAATTAAATAAAAGATGGGTCTCAATCATATATATTTAACGTATGGAAAACACTCAACAGTGCCAAAATCCATTTTAATTGAATTGCAAGCTGCCATCTACTCTTGCTTGATCTTAGAAAGACATACCCATCATGTCTATTAAAAAGTTCTCCATCATTATTGCCTCATCTTCCCCACAATGATAATTCTTGGATGCTATCTTGTCTGCATTTTCATTAGCATCCCCAAATAAATTACAACAAGTAATAATGTTAATTATGAACAAATTAAATATCCATCACATAGTGAAAAGTGTTTCAAGTCTATTAATTAGAGACCACATGTGAGATCATGGTTCATTAATTATTAAACATATGGAATATGATAGAATCTCAAATATTATGATCACTGATTTGATTAGGAAATAGTTGAGATGAGACAATGTAAGAACAAGTTGCTTTTACATAAACCTATATGACTAGTTTTTACATTTAAAACTTTACAGCAAAACAGTATGAATCTAACTTTCACAGTGTTTTTGTTGTAAAGGTTCAAATTTTTCTTTACGTTCACAATGTTTTGCTGTGAAGTTTCAAGTATAAAAATATGATCAAAAGGGTCTCACAAAAAAATGGTGGTCTTATGTGAAACTGACCATATATATTAGGGTTTTGTTTTCAATTGAAGGTTACCGTAGAAGGAGGCTTCGATTTGGTTTGTTTGTGGAATGGGTGGGAGCTTCTTAAGCGGGCACGAGGCGATGGGAAGCATAGGAAGAACATGGCAGTTGCAGATCTCAATCATGTAACCATCGGGATCGTGGAAGAAGAGCTGGTTCACCTCCACACCGCCCTCTTTCACCACCGCCGTCACGTATTCGATGCCTAATCCCTCCAGCTTCTTCATTATCAGATCCATATTCGTGCATTGAAACGAAATGTGGTTGTCTTTTGGATTAATCACTCCTCTCTTTGATGGAGTTGACTCCACTTGTAACAAATGTATTCCAATCCCATGGTTGAACAACCTGTTTCAATTCAATAATGCACTAATTAAAAACTCGCACCATCGACCTTCATTATTGGTATTCACATTAATTTCATCAGTAATAATCTTAATTAAGAACTCAATAAATTATATCCATAGCTGTATGCAACCAAACCAATACAATTAATTGTACATCACGGGTCCCCCACAGAGGAATCATAGGTTAAGTAAGTTGTGTTCGGCAAAAAATTAGCTTATAAGCTAGTACATGTTTCGATGAATCATAAGCTAGCCTATTGAAATGCTAGTTGCAGTAGCGTTTTCCAATTATACCCTTATTAGTATTAATAATTATATTTTAAGATACCCCTTTTGATCATTTCATATACTAAGGGGATGTCTGGGAGTGCTTATTTGAAACTGTTTATAGCTTATTAGCTTTCTGGAAAAACAATAAGCAATTTTGAAGTGTTTGGGTAAAGTGCTTATGACTTTGTGGAGAAGCTATAAGCAGTTTTTTAGGAAGTCAATAATTTTTGACGTTCTGGAAAAGTTAATAAACTAATAAGTAGATTGCTGATAAGGACTCCCCAAACACCCTAACAATCTAGTTTTTGCTAAAACATAATTTGTTAAGGAATTTTCTATCCATACTCCTAATAGAGGCCTATGGATAGGTGTATGTGAATATACACGTGGTACCGACTGAATACACAAGTGGGACCGAGTGTAGAGAGGTATAAATTTTTGTGAGTAGAGAGAAGCTATAAGGGGTAGGGATAGCAACCCCATTACTAATAAGCTAGCTTATCAACTAACACCTAGCTTATCAGCTAGTTTGCCGAACACAGCCTTAATCAAAGTAGAAAACAATTTCGCAAATCCGTACGGATAATGAACTAAAACTATACATGAATCAAATTCGTTCCAATTCAAACTATAAGTCGATGAATTTGGATGTAGAACATCATAAGCGCACAACAATGGCGGAATCGAAGAAAGAGATGCTCACCAAGCGCCTTCGAAATCGAAGGATGAAGGACGTCTGATGAGAACGAAGCCGAGAACCTCGTTGTAAAACTTGACGGACGCCGGGACGGACCGGCAGACGAAGGAGACGTGGTTGAGAGAGAGAAGAGGCAATGCGTGTTCTTCGTGATGTCCGCCATTAGCAAGCTGGTTCGCCATTAATGAAGCTGAAAGATAAGAGTTGGTTTTTGAGTAGGTGTAGAGTGGTTCATTTGCTGAGAAGCTGAGTTACTTATATAGGCACAAAGAGGTAACTGTGGATTTTTATTTTTATTTTCAACTACAGGAGATAAGTGTGGATTATTTAAGACGAGAATCTACGTGGCAACACATCATTTGATTACTTGTTATTACGCACGTGCTTTTCATGTGCAACATTTTTTTCATATTATTGAGTGTGAATCCATTCTCAACCTCCTTACTTGCATTCCCACCCTCTCTACTTATTTTCTATTTCTTATTATTAGTATTATCATTATTAATTTGTTGTTATTAGTATTAGAGTAACCTACAATTTTTATCTCATTGGTTTAATATTTATAACAACTTCAGTCTTGGGTCTTAAAAAATGGTTTTTTAATTTTATGGTTTTGGTTTTCATCCTTGCATCTACCGTTGTTAAGATAAGACATTAACTCCTTCAAAATTCAAAATATAATAGAATAAATTATATATTTTGTCCTTATGATATATCAATCAAGTATTTTACTAGGTTTATCTCTAATTCTATTAACTATAATTCCATACTTGATTCATTCATTTCTTGTCTACTTCTCACCTCATTTTTCTCTCTTTCCTTTTACCAATTTCTGGCATGGGTTTCCTATCAAATCACTTGAATGAATATAATGAATATGTGTTTTTATTTTGTGTTTGATTAGATGGTTTTTATGGTTCTATCAATGTAGATCCGTGATGGTGGTAAATATATATATATATATAGGGGTGGGTTCAAATGTGAACCACTTTTTGGTTGTGAACGTGAGGACTGTTAGGATTGTGTGCGAGACAGTAACAGGGTTACCGTGTCCAATGTTATAAGACACTAGTAGGTCACACCGCTGCACACCTAATTGAGAATTTTGTGTGAAAAAGAGATATATGAGAAGAGAGAGAACTAAATAATTATTAGTTAAATAATTATTTATTTGTTTCAATTAATTAGTAAAATTAATTAAAGGATTAATTAATTAAGGAATTAATTGGAAGGATAATTATGAAAGGAATCATAATTAGGTTGAATCACTGCCTTATCTGATCCTATAAATAAAGGGTTGGGGCTTTGATTAACAGTTGAACAATTCCTACGAAAAATCTCTAGATCTCTCTCTCTCTCTCCCAACCGTCGGTTTTCTCTCTCTCTCACACATTGATCGGAATTTTTCCGATCAGTCACGGTGGTCTAGCAACCTCTCGCGTGGTGTCAGTAGCGGTGTACCCCCTACCAGCCTTCCGGAAGTTTTAATCGCAAAAGGTAAACCGATATACCCACTTGATTGTATCTGTCATGGTTTAAGATGGGTCCGGGTTTGGGAATCGTTTTTGTTATCCGCTGCGCACCGTTAGTGCCCACGGTTCCCCAACAGTGGTATCAGAGCCACTTCTTAAACCTACAGATCAGGTTTAATTGTTTGTTAATTAGGTTTAAAAATTTGATCTTATATGTTTTGAATTATTGTAAGAAAAATTGAATTTTTATAAAAACCTAATGAATCGGAAACTGGCGGTGGAACGGCGGCAGTTAGCCAACCGAACCACCAGGCCAACCACCACTAAGCCACCGACGGCTCACCACAGTTGGTGGTGGCCGCCGGCTGCCAAACCCAAAAGCCCACCGCACCACCGAATGGTGGTAGCGGCGGCTGTTATGATCAAAAACCACCACACAGCCGTGTGGTGGCGATGGGGATGCGGCAGAAAACCGACCACCGCACCACCGATTGTGGTAACGGTGGTAATCGGTTCAACCACCAGGCCGGTTTATCGGCGGTGGTGATAGCGGTACGTTTTTTTGTTTAAGGCCGCACATCATGGCGGTGGCGGCAGCTAGCCGCTGCTGTCGTGATGATGGCGGCGTGGCCGTTTGTTGTCGCCGGACGCGACGGTGGTAGTGGCGCAAGCCACGGCTGCCGTCGAATTCCAAACCGGTGATGATGGCGATGGTTGATTCCATCAAAATCGTTGCCAGTGGTGATAACAATCGGACCAAGTGGTGGTGGTGGCGATCGTATTGCTGATCGAAATAGAGGGACGGCGGCAGCGGTGGTTTTTGCTACCGTTGTCGTCGATAATGGCGGTGGTGATCGATCAAACCACCGGGCTGCCTTACGGCCTCGCCACGGGTGGTGATCGTGACCGGACGGCCGGCGATAGTGGCCAAGAGGCCGCCAATGTCGCGGCGATGGTGGTGTTGGTGTGCGACCGCGGTGGCAGCGGTGGTGTTAAACCGCTGCTGTTGCCGGCGGAGATCTATGGTGATCGACTAACCCGCCGAGAGGCGGCGGTGGTGGCGGCATTACGCTGCTGCTGCCGTTGGTCTCTCAATCGACCGCCACACCACCGTTTGTGGTGGTGGCGGCGATGGTGTGATAGTGTTGCTGTAACACGGCGGAGGTGGTGGCACCAAATCACCACCATCGTTGGTTGAATCGATAGTATCGTGATCGAGATCAGTTCAATAACGGATAAGGGTTATCTAAACCAGATAGGTTTTAAAACCCTAGGGATAATTTTAATCTTATTTTTAAAATCTCTTGATAAATTAGTAATTAAAATTATCTGTTTGCGTCATAGTCAAACCCTTTAGACCCGTGGTTGTGTTTTTCATGTTTTATTTATTTATTATTTACGGGAGGCCTGCGTGCCATTTACAACCCGATTATATGTAATTTAAAGTTGTAAATAAATCGAGACCCGAAGACGGAGTCAAGGAGACAATCATGGAGCTTGGAGCCAGTGGGAGCACCGAGAAGTTTTGTCCCTTAGGAATTAGACCGTCGTTTTGGGTTGGCTCACAAAACGACAATAGTTAAGGGTTCTTGACTATGACATGTTATTTTAACTGCGTGGTTGTTTACGATTTTTTAGTCTGCGTGGTTGTTTATATTTAATTATATTACGTAGTTACGTTTTTAAATTAAATATAAATGGTTTTAAAATTGGATAAAATACAGTTTGTGTTTAAATCCAAAGTTTTTTGAAAACTGGCATTTTTGACCCTTGTTAAAATTATAGATTAGGAAGTGCAACCCACTTTAGGGGCACCTCCGGTGTAAGGTACATAGGGCGTTGTAAGTGCACACACTATGAACGTCCGTGTTCAAACCGAAACGCGGAGATAAAACTCTGCGAATTATCTCCGGGTGGTACCGGCCAGAGTTTGTCCAGGTCCCGGGTGGTGCAATCTATTTTGGTAATTATTTATTCACTGGGTGGTACCAGGCCAAAATGCACTAGAGGGACTAAATATGCACGGAATTTTAATATCCGATGTCCCGACGATCTAGAAGTCGTATTTTCAGATAAGAATACGATTGGTATAGTCTTACCTACCATAGATCGCATGAGTCGGTTTGACATGATCACATGCTTCCCGACACATGTGAGATATGGATTCTAGTCTAATAAATTTATTTTAAGGGTAATAATTTATTAGAATTGTATAATTATAAACTAAAACTGGAATTTTATATTCTTCTGTAGATGTCTCAAATTAGTATTCCGTTTTATTCACCTGAAGAGTCACTTCGCCTTATTATGGGCAAGTGGAAGCTTACGGGCCATAACTTTCCAGTTTGGAAGTTACACTTGAGGAACGTTTTATGTGCCCAGGATAAGCTTTATGTGATCAACAAACCCGTATCACGACCTAAAAACAATGCCCCTGAGAGGAATTTGCTGAGTATTTTAGATACTTGACAGATGAATCGGATGTGATGTCCATTCTGATTTTCTCTATGTCACCCAAGTTCACGGGAGATTTAAGAGTTAAATCATGTCACGAGGTTGTGAGAGATGTGGAGAACCAGCTAGGTCTCTACAAGCACACGGGAAAGCTGTTGATCATGCAAGAGATTCTCTCCCTAAAGCTACAGAAGGGTCAGTCAGTTAAAAACCATCTTGTTGATATGAGAAGGCTTTTTAAGTGTTTATCACGTCTGGGGTACAAGATGACTCAGGAAGAGTTAGTGTACCTCATGTGGTTCTCCCTCACAAAGGAAGTTCAGGACACAGCTAGTGCCTACATGAAGGAACCAAAGAGCGACGTGGATAAAGTTCATGAAGATATCCTGGCCAGTCTAGAGCCAGTACCCGAACCTGCAAATCTCATGGACACTGATATAATTGATGAGCTGGGAGATCTGAGTTGCCCAGAATGCGGCAGCGAGGATATTTGCGAGCACTCGATGAACATCGACCAGATGGATATCGGTTTACCCGATACTCCAGGTATCTTTATGATAGATTGCTTAATCACTTCTTATGAATCATGGGTAATTGATACAGGCAGTGGTAACCACATTTGTAATCATTTACAGGGATTCACTAGAAGAAAGACTCTGAGGAAGGACCGTTCGAACCTACGAGTGGGCGAAGGCACTCCGTTGATTGCTGAAGCCGTGGGATCTTATAGTCTTAGTTTACCCTCGGGTCTAGTTTTGGAACTGGATAATTGTTATTATATTCCAAATATGATTAAGAATGTATTGTCTTTTGATTTGTTGGTAGACCAAGGCTTTTACTATAAATATTCTTATAAAATGATTTCGGTTTTTAAAGATAATATTTTCTATTTTAAAGCTACACCCGTAGATGGTCTATACACTGTAAATCTTAAAGACAACAATAGTGAAATCTATCATATAAGTAAGAGATCCAAGGATATTGAGGATCAGACTTACCTCTGGCATTGTCGTTTGGGCCATATAAACAAGAAACGCGTTGAACTACTCCTAAAAGGAGGTTTTCTTGGAAATTTCGACTTCAAACCTTTTGATAATTGCGAATCTTGTTTATCTGGTAAAATGACAAAGCAACCTTTCAACAGTGAGAATGAAAGGGCTACTGACTTGCTTGAAATAATCCACACAGATGTATGTGGACCTTTCAGTCATGTAGCAAGAGGAGGATACCGGTACTTCATTACCTTCACTGACGACTTCAGTAGGTATGGATATGTCTACTTGATGAGACATAAATCTGAAACCTTTGAGAAATTCAAGGAATATCAGAATGAAGTACAGAATCTACTTGACAAGAGGATCAAGTTCCTACGGTCAGATCGTGGTGGCGAATATCTCAGTGATGAGTTTGACAATCATCTGATGGAGTGTGGGATTGTATCCCAACTTACACCTCCGTATACACCTCAGATGAACGGTGTATCAGAGAGGAGAAATCGTACCTTACTTGACATGGTACGAACGATGATGTGTCATTCTTCGCTGCCAGTATCATTCTGGGGACACGCGCTCGAAACAGCAGCACACATACTGAACAGAGCGCCAACAAAGTCGGTAGAAAAGACTCCATACGAGTTGTGGAAGGGTAAGAAACCCAACATATCTTTTCTAAAAATTTGGGGTTGTGAGGTTTACGTCAAACGACCTACCTCAGAAAAACTCAAACCCAAATCCGACAAGTGTTTCTTCGTTGGATATCCCAAGACCACCGTGGGATATTATTTCTACAACCCTGAAGAGAAC
Organism: Centaurea solstitialis; assembly: GCA_030169165.1. NCBI lineage: Eukaryota > Viridiplantae > Streptophyta > Magnoliopsida > Asterales > Asteraceae > Centaurea > Centaurea solstitialis. The sequence continues at coordinate 47,370,076 of CM058041.1, read as the reverse complement.
AAAGTGTTTGTTGCTCGAAATGGAAAATTTCTGGAAGAAAAGTTTCTCAGCTTAGAGAACACCAGAAAGGATGTAGATCTACAGATAGTAGACGAAGAAAGCACTACACCAGTTGTTGAGCCAGAAATTCAACATAGCAATGTTGAACCTCAATCAGAGCCGATTGAGGAAGTGCAAACACAGGACCTTCGCAGATCCAGTAGGATAAGACAAGAACCAGATAGGTATCTTGGGTTCTTGGTCTCTCAAGATAGCGGAGACTTAAATGAACCAACGTCCTATGGAGAAGCTGTGTCAGGCAGTGAGTCTAAACAATGGCAGGAAGCCATGAAGGCCGAGATGCAATCCATATACGATAACCAAGTCTGGGAATTGACTGATTTGCCACAACACTGTAAGGCTGTTGGACGCAAATGGGTTTTCAAGAAGAAAACCGACATGGATGGGAACGTACACACCTTCAAAGCCAGACTGGTTGCAAAAGGATTCACGCAAACTCATGGGATTGACTATGATGAAACCTTTTCACCTGTGGCAATGTTGAAATCAATTAGGATTCTTATGGCCATCTCAGCGTACTTTAATTACGAGATTTGGCAAATGGACGTCAAGACAGCCTTTCTAAATGGAAAGTTAACAGAAGACGTCTATATGGAACAACCAGAGGGGTTTGAAGATCCTAAGAATCCTAATAAGGTGTGTAAGCTGCTAAAATCTATTTATGGATTGAAGCAAGCATCTCGAAGCTGGAACTTACACTTCGACGAGCGAATCAAAGAGTTTGGTTTCGCTAAAAGTGAGTTCGAGCCATGTGTTTACACCAAGTTCAGTGGGAGCATAGTAACCTTCCTGGTCTTGTATGTAGATGACATACTACTCATAGGAAACGATGTACCAACTTTACAGAGTGTTAAAGAATGGTTAAGTAAATGTTTCCAGATGAAAGACCTTGGAGAAGCCGCTTATATACTAGGTATAAAGATCTACAGAAATAGATCTAAGCGGCTTATCGGACTTAGTCAGAGTACATACATTGACAAGGTCCTGAAAAGATTCAGGATGGAGGAATCCAAGAAAGGATTCATTCCAATGCAACATGGCATAGTGTTAAGTAAAACACAGTGTCCTGTTTCTAGTAAGGATCAGGACAGAATGAAATCGGTTCCATATGCTTCTGCAATTGGATCGATTATGTATGCCATGCTATGTACTAGGCCCGATGTTGCTTACTCAGTAAGTGTTACGAGCAGATACCAACAGAATCCAGGTGAGCCCCATTGGGTGGCTGTCAAGAACATTCTCAAATATCTGAGAAGAACGAAAGAAATGTTCTTGGTCTTTGGAGGTTCTGAGGATGAAATTAGTATCACAGGATACTCTGACGCTAGTTTCCAGACCGACAGAGATGACTTCAGGTCACAGTCAGGGTACGTCTTTACCCTAAACGGAGGTGCGATCTCGTGGAAGAGCTCGAAGCAGGACACGATTGCAGACTCAACTACAGAGGCAGAGTACATTGCAGCATGTGATGCGGCAAAGGAAGCTGTCTGGCTGAGGAATTTTCTATCGGATCTCAGAGTGGTTGCCAGTATCTCGAGACCGATAGATATATTCTGTGATAACTCAGGAGCCGTGGCGCAAGCAAAGGAACCTAGAGAGCATCACAAGTCGAGACACGTGCTCAGAAAGTATCACCTCATCCGAGAGATCATTGGAAGAGGAGATGTGAGAATATGCAAGATTCCAACAGAAGACAATGTCGCAGATCCGCTGACAAAGCCACTAGCAAGGGCAAAGCATGAGTCACATGCGAATTCCATTGGGATGCAGTACCTGGAAGCCAGTAGCTAGTACTTAGTTTATTAATTATTACTATAGTCTAATTTAGAAACAATGTAATCATGTAAAGTTTTATTTCACAGTGTGTTGGAAATAAATGGAGGTTTTAATTTCATGATTGTTCTAAATTAACTATTTTTCGCATATTTAACGTATCCTTGATTCTACAAAGTCTTGTATGAAATCTAAATTTTCCGTAGCCACTTATTGAAATGGGAATTTCAATAGGGAGTTTAACGCTATTATAAATACTTGATGATTTATTCAAAGTAGAGAATAAAAGCACAAGTGATGTGACCAAGTATTTATAGATACTCATCAGAGTGTTTGGGTATTGGAAGTGACCAGTAATCAAGTCTGCTTCATGGAGCCTCAGTCATAGGCACTGACTTGATAGGTTGTCCTTAGACCTGAGATACTTGGTTTGGGAACACGAGGACCACTGTACTCTTAGCACGTACTAACGCTGCACCGTAACTGGGTGGCTATACGGGACGTGACTAGATGCAGCGGAAGCCGTGGATCCAAATGCAGGTAGTCAAGAAGGGATTTGCACCTCTTTCAAAAGAGAGATATTTCCGGGCCCCTTGACGATTAAGATTGGCAGAAAACGCGTGGCCACGCTCGGATAGAATAACAGGGGTTATTTAGTAATATCCGTTACTGCAGGCAATCGAAATCAGAGTCAAGAAATACTTGATCTTAAGAAATGAATCCTCCACTCCATGTCTTAAATCACTTTAGAAATATCGTGTGCAAAAGGAATGAACCTGTGTACAAATTCAAGCGTGAATTGTATCTCTGGATGTAAGAGATCTTATAACCTGGTTAACCTAAGTGTCTGGCTAGGGACCTCCTTAGGCTAATGGTAACAGGTGTAGTTACGTGTCTAGCACAAGTGGGAGTCTGTTAGGATTGTGTGCGAGACAGTAACAGGGTTACCGTGTCCAATGTTATAAGACACTAGTAGGTCACACCGCTGCACACCTAATTGAGAATTTTGTGTGAAAAAGAGATATATGAGAAGAGAGAGAACTAAATAATTATTAGTTAAATAATTATTTATTTGTTTCAATTAATTAGTAAAATTAATTAAAGGATTAATTAATTAAGGAATTAATTGGAAGGATAATTATGAAAGGAATCATAATTAGGTTGAATCACTGCCTTATCTGATCCTATAAATAAAGGGTTGGGGCTTTGATTAACAGTTGAACAATTCCTACGAAAAATCTCTAGATCTCTCTCTCTCTCTCCCAACCGTCGGTTTTCTCTCTCTCTCACACATTGATCGGAATTTTTCCGATCAGTCACGGTGGTCTAGCAACCTCTCGCGTGGTGTCAGTAGCGGTGTACCCCCTACCAGCCTTCCGGAAGTTTTAATCGCAAAAGGTAAACCGATATACCCACTTGATTGTATCTGTCATGGTTTAAGATGGGTCCGGGTTTGGGAATCGTTTTTGTTATCCGCTGCGCACCGTTAGTGCCCACGGTTCCCCAACAAGGACAACCGAGAGCGCGACACGTGGCGGATGATTAGGTGCCACGTCAGATCCACGGCAGATGACTAGACGCGATTCATGGGAGGGTATTGAATTAAAGAGGGGGACCACACTCAAAGCCGCCACGTGTCGCGCTCTCGGTTGTCCTTGCGTTCACAACCAAAAAGTGGTTCACATTTGAACTTTCCTCTATATATATATATATATTGTTTATGTAAAAAATTACACCAATTGATATCGTAAGATGTTTGTGCAGCTAAACCGTCGAGAAAAAGAATCAAGTTCGATAAATCGTGCAACAAAGTAAAGAAAATAGAGAAAACAATTGATGACGCAGGAAAAACCTCAAAAACGAGGAAAAAAACCTGCGGCCGACTAAAGGATAGCCGACATTGCACTCTATATCACCAATAAGGGGTGATGTCCTTAATGATTACAGTCTAGATCGTACGATACAGTGAATGAAAGCTATAATCATGAGGGAACTATAAATACAGAAGAATAAAGATTGCTTGTAGAATATTTCCAGAGCTTAGAATCACTTGTCTTGTCTTTGGAGCTTGGTCTCCTTTTATAGTTGATCATCTCGTAATCGTCGTCTCACAATAGCTCATTTAATTTAACGGTCATAACGGTCGCGAGAATCATGGTCGTAAAGGTGAAGTCATTATGGCGCATGTATATTGATCTTGAACGTTGGCTTGATCTTCGATAACCGTCGTTTACCTGTCATGAATGAATGACCTGAAGACGAAGTTACCGTTAGTAACATAACGTTTGATTCGTACGTTTCCCAAAGGTGTCGTACGATGTATTTGCGATAATTGTTCGATCGTTCGAGGGTATATGTGACTTATCTCAGGACCTTATCTTAATACAAGATTATTATCCTAAAAGATATCTTATGATTTAAGTCGGTCGTCGTACGATTCGTAAGTTTTTACCCAAACAATTTACCCCCAAGATTTAGGAAATATTTACCTTGAATTTTTCTAAATCTTCTATCTACGAATCGAGGGATGATTCAATGTAGGTCAATTTCGTTAGAAGGCGACCGAATATCAATCGGTTTCTTAATTGATTGATGAAGTAATGACGTTGGGCGACAGTTGTCGTTCAACGGTTTAATTACCCCGCGTGTTGCCTCGTAAGCAGACCAAGTTTACTTGGGGGAGAATTCGATTTCCATATATAAGAATTTCAGATCTCTTAAGGATTTTCTCCAATATTCTGTCAATTTTCGAATTCGTAATCGTTTCCAAACTGATTCTCTCTAATTTCGGCAAGGATTTAGGTGCTAGTCCCATATAAGGTAATCTTCTTGTTCATCTATTTCATGCGTTTGAAGTCGATTGTTGAGAAAAATCCTAAGAATTTCGATTTACTTAGGTTTCATCGTTTAAGGAATAGTTTAGATTGCTTAGGTATTCTAGAGTCGATGGAGGTTAAGAGCACCATTAAGGACGTCGATGATATCACAACTTTTGAAAAGCTTGCAAGTCTGCCGGAGGAAGCTTTTCTATTGGCTTCCGACGAGATCCGTTCGGCGGATGCTCCAAAGTGGGTTTCCCCGCTTTTCGAGTATCCGTTTAAGATTGGCTTTCGATGGCCGATTACACCACTCTCTAGGGCGTTTATGACTAGGTTTGGCGTCTCTCTAGGCCAACTGATGCCCCAATTTTGGAGGGTTATCCAAGTAGTCGAGAGAGTTACGAAGGATTGGGGTCGTCCTCCTCTTTCTTTAGCTGATCTGATGACGGCCTACAGCATAAAGATCGAAAAATATCATCGCTATGGCTTATTACCTAGGGGTAGAGGTGATAGGATGTTAGTTCAGAATACACAAGTACATGATCAGGGGTGGAAGACCCGATATGTCTTCGTACGATCTGCTTCCATCCGGAAGGAAGGTGGATGGGTTGTTCCAGAATGGAACTCTTTAGGTGTAGATGTTTTTATTTAAAAAAATTTACAATCGTATGTTTACTTGTATTAATCGTACGTTTTCTTTTGCAGAGGTTGACTTCGCGATAGATCTTACTGAAGAATCGAAGGCTAACGTTGAGCATTTTCTTTAGTACGGAGTGAAGGAGAGATCGTTCTCGTATAAATTTGACGACGAAGGCGACGACGACGACGTGGTGGTAGTTGAAAAGGAGGAAGACGAAGTTGAAGAAAAAGACATGGAAGGTAAATCCTCTGTCGTAAGATATATGTTGTGTGCGTTAGATTTTTGTTGCCTGACATAATGTACGATGTGTAGGTTTATCGATGAAGCCAACAACGAGGAATTTACAGTTGAAGGCCGCGAGAAAAGCCTTGGAGAAGGGGAAGGGTATCGTCGGTGGTGAGTCATCGGCCAAACGGACGAGATCGTCGTTTGCTGACGAGAAGCTGAAGTCGTCGGATGATGCCAAACGAAAGGCGGACGACGTGGTGGATGCGATGGCTTTGAGGTTCGCTCCACCGGATGATGGGCTAAAGGAGCCTAAAGTCGTCAAAACTTCGACCAAATTGGCCAAGGGTAAGGGTTTTGAGAGTTCTAGTCGTACGGCCATGAACATTACCTTACCTAAGGGATTTCTGGCCGACGACACGATCAAGAAGGAGAAACTCTTTCTAGCCATCGAACAATTCCTCCGTCTTTCTTAAAAGGTCAGTTTGAGGAGGAATCGATCGAAGATCTCGATGCAGGAGCTGTAGGTCTTTCTTTTCTGGTACGTAAAGTTTTTACTATCTTACATATAATTTATCGTATGATTATAACACATGTTTTTCTGTCGTAGGCATTTCAAGCGACTCTAGGTCTTCATTCCCGGATTGAGTCGATCAAGGAAGACATGCGACAGAAGTTGGCCAACGAGAATTGTGCGTTGCGTGAGGCTTCTAGGGCATAGGAAAGGTGTCTTAAGATGAAGGCAGACCTTGACACCAAGAAGGTACAAATTGAAGACCTAGAGGGAAAGCTAGAGTTGGCTGACCAGATTAATATTGAACAGACCGCTCGATTGAAAGTAGTTGTAGATCGTGCAAAGAAGCTAGAGGAGGAGCTAAGGGTGCTCTGTAAGGAGAAGGAGGATCGTGAGGGTGCTCTTTTGTCGAAGATCCAGGATCTAAAGGATGAGGCGTCGCTCATTAGGGTCACTGCTCGTGCGGCCCTCATGCGTCCCTTTTTTGCGGGAAAGATCACGACGGAGGTGGCGGAAGAAGAATTGTCCTCCAACAGGGCTCTACTAGGATCCGAATATCTTTTGGACGCTGAAGATCTTAAGGATGCCGAGGAAGAGAGAGAGGAGACCCTCGCTAGATCGAGTGATCTTGGCGCCGAGGAGGAGGCTAGTAAGGAGAAAGCCTCTGGATCCGTTGTTGCTGAAGCTGCGGTGGAGGTTGAGGTGGAAAAGAGTCCTGTAAAGGACGTAGGATCAGATGCTCTTGCATCTCAGTTTATTTTGCTATTATTTTGATGTAATCGTACCATCCACGCGATAATGTTTTCCTTTGGTTTAATGAATGGAAGTTTTTTATTTATATCGTGCGTTATTTGCTTTGTGTTTCATTCATATGTTTGTTTTGTCGTGCGACTGAGGCCTTAGGTTTTACTTTTAGAAACGTTTACGTTTTTTATACTCGAATGAGTATTCATGCGATTGGCGTGGTGTCTTGCGCTCGTGCCATAAGTGTTGGGAATCACAGGCACAAAAACATACACGCAGCGGATAATAAACCTAGATTCCCAAGAACGGATCCAATCGTAAACCTTACAGATTCAAAGAGGATTGATCAGATTAGTTTACCTTATGCGATAAAATTTTCGGAAAGCAAGCAGGGGGTACACCGCTACTGGCACCACGTGAGAGGGTTGCTAGACCACCGTGACTGATCGGAAAAACACTCCGGTCGTTGTGTGTGAGAGGAGGCCGGCGGCGGTAATTAGGGAGAGAGAGAGAGAGAGTAATTTTTCGGAGAAAAAGTAAGTCAGCTGATCACCCTAAGCCTTTATTTATAGAGTTAAATAAGGCAGTGATTGTATCTGATTATAACTCCTTTTATATTTATCTCTTTAATTAACTAATACCTTAATTAATTAATTACTTAATTAATTAATTGATTGATTAATTAACTCAATAAATAATTAACTAATTATTTATTTCCTTTTCTCCTTAATTAATTCTTACACACAAATGTTCTCAATTAGGTGTGTAGCTGTGTGACCTACTAGTGTCTTATAACATTGAACACGGTAATCCTCTGTTACTGTCTTGCACATAATCCTAACAGACTCCCACTTGTGCCAGACATGTAACTGTACTGTTACCATTAGCCTAAGGAGGTCCCTAGCCAGACACTTAGGTTAACTAGGTTATAAGATCTCTTACATCCAGAGATACAATTCACGCTTGAATTTGTACACAGGTTCATTCCTTTTGCACGCGATATTTCTAAAATGAATTTGAGACATGGAGTGGATGATTCATTTCTCGAATTCAAGTATTTCTTGACTCTGATTATGATTGCCTACAGTAACGAATATTACTAAATAACACCTGTTATTTTATCCAAGCGTGGCCACGCGTTTTCAGCAAATCTTAATCGTCAAGGGGCCCGGAAATATCTCTCTATAGCAGAGGTGCAAATCCCTTCTTGACTATCTGCATTTGGATCCACGGCTTCCGCTATATCTAGTCACGTCCCGTATGGCCGCCCTGTTACGGTGCAGCGTTAGAACGCGCTAAGAGTACAGTAGTCTTCATGTTCCCAAACCAAATATCTCAGGTCTAAAGACAACCTATCATCAACTCAATGCTTATGACTGGGGCTCCATGAAGCAGACTTGAAACTGGTCACTTCCAATACTCAAACACTCTGATGAGTATCTATAAATACTTGGTCACATCACTTGTGCTTTTATTCTTTACTTTGAATAAATCATCAAGTATTTATAATAGCGTTAAACTCCCTATTGAAATTCCCATTTCGATAAGTGGCTACGAAATTTAGATTTTATTGCAAGACTTTGCCTAAATCATGGATACATTAAATATGCAAAAACAGTTTAACTTTTGAAACAATCATGAATTTAAAACCTCCAATATTTCAATCACACCGTGAAATAAAACTTTACATGATCTAATGTCTCAAAATTAAACTACTGTAATAATAATAAACTAAAACTAGCTACCAGTGTCCAGCTACTGCATCCCAATGGAATTTGCAGGAGCCTCATGCTTCACCCTTGCTAGCGGCTTTGTCAGCGGATCTGCGACATTGTCTTCCGTCGGAATCTTGCATATTTTTACATCTCCTCTTCCAATGATCTCTCGGATGAGGTGATACTTTCTGAGCACGTGTCTTGACTTGTGATGTTCTCTGGGCTCCTTTGCTTGCGCCACGGCTCCCGAGTTGTCACAGAATATATCGGTCGGTCTAGAGACACTGGCAACGACTCTTAGATCCGATAGAAAATTCCTCAGCCAGACAGCTTCCTTTGCCGCATCAGATGCTGCAATGTACTCTGCTTCTGTAGTTGAATCTGCAATCGTATCCTGCTTCGAGCTCTTCCATGAGATCGCGCCTCCGTTTAGGGTAAAGACGTACCCTGACTGTGATCTAAAATCATCTCTGTCGGTCTGGAAACTAGCATCAGAATATCCAATGACACTAATTTCATCCTCAGAACCTCCAAAGACCAAGAACATATCTTTCGTTCTTCTCAGGTACTTGAGAATGTTCTTGACAGCCACCGAATGAGGTTCTCCTGGATTCTGTTGATATCTGCTCGTAACACTTACTGGGTAAGCAACATCGGGCCTGGTACATAACATGGCATACATAATCGACCCAATTGCTGATGCATATGGAACCGATTTCATCTTGTCCTGATCTTGACTAGAAACAGGACACTGTGTTTTACTTAACACTATGCCATGTTGCATCGGGATAAATCCTTTCTTGGATTCATCCATCCTGAATTTCTTCAAGATTTTGTCAATGTACGTACTTTGGCTAAGTCCGATAAGCCGCTTAGATCTATTTCTGTAGATCTTTATGCCAAGTATATAAGCGGCTTCTCCAAGGTCTTTCATCTGGAAACATTTTCTTAACCAACTCTTTACACTCTGTAAAGTTGGTACATCGTTTCCTATGAGTAGAATGTCGTCTACGTACAAGACCAAGAAGGTTACTATGCTCCCACTGAACTTATTGTAAACACACAGCTCGAACTCACTTTTCGCGAAACCAAACTCTTTGATTCGCTCGTCAAAATGTAAGTTCCAGCTTCGAGATGCTTGCTTTAATCCATAAATGGATTTTAGCAACTTACACACCTTATTAGGATTCTTAGGATCTTCAAATCCTTCTGGTTGTTCCATATAGGCGTCTTCTATTAACTTTCCGTTCAGAAAGGCTGTCTTGACGTCCGTTTGCCAGATCTCGTAATTAAAGTGTGCTGAAATGGCCATTAAAATCCTTATTGATTTTAACATGGCTACTGGTGAAAAGGTTTCATCATAGTCGATACCATGAGTAACGGTTAAAAACCGTTACTATAGGTATACGGTAACAGTTTTCATGGACATAAAAATCGTTACCTATTATGCCGTCACTTTTGATACACTTTTCGTTACGTTTAAAAATTGTCACCAAATCACATCAAAAAGCGTTACCATAAGCTAAAAACCGTCACCTTAGGTCTATTTTAAAAATAATTTCTTTCCTAAAATCGTCACCGTAACATGAGATGCGATGACGTTTATTTGGCAAAACCGTCACCACAACTTGACATATGGTAACGTTTATGATTCAAAACCATTATCGTAGAATGACATGAATTACGTTTATTATTAAAAATCATCACCATAGCATAACAAATGGTAACGTTTATTATTTGAAATTGTCGACATAGCATGAAATACTGTGACTTTAATAATTCAAAACCGTCACCATGGCATGACATGTGGTGACACTAATCTTTCAAAACCGTCACTATTGCATGACATTTGGTGACATTTATTTTCAAAATTATCGCTGTAGCATGGCATACGGTAACGTTTATTTGTCAAAACCGTCAACATTACATGGCATTTAGTGACAACTATGTTTTAAAACTGTCACCATAGCATGACATACGATGATGTTTGCTTGTCAAAACCGTCACCATAGCATGAGATATAGTGACCTATCTTTGTGAAAATTGTCATCATAGCATGACATATGGTGACGTTTGTTTGTCAAAACCATCACCGTAGCATGACATACGGTGACGTTTGTTGGTAAAATCTATAATTGTAGCATTAGGTACTGTTACGTTTGTTTGTCAAAACAGTCACCGTATCATGACATTCTGTGACACTTGTTTTTTTTAAACTGTCACCGTAGCATGACATACAGTGACACTTGTATGCTGAGAGTGTCACCATAGCATGACATACGATGACGTTTATTTTTCAAACTGTCAACATAGCATAACATTCAGTGACAATTATTTGTCAAAATAGTCACTATTGCATGATAAACATTGACGTTTTGCTTTCAAAACCATCGCCTTAAAATGACATATAGTGACATTCATATATTCAAAACCATCACTATAGTATCACATATAGTGACGTTCATATATCAAAACCGTCACTATAACATGACATATGGTGAGGTTTATCTGTCAAAACCATCACCGTAACATGACATATGGTAACGATTGTTTTTCAAAATCCTTACCATATCATGAAATACGATCATGTTTATTTTAAAAACCGTCACTGTAGCATAACCTACGATGACGTTTATTTTTCAAATCGTATCATAAATTGACATACATTGACATTTAATAATCAAAATTGTTATCATACATCATAAGCAATCGTTTTGTAAAAACTTTTATCATATATGAGTAAAATAGCACTTAAAAAACAAAATATGAATCAAATGAATAACATTACATAAAAGAACAATAAATTAGTAATATACATTATAAGAGGATGAGAACACTAATGACAAGAGTACAATTTATCTGAAACAATTCCTTTTCTTATCTAAGTTATTCCTGATTGCTTCAATCTCTTCACCATCCTGTTAATAGTTGTATAGTTGTTGTTTTGCTTCACAACTTTTTGCTTCTAGCCATTATGAGTAGAAATTGTTCGTGGTACCTGTTTGTGTAAAAATTTACTTAAATCGTTATCGTAAGATGTCGTGAGGCAAAATCGTCAAAAGAAAGAATTCTCGTTCGATAAAACGTGCGATAAATAAAAGTAAATTAACAAGAAGATTGATGACGCAGGAAAAACCTCTGAATCGAGGAAAAAACCTGCGGCCAACTAAATAGGATAGTCGACGTTGCACTATAGATCACCAATAAGGGTGATATCCTCGATGTTACAGTTGTATCGTACAATTACAATAAAGAAAATGAATGCTATCGAACGTAAATACAGAGAATAATATTGGTATTGCTCTTTCTCTCCCAGAATCAGTTGTCCCGAGTGTATTGTCTTTGGTCTCTTTTTATAGCTGTTGATGTCGTAATTACTCGTTCATTATTGAGCCATAAATGCAACGGTCATAACTGAAGCTGAATTTTAGATCGTAACGTCTGAGCTCTTTAATGATGAACGTATCTGGTTCAAACGATCGTTTTTAAGTTCAATGGACGATGGCTATGCTTCGAGGTTATCTTGGATAAGCTTTCCTGCAATAAGAGCAAACTTTGAACATGTATATCGTTAGTTTAATCGTACGATCATATGATGATATCGTACGATCTTCTTCGATGATCACTTATCTTTGTTGGAAGGTATTAATATCTTTACTTCAGGACCTTATCTTAATACAGGAATATCATCTTGAAAGATATCTTACAATTTTAATCGTTCAATCGTTCGATGATAAAATTTCACCCAAACAGTTTGCCCCCAAGATTTAGAAAATAAATTATATATTTTCTGAATCTTATATCTGCAGAATCAAATCGTTAGTACATCGATTTTATCAGGATTAATCTATCGAATCTGAACCGTTTTTCACGTTAACGGCGTCATAACCTGGTTAAGTGCAAGCTGTCAAATGCAACGGTTATAAGGGACAGGTGTCGATGTTCGATTCGACCTCAATTTCTTGGGAAAGAGTTTAATTTCATATAAAGATAAGATTTCTTCCATAATTATCTCTAAATCTTTTCCAATTTTCGAATTCAAATTCAACTCAAACCGAATCCTTCTAATCTTTAAGAAGATTTGAATCTAAGCCGCCTATAAGGTATCTTTCTACCCTTTGTTTCAATTTCAGTTCATGCGTTTGAAAGTTAGAGCTGAGAAAAATCCTAGGGACTTTGATTTATTGCGTTTCGATAGATTGCGTAGAAGTTTAGATCGGCTTAGTTTTAGGGAAATCATGGAAGTTAGGAGCACAATTCAGGGAGAAATCGACCTAGTTCACCTTAAGAAACTTGCTAGGATGCCCAAGGATACCGTGATCAAATCACCTGGTGAGGTTAGGCCCGCCGATGCTCCGGCAGGTTTCTTCGTGTTGTTCGAATACCCCTTTAAGATAGGATTTACTTGGCCTTTCAGTCCTCTGTCTCGTGCCTTTATGACACGATTTAGCTTATCTCCTGGACAGCTCATGCCCCAATTTTGGAGGGTTGTGAGCGTTATCGAACGTGTCACTGAGAATTGGGGTAGAGATCCTTTCACCGTCGATGATCTTTTGTCGGCGTACACTGTTAAACCTTCTGATTACGATAGGTATGGGATTTATCCCAAGGGTAGGGCGATGCCATGTTAGTACATGGTACCCAAGCTTTCGATCGAGGGTGGAAGGCCCGATATGCGTTCGTACGATCCTCATCGGTCTTGGAGGATGGTGGATGGGTAGCTCCAGAATGGAACCCACTAGGTATAGGTCGCTTTATGCATTTTTGATTAGCATAATCTTTATTATATAATTTTCTTATCGTATGTTATTTTTGCAGAGATCGAATTTACCTTCGAGGAATCCACTGAAGCTGTCAACCGCTTCTTGGAGTACGGTGTTCAAGAAAGATCGTACGCCAAATCGAAGGGAAAAAGCCCAAGGGAGGACAGCGACGAAGAGCTTGAAGTTCAAGTGTTAAGTGAAGGAGAAGAAGAAGAAGAGATGGAAGGTAATCGTGCGATAATTTCTTCCTTTTATCTTACGTTTTCTCAATTTTATCGTGCGATTAATAACGTACGTTTTTTATTTCAGGCCAAAAGAAACCTGCTAAGAAATTGGCTAACTTGGCGGCGGCCAAGAGGGCTCTGGAGAAGAAGAAAGGAATAAGTGGCATGGAGCCACAACCTAAGAAGACAAGGTCTTCTTCGGGTGCTCCGACTGCATCGAAGGAAGCCGTACGACAGGCGGATGATGTGGTCGATGCGACCCCGATTCACACTGCTCCTCCTCCTGCGATGTCTCCTACGATGTCAAAGGAGAAAAGGGCCTCGGTCAAGCCTCCAAGAGGGAAGGAGGGTGAAACGTCGATCAACATATCTCTGCCTTCAAATTTCCTCGACGGTGATGTCATCAACCAGGATGACTTATTCCCTGCCATCGAACAATACCTGCTTCCATCGCAGAAGGCTCACATGGATACTCGTCGAATTGGCGAGCTTGATGCCGGTGCTGTTGGATACTCCTTCATGGTAAGTTATCGTACGATGTTTGTATCTTACGATTACATTAAATGTGCTGTTCTAACTTTTTATATTTGCGCAGGCCTTCCAGGCGTGTCTTGGTCTTCATCAAAGGTTGGAGACTGTTCAGAGGGACATGAAGGCGAAAATGTCCAGCGAGAGGGCTGCAGTGAACGAGGCTAAGAAGGCCCAGGAGAAGGCATCGAAGATAGCTGCTGCTCTGGAAGCCAAGCGGGTTGAAGTGGATGACTTGGTGGCTAAGCTGGATGAGGCTGAGCATGTTCGATCAGAACAACGTGCGAGGCTGACAGCGGCGAATAATCGTGTTGCCAAGTTGGAGGAGGAACTTGCTGCGATGCGCACGGAGATGGCAGATCGAGAGAAGGCTTCGTCTTCTGAGATCCAGGATCTCAAAGACGAGATGGTGTTATCTAGGATGGTGGCCCGTGCAGCCGTAATACGCCAATTCATTGGTGGCACGTACACCATCGAAGCTGCTAAAGGTGAGTTGGGAGCCTTCCGTGATGCGATGGGATCCGATGAGCTCTTGGATGCTGACGACGCCAAGGATGCTGATGAAGAGGAGGAAGGTGTTGAAAAGAACAAAGAGGTCGAAGTCACGATGATCGAGGAGGAGGATAAGAACGAAGATGCCTCTGGATCCGTCATCGTGGATAAGGCTGTTGAAGACATTCCTCCCCCCATCGTAGAAGTTAGTGTAGGAGAGGATATGGGCGTAGAAGCCAATCCTGAAAATTAAATTTCTTTTGATGTAATCGTAGTACTTTTAAGTACTTTTTTTTTAATGAAATCAGCTATTTTTTTTTTTTTTGCAATCGTGCGATGTTTCAGTACTTGTTATTTTTGTTCTAAGTACTTCTAGTAAATAGATAATCGTGCGTTTTTAGCTGATTTAATGTTTAAGGCCTTAATTAATCGTGCGTTTTGACTTGCGATGTGAGTTTAAGGCACTTAGAAAAAAATTTTAGAAACGTTTCTGTTGATCGTGCGTCTGGCGTTTTGACTTGCGCTCTTGCGATTTGAAATTGATGCATCTTTTAAGTTCTATGCAATTTTGAGCATATTGTTTTATCGGGAGATGTTTGCCATAGATCGTGCGATGTCTGCGATAGTCGTGTGATATCATACGATAACCGTGCGATGTCTTGCGATAATCGTGCGTTACCTGCGAGTAAAATTGGCTAAGGGGTGGCCGTTGGATTGACCAACGGCGCTCCGATGCCTAAGTCAGTAATCGTTCGATGAAATAATAGTAAAAAATAAAAAGGGTTTCAGAAATAGTACCTTTTTAGATGAGTTGCATTCCAACTTCGTGGGATTTCATTTCCTTCAATGGTTGAAATCTTATAGGCACCTTTTCCCACGATTTTGGTAATGATGTAAGGTCCTTCCCATTTAATGGAAAGTTTTCCAGCGTTCGATTCTTGCGTATTCGGGAAGACACGTCGTAGGACATAATCTCCAAGTTGAAATACCTTGATTTTTACCTTCTTATTGAAGTAGCGTTCAACCATGGCTTTCTGCGATGCCATTTTCTGAAAGGCTTTCTCTCTTAGTTCTTCTAAAGCATCAACATCGTAACACAAGTCTATCGAGTTTTGTTCAATCGTACGATGTCGAGCAACAGGAACTTGTGATTCGATTGGAAGGACTGCTTCACATCCATATACCAAGGAAAAAGGAGTTTGTCCAGTTGCAGTTCTAGGTGTCGTGCGATTTGCCCATAAAACAGATGGTAACTCTTCGACCCATCGACCCTTTGCAGCTTTCAACCTCTTTCGAATAGAATTAATAATGGTCTTGTTGCTGGATTCGGCCAAGCCGTTGGATTGTGGATATCTTGGAGTCGATGTAATGAGTTTTATCCCACGTTCATCGCAGAATTTTCGAGTTCTCTCACTTATAAATTGGGACCCATTATCGCACGTTATTTCTGACGGTACTCCAAACCTGTAAATAATGTTAGTTTGGATAAAGGAGATAACTTCTTTATCCTTAACCTGTGAGAAGGCTGCGGCTTCAATCCATTTAGAGAAATAATCAGTAAGAACGAGTAAAAATACCTTTTGACCTGGGGCAGGTGGTAATTTTCCTACGATGTCCATCCCCCATCGCATGAATGGCCATGGGATTAAGACAGAGTGTAGGGGTTCAGAAGGTAAATGTGACGTACCTGAGTGTTTTTGACAAGCATCGCACCTTTGAACATACCTTATCGAGTCCTCTCGAAGAGTAGGCCAATAATATCCTTGTCTCGAGATTCTGTTAGCAAGATTTCTGCCCCCAGAATGGTTTCCACATTCTCCATCATGCATCTCTTGAAGGATTCGATCGATTTGTTGCTTATTCACCACGCATCGTAAGATTAGACCCGTTGTGGACCTTCGATACAGTTGATCATCGAAGATCGTGTATCGAGAGCTTTTAAATCTGATTTTCCGGGCTTCTAATTTGTCTTCAGGGAGCTGGTCGTTTTTGAGATAGTTCCATATATCATTCGACCAATCGTGGTTTTCTTCGATCAAATGAGCTTCTTCGATTGTTGGCGACATAAGATGTATTATCGGAACACTTTCTAAAGCTGGTTCATTGAATGCGGATCCCAAGTTAGCCAAGGCATCGGCTTGCATATTCAGATCTCTTGGGATTTGTTCTATCGAGAACTTATCGAATCTTGCAATCTTATCTTTTGCGATCTTGAGGTACGATATCATCTTTGAATCTTTTGCTTGAAATTCGCCATTGATTTGGTTCACTACTAGTAGTGAATCGCTTCGCACGTGTAGCCATCTTGCCCCCAAGTCATATGCCATGTCCAATCCGGCAATCAAGGCTTCATACTCTGCTTCATTGTTAGTGGTTTTGAACTCACATCGCACTGAATACACCATATTGCCCCCATGTGATGATTTCAGGACTACTCCCAATCCTGATCTTCGTGCGTTAGAAGCTCCATCAACATGCATGATCCATGGTTCGTTGTCATGAATCATCACATTACTGATTTCATCGTATGATGGTTCTTCGATTCCAGGACTGAATTCAGCTACGAAATCTGCTAACGCTTGAGATTTTATCGCTGTTCTTGGTTGATATGTTAGATCGAAGCTGCTAAGATAAATACTCCACTTTGCTAATCGTCCTGTAAGTTCAGGCTTACGAAGTACGATCTTAAGAGGATAATTAGTAACAACGATTATATGATGCGATTCGAAATAATGCCTTAACTTCTTTGCTGCAGTTACGAGGCCAAGTAAAAGCTTTTCCATAGATGTGTACCTTGTTTCAGCATCGAGAAAAGACTTACTTATGTAATAGATAGGTTGCTGATGTTGGTCACCTTCTCGTACGAGCACTGCACTAACGGCGTTGTTACTTACAGCGAGGTACAATTGCAAGCTCTCACCTTCGATTGGTTTCGTCAATAGTGGAGGATTGGACATATATTTCTTTAAGCTTTGTAGTGCTTCCTCGTGTGCTTCTGTCCAATCGAAGCCTTTGTTTTTTCGAAGCACGTTGTAGAACAAGTGACACTTATCGGATGATCGTGAGATGAACCTGTTCAGGGCTGCAACTCGTCCAGTCAGCTTTTGTACCTCTTTTATATTCCTTGGTGATTGAATTTCTAGGATTGCTTTGATCTGTTCTGGACTTGCTTCGATCCCTCGTCGTGTAACCATGTATCCAAGAAACTTTCCCGCACGCACCCCGAAAGAGCACTTGGTTGGGTTGAGTTTCATCTTGTATTCTCGTAATATATCGAACGATTACTTTAGATGCTGGATATGATCTTCTGATCGTTCCGACTTTACGAGCATATCATCGATGTATACTTCCATTGTACGTCCGAGATGATCTTTGAACATCCTGTTTACAAGCCTTTGGTACGTTGATCCAGCATTCTTGAGCCCAAATGGCATTACTTTGTAACAGTATATGCCCTTATTGGTCATAAACGCAGTTTTCTCTTGATCGTTTTTGTGCATTAGGATCTGATTATATCCGGAATAAGCATCCATGAACGTTAGTAGCTCGTGCCCCGCAGTTGCATCGACCATCGCATCAATATGTGGTAAAGGAAAAGGATCTTTTGGACAGGCTTTGTTTAGGTCTGTAAAGTCGATGCATACTCGCCACTTTCCATTTTTCTTTTGTACTACCACCACGTTGGCGAGCCAATCTGGATACTTTACTTCTCGAATTTTTCCTGTTTTGAGTAGGTTGTCTACCTCCTCATTGATGACCTTGTTGCGTTCTGGTGCAAACTTGCGTCTTTTTTGCTTAACGGGTTTAAACGTAGGATCCACGTTCAACTTGTGCGATATGATGTTAGGATCAATTCCTACCATATCCTCGTGTGACCACGCAAAACAATCCGAGTGTTCCTGCAAAAAAGAAATTATACTATTTTTTATATCAGGGGTTAGAGTTGCTCCTACGAAGACCTTGCGATCAGGATGTTTGTGATCCAACACGACTTCTTCTAATTGAAGATCATCGTACGATCGTACTCCATCCTGGCTCTGTAATTGCTAGATATCATGCGGTTTGGCCTTCATTGTAATCTTGTAGCATTCCCTTGCGATTTTCTTTTCGCTGACTATCTCTTGCACGCCCCAGGAAGATGGGAACTTGATTTTCTGATGATACGTCGATGGTACAGCCTTCATATCGTGAATCCAAGGTCTTCCAAGTATGGCATTGTAAGCGGAAGGACAATTGATGACGTTGAACTTCGTTTGCTTGTTTATGCCTTTAGCGAAGACTGGTAGTATGATTTCTCCAAGAGTACTAGTGGCATCTCCGTTGAATCCAATTAACGTTGTTGTTCGTCGTACGATGTTGGACCGATCGATACCCATGATCTTGAGTGTTTCTGCGAATATGACGTTGGCTGAACTGCCTCCGTCGATTAATACTCTCTTGGTTAGACAGTTACCAATTGTCAACTGAATAACCAGTGCATCATGGTGTTTCTGATGAGTGTCTGACATATCTTCGATATCGAACGATATCTTCGTAGCATCGAGCTCCTTGTCTTCCGCAGTTCTGGATTCATTTGGGATGGGATGTCCTTCAGGTCCTTCTCGTGCATGCCTTTTTGCTGCAGAATAGGTAAGGCCACACACTTCTGATCCTCCTGTAATGCAGTTTACAACCTTCGTTGGAACGGGTGACGTCGGTCTTTTCGAATCATCGCCTAGAAGGTTTTTAAGATGTCCGTTCGATTTGAGGTATGCGATCTCCTTCTTCAAGCTGATACAATCGTCTGTATTGTGTCCGTGGTCGCTGTGGAAGTCGCACCATTTTGTTTGGTCTCTATCCTTGCTAGGACTCTCCGGTTTTTTAGGCCATCGTACGTTGACTTCCAAGTTCCGTAGAGAATCCACTAAGTCCTTCGCTGTACCTGCAAAATGGTAAGTTGACAAATCTGGATATCTTACTTTACCTTTACCTTGGTTCGGACGTTTATTCTGATCGCGTCGAGAATTATCAATCTTGTTTACTCGTTTAGGCTTGAAATCATGTTTCTGCGCTCCAAGATTTTTCTTATCATTCGAATGTTTACGCCGGAAAAGGGCATCATCTTCGATTCTCATGTGTGCCAACGTACGAGCTCGTACATCATCGAAGTTTTCTGGTGGATACTTCGTTAAATCTGTGTATAACTCCGAGGATGTATCTAATCCACGTTTGTATGCTTCGATCGCCGTCCGCACATCGCAGTTCTTAACTTCGATCATCTCTGCGTTGAACCTGTTGAAATATTCACGAATGGTTTCGCCTGTTTTTTGCACGACATAGTAGAGATCGCTTGTTTGTTTCTCCATCTTGCGACTGCTTGCAAACTGTCGAGTAAACTGGTTTACTAACTCGGACCACGATGCAATGCTCTTAGGTTTCAAATTGATTAACCACTGCAACGCAGCTCCGGTAAGTGTTGATCCAAAGCCCTTGCACATACATATTTCTTGAAACTGGGTTGGAATAGGAACTGTCCACACTAGCTGCTTGTATTGTGCGATGTGTTCCACAGGATCAGAGATTCCAGAGTATTTTGGTGTAAAAGCTGGGATGTTATATTTTTTGGGGATATCAACAAGAGCAATCTCATCGATATAGGGTGAGGCTTGGAATCCGGTTTTAGGTTCAACTTCGATGGGTACAGCAGCTCCAGGAAGTTTGGTTAACAATGCGAGCATTGCTTTATTTTGTTCTTCTAGCATTTTTAGCCGAATATCCACGATATCATTGGGTGGTGGATTACTAGAGGTTCCTGAAACGTTTGATAAGTTCGGAATATGAGTTATGGGGGTAGCTGCGGTGGGAACGTGCGATATAGGTTCTGGAATAGGTATAAAGGGACGAGGCCCTGTTTGAGGTTGGTTGTAAGTAAACGTGGTTGCTCCTGGGTAAGGACCTGATGGTAACGGAGGGAAGATAGGACGTGAATTGTTGACTGGAGGTGGCGGTGGTAAGCTAACTTGCGATATTTGCGGTGGTGGTGGCAAGTTAACTTGCGATACTTGAGGTGGAATAAAAGATTGTGACATTTGTGGTTGGACAAATGGAGGTTGAGAAACAGAGGGTGGATTTTGAGGAAAAAATGGCCTTTGTTGATGAATGGAAACTGGGATGTGAGAAGTTTGTGGATTTGATGCTCTCAACCTGGACAGTTCGCCATTCATTTGTAAATTCTGTTCATTTAACCATTGGATTTGTTCTTGTGCTGCTGCCAATTGTTGCTGCAAGGTTGTTTGAGAACTGCTTGCCATATTCCTGTACTCAATTCACAAAGAAGCTCGAAGAAATAGGTTAATAAGCTGACGCCTTATCGAACAAGATTTTCTCAAAACGGGCCCCACGGTGGGCGCCAAACTGTTTGTGTAAAAATTTACTTAAATCGTTATCGTAAGATGTCGTGAGGCAAAATCGTCAAAAGAAAGAATTCTCGTTCGATAAAACGTGCGATAAATAAAAGTAAATTAACAAGAAGATTGATGACGCAGGAAAAACCTCTGAATCGAGGAAAAAACCTGCGGCCGACTAAATAGGATAGTCGACGTTGCACTATAGATCACCAATAAGGGGTGATATCCTCGATGTTACAGTTGTATCGTACAATTACAATAAAGAAATGAATGCTATCGAACGTAAATACAGAGAATAATATTGGTATTGCTCTTTCTCTCCCAGAATCAGTTGTCCCGAGTGTATTGTCTTTGGTCTCTTTTTATAGCTGTTGATGTCGTAATTACTCGTTCATTATTGAGCCATAAATGCAACGGTCATAACTGAAGCTGAATTTTAGATCGTAACGTCTGAGCTCTTTAATGATGAACGTATCTGGTTCAAACGATCGTTTTTAAGTTCAATGGACGATGGCTATGCTTCGAGGTTATCTTGGATAAGCTTTCCTGCAATAAGAGCAAACTTTGAACATGTATATCGTTAGTTTAATCGTACGATCATATGATGATATCGTACGATCTTCTTCGATGATCACTTATCTTTGTTGGAAGGTATTAATATCTTTACTTCAGGACCTTATCTTAATACAGGAATATCATCTTGAAAGATATCTTACAATTTTAATCGTTCGATCGTTCGATAATAAAATTTCACCCAAACAGTACCTAAAAATAAATAAAATAAATGATAAGTACAGTAAAAAGAGAGTTTTATGTGTTTGATGAGATGTGTGTAGATTGGAAAATGCAGCATACAACGCAGAATGCATTATATATTAAATTTTACCTGAGATACAAGGTTTGGCATAATTTTTTCAAGTTAAAATTGTGTCCGAGATGTAGTATTTTTGTAGTTGACAAATTAACTTCCATGTCCAAAGATTTATATATCAAGTCAACAAATATGCTTCTATTGACATTAGATATAAAATATGTTTTCATTGGTTATGCTAATGATTTTTTTTTCTAGGGCACATTCTAATACAACATTTCTAATGGTCATTTATATTATGAGAAAAGAATACGTACATATTACAAACAATAAGAACAAAAATTTAGCATGTGATGAAAAACATATATACCTGAAATAAAAATTCACATAACACTTTGATCAAAGTTTACAGAACAATATGTCAATAGAAAAGTATTTGACACTAATTCACCACTCGTTCACTATGAAATAGAGATGAATATATAGTAAGTTAAGTGTAGAGGGTTGGCCGTTTCATGGTAAAAAAAAACATATTTATACAAGGCCATTTTGATCATTACTTCATAAGTTTGTATATCGAACATGAAGTTGAAAGTAGCATCCTCTTTTTTGCGGTTTGAGTCTATTTATTTGATAAAAGTAAAAGTTATAAGTTAACTAGTTATAAGATAAAAATAAACAATTGAGTGACTTAATGAAGAATTTGTAGGTTTAATTTTTAATTATAATACTTATAAACAGTATCGTGTAATCAAAACAAATGAAGGAGGATAGTCACAATAATGTGAAAGGATCATTGAGTATAACCAAAAACGAAGAACTCACCGTATTGTGTATAAGCAAGCTTCACCATATTGCAGATTGATTCATGTCGAAGAAGACTATGGGGGACCATAATAATCATTAATTTGAGGGATTCAACAATTGATGGAGAAATGGAGGGATGGGGCTATTAAAAAAGATTGATGATTGAATGCATCAATTAAGTTAAAGTTTACTTAATTTAGACTACGTTATTTAAGGGGTTGATTAAGTTTGAATATTTAAAATATACACTATTAATATTTTTGTAAATAATATTTTGTTATTAATAATCAAGTATATGGAATATGACAATATGCAGAAAAAAAAAAAATTATTGGGTACACTTCTTAATGTTTGTAAATTACGGTTAGATGCAATCTTTTATAAATTGGAATTAGAATTTTTTATATTTGAATTTAAAAGAATCATATCTAAATTACAATTGAATTTTTATTAGTTTGATGGCTTAATTAAAATATTTTGAAGACGGAAAATTTATATATACAATTTCATTTTTTAAAGAGAATACAATTATTTGTTAAATAAGAAAATCGATCGACTTATATATGTTAAAAATAATAAATATACATACAATGCAAATAATAGTTAAACATTATATGCTAATAGTTAAATAATAGTTATTGTTTTTTAAACATACATAGATACGGGTCTTAAAAATATTTTTTTCACGTATGACTGTTGCAAACTTTTATTATGATATTTTAGATTGAAAAAAAAATAATGCAAGAGTAAAAACCTATTTTATATGCACAAACTTATCGGTTAGATGTTTAACCGATTAGTAATTGTTTATAAACTTTAAATTTAAATAACTTTGTATTTATAAGTTGTTTTAAGACTTTTAACAAACTATTGTATAGTATGAGTATATATAGGGAGAGATTTACATGTAAACTCATTTTTTATTGTGAACGTAAGGATAGTCGAGAGCGTATCACGTGGCATATTCAGTTTGAATATTCATATCTTTTTCAAATTGAATAACACATAATATTCAAACTGAATATGTCACATGGTGCGATTTTAGTGGTCCACATGTTCACAACCAAAGTTGAGTTTACATTTAGTGGTCCTCATGGTCCTTACTCTATAATATATATATATATATATATATATATGTATGTATGTATATATGGTTAGGTTCAAATGTTAAATCAATTTTGGTTGTGTGAACGTGAGGACGAATCTCAGCCACACATCTTCGGTACGGTAGACGCAATCACGAAGGATGGACACGATTCATGGGAGGGCGAAGATTATTAAAGGAGGGGACCCGGTCAAAGTCGCTTTTATTGACTGGATTAGTGGCTATGATTCGTCCTCATGTTCACAACCAAAATTGAATTCACATTTGAACTTTCCTCTCTCTCTCTCTCTCTCTCTCTATATATATATATATATATATAGACTTAGGCTCAGGTGAGACCAAGCTGTTACCGTGAGACCGTGTGAGACCAATACCTAACGTATGAAACTTCACAAAAAAAACACCGTGAATGTACATAAAACTCGAATACGCAGACCTAAAAATCACTTTCGATGCAAAAAAAATATCGAAAACAAGCTAAAAAACGAAATCTTCACAGCTCAACTTCTGTGAAGGTCACATATATATAATGCGAACCTTCACAAAAAAAACTGTTGTGCAGGTTTCGTTTTTTAACCTTTTTTTGGAATTTTTTTTCGATACTGTTTTTTAGTATATTTTAACGATGAATATTCAATTTTTTTTACCTTCACAAATATTTTGATGTGAAGTTTCAAGTAAAATATGTTGGTCTCACTGGTCTCACAAAAAAAGTTTGGTCTCACCAGAACTTAACCCTATATATATATATATATATATATATATATGGTCAGGTTCAAATGTAAACTCATTTTCATTGTGATCGTGAGGACAACCGAGAGCGTGACATGACATATTGATTTGTTTGAATAACACATAATATTTTATATGTATATAAAATAGCTTATATTTATGTAGAGGACGTTGCAATTACAAAGTATACACATCAATTATGGTATTCATTTAGTCTAATAAATATTAGATTACATTTTGTTTCCTATTTTAAAGTTGTGATCATAATTAATGATTATTATTAGTTTATATATATATATATATATAGAGAGAGAGAGAGAGAGAGAGAGAGACAGAGAATGGTTCAAACGAGAAACATGTCAATTTAAGAGAATGTGAGAAAACAATCTCAGCTACTCATCCAGTCAATAAATGCAGCTTTAACCAGTCCCCCACCCCTTTAATAATCTCTAACCTATATGAATCACGTCAATCTTCTATGATCACGTCCACCGTAACCGAAGAGGAGTGGCTGAGATTGTTCCTCACATTCTCTTAAATTGATATGCTTCTCGCATGAACCTTCCCCCCCCCCCCTCTCTCTCTCTCTATATATATATTATAGGGGTGGGTTCAAATGTGAACCACTTTTTGGTTGTGAACGTGAGGACAACTGAGAGCGCGACACGTGGCGGATGACTAGGCGCCACGTCAGGTCCACGGCAGATGACTAGGCGCGATTTATGGGAGGCCATTGAATTAAAAGGGGGGACCACACTCAAAGCCGCCACATGTCGCGCTCTCGATTGTCCTCACGTTCATAACCAAAAAATGGTTCACATTTGAACTTTCCTCTAAATATATATATATATATATTTATATATATATATATATATTCATTTGTGAACCATGAAAATAGTATGAACTTGTGAACCTAATTATAGCCATTGATCAAAATAATAAAGGGCCGATATGGATTCATAGAAAATATGGAAAGTGAATGATTTTGGAAATATGAAACATGGAAACGTTTCATTGAATTTTATAGGATTTTATAGGTTGACACATTTCATACTTTTTTTTTGTTCCCAAATGAATTCCCTCCCTCCCCCCTCCCTCTCTCTCTCTCTCTCTCTCTCTCTCTCTTTATATACATATACATACATAGAGGAAGGTTCATTTGTAAACCTTAAATATCTTGTAAACCGTGTAAACCAATCCATACCATTGATTTTTAAAAACGTTACCATATTTCACATTTTCATATTTCCATAATCATTGATTTACCATATATTTCACATTTTCCATATTTTCTATGAATCAATATCCTCCTTTGATTTTTTTGATCAAGGGTCACGATGAGTTCACAAAGTTTACAAGATACCTGAGGTTTACAAATGAACCTCCCTCTATATACATATATATATGGTTAGGTTCAAATATGAACTCAATTTTGGTTGTGAACGTAAGGACCACTAATATTACATCACGTGACAATATTGATTCTGAATATCATGCATCATTCAGAATGAATAAAGCTTAGATGCCTTTATTAATTCACTCTGAATAATGCATGATATTCAGAGTGAATATTATTACCATGTGACGCGATTTTAGTGGTTCTCACGTCCACAATGAACTTTCGTATATATATGTATATATAGGCTCAGATTCAAGGGAAAATTTCAAATATCCGAAAAACCGAGGAACACCCACATAGCTCTCCATGTGTCCGGTAAGCATAAGTGCATACACGCATGCACCCTTTAAAAAATGTGTTTTTTGCTTCTTTTTTTTCAGTTTAAGAAAAAATAATAATAATAATAAGTTTTTTGGACTTGTATGCAGTTGTGCATATTATAGAAAATCCCTATGCAAGCTTTTTTTGGATTTTTATTGATAGTTATGTTTGATTTGTACATACGCATATATTCATATTACAAATTATCCGTATACACAAGTGGATTGAGGGTTCTTCGGTTTTCTGGAAATTTAAGGTTTTCTTTTAAATCTTCATATCCATCTCTCTATGCCTATATATATATATATATATATATGTATCTAATTAATAAATCAAGACATAATGGGTCATTAAATTCTATTACAATTTTATTTCATTAATTATCATTTGCGACAACTTACTAAGATACGTTACAATCATATTTGAATATCACCGATATAATTCAACATGACACATTATAACACTCAAACACAATTTTATTGTTATAATAGTAATTTAATATTTTTAAGTTATACTTTGGAATCATAGCAACTATAAATGTAAATTTGTTAAATAAAGTTTATTATCATATTAATTTTCATTTTAGCACAACACATCGTCTACGACGCAACAATATATATATTTACTTATACTAATTTGAATTTCTATAAAGAAATAAAAAGATGACGATATGTGATTACAAATACGATAGCATAACGTAAACTAATTATCACATTTTAATGAAATAATATTTATACACATGGAATATTAAAATATAGTAAAAATAGATATAGCAACTTTACATATCACCGCAAATCAATGGCAATAGAAATCATAATTATAGAATACCAATTGGGTGTTTGTTTTGATGGTCATGGGAGGAAAATTCATGATCTTCAATTTGTGTTTCCGCACCCATTCCAACTTTTTGAGAAAATAATATTTAATTCCCGCTCCCTTTCCACTTTTTCCTAAAAATCCAAGGTTGATTCATACTTCATTATTTTCCTAATGAAAATCCTAATGATTCTTGTTTTTCTTTATTTACAAACATTATTGTTGTAACATGAGATACAATGACATAACTTTAAAAATTGTTACCGTAAAATGACATATGATGACGTTGATCGTTCAAACTTATCACCATAACATTACTTACTGTGACGTTTGTAATCCAACACCAATATGGTAATATGGTGCATGGTAACATTTAGATTTCAAAAACGTCATTGTAACACACAAAGTAACGTTATTTTCAAAACAGTCACCATAGGATGACATGCAAAGACGTTCATTATATAAAATCATCATTTTAATATGACAAACATCGACGTTTATTACTTGAAAACGTCACAATAGCATGACATAGGGTGATTTTTTTTTGTCAAAACCGTCATGCGTTGCATAAAGTATGATAACGTTTATGTTTCCAAACCGTTACAATAGCGTGACGTACAGTGACATTTATTTTATAAATCGTCACTGTAGCATGACATAAGATGATGTAAACTTTCTGAAACCATCACTATAGCATGATATACGGTGACATAAATTATTCAAAACCATCAAAATACCTTTTAGATATTGTGATATAAATGTTTTAATGCCGGTCCAAAACATCACACATGGTGTTGTAAATTTTTCAAAGACACTTTCCATACGCTTGCTTTTAGCGACACAAATTTTGCAAAACCATTGCTATAGTACTTGGTGACTTTTGGAAACGACTATTAAATAAGCGTTGCTATACGTATTTTAGTTTTTGGTAACAGTTATTTAAAACCCGTTACGACATAAAGCAACGATTTAGACAAAAACCGTTAGGAAAATATATTATATGGAAACGTTTTTAAAAAAAACCGTCACAAAATAAGGCAACGGTTTTTAAAACCGTTACCTTAGGAAACCTTTTTGTAACGTTTTTATCCAAACCGTTGCTTTATAAATCAACATTTTTTTCAATTGTGACGTTTCTTTATAAAAATTGTTACTAAAAAAAATCTCTAACTTTTTAGGTGACCTTTTGTAACGGTTTTTTATCAAACCGTTACAAACCAATTTTTGAAAACCGTCACAAAAAGGCATTTTTGTACTAGGTCAATACCATGTGTTTGCGTGAATCCTTTTGCAGCCAGTCTAGCCTTAAAGGTGTGCACGTTCCCGTCCATGTCAGTTTTCTTCTTGAAAACCCATTTACGTCCAACAGCTCTACAGTGCTGGGGTAAATCAGTTAACTCCCGTACTTGGTTGTCGTACATGGACTGCATCTCGGCCTTCATGGCTTCTTGCCATTGTTCAGACTGACTGCCTGATACAGCTTCTCCATAGGATGTTGATTCATTCAAGTCTCCACCATCCTGAGAGACTAGAAACCCAAGATACCTATCTGGTTCTTGTCTTACCCTATTGGATCTACGAAGGTCCTGTGTTTGCACTTCCTCAATCGATTCTGATTGAGCTTCAACATTTTCATGTTGAATTTCTGGCTCAACAATCGGTCTAGTGTCTTCTTCGTCTACTACCTGTAGATCTACATTCTCTCTGGTGTTTCCGGAACTGAGAAACTTTTCTTCCAGAAATTTTCCATTTCGAGCAACAAAAACTTTGTTCTCTTCAGGGTTGTAGAAGTAATATCCCACGGTGGTTTTGGGATATCCCACGAAGAAACACTTGTCGGATTTGGGCTTGAGTTTTTCTGAGGTAGGTCGCTTGACGTAAACCTCACAACCCCAAATTTTCAGGAAAGACATTTTGGGTTTCTTACCCTTCCACAACTCGTATGGCGTCCTTTCCACCGACTTTGTTGGCGCTCTGTTCAGTATATGTGCTGCTGTTTTGAGTGCATGTCCCCAGAATGACACGGGTAGTGTAGAGTGAAACATCATCGATTGTACCATGTCTAGTAATGTACGATTCCTCCTTTCTGACACACCATTCATCTGCGGTGTATACGGAGGTGTGAGTTGTGATACAATCCCACATTCCATCAAATGATTGCCAAACTCTTGACTAAGATATTCGCCTCCTCGATCTGACCGTAAAAACTTGATCTTCCTGTCAAGTTGATTTTGTACTTCATTCTGATATTCTCTGAATTTCTCAAAGCTTTCAGATTTATGTCTCATCAAGTAGACATAACCATATCTACTGAAATCGTCAGTAAATGTGATGAAGTACCGGTATCCTCCTCTTGCCTCATGACTAAATGGTCCACACACATCTGTGTGAACTATTTCTAACAAGTCAGAAGCCCTTTCATTATCTTTGTTGAAAGGTTCTTTTGTC
This sequence comes from Centaurea solstitialis, assembly GCA_030169165.1. Classification (NCBI taxonomy): domain Eukaryota; kingdom Viridiplantae; phylum Streptophyta; class Magnoliopsida; order Asterales; family Asteraceae; genus Centaurea; species Centaurea solstitialis. The sequence goes on along the minus strand of CM058041.1, from coordinate 47,340,754 downwards.
ATTTTGCCAGATAAACATGATTCGCAGTTGTCAAAAGGTTTAAAATCAAAAGTGCCAAGAAAACCTCCTTTTAGGAGTAGTTCAACGTGTTTCTTGTTTATGTGGCCTAAACGACAATGCCAGAGGTAAGTTTGATCCTCAATATCTTTGGATCGTTTACTTATATGATAGATTTCTTTATTATCGTCTTGCAGATTTACTGTATATAGACCATTTACAGGTGTAGCTTTAAAATAGAAAATATTATTTTTAAAGACTGAAAGCATTTTATAATCATATTTATAATAAAATCCTTGGTCTACCAGTAAATCAAAAGACATAACATTCTTAATCATCTTTGGAACATAATAACAGTTTTCTAGTTCCAAAACTAGACCCGAGGGTAAACTAAGACAATAAGATCCTACTGCTTCAGCTATCAGCGGAGTGCCTTCGCCAACTCGTAGGTTCGAACGGTCCTTCCTCAAAGTCTCTCTTCTAGTGAATCCCTGTAAATGATTACAAATGTGGTTACCACTGCCTGTATCAATTACCCATGATTCATAAGAAGTGATTAAGCAATCTATCATAAAGATACCTGGGGCATCGGGTAAACCGATTTGTATCTGGTCGATATTCATTGAGTGCTCGCAAATATCCTGGTTACCGCATTCTGGGCAACTCAGATCTCCCAGCTCATCAATCCAATCAGTGTCCATGAGTTCAGTGGGTGCTGGTTTCGGTTCTAGACTGGCCAAAATGTCCTCATGTAACATTGCCACGTCTTTCCTTGGTTCCTTCATGTAGGCACTAGCTATGTCACGTATCTCCTTCGGGAGTGAGTACCACATGAGATGCATTAACTCTTCTTGAGCTATTTTATATCCCAGACGTGTCAAGCATTTAAAGAGCCTCCTTATATTTATGAGATGGTCTTTAATTGATTGGTTCTTCTTCAGCTTTAATGAAAGTATCTCTTTCATAATCAGAAGCTTACCCGTGTGCTTATAGAAACCTAGCTGGTTCTCTATGTCTTTCACGACCTCATGACAGGATTTATCTCTTAAACCTCCCGAAAACTCAGGTGATATAGAGAAAATCAGAATCGACATGACATCAGATTCATCCGCCAAATATTTAAAGTACTGAGTAAATTCCTCTTCAGGAGAATTGCTCTTGGGTCGTGAAACAGGTTTTTCCAAAATGTATAGCTTACCCTGTGCACTCAAGATATTGTCAAGGTGCATTTTCCAAACTGGAAAATTTTGTCCTGTAAGCTTCCATTTGCCGTTGATGAGGCGGAGTGATTCCTCAGGGGTATAAAATGGGACTACAGATTTAGACATCTACAAATATAAGAATAAAATTCCGGTTTAGTTTATAATTATAAAACTTCTAATAAATCATAACCCTTAAACTAATTTATTAGACTAGAATCCATATCTCGCATGTGTCGGCAAGCATGTGATCACGTCAGGCCGACTCATGTGATTTATGGTAGGTAAAACTATACCAATCGCATTTTAATACGTAAACACGACTTCTAGACCGTGGGGCATCGGATATTTAACCCGTGCATATTTGGTCCCTCTAGTGCATTTTGGCCCGGTACCACCCGGTGAATAAATAATTACCAGAACAGATCGCACCACCTGGGGCCTGGACATACTCTGGCCGGTACCACCCGGAGATAATTCCCATAGTTTTTATCCCCTCCAATTTCAGTTTGAACGCGGGCGATTGAAGTGTGATCACTCGCAATGCCCTATGTACCTTACACCGGAGGTGTCCCTAAAGTGGGTTGCACTTACTGATCTATGATTTTTAACAAGGGTTTCAAAAATGCCAGTTTAAAAAAAAAACTTCGATCCAAAAACAAACTGTTTTTGTATCCATTTTATTTTAATAGTTTATATTTAACTTTTAAACATACATGTTATTAAATATAAACAACCACGCAGTTAAACTACATGTCATAGTCAAAAACCCTTAAACTACTATCGTTTCGTGAGCCAAAACAAAACGACGGTCTTAATCCTAAGGGACAACAACACACATGGTATGATCTTCTCGGCGCTCCCACTGGCTCCAAGATCCATGGTTGACTCCGTGCTCCATCTTCAGTTCTTGATTCTTCGGTTATTTTATTTTAAAATTATTACAATTAAAGCGGGTTGTAAATGGCACGTAGGCCTCCCGTAACCAACAACGAATAAATAAAATATACGTACAATCATCAAAACACAACCACGGGTCAATGGGTTTGACTATGACATCAACTAAAAACGAAATCTTAACTAGATTCTATTTTTAATTTAACTAAAAATTAGTTAAACTAAATTAATTTAATTAAAAACAAAATTTAATTCCTAGGGTTTAAGCCCTTATCCGTTGTTACCTACCGCGTACAGCAACAGCCACCTGCCATTGCCACCGCACTGGTCGGTGTCCGGAAAAACAACAGTCACCATTAACAGCCACTGCTCGCGGCGCGAATCCCACTACTCGCGGCGCGAGGACTCTGTTCGCGGCGCGAAGCTGCCGCTCGCGGTGCGAGCTGGTTAACCAGTGGCTTTGACGACGACAGCAGCCCAAGAGCCACCGCCGCAGTCCCCTGTTTGATCGGAAACCTAAAACCGGCAGTGGCCGATACCCCTTTACGGCGGTTATCGACCACCGCCACCACCACAAACATTGTCGCCACCATTAATCCATCGGCGACAGCAGCAGCTCGGCGCCACCACCATCGCCGTGGTCGGCGGTCAACAAACAAAACGCCACCCCCGCCATCAATGATGGCAGCGGCGGCCACCATCACCATCCGGTGGTTGACGACGGCAGCAGCTACTGCCACCACCGCCGTCGTATTTTCGGTGAAAACAACAGAACCACCACCACCGTCGACGACGGTGGCGATAGCCACCGCTACCTATTGGCGGTTTGAACGTCAATCAGTCGCCGCCACCACATGACCGTGGTGCGGCTTCCGTTCGCGATTAACATCACCGCCACCTACGCAGTTGCCTGCCTTGGTGGTCGAATCAATCACCACCACCACCACGATCGGTGGTGCGGTGGTTGGATTAGCACCATCTCCACCACATGGCTGTGTGGTGGTTGTTGTTGACATCAGCCGCCGCTACCACCAACTGTGGTGCGGTGGGCTTCAGGTGCGGTAGTCGACGGCCACCACCATCTGTGGTGTAGCCGAACGGACAACCAACTGCCGCCGTTCCACCGCCGATTAGCTTTTAAAAGAAAATCTAATTTTTTACAAAACTATGAACAGATAAAAAATCGAATTTTTAAACCTAAACAAACAGTTAAACCTGATCTGTAGGTTTTGGAAGTGGCTCTGATACCACTGTTGGGAATCACAGGCACAAAAACATACACGCAGCGGATAATAAACCTAGATTCCCAAGAACGGATCCAATCGTAAACCTTACAGATTCAAAGAGGATTGATCAAATTAGTTTACCTTATGCGATCAAATTTCCGGAAAGTAAGCAGGGGGTACACCGCTACTGGCACCACGTGAGAGGGTTGCTAGACCACTGTGACTGATCGGAAAAAACACTCCGGTCGTTGTGTGTGAGAGGAGGCCGGCAGCGGTAATTAGGGAGAGAAAGAGAGAGTAATTTTTCGGAGAAAAAGTAAGTCAACTGATCACCCTAAGCCTTTATTTATAGAGTTAAATAAGGCAGTGATTGTATCTGATTATAACTCCTTTTATATTTATCTCTTTAATTAACTAATACCTTAATTAATTAATTACTTAATTAATTAATTGATTAATTAATTAACTCAATAAATAATTAACTAATTATTTATTTCCTTTTCTCCTTAATTAATTCTTACACACAAATGTTCTCAATTAGGTGTGCAGCGGTGTGAACTACTTGTGTCTTATAACATTGGACACGGTAATCCTCTGTTACTGTCTTGCACATAATCCTAACAATAAGTTCGTGCGATGTCCGTGCGATATTCGTGCGATTCCTGCAAAAATAAAGATGACTATGGGTTGGCCGTTAGTTTGACCAATGCGCTCCGACACTCAAGTCAGTAATCGTTCGATAAGAGAAATTATATGAAAATAGGTTTAGAAATAATACCTTTTCAGATGAACTGCGTTCCAGCTTCGTGGGATTTCTTTACCGTCCATAGTCGTAAGTTTATAGGCACCATTTCCAAAACAACTAATTGATGATCTATTGATCAACAATTTCACAACTCATCGACCAAACCCTAACTTTTCAAAGACTCCAAATCAATCAATGAAAACAACGGAATAACATTCATACCTTAATGAATTTCACTAGTCCACCGTGAATTGCTCGATTGCTACTTCAATTGGTTGATCTCCCTCTTCCAATTGGAACTCTAAAATCGCCACCCTCTCCACACCCTCTCAAGAGTCGTTCCAGAGAATTACGAGAGGAGTTAATGTTTCTAACCCTTTATATACAAGTCATCAACCTCCCTTAAGTTTGAGAAATGACCCCTAAGCCCCCAAGTTCTACAATTCACATAACTAACCCAAAAGTTAACATCACACAAAACTAATCCGTTAAAATACTAACTTGGAAAACAGGGCGTTACAGTTGTGACAATATTATGAATGTTTGATGATTTATTCAAAGTAGAGAATAAAAGCACAAGCGATGTGACCAAACATTCATAGATACTCATCAGAGTGTTTGAGTATTGGAAGTGACCAGTTTCAAGTCTACTCCACGGAGCCTAAGTCAGGAGCATTGACTTGATGATAGGTTGTCCTTAGATATTTGGTTTTGAAATATGGGGACTTATGTACTCTTAGCGCGTCCTAACGCAACGCTGGGGGTGGCCATAAGGGGCGTGTCTAGATGCAGCGAAAGCCGTGTATCCAAATGCAGATAGTCAAGATGGGATTTTGATAACACCAAAATTATACATGTTTTGGTTATGCTTAATTGAATGAATTAACCCCATTTCTCACCCATTTCTGGTCTTATTACTCACACTTTGGACTTATTCTTACTTTTATAGGTTTTGGAGGCCTTGGAAAGGAAAAGTACGGAAAAAGGTGAGAAAACGTGAAAATTGCACAAAGTTAATCCAGTAGCCATTTCGCGTCCGCGAAGTTTCAAGTCTGGCGCTGCCAAGTTCGTCAAAGTTGAAATCCAGGGTTTGACCTAAGTGGTTCGTGCCGCGAGGATGCCGCTTGGCAATCGCGAAACGGGCTCCGAGTGTCTCCTTTTAAATACTAGCCTCCTCCTTCAGTTTACATAGAGCCAAATTTGTTTGTAGTTCTGAGTGCTTTAGTGTTAGAGAGAGAGGGTTATTGTGCCGATACGCTGCGGGGTTTGATTTTCGATCATCCGTCGTTGTACTGTCGGTATAATGTCTGTTTCTACTCTCTTGTTTTCTTATTCTATTATGTTTAGTGAGTAGTTTTCAGTAGTGGTACTTATTATGGATGATGAACCTTGTGGATGATGATTTTATGATTTAATGTTTATTGGTTTGTTTTTGGTTCATTGAATGTATGTTATGGTTCCGATCTGATTCATATTGTTTGGTTATTTGAACTCGTTGGTTGGGTGTATCTGTTGGACCAAGATAGATAGACCCCGATAGGTTAATCAACCTTTCTTGACCTTCCCTTCGTAACTCGGAGAGTTGTGTTAGGTGGTTACTCGGACCGAGAGCGACCAGGTAGTAGAATACCGTGCAATAGAGATAGGATTGGGTGACTGGTACTAGATTGCCTGACAAACAGTCTATGTATTGGGAGTAGGAGGACCAAGAACCTAGTTGACAGCCATAATATTCGCATGCTAGGGTGTCCCAGACTTAAATTCTTACAATAACCAAAACAACCAAACCTTTGGCCTGTTTAAATCATCCACTTGGGGAATCACTATACCATAATAAGTACTACTGTTTTCATTCTTATAGTTTTAATTCATCTTTTATTTGCTTTCTTAGTGTCTTAGTTAATTTAGTTGTCTGTTTATTAATTAAACCTTTTTCATAAAAACCCCCCAAAAGCTTTAGGTTAATTAAACTAGTCAAGATTAATAGTCTACAAAAACTTGACCGTTCCCAGTGGTAGATACGATACCTGAACTTTCCTACACTATATTACTCACGATCAGGTACGCTTGCCTGTGAATGTGGTAAGACAGTGGCTAGGCAATAGAGGTTAAAACTTGTTTCGCTTTTTATATACAATAATTACCGCATCAAGTTTTTGGCGCCGTTGCCGGGGAACGGTAGTTGTTAGATTTTAGTCTTTATTAGTTTTGTTAATCGATCCTTGTGAGGGATTCTCTCCCTTGCATGTTTTTCGCTTTCTAGTTTTTATTTATTTTATTTCTATCTCCTTGTTTCCCGCAAGTTGCCCGTAACCGTTTGTTGTGGTTTCACTCACGACGGAACTGTTAGAGCCGTTTGAGGAGCCGGAGAGAGAATTCAGAAAAAGAAACAAAAAGAAATCAAAAGCCAACAAAGTTTGCCAGAGAGCTTTGAATTTTGAAATGGGGGACGAAGCACCGATGTGGACCGCCCGAAGAGCCGCTCCAACCGTACCCACCAATCCGATCACGAAGCCGGACCTAAACAAGGAGATCCCGGGGAAGCTACTTCACATGATCAAGGACCTCACTTTCGACGGGAAAAACGATAGCAATCCTATCGTACACATGGAGAACTTCGTGGACATATGTGATCTATTCAAAACGGAGGAAGGCCGAGATGATGCGATTCGCCTTCGAGTCATTCCTCTTACACTCACCGGAGAAGCTAGAGCTTGGTTACGATCATTGGAACCAAGTTCGATCACCACTTGGGAAGGACTTCGCTCAAAGTTCCTTTCCCGATTTTTTCCCCCATCCAAAATCGATAAGTTACGAGCCGAGATCCGATCCTTTCAACAAGATGACGGGGAGACAATATCCGAAGCATGGGAACGTTTCAAACACCTTCTAAATTCGTGCCCGAGTCACGAATTGAGCAAGAGTGAGCAAGTCCAAACCTTCTATAGTGGGCTTGCTTATTCTTCATGAGCTACATTAGATTCATCTGCCGGAGGTGTCTTTATGTACAAAATGCCCACGGAAGGATATAAGCTTCTCGAGGACATGCTTATACACAACATAGTTTGGAGGACGGACAAGCGCTTACAAATCCCGAGAATGGCCAGAAAGATCTCAACCGACTTCAATCCATCCGATGAACTAGCCGCAATGAAAAACCAATAGGTAAAGTTTGAACGTAAAATTGAAGAACTGATAAAATCTGTTCATGCTTTGCAGGTTGGATGCGAGGAGTGCAATGGACCACACTTAACGAAAGATTGCCCGAATCGTCCGATGATGACACCCGAGGAGGTAAACTACCTCAACCGAGGCGACTTTCAAGGGAGGTGGAACAACAATCGTAACTTCATTCCGAGACCTCCCGGTTTCTTTGCACCGAATCAACAAACCCAAAGAACGGATGGAGAGCCACGCGTTTCTATCGAGGACCGACTTCTCCAATTCATGGATACACAAAAGAAGCTTAACGATGAGGTAGGTTCGTACTTACGTAACCACCAAAGTACTATCCAGAATTTGGAATTGCAGGTTGGTCGTGTTTCACAATTGCTAAGTGAAAGGACTCAAGGGGAGCTGCCAACGCAAACCCAAGTCAACCCGAAGGTAGAGAACGCGAAGCCGATGCTGATGATGACCGGAGAACCATCAAAGAAGAAGTGGACGGATATTTACACAAAGAAGTATGTGAAGAGCGATAATGGTAGCGAACCTGATTATGCCACGGACTATGACTCGGAGGGGTTCACAATTTCGTTCGAGCATCTAGGACTCAAAGGACCCATTTCTTCAAGCGATGATGAGGAGGAAGACGGAAAGCAAGGTGGATATGCGGAGTTCGTGATACCGAAAAAGGAGGATAAAGGCAAAGAGAGGGAGAAAGAGAAGGCGGTGGAAGATGAACTCATCTACATTGCACCTATCAAGCATGATCCGGGAAGTTACAATTTACCTATTTCATGTTCTAAGTTTAATGGTCTTGCTTTGATAGATTCAGGTGCCGCACTTAACATGATGCCTGTTGGTTATTGCAGGAAAATGGGAGTCAAGAAGATCGTTCCAACAGACTACCAATACCGAGGGGTGAATGCGTACATGACTAAGCCGTTAGGTATAGCGGAAGGAGTCCCGATTCGAATTGGAAACTTTGTCTACTTCACGGACTTCATCATAGCTAACCTTCCAAAGGATACGGAGATCCCGATTATTCTTGGAAGAGCTTTTCTACACACCGCCCAAGTAAATACCGACATGCGGAATCAAGTGTCGAGCTTGGGATATGGAGATAAGCGGATTTACTTTGATCCCAACGGAGAGCCGGTCACCCATCTCGATGAACCTTATAAGGACCCTTCTCAAGCTTACAAGAAAAACACGAGCCGCCCACTACTCCCTCATGAACATGTAAAGAAGACGGAGGACTATCCGAACCCGATACATCAAAAAGATCAAACACTCAACGGGTTGGGACTCTCCAAGAAAGAGCATAGAAAGAAGAAGGGCTCGTCAGCCCGACGTGCCAAGAAATGAGCCGAAAAAGGGGTCGAGCTCTAGACCCACTAAAAAATGAAGCGCTTCTCGGGAGGCAACCCGAGCATTTTTTTCGTTTGTCATTTTTAGTATTTTTCGAGTGTGCTTTTTCTAATAATTTTGTTTGTTATTGCTTAGATGACCATACGGAGGAGATAGAAGCCAAAATCGAGTAAATCCGACGCGCGATGAAGATTTTCAAAAAGTGGAAACAGTGGACTCTTCGCGATCGCCAGTTTTTAAGCTTGGCGACGCGAAGTCAGCCAGCCTTGGTATCAGGTAAAATTTTCGAATCTCGCGGCGTGAAGATGCCGTCTCGCGACGCGAAGTTTTTAAATTAGGGTAAAATTTTCGAAAATCGCCCGTTTCGCGACGCAAAACTATCTGTTTGGCGACGCGAAATCGGTGCAGACGGGTTTTTAAACCCCTTTTTCTCACTTTTTCAAAGTACACAACCCTAATTCTCTCTAGGCGCCGCGAACTCTCTTCAAGTACTTCCGAAATTCGAACTTTTTGAGCTTCCATTTCACCATTCTTCATGGCAAAGGTATGTTTCCTAAACTCAATTTCATTGGATTAGCTTGATTTGGTAAGATTAGATCTTGATTTGGGCATCAATGGTGTTTTGTGCTTTCATAGGTTATAGATTATTCTTGAAGCTCCATTGATGGTTTAGTGCTTATTGGTTGATGCATGCTTTAAACTTTGATTGAGATTTCATTATAGCATGCTAATTATTTGTCGAATCTAGTGAATGTGCTTTGATGATAAGTGTGGGGATTGTGTACCAAAATCCCCCACTCTTGTTTAATTAGCTAGATTTGTTTTTGATGGAAGTTGGACTAAAAGTTCAAGTGTGGGGATGTTTCACACCCCCCGTTTTGATTTGGTTTTTCACGATGCATTCGTTAGTTGAACTTGTTAGTCGTGGAAGCTTTGTCTCGTTGAGTTTTGATATGCAAGAACCTTGTCTTGCGTTTATTGATCATTTGTAGCTAAGACAATGGTATTTTGGATTTTTGTAGAGACAAAGGACCCGCTCGTCAACTTCCACCGCTCCTACCTTCCGTGCACCGGATGGGAGCCATACCTTCACCTATTTCATGAACGACCCAACGTTGAACGCTCCGAAGCGTGAGGAATACCGGGATGCAGTTAATCGGCTTATCGCTCGTCAAGTGTTAGTGCCAAGGAGAGTCAATTGGAACCTCCTTAGATCCATGGGAGCCGAGAACGACATCAAGGCGATACTCGAGAAGCACGCCTATGACGAAGATGTTACCGAGTATTACATATGCCGTGCATGGGAACGAGTCTTTGATATTGCCGAGACCCTCTACCACGAGCTTATCATTGAGTTCGTGGCGACTTTTCGTTTTGATGCCAGAAACGCTCTTGAGGAGTTCTACCAGTCATGCATGACATTCCAACTCGGTGGAGTGTGGCGATCACTTTCTTTGGTGGAATTTGTCGTTGCTTTGGGGATATATACCCAAGATGAGGTCGATGCTCCCGGATTTGTGGAATACATGTGGGCGACTGCGAAAAGACATGACGGTTTTGATCCTCGGTCGGCTTGGGCGATCTTGGGTGATGCTGACTATGGCAACAACCTTAAGGTGAAGGGTTTTCTTGCTTCTTCTGACCGACTTTTGCACCGCATGCTCATTCACGCGGTAAATGCTCGTTCCTCGAGTGAGGAAAAAGTTTCTTCGTACGATCTATGGCTTCTTGAGCAGCTTTCTACGGATGACAAGTATCCGAATGCTCCGTATCTTATTGTCGTGCAACTCGCTAAGGCGGGTGGTTATCGAGAGGGGAGTCGATTGGTTGGTGGCCAATATGTTACGCTTCTAGCCAAGCACTTCGGTATCCTAACGGAGGGTGCCATTGCCTCGATGACGAACCTTGGTGAGATGGGGTTGATTGACATGGACCAACTCCGTGGCATGAGGATAGCGACGGTGGAGCACTTGATCGGTAGAGACCAAAATATGTGGATTCACAACCCTCAAGCTTATGGGACGAGGAGAGCACCTCGAAGCACGCAAGAGACCGGAGGCACGAGTGGGACGAATGCGGGAGAACAACCGGCGGAATGGACGGCGTATTCGGGTCACCAAGACTTGAGTAACCGACTCTCGGGGATGTCATTGTCCTATGGCCAACATCATTAACATATGGAGTATAACACAACGGAGGCTCTCTACCAAGCAAATTGGCAAAGTGGAGTGATGAACCAAATGGCCTCCCACTTCGGTATTCAACCAAATACCGCGTATGCTCCATCACCTTTTTGGCCGTACTCCGAGGACGCACCGCCCGGTTTCCCTACTTTCGAGGATTGGCGCAACCAACCTCGTGGCCCTTATTGATCTCTATCTCTTTTATCTCCATTATTAGATATGGTTGTTTAAACAATTTTTATTATTGCTTTGTTTGTTTGGTTTGGTTGGACATCTTTTTATTTTGTTTGGTTTGTTTAGGATTTAAGATTGTTTGCTTAGTTTGGTTTATTTTTCTTTTGTTTGTTTTTACTTTTTCTTTTTCTTTTTGGTAATAGATACAACGATCTATGATCTTGAACCGAGCACGATTTTGGAATACTCTCTCAGATCAGAACATATTTCGTCACATAACTCGGGAAGTTTCTTTTTTTCCCAATTACTCCTTAATTGTTTTAACTGTTGCATTGAGGACACTGCAAATTTTAAGTGTGGGGAGGGGGTTATGTAGACTTATCTATTTAAATGGGTTCACTTTTTGCTTTTTGTTTGTCGTTTTTCAAATTTTTGAAAGCTTTGAGACTTGACCCCAATTTTTTTCGAAATCTGAGATTGTTTTTGGAACTTAGTTGCTTACGTAGGAGAACACTGAATGGGATTAGTTGAGTAAAAGGATGCCTTGGAATACCAATTACCATGAGTGCCTCACCCAATTCCTTTGAGAGTTTGAGCCTAATTGTTTATTCATTTCGTGAGGAATACCGACTTTGACCCATGGTAGAACTTGTCATTTGAATGCTTGTCGAGACCACATAAGAGAAGTATTTATCACCATTGCACTGATAGAGGCCTTCGTTTCTTACCCTTTTAGCCTTCGTTAGATAACCTCATCTTAAGGTTATTTAATTTGCCTAGCCGAATTCTTGAAAGTACTCACTTTTAGTACTTTATCCCTTGTAACCCTTTTGAGCCTTAGCCTTTTCGTTTCTTTACCCCATATCGTTTATCCTTTAGCCCATTCTTTTTATCTATCTTTTGGCCGTAGCTCAAAGTTGGAAACTTTTTATGTTTTTGGTCCGTTTTATGAAATCTGACAAATAGAGAAAGGGTTTGTGAAGAGAGTTGAAGTTGAAAAAGGAAAAAAATATATAGAGCTTGAAAAAGAAAAGAAAAGAAAGAAAAGAAAAGTTAGAAAAGAAAGAAAGTCAAAGGAAAAAAACGACACATAAAAAGCAAAATCAAAAGAGTCGATATGCTGAAAAAAAAAGAAAAATATCGAAGCCACAAATAAGCAATATGCTTAGGCCGATATAAAAGTGGAAGTGATAGAAATCCCGAGCTCTAAAAATATCAAAAAGTCACATGATTAATTTGGATCCTAAACTGATTAGTTTTCTGGTTTTTGCTACAACCCTTAGTCATTTATATATCCTTTATCCTACCCTTAACCCTTAGCCTAACATTACAACCCTAAAGTCCTCTTGACGGTTGACAACTTCTTAGTGGTGGAGATTAGATTTGGTGACAAGCTTATGCATGCTGGAATTAGTCGAGTATTGGTGTGATCACTTATCATATATACACTTTTACCCCCGAGAGATACACTTTAAATTGTCATTCATACTATGTGAGGGTAAAAGGTTCAGCTTGGTATCCAATTGCTTGATGTGTCTTGTTCTTGTGTTCAATTATATGAGTATCCTTTGTTCTCTTGAATGATCTTGGGTGGAGATAATTTTGGCGTTATTTTTCTTATCTTTCAGTCTTTTGATTGAGGACAATCAAAGCTTAAGTGTGGGGATTTTGATAACACCAAAATTATACATGTTTTGGTTATGCTTAACTGAATGAATTAACCTCATTTCTCACTCATTTCTGGTCTTATTACTCACAGTTTGGACTTATTCTTACTTTTATAGGTTTTGGAGGCCTTGGAACGGAAAAGTACGGAAAAAGGCGAGAAAACGTGAAAATTGCACAAAGTCAATCCAGTAGCCATTTCGTTAATCAACCTTTCTTGACCTTCCCTTCGTAACCCGGAGAGTTGTGTTAGGTGGTTACTCGGACCGAGAGCGACCAGGTAGTAGAATACCGTGCAATAGAGATACGATTGGGTGACTGGTACTAGATTGCCTGACAAACAGTCTATGTATTGGGACCAGGAGGACCAAAAACCTAGTTGACAGCCATAATATTCGCATGCTAGGGTGTCCCAGACTTAAATTCCTACAATAACCAAAACAACCAAACCTTTGGCCTGTTTAAATCATCCACTTGGGGAATCACTATACCATAATAAGTACGACTGTTTTCATTCTTATAGTTATAATTCATCTTTTATTTGCTTTCTTAGTGTCTTAGTTAATTTAGTTGTCTTTTTATTAATTAAACCTTTTTCATAAAAACCCCCCAAAAGCTTTAGGTTAATTAAACTAGTCAAGATTAATAGTCTACAAAAACTTGACCGTTCCCAGTGGTAGATACGATACCTGGACTTTCCTACACTATATTACTCACAATCAGGTACGCTTGCCTGTGAATGTGGTAAGACAGTGGCTAGGCATTAGAGGTTAAAACTTGTTTCGCTTTTTATATACAATAATTACCGCATCAGATTTACACCTCCCTTAAGGAGAGATATTGTTGGTCCATATGGGATGGCCAATAAGGATGTTTATAGTATATTGTATTGTAGACGGGGGGTTGAATACAATCAACAAAGTTTCATCCATTTAATTCAATCTATGACTCCTATGGAGTCTTTGTATAGATTAAAATAGATTGTTTGTTGAATAAGATCAAGACTATGTCAAGATCTAAAACAATCTTAAGTTAGAGACACCAAGCCTTTGCTTATGCACAAAGCAAGTATAAAGTAGTAAGAAAGAACTTAGAAGAATATAGAAAGGAGAAAGGATTTGGGGTATAGAAGATGGACCAAGGTGGTTTGAAGAACAACCCTTTGTTCATATTTATACCCCATGCATTAAATGCATGTCATCCCCAACTTTACACGTGTCATGTAGGGTCATGGCTTATGGTGAACAGTTGCCTTATGGGTGATAAGTATGGAGGGAACAGTAATGAGACATCCCTTTTGTACTATTATCAGAAAGGCAAATCAAATCCTTTTTGTGCATATAGGACAAGAAGACAAATATGGAATTCTTGAAGCACAAGTCACTGATCAGGCCTAGAGTCGATGATCCTTGGGAAGGATCAGGGAGGCACTGTGACTTGTTCTCTTGGGAACGTCATGTTAGAGTAGTCAGCTTGTTGTCACTGATTTCAACTTCAGATCATAAGCAACGCTGGCTCTATCATCAGCTTGCATCAATAGATGATGCTGATGGTTTCATAGTGACATGACTATTTGTCTTCAAATAATACTTAATTGTCAGCGAGCAGACTCGCTGATGCTTTAAAGAGTGAAACTGTCAGTGAGCAGACTCACTGTAGTTTTCAAAGCATTTAATCTTTGTTAAGTATTTTTAGTTACAAGGGATAGGATCATTGGTATTTCATCAAGTCATAGAGGAGCTGGATCAACAATCTCCCCCTAAATATCATTGATAAGAAAACTGTGAGGTTGTCTTGATTCTAGTAACTTAAAAAAATATTCTAACTCTAGAAGTAACAGTTAGGAAATAAAACAAGTGAATGGTACTTGTTTCATTTAACTGTTAACAGTGATCTTTTTCAGTGAAGAGATGATAGAGATAGATATAAACTTGTATTGTCATTTCATTTCAAAAGTAAAGGATACAATACAAATTGAAATAAAATAAAAGTCACTGAAAGTAAATACAGAGAGAACATATCACTCAAAAGTTTCTTCTTTAACATGAATAGTGTCTATGTCCTCTCCAGCGAGCTTTCTCTTCTGTAGCTCTTGTCGAATACCTCTGGCAAACTCACGAGAGTCTTGGTCAGAGTTTGTAGCGTATACAAGAACATTGATTAAATGAAGGGAGGGAGAGATAGGAATCTCGCTGAAATATGTTCAAAGCCCTGTTCCTAGAATCAAGATAGACTTGAAGACCAAACCAAAGGAGAAGACTCAAATTCCTCCTCAGACTAGAGATATAGGCATTCCTGGACCTGGACTTGCTCATCTTAAGTACAAAACTCCTAAGGGTCCCTCTAAGAATAAGACCTATAGAAATTGCTATCACTGTGGCCAAAATGACCATATTGCTAGTAAGTGTCCTCATGCTACCAAAGCTGAAAAATCAGCTAAGGTAAAGAAAGGTCCCAAGGCAAATAAAAATGCCAAAGAAAAGAAGTCTTTAGTCACTGAATCTACCATCATCCCTGACCCTGTCAACACTGAAACTTCAGATATGACAGATGATGTTGCCTCTTCTTCTATTGCTATGGTAGTCTATGAGGCCGCTGAATCTTCAGTCACCTATATCCATGATGTATCCTCATTCGCTGACCCTTTTGGACCCAACTTCATGTGGGTTCCATAGACAACTTAACTCTTCTTCTTATTTTAGGAAAAGGGCATCTGGTACCTTGACAGTGGATGCTCTAAACACATGACTGGAAACAAGCATGTGCTTACTGACTTTAAAGAGGAAGCTGGCCCTTCTGTCACATTTGGTGGTGAAGAAAGAGGTACACTAAAGGATATGGTACCTTAACCAATGGCAAAACTACCTTCAGAAGGGTATCCTACGTTGAAGGACTAACTCATAACCTTTTGAGTATTAGTCAGCTCTGTGATAAGGATCACAAGGTCTCTTTCTCAAAGAAAGGATGCAAGGTGAAGAACAGGCACAAGAAAATCATTCTCAGGGACAAAGACCACGTGATGTCTACATCATCAACATAGATACGTCCACTGAAAATGTGTGCTTTATGTCCAGAGCCTCTTCTGACATCAACTGGCTCTGGCACAAGCGTCTCTCCCACCTGAATTTCAAGATTATCATCCAACTCTCCATCAGCTAGCTGGTGGAAGGACTCCCTGAAAAGAGCTTCGCGAAAGAATCTCTTTGTGCTGCTTGTGAAAAAGGAAAGCATACTAGAGCAACTTTCAAATCCAAGCAAGTCTCTACCATTAACTCTCCACTCCAACTATTGCACATGGACCTCTTTGTACCTGTCAACATCCAATCTTTGGGTGGAAAACGATACACTTTGGTGATTGTGGATGAATACTCTGTTGGTATTTTGTGAAATCCTCATACCAAACTGACACGAGAAAAACTGTGATCTCAAACCTAACTAGATCGAGATACACGACAAAATTTGTGACCAAACTTATCCTGAAATTTAATCAATCAAACCAAACTAGTTTGATTTATGCGGAAGCGATAAGGATTAAAATCCCGAAAATATCACAGATCTTTGTTCGTTTATTTTACTATATTTAACACAACTAATAATTCTAGGTTTTAGGATTACCTCGGTTGCTCAAGCTAAATCCACCTATGATGAAGCCAAACGAAAATCCTTCTAGTTGGATCAAAACCCCGAACGATTCACGAACTAACTGTACGCGAAGAACACGGTCTAATAAACACGAAAACCGAAACTGGTTTTCGGGTTTATGTCAAAATTGATAGAGAGAGAAAGAATAGAGAGAGAGAGAGGTTTCTTTTGTGAATTGAATCAATGAATAAAACTGATAGCCTAGCTTATCTATTTATATGAAAAATTTCCATATATCAGATAGCTTCCAAAATTATCTATATCCTTTCTTTTTCCTTAAGAAAGAATATATACCATTATTATATTTTTCATATAATAATTATTTCTAGATAATTATAAAACTAATTAATTAACTTTATATATTTATTTATCTAACAAATATATAACCCTTAATTAATTATCAGACACCTTTTACTTTGGAGTTTTTATAGAAAACACCCAACTTTTTTATAATTTACTATTATAAAACCAAACTCTCCAAACTGTGGTTAATTTACTATCCGAATTACAAGCCCTCACAAGTGTGACCCTCAAGTGTCTTATAATGTTGGATGTGCGATCAATCGATTTGTCAACTTATGCACATAATTACTAACATACTCAAGATACACCTGGGTTTTCTTCCTCAGAGCCAAGAGTGACACTCCTCAAGAGATCATATCCTTCATTCTTCGAATGGAGAAATTCAATCAGATCACTGTTTGTTCCTTAAGATGTGATCATGGCACTGAATTCAAGAACAGTGTCTTGGATCAATTCCTTATCAGCAAGGGAATATCTCAAAACTTCTCTTTCGTTCGAACACCTCAGCAAAATGGAGTCGCTGAGCGAAGAAATCGCACGCTGATTGAAGCTGCAAGATCTATGCTGATTGAAGCCCGTCTCTCTATTCAATTCTGGGCTGAGGCTGTAAACACTACCTGTTACACTCAGAACAGGTCGTTGATCGTGAAAAGATTCAAGAAGACAGCCTATGAACTCTTCAGAGGAAGAAAGCCAAACATTGAATATTTCCACATCTTTGGCTGCAATTGTTATATCAAAAACAACAGAGATGCCCCTGGAAAATTTGATGACAAAGCTGATGATGGTTTTCTGGTTGGATACTCTACTATATCCATAGCCTACCATATCTTCAATAAAAGAAGGCAAACCTTAAAAGAGACCATCCATGTCAAGTTTGATGAAACTAATCCTTTCTCTTCTCTATCATTTCCTGTTAATAATGACATAGATCAATGGGCTAAAATTCCTCACGACATCTCTGATGGATTTGAAGATGTCCCTAAAATTCCTCAGGACACTCCAATTTACTCTACAGTCCCTGTAAATCAAGTTGCTCCCACAACATCTCAGGAAGATACTCCTTCAACTTCAGGCTCTTCTGAAGTTGCTCCAATATTTGATGATCTTCCTCAACTTGAAGCAGTCCGTGAAGAATCATCTTCATCAATCGCTGCTGAGCCACTTTAGGGTGTCCTTCAACTTTATGCTCTCAGATGGACTAGAGATCATCCTATTGACCAAGTTCTAGGTGATCCCTCGACTGGAGTGAAGACACGACATCGGGCTAGTAATCACTGTCTCTATGTTTGTTTCTTATCTGAAAATAAACCTTCTAAAATAGAAGAAGCACTCGCTGATCCATTTTTGGTCTCAACGATGCAAGAAGAACTCGCTGAGTTCGAAAGAAACCTTGTTTGGATTCTTGTTCACAGGCCATCTAGAAAGACCATCATTGGTCTAAAATGGATTTTTCGAAATAAACTAGATGAACATGGCACTGTCATTCGCAATAAGGATCGCCTTGTTGCACAGGGTTATAGACAAGAAGAGGGGATAGACTATGACGAAACATTTGCCGCTGTGGCTAGACTAGAAGCCATTAGATTATTTCTTGCTTATGCGGCTCATATGAAATTTCAAGTTTTTCAAATGGATGTCAAGAGTGCGTTTCTTAATGGGAAACTCACTGAAGAAGTCTATGTTACTCAACCTCTAGGCTTCACTAATCCTAAGCACCTTGATCATATTTACAAGTTAAACAAGGCTCAGTATGGATTAAAGCAGGCTCATAGAGCCTGGTATGACACCTTGTCAACCTATCTTCTCACTCAAGGTTTCACTCGTGGAAAAATTGACAGCACGCTGTTTGTCAAGAAGTATAAGGATTACGTTTTCCTTGCCCAAATTTATGTAGATGACATCATTTTTGGGTCCACGAAAGCCAAACTTTGTAAAAACTTTGAGTCACTTGATAACACCAAAATTATACATGTTTTGGTCGTACTTAGTTGACTGATTTTACCCCATTTGTCACCCATTTCTGATCTGATTACTTATATTTTGGGCTGATTCTCACTTTTGTAGGTTTTGGAGGCCGTGGAACGGAAAAGTACGAAAAAGACGACAAAGCATGAAAATTGGACAAACTCAACTCAGTGAGCTTTTGGCATTCGCGAAGATTTAAGTTTGGCGCCGCGAAGTGTGTAATTTCTAGAATGTTCATGCTTTTCACTGACTTCGCGTTGGCTTTGAAGATTCTCACGCCGCGAAGTAGGCAATAACCCTTGACGGAAGATTCCAAAACTTGCCAAAAAAGGAAAAATAGGGTTGGTTTAAGTGTTTCGCGCCGCAAGACTTTCGCCTCGCGATCGCGAAACGAGTTCCGAATTGCCTTTTAAATACTGATCTCCTCATTCAGTCCAGAAATCATCACATAATCAAGCAATCATCTTTGAATCATCACCAATCATCCAGTAGTCATAGCTTTTCATATTTTTAGGGTGATTAGTGAGAGAGAGAGAGAGAGAGAGAGTTGTACCGATACGACACAGAGTTTGGTTCTCGATCATCTGTTGCTGTACGGTCGGTATAGTGTTTATCTCTACTTTTGTGTTTACTGTTTTCGTAATGTCTAGTGAGTAGTTTAATTAGTGGTACTTATTGTGGTAGATGAACCTTGTGGATGATGTTTTTATAATTTAATTGATTAATGGTTTGTTATTGGTTTGTTGAATGTGGTTTATGGTTCCGGTTTGATTCGTATTGTATGGATATCTGAATTCGTTGGTTGGGTGTATCTGTTTGACCTAGATAGATAGACTCCTATAGGTTAATCAACCTTTCTTGACCTTCCCTTCGGAAACCCAGAGAGTTGTGTTAGGTGGTTAGCTCGGACCGAGAGCAGCCAGATAGTAGAATTCCGCGCAATAGTGATAGAATTGTGTGGCTGGTACTAGATTGCCTGACAATCAGTCTATGTATTAGGACTAGGAAGACCAACCTAGTTGACAACTGTAATCATCGCATGTTAGGGTGTCCCAGATTTAAAAAATCCTACAATAACCAATACAAGCATACCTTTGGCAAGGTTTAAATCATCCACTTGGGGAGTCGTTATACCATGATAAGTACTACTGTTTTCTTTTATAAAGTTTAAATCGTTTTCTTTTTACTTCTTAGTTAATTAGTTGTCTTTTAATTAATCAAACCATTTTCCTAAAAAACCCCCATAGCTTTAGATTAATTGAACTAGCTAAGATTATTAGTATACATAACTTGACCGTTCCCAGTGGTAGATACGATACCTGGACTTTCCAACACTATATTACTCACGATCAGGTACGCTTGCCTGTGAATTGGTAACAGTGGTTAGGCTTTAGAAATTAAAACTTGTGTCGCTCTTTATATATGATAATTACCGCATCATCACTCATGCAGGCACAATACAAGATGTCTATGATGGGTGAAATAATCTATTTTCTAGGTCTTCAGGTCAAGCAATCTGAAAAGGGTATTTTCATCTCACAAGGTAAGTATGTTCGCGAAATGCTTCAGAAATTTGAACTTACTATGTGCTCTGAAATGAAAACACCAATGGCACCTCCTCTGAAACTTGACAAGCATTCCAATGGGAAACCTGTTGATGTTACTCTCTATAGAGGAATGATCGGCTCACTACTGTATCTTACAGCGAGCCGCCCTGATATCATGTATGCTACTTGTCTCTGTGCACGATATCAAGCTGAACCTAAGGAGTCCCATCTGAAAGCTGTTAAACGCATCTTCAGATACCTGAAAGGGACTCCCAACCTTGGTCTCTAGTACCCCAGGGACTCAGGGTTCGATCTAACTGATTTTTCAGATAGTGATTTTGAAGGCTGTAAAATAGATCGAAACAGCACCACTAGTGGTTGTCAGCTACTTGGTGGTAAGTTGGTGAGCTGGACAAGCAAAAAGCAAAACTCAGTGTCCACATCAACCGCTGAAGTAGAATATGTCGCTGCTGGTAGCTGTTGTGCACAAGTCTTATGGATGAGAAATCAGCTATTGGACTATGGGTTTCAGCTATCAAATATACCCATCTACTGTGACAACACCTCAGCGATCGCCATCGCCAACAATCCTGTCCACCATTCCAAGACAAAGCACATGGAAATCAGATATCACTTTATTAGAGATCATGTGATGAATGGCGATGTCGAAGTCCACTTTGTTCCCACGGAATATCAGCTAGCTTATCTTTTCACCAAACCGCTTGACGAGAAACGGTTTAACCAACTCATCAGCGAGCTAGGAATGCTAAACCCTGATGCTTGATCTTCAGCAAGCTGGGTTTCTAGTAACTCTTGTAAATTATTTATGTAATTTTCTTTAATTAGTATACTGTAATTCTGCTTTAATGAAATGAAATTAATGGTCTCGTTGATCATCTTAAGTCACTGATATTCTTTCTCTCACTGATAACTTGCGTTTAATTTTTACCTGCAAACTCTGTCAGTGACCTTACCTACCTTAACACATTAAATGTGATAAGAGGAACATGATATACATTTTTGCTGATAACCTTTCACATTCCAAGGTTTTAGGTTAATCATCGAAAGGGATATGTTTTCCTTTTTGAAATGATTCATATTCCAAAAAGCTGTCAGTTGTAAGTGTTAGGATTATGTGCAAGACAGTAACAAAGATTACCATGTCCAATGTTATAAGACACTAGTAGGTCACACCGCTGCACACCTAATTTGAGAACGTTTGGATTATATGTGTGTGAGAAATAATTAATTGTTTTTAATTATTAAAGGAGAGAAAAGAATAAATAATTAGTTAATTGTTTATTAAATATAATTAATGAGTTTGATTAATTAAGGAGATAATTATAAGGAATTATAATTGGTTACAATCACTGCCTTATTTATCTTTATAAATAAAGGCTTAAGCTGATAAACCAGACGACTTTTTCACGAAGAAAAATTACTCTCTCTCTCTCTCTCCCTTCCCGTCGCCGGCCCTCACACACACGAACGACTGGAGTTGTTTTTCCGATCAGTTCCGGTGGTCTAGCAGCCTGTCTCACGTGGTGTCAGTAGCGGTGTATCCGCTGCTCGCGTTTCGGAGTTTTTCACGAAAAAGGTAAAACGCTAAAACACCCTTATTTGTGTCTGTAAGGTTTAGGTTGGGTCCGTGTTTGGGAATCGTGTTTTTGTATTCCGCGGCGTGTTTATCGCCTTTGATTCCCAACAGTGGTATCAGAGCCACTTCCTAAACCTACAGATCAGGTTTATTGAAACTGTTTAGGTGATAAAAATTTGATTTTTATGTGTTTATTGTTTTTAAAAATTAAATTTTTATAGACCTAACGTGATGACAATCGGCGGCGGAACGGCGGCAGTTTGCCGGCCGAACCACCGAGCCGATTGCCGGCCTTCGACCACCATAGTGGTGGACGCCAGCTGCCCTCGCGAAACAACTGTTGGCCGCACCACCGTATGTGGTTGCGGCATCAGCTACGGCGGAAGACACCACCGCACCACCGTATGTGGTGGCGGTGTTGTTCAATTCAGGCACCAACGCAAGGTTTTAGGTTAATCATCGAAAGGGATATGTTTTCCTTTTCGAATGATTCATATTCCAGAAAGCTGTCAGTTGTAAGTGTTAGGATTATGTGCAAGACAGTAACAAGGTTTAAACGTGTGCAATGTTATAAGACACCAGTAGGTCACAAACCGTGCCACCTAATTGAGAACGTTTGGATTATATGTGTGTGAGAATAATTAATTTTTTAATTATTAAAGAAGAGAAAAGTATAAATAATTAGTTAATTATTTATTAAATATATTTAATCTGTTTGATTAATTAAGGAGATAATTATAAGGAATTATAATTGTTACAATCACTGCCTTATTTATCTTTATAAATAAAGGCATAAGCTGATAAACCAGACGACTTTTTCACGAAGAAAAATTACTCTCTCTCTCTCCTTTCCGTCGCCGGCCCTCACACACCGAACGACTGGAGATGTTTTTCCGATCAGTTCCGGTGGTCTAGCAGCCTGTCTTACGTGGTGTCAGTAGCAGCGTATCCGCTGCTTGCGTTTCGGAGTTTTTCACGCAAAGGTAAAACACTAAAACCCCTTATTTGTGTCGTAAGGTTAGGTTGGGTCCGTGTTTGGGAATCGTGTTTTTGTATCCCGCGGCGTGTTATCGCCTTTGATTCCTAACAGTGTATCAGAGCCACTTCCTAAACCTACAGATCAGGTTTATTGAAACTGTTAGTGATAAAAATTGATTTTTATGTGTTTATGTTTTTAAAATTAAATTTTTATAACCTACGTGATGACAATCGGCGGCGGAACGGCGGCAGTTTGCGCCGAACCACCGAGCGAATGCCGGCCTTCGACCACCGTAGTGGTGGCCGCCGGCTGCCCTCGCGAAACAACTGTTGGCCGCACCGCCGTATTGTTCGGCATCGGCTACAGCGAAGACACCACCGCACCACCGTATGTGGTGCGGTGTTGTTCAATTCAGGCACCAACGCAAGGTTTTAGGTTAATCATCGAAAGGGATATGTTTTCCTTTCCGAAATGATTCATATTCCAGAAAGCTGTCAGTTGTAAGTGTTAGGATTATGTGCAAGACAGTAACAAGGATTACCGTGTCCAATGTTATAAGACACCAGTAGGTCACACCACTGCACACCTAATTTGAGAACGTTTGGATTATATGTGTGTGAGAAATAATTAATTTTTTTTAATTATTAAAGGAGAGAAAAGAATAAATAATTAGTTAATTATTTATTAAATATATTTAATCTGTTTGATTAATTAAGGAGATAATTATAAGGAATTATAATTGGTTACAATCACTGCCTTATTTATCTTTATAAATAAAGGCTTAAGCTGATAAACCAGACGACTTTTTCACGAAGAAAAATTACTCTCTCTCTCTCTCTCCCTTCCCGTCGCCGGCCCTCACACACACGAACGACTGGAGTTGTTTTTCCGATCAGTTCCGGTGGTCTAGCAGCCTGTCTCACGTGGTGTCAGTAGCGGTGTATCCGCTGCTCGCGTTTCGGAGTTTTTCACGAAAAAGGTAAAACGCTAAAACACCCTTATTTGTGTCTGTAAGGTTTAGGTTGGGTCCGTGTTTGGGAATCGTGTTTTTGTATTCCGCGGCGTGTTTATCGCCTTTGATTCCCAACAGTGGTATCAGAGCCACTTCCTAAACCTACAGATCAGGTTTATTGAAACTGTTTAGGTGATAAAAATTTGATTTTTATGTGTTTATTGTTTTTAAAAATTAAATTTTTATAGACCTAACGTGATGACAATCGGCGGCGGAACGGCGGCAGTTTGCCGGCCGAACCACCGAGCCGATTGCCGGCCTTCGACCACCATAGTGGTGGACGCCAGCTGCCCTCGCGAAACAACTGTTGGCCGCACCACCGTATGTGGTTGCGGCATCAGCTACGGCGGAAGACACCACCGCACCACCGTATGTGGTGGCGGTGTTGTTCAATTCAGGCACCAACGCAAGGTTTTAGGTTAATCATCGAAAGGGATATGTTTTCCTTTTCGAAATGATTCATATTCCAGAAAGCTGTCAGTTGTAAGTGTTAGGATTATGTGCAAGACAGTAACAAGGATTACCGTGTGCAATGTTATAAGACACCAGTAGGTCACACCGCTGCACACCTAATTTGAGAACGTTTGGATTATATGTGTGTGAGAAATAATTAATTTTTTTAATTATTAAAGAAGAGAAAAGTATAAATAATTAGTTAATTATTTATTAAATATATTTAATCTGTTTGATTAATTAAGGAGATAATTATAAGGAATTATAATTGGTTACAATCACTGCCTTATTTATCTTTATAAATAAAGGCATAAGCTGATAAACCAGACGACTTTTTCACGAAGAAAAATTACTCTCTCTCTCTCCTTTCCCGTCGCCGGCCCTCACACACACGAACGACTGGAGATGTTTTTCCGATCAGTTCCGGTGGTCTAGCAGCCTGTCTTACGTGGTGTCAGTAGCAGCGTATCCGCTGCTTGCGTTTCGGAGTTTTTCACGCAAAAGGTAAAACACTAAAACACCCTTATTTGTGTCTGTAAGGTTTAGGTTGGGTCCGTGTTTGGGAATCGTGTTTTTGTATTCCGCGGCGTGTTTATCGCCTTTGATTCCTAACAGTGGTATCAGAGCCACTTCCTAAACCTACAGATCAGGTTTATTGAAACTGTTTAGGTGATAAAAATTTGATTTTTATGTGTTTATTGTTTTTAAAAATTAAATTTTTATAGACCTAACGTGATGACAATCGGCGGCGGAACGGCGGCAGTTTGCCGGCCGAACCACCGAGCCGAATGCCGGCCTTCGACCACCGTAGTGGTGGCCGCCGGCTGCCCTCGCGAAACAACTGTTGGCCGCACCGCCGTATGTGGTTGCGGCATCGGCTACAGCGGAAGACACCACCGCACCACCGTATGTGGTGGCGGTGTTGTTCAATTCAGGCACCAACGCAAGGTTTTAGGTTAATCATCGAAAGGGATATGTTTTCCTTTCCGAAATGATTCATATTCCAGAAAGCTGTCAGTTGTAAGTGTTAGGATTATGTGCAAGACAGTAACAAGGATTACCGTGTCCAATGTTATAAGACACCAGTAGGTCACACCACTGCACACCTAATTTGAGAACGTTTGGATTATATGTGTGTGAGAAATAATTAATTTTTTTAATTATTAAAGGAGAGAAAAGAATAAATAATTAGTTAATTATTTATTAAATATATTTAATCTGTTTGATTAATTAAGGAGATAATTATAAGGAATTATAATTGGTTACAATCACTGCCTTATTTATCTTTATAAATAAAGGCTTAAGCTGATAAACCAGACGACTTTTTTCACGAAGAAAAATTACTCTCTCTCTCTCTCTCCCTTCCCGTCGCCGCCCTCACACACACGAACGACTGGAGTTGTTTTTCCGATCAGTTCGGTGGTCTAGCAGCCTGTCTCACGTGGTGTCAGTAGCGTGTATCCGCTGCTCGCGTTTCGGAGTTTTTCACGAAAAGGTAAAACACTAAAACACCCTTATTTGTGTCTGTAAGGTTTAGGTTGGGTCCGTGTTTGGGAATCGTGTTTTTGTATTCCGCGGCGTGTTTATCGCCTTTGATTCCCAACAGTGGTATCAGAGCCACTTCCTAAACCTACAGATCAGGTTTATTGAAACTGTTTAGGTGATAAAAATTTGATTTTTATGTGTTTATTGTTTTTAAAAATTAAATTTTTATAGACCTAACGTGATGACAATCGGCGGCGGAACGGCGGCAGTTTGCCGGCCGAACCACCGAGCCGATTGCCGGCCTTCGACCACCATAGTGGTGGCCGCCGCTGCCCTCGCGAAACAACTGTTGGCCGCACCACCGTATGTGGTTGCGGCATCGGCTACGGCGGAAGACACCACCGCACCACCGTATGTGGTGGCGGTGTTGTTCAATTCAGGCACCAACGCAAGGTTTTAGGTTAATCATCGAAAGGATATGTTTTCCTTTTCGAAATGATTCATATTCCAGAAAGCTGTCAGTTGTAAGTGTTAGGATTATGTGCAAGACAGTAACAAGGATTACCGTGCAATGTTATAAGACACCAGTAGGTCACACCGCTGCACACCTAATTTGAGAACGTTTGGATTATATGTGTGTGAGAAATAATTAATTTTTTTAATTATTAAAGAGAGAAAAGAATAAATAATTAGTTAATTATTTATTAAATATATTTAATCTGTTTGATTAATTAAGGAGATAATTATAAGGAATTATAATTGGTTACAATCACTGCCTTATTTATCTTTATAAATAAAGGCTTAAGCTGATAAACCAGACGATTTTTCACGAAGAAAAATTACTCTCTCTCTCTCTCCCTTCCCGTCGCCGGCCCTCACACACACGAACGACTGGAGTGTTTTTCCGATCATTTTCCCGGTGGTCTAGCAGCCTGTCTCACGTGGTGTCAGTAGCGGTGTATCCGCTGCTCGCGTTTCGGAGTTTTTCACGCAAAAGGTAAAACACTAAAACACCCTTATTTGTGTCTGTAAGGTTTAGGTTGGGTCCGTGTTTGGGAATCGTGTTTTTGTATTCCGCGGCGTGTTTATCGCCTTTGATTCCAACAGTGGTATCAGAGCCACTTCCTAAACCTACAGATCAGGTTTATTGAAACTGTTTAGGTGATAAAAATTTGATTTTTATGTGTTTATTGTTTTTAAAAATTAAATTTTTATAGACCTAACGTGATGACAATCGGCGGCGGAACGGCGGCAGTTTGCCGGCCGAACCACCGAGCCGATTGCCGGCCTTCGACCACCATAGTGGTGGCCGGCGCTGCCCTCGCGAAACAACTGTTGGCCGCACCACCGTATGTGGTTGCGGCATCGGCTACGGCGGAAGACACCACCGCACCACCGTATGTGGTGGCGGTGTTGTTCAATTCAGGCACCAACGCAAGGTTTTAGGTTAATCATCGAAAGGGATATGTTTTCCTTTTCGAAATGATTCATATTCCAGAAAGCTGTCAGTTGTAAGTGTTAGGATTATGTGCAAGACAGTAACAAGGATTACCGTGTCCAATGTTATAAGACACCAGTAGGTCACACCGCTGCACACCTAATTTGAGAACGTTTGGATTATATGTGTGTGAGAAATAATTAATTTTTTTTAATTATTAAAGGAGAGAAAAGAATAAATAATTAGTTAATTATTTATTAAATATATTTAATCTGTTTGATTAATTAAGGAGATAATTATAAGGAATTATAATTGGTTACAATCACTGCCTTATTTATCTTTATAAATAAAGGCTTAAGCTGATAAACCAGACGATTTTTTCACGAAGAAAAATTACTCTCTCTCTCTCTCCCTTCCCGTCGCCGGCCCTCACACACACGAACGACTGGAGTTGTTTTTCCGATCAGTTTCGGTGGTCTAGCAGCCTGTCTCACGTGGTGTCAGTAGCGGTGTATCCGCTGCTCGCGTTTCGGAGTTTTTCACGCAAAAGGTAAAACACTAAAACACCCTTATTTGTGTCTGTAAGGTTTAGGTTGGGTCCGTGTTTGGGAATCGTGTTTTTTGTATTCCGCGGCGTGTTTATCGCCTTTGATTCCCAACAGTGGTATCAGAGCCACTTCCTAAACCTACAGATCAGGTTTATTGAAACTGTTTAGGTGATAAAAATTTGATTTTTATGTGTTTATTGTTTTTAAAAATTAAATTTTTATAGACCTAACGTGATGACAATCGGCGGCGGAACGACGGCAGTTTGCCGGCCGAACCACCGAGCCGATTGCCGGACTTCGACCACCATAGTGGTGGCCGGCGGCTGCCCTCGCGAAACAACTGTTGGCCGCACCACCGTATGTGGTTGCGGCATCGGCTACGGCGGAAGACACCACCGCACCACCGTATGTGGTGGCGGTGTTGTTCAATTCAGGCACCAACGCAAGGTTTTAGGTTAATCATCGAAAGGGATATGTTTTCCTTTTTGAAATGATTCATATTCCAGAAAGCTGTCAGTTGTAAGTGTTAGGATTATGTGCAAGACAGTAACAAGGATTACCGTGTCCAATGTTATAAGACACCAGTAGGTCACACCAGCTGCACACCTAATTTGAGAACGTTTGGATTATATGTGTGTGAGAAATAATTAATTTTTTTAATTATTAAAGGAGAGAAAAGAATAAATAATTAGTTAATTATTTATTAAATATATTTAATCTGTTTGATTAATTAAGGAGATAATTATAAGGAATTATAATTGGTTACAATCACTGCCTTATTTATCTTTATAAATAAAGGCTTAAGCTGATAAACCAGACGACTTTTTTCACGAAGAAAAATTACTCTCTCTCTCTCTCCCTTCCCGTCGCCGGCCCTCACACACACGAACGACTGGAGTTGTTTTTCCGATCAGTTTCGGTGGTCTAGCAGCCTGTCTCACGTGGTGTCAGTAGCGGTGTATCCGCTGCTCGCGTTTCGGAGTTTTTCACGCAAAAGGTAAAACCTAAAACACCCTTATTTGTGTCTGTAAGGTTTAGGTTGGGTCCGTGTTTGGGAATCGTGTTTTTGTATTCCGCGGCGTGTTTATCGCCTTTGATTCCCAACAGTGGTATCAGAGCCACTTCCTAAACCTACAGATCAGGTTTATTGAAACTGTTTAGGTGATAAAAATTTGATTTTTATGTGTTTATTGTTTTTAAAAATTAAATTTTTATAGACCTAACGTGATGACAATCGGCGGCGGAACGCGGCAGTTTGCCGGCCGAACCACCGAGCCGATTGCCGGACTTCGACCACCATAGTGGTGGCCGCGGCTGCCCTCGCGAAACAACTGTTGGCCGCACCACCGTATGTGGTTGCGGCATCGGCTACGGCGGAAGACACCACCGCACCACCGTATGTGGTGGCGGTGTTGTTCAATTCAGGCACCAACGCAAGGTTTTAGGTTAATCATCGAAAGGGATATGTTTTCCTTTTGAAATGATTCATATTCCAGAAAGCTGTCAGTTGTAAGTGTTAGGATTATGTGCAAGACAGTAACAAGGATTACCGTGTCCAATGTTATAAGACACCAGTAGGTCACACCGCTGCACACCTAATTTGAGAACGTTTGGATTATATGTGTGTGAGAAATAATTAATTTTTTTAATTATTAAAGGAGAGAAAAGAATAAATAATTAGTTAATTATTTATTAAATATATTTAATCTGTTTGATTAATTAAGGAGATAATTATAAGGAATTATAATTGGTTACAATCACTGCCTTATTTATCTTTATAAATAAAGGCTTAAGCTGATAAACCAGACGACTTTTTCACGAAGAAAAATTACTCTCTCTCTCTCTCCCTTCCCGTCGCCGGCCCTCACACACACGAACGACTGGAGTTGTTTTTCCGATCAGTTTCGGTGGTCTAGCAGCCTGTCTCACGTGGTGTCAGTAGCGTGTATCCGCTGCTCGCGTTTCGGAGTTTTTCACGCAAAAGGTAAAACACTAAAACACCCTTATTTGTGTCTGTAAGGTTTAGGTTGGGTCCGTGTTTGGGAATCGTGTTTTTGTATTCCGCGGCGTGTTTATCGCCTTTGATTCCCAACAGTGGTATCAGAGCCACTTCCTAAACCTACAGATCAGGTTTATTGAAACTGTTTAGGTGATAAAAATTTGATTTTTATGTGTTTATTGTTTTTAAAAATTAAATTTTTATAGACCTAACGTGATGACAATCGGCGGCGGAACGCGGCAGTTTGCCGGCCGAACCACCGAGCCGATTGCCGGACTTCGACCACCATAGTGGTGGCCGCCGGCTGCCCTCGCGAAACAACTGTTGGCCGCACCACCGTATGTGGTTGCGGCATCGGCTACGGCGGAAGACACCACCGCACCACCGTATGTGGTGGCGGTGTTGTTCAATTCAGGCACCAACGCAAGGTTTTAGGTTAATCATCGAAAGGGATATGTTTTCCTTTGAAATGATTCATATTCCAGAAAGCTGTCAGTTGTAAGTGTTAGGATTATGTGCAAGACAGTAACAAGGATTACCGTGTCCAATGTTATAAGACACCAGTAGGTCACACCACTGCACACCTAATTTGAGAACGTTTGGATTATATGTGTGTGAGAAATAATTAATTTTTTTAATTATTAAAGGAGAGAAAAGAATAAATAATTAGTTAATTATTTATTAAATATATTTAATCTGTTTGATTAATTAAGGAGATAATTATAAGGAATTATAATTGGTTACAATCACTGCCTTATTTATCTTTATAAATAAAGGCTTAAGCTGATAAACCAGACGATTTTTTCACGAAGAAAAATTACTCTCTCTCTCTCTCCCTTCCCGTCGCCGGCCCTCACACACACGAACGACTGGAGTTGTTTTTCCGATCAGTTTCGGTGGTCTAGCAGCCTGTCTCACGTGGTGTCAGTAGCGGTGTATCCGCTGCTCGCGTTTCGGAGTTTTTCACGCAAAAGGTAAAACACTAAAACACCCTTATTTGTGTCTGTAAGGTTTAGGTTGGGTCCGTGTTTGGGAATCGTGTTTTTGTATTCCGCGGCGTGTTTATCGCCTTTGATTCCCAACGGTGGTATCAGAGCCACTTCCTAAACCTACAGATCAGGTTTATTGAGACTGTTTAGGTGATAAAAATTTGATTTTTATGTGTTTATTGTTTTTAAAAATTAAATTTTTATAGACCTAACGTGATGACAATCGGCGGCGGAACGGCGGCAGTTTGCCGGCCGAACCACCGAGCCGATTGCCGGCCTTCGACCACCATAGTGGTGGCCGCCGGCTGCCCTCGCGAAACAACTGTTGGCCGCACCACCGTATGTGGTTGCGGCATCGGCTACGGCGGAAGACACCACCGCACCACCGTATGTGGTGGCGGTGTTGTTCAATTCAGGCACCAACGCAAGGTTTTAGGTTAATCATCGAAAGGGACATGTTTTCCTTTTTGAAATGATTCAAATTCCAGAAAGCTGTCAGTTGTAAGTGTTAGGATTATGTGCAAGACAGTAACAAGGATTACCGTGTCCAATGTTATAAGACACCAGTAGGTCACACCGCTGCACACCTAATTTGAGAACGTTTGGATTATATGTGTGTGAGAAATAATTAATTTTTTTAATTATTAAAGGAGAGAAAAGAATTAATAATTAGTTAAATTATTTATTAAATATATTTAATCTGTTTGATTAATTAAGGAGATAATTATAAGGAATTATAATTGGTTACAATCACTGCCTTATTTATCTTTATAAATAAAGGCTTAAGCTGATAAACCAGACGACTTTTCACGAAGAAAAATTACTCTCTCTCTCCTCTCTTCCCTTCCCGTCGCCGCCCTCACACACACGAACGACTGGAGTTGTTTTTCCGATCAGTTCCGGTGGTCTAGCAGCCTGTCTCACGTGGTGTCAGTAGCGGTGTATCCGCTGCTTGCGTTTTGGAGTTTTTCACGCAAAAGGTTAAAACCTAAAACACCCTTATTTGTGTCTGTAAGGTTTAGGTTGGGTCCGTGTTTGGGAATCGTGTTTTTGTATTCCGCGGCGTGTTTATCGCCTTTGATTCCCAACGTGGTTATCAGAGCCACTTCCTAAACCTACAGATCAGGTTTATTGAAACTGTTTAGGTGATAAAAATTTGATTTTTATGTGTTTATTGTTTTTAAAAATTAAATTTTTATAGACCTAACGTGATGACAATCGGCGGCGGAACGGCGGCAATTTGCCGGCCGAAGCACCGAGCCGATTGCCGGCCTTCGACCACCATAGTGGTGGCCGCGGCTGCCCTCGCGAAACAACTGTTGGCCGCACCACCGTATGTGGTTGCGGCATCGGCTACGGCGGAAGACACCACCGCACCACCGTATGTGGTGGCGGTGTTGTTCAATTCAGGCACCAACGCAAGGTTTTAGGTTAATCATCGAAAGGGATATGTTTTCCTTTTCGAAATGATTCATATTCCAGAAAGCTGTCAGTTGTAAGTGTTAGGATTATGTGCAAGACAGTAACAAGGATTACCGTGTCCAATGTTATAAGACACCAGTAGGTCACACCGCTGCACACCTAATTTGAGAACGTTTGGATTATATGTGTGTGAGAAATAATTAATTTTTTTAATTATTAAAGGAGAGAAAAGAATAAATAATTAGTTAATTATTATTAAATATATTTAATCTGTTTGATTAATTAAGGAGATAATTATAAGGAATTATAATTGGTTACAATCACTGCCTTATTTATCTTTATAAATAAAGGCTTAAGCTGATAAACCAGACGACTTTTTCACGAAGAAAAATTACTCTCTCTCTCTCTCTCCCTTCCCGTCGCCGTCCCTCACACACACGAACGACTGGAGTTGTTTTTCCGATCAGTTCCGGTGGTCTAGCAGCCTGTCTCACGTGGTGTCAGTAGCGGTGTATCCGCTGCTCGCGTTTCGAGTTTTTCACGCAAAAGGTAAAACGCTAAAACACCCTTATTTGTGTCTGTAAGGTTTAGGTTGGGTCGTGTTTGGGAATCGTGTTTTTGTATTCCGCGGCGTGTTTATCGCCTTTGATTCCCAACGGTGGTATCAGAGCCACTTCCTAAACCTACAGATCAGGTTTATTGAACTGTTTAGGTGATAAAAATTTGATTTTTATGTGTTTATTGTTTTTAAAAATTAAATTTTTATGACCTAACGTGATGACAATCGGCGGCGGAATGGCGGCAGTTTGCCGGCCGAACCACCGAGCCGATTGCCGGCCTTCGACCACCATAGTGGTGGCCGGCGGCTGCCCTCGCGAAACAACTGTTGGCCGCACCACCGTATGTGGTTGCGGCATCGGCTACGGCGGAAGACACCACCGCACCACCGTATGTGGTGGCGGTGTTGTGTCAATTCAGGCACCAACGCAAGGTTTTAGGTTAATCATCGAAAGGGATATGTTTTCCTTTTCGAAATGATTCATATTCCAGAAAGCTGTCAGTTGTAAGTGTTAGGATTATGTGCAAGACAGTAACAAGGATTACCGTGTCCAATGTTATAAGACACCAGTAGGTCACACCGCTGCACACCTAATTTGAGAACGTTTGGATTATATGTGTGTGAGAAATAATTAATTTTTTTAATTATTAAAGGAGAGAAAAGAATAAATAATTAGTTAATTATTTATTAAATTATTTAATCTGTTTGATTAATTAAGGAGATAATTATAAGGATTATAATTGGTTACAATCACTGCCTATTATCTTTATAAATAAAGGCTTAAGCTGATAAACAGACGACTTTTTCAGAAGAAATTTACTCTCTCTCTCTCTCTCCCTTCCGTCGCGTCCCTCACCACGAACGACTGAGTTGTTTCGATCAGTTCCGGTGGTCTAGCAGCTGTTCAGTGGTGTCAGTATGGTGTATCCGTGCTGCGTTTCGGAGTTTTTCACGCAAAGTAAAACGCTAAACCCTTATTGTGTCTGTAAGGTTAGGTGGGTCCGTGTTGGGAATCGTGTTTTGTATCCGCGGCGTGTTTATCCCTTTGATTCCAAGTGGTATCGAGCCACTTCCTAACCTCGATCAGGTTTATTGAAACTGTTTAGGTGATAAAAATTTGATTTTATGTGTATTGTTTTTAAAAATTAATTTTATAGACCTAACGTGATACAATCGGCGGCGGAACGGCGGCAGTTTGCGGCCGAACACCGAGCGATTCGGCTTCACCACCATAGTGGTGCGCGGCTGCCCTCGCGAAACAATGTTGCCGCACCACGTATGTGGTTGCGGCATCGGCTACGCGGAAGACACCACGCACCACCGTATGTGGTGGCGGTGTTGTTCAATTCAGGCACCAACGCAAGGTTTTAGGTTAATCATCGAAAGGATTGTTTTCCTTTTGAAATGTTTATTCAGAAAGTGTCAGTTGTAAGTGTTGGATTATGTGCAAGACAGTAACAAGGATTACCGTGTCCAATGTTATAAGACACCGTAGGACACCGCTGCACACCTAATTGAGAACGTTTGGATATATGTGTGGAGAAATAATTAATTTTTATTATAAAAGGGAAAAGAATAAATATTAGTTAATATTTATTAAATATATTTAATTGTTTGATTAATTAGGAGATAATTATAAGAATTAATTGGTTACAATCATGCCTTATTTACTTTATAAATAAAGGTAGCTGATAACCAGACGACTTTTCACGAGAAAAATACTCTCTCTTTCTCTCCCTTCCGTCGCCGCCCTCACACAACGAACGCTGAGTGTTTTTCCGATCAGTTCGGCGGTCTAGCAGCTGTCTCACTGGTGTCAGTAGGGTGTATCGTGCTGCGTTTCGGAGTTTTCACGCAAAAGGTAAACGCTAAAACACCCTTATTTGTGTCTGTAAGTTTAGGTTGGTCCGTGTTGGGATCTGTTTTGTTCCGCGGCTGTTTATCCCTTGATTCCAACGTGGTATAGAGCCACTTCCTAAACTACAGATCAGGTTTATTGAAACTGTTTAGGTGATAAAATTTGATTTTATGTGTTTAATGTTTTTAAAAATTAATTTTATAGACTAACGTGATGACAATCGGCGGCGGAACGGCGCAGTTTGCCGGCCGACCGAGCGATTGCCGGCCTTCGACCCCATAGTGGTGGCCGCGGCTCCTCGCGAAACAACTGTTGGCCGCACCACGTATGTGGTTGCGCATCGCTACGGCGGAGACACCACCGCACCACCGTTGTGGTGGCGTGTTGTTCAATTCAGGCACAACGCAAGGTTTTAGTAATCATCGAAAGGGATATGTTTCCTTTTGAAATGATTAATTCAGAAGTGTCAGTTGTAGTGTTGGTTATGTGCAAGACATAACAAGGATTACGTGTCAATGTTATAGACACCAGTAGGTCACACGCGACACTATTTGAGAACGTTTGATTATATGTGTGTGAGAAATAATTAATTTTTTTAATTATTAAAGGAGAGAAAAGATAAATAATAGTTATTATTTATTAAATATATTTAATCTGTTTGATTATTAAGGGATAATTATAGGATTATAATTGGTTACAATCATGCCTTATTATCTTTATAAATAAAGGATAGCTGATAAACAGAGACTTTTCACGAAGAAAAATTACTTCTCTCTCCTTCCGTCGCCGCCCTCACACACACGAACGACTGGAGTTGTTTTCGATCAGTTCGGTGGTCTAGCGCCTGTCTCACGTGGTGTCAGTAGCGGTGTATCCGCTGCTGCGTTTCAGAGTTTTTCACGCAAAAGGTAAAACGCTAAACACCCTTATTTGTGTCTGTAAGGTTTAGGTTGGGTCCGTGTTGGGAATCGTGTTTTTGTATTCCGCGGCGTGTTTATCGCCTTTGATTCCAACGGTGGTATCAGAGCCACTTCCTAAACCTACAGATCAGGTTTATTGAAACTGTTTAGGTGATAAAAATTTGATTTTTATGTGTTTATTGTTTTTAAAAATTAAACTTTTATAGACCTATACGTGATGACAATCGGCGGCGGAAACGGCGGCAGTTTGCGGGCCGAACCACCGAGCCGATTGCCGGCCTTCGACCACCATAGTGGTGGCCGCCGGCTGCCCTCGCGAAACAACTGTTGGCCGCACCACCGTATGTGGTTGCGGCATCGGCTACGGCGGAAAGACACCACCGCACCACGTATGTGGTGGCGGTGTTGTTCAATTCAGGCACCAACGCAAGGTTTTAGGTTAATCATCGAAAGGGATATGTTTTCCTTTTTGAAATGATTCAAATTCCAGAAAGCTGTCAGTTGTAAGTGTTAGGATTATGTGCAAGACAGTAACAAGGATTACCGGTTCCAATGTTATAAGACACCAGTAGGTCACACCGCTGCACACCTAATTTGAGAACGTTTTGGATTATATGTGTGTGAGAAATAATTAATTTTTTTTAATTATTAAAGGAGAGAAAAGAATAAATAATTAGTTAATTATTTATTAAATATATTTAATCTGTTTGATTAATTAAGGAGATAATTATAAGGAATTATAATTGGTTACAATCACTGCCTTATTTATCTATATAAATAAAGGCTTAAGCTGATAAACCAGACGACTTTTTCACGCAGAAAAATTACTCTCTCTCTCTCTCTCCCTTCCCGTCGCCGGCCCTCACACACACGAACGACTGGAGTTGTTTTTCCGATCAGTTCCGGTGGTCTAGCAGCCTGTCTCACGTGGTGTCAGTAGCGGTGTATCCGCTGCTTGCGTTTCGGAGTTTTTCACGCAAAAGGTAAAACACTAAAACACCCTTATTTGTGTCTGTAAGGTTTAGGTTGGGTCCGTGTTTGGGAATCGTGTTTTTGTATTCCGCGGCGTGTTTATCGCCTTTGATTCCCAACAGTGGTATCAGAGCCACTTCCTAAACCTACAGATCAGGTTTATTGAAACTGTTTAGGTGATAAAAATTTGATTTTTATGTTTTTATTGTTTTTAAAATTTAAATTTTTATAGACCTAACGTGATAACAATCTCTTAATAAAGGCTAGTGATAACCAGACGACTTTTTCACGAAGCAAAATCCCTCGCCATTGCTCGCCTTCCCAAGTCCGCCGCCCTCACACATCACGAACGACGAGTTGTTTTCCGATCATCCGTGTGGTCTAGCGCCTGTCCACGGGTCGAGTAGCGTGTACCCTGCGCGTTCGGAGTTTTCACGCAAAGGTAACCTAAACACCCTTATTGTGTCTGTATGGTTAGGTTGGGTCCGTGTTTGGGATCGTGTTATGTATTCGCGGCTGTATCCCTTTGATTCCCAACGGTTGGTATCAGAGCACTTCTAAACTACAGATCAGTTTATGAAAGTTAGGTATAAAAATTGTTTTTTTTTATGTTTTAAATATTTTAATAGACCTAACGATGACAATGCGGGAACGCGGCAGTTTGCCGCTGAACCACCGAGCGATGCGCTTCGACACTATGGTGGCCGCCGGTGCCCTCGCGAAACAACGTTGCCGCACCACCGTGTGTTGCGGCATCGCTATGGCGGAAACACACCGCACCACCGTATGTGGTGGCGGGGTCAACAGCACCAACGCAAGGTTTGGTTATCATCAAGGAACGTTTTCCTTTGAAATGATTAATTCCGTAAGTGTCATTTAAGTTAGGTTAGTGAAGAGATAAGGAATTACGTGTCCAATGTTATAAACCAGTAGGTCACACGTGCACACCTAATTTGAACTTTGGATTATATGTTGTGTAGAAATAATTAATTTTTTTTAATTATTAAAGGAGAGAAAAGAATAAATAATTAGTTAATTATTTATTAAATTATTAATCTGTTTATTAATTAAGAATAATTATAAGGAATTATATGGTTAAATCACTGCCTTATTTATCTTTATAAATAAAGGCTTAAGCTGATAAACCAACGATTTTTCACGAAGAAAAATTACTCTCTCTCTCTCTCTCCCTTCCCGTCGCCGGCCCACCACACACGAACGATGGAGTTGTTTTCCGATCAGTTCCGGTGGTCTAGCAGCCTGTCTCACGTGGTGTCAGTAGCGGTGTATCCGCTGCTTGCGTTTCGGAGTTTTTCACGCAAAAGGTAAAACACTAAAACACCCTTATTTGTGTCTGTAAGGTTTAGGTTGGGTCCGTGTTTGGGAATCGTGTTTTTGTATTCCGCGGCGTGTTTATCGCCTTTGATTCCCAACGGTGGTATCAGAGCCACTTCCTAAACTACAGATCAGGTTTATTGAAACTGTTAGGTGATAAAAATTTGATTTTATGTGTTTATTGTTTTTAAAAATTAAATTTTTATAGACCTAACGTGATGACAATCGGCGGCGGAACGGCGGCAGTTTGCCGGCGAACCACCGAGCGATTGCCGCCTTCGACCCCATTGTGTGCCGCCGCTGCCCTCGCGAAACAACTGTTGGCGCACACCGTATGTGGTTGCGGCATGGCTACGGCGGAAGACACCACCGCACCACCGTATGTGGTGGCGGTGTTTGTTCAATCAGGCACCAACGCAAGCTTTTAGGTTAATCATCGAAAGGGAATGTTTTCCTTTTTGAAATGATTCAAATTCCAGAAAGCTGTCAGTTGAAGTGTTAGGATTATGTGCAAGAAGTAACAAGGATTACGTGTCCAATGTTTAAGACACCAAGGTCAAAGCTGCGTACACCTAATTTGAGAAGTTTGGATTATATTGTGTGAAAATAATTAATTTTTTTTAATTATTAAAGGAGAAACAAAATAGAATAATTAGTTAATTATTTATTAAATATTTTAATCTGTTTGATTAATTAAGGAGATAATTATAAGGAATTATAATTGGTTACAATCACTGCCATTTACTTTATAAATAAAAGGCTTAAGTGAAATAACCAACGACTTTTTCACGAAGAAAAATTACTCATCTCTCTCTCCCTTCCGTCGACGCGGCCCTTCACACACACGAACGACTGGAGTTGTTTTCTCCGATCAGTTCCGGTGGTTCTAGCAGCCTTTCCACGTTGGTGTCAGTAGCGGTGTATCCGCTGCTTGCGTTTCGGAGTTTTTCATGCAAAAGGTAAATACACTAAAAAACCCTTATTTGTGCTCTGTAAGTTTAGGTTGGGTCCGTGTTTGGGAATCGTGTTTTTGTATTCCGCGGCGTGTTTATCGCCTTTGATTCCCAAGGTGGTATCAGAGCCACTTCCTAAACCTACAGATCAGGTTTATTGAAACTGTTTAGGTGATAAAAATTTGATTTTTATGTGTTTATTTGTTTTTAAAAATTAAATTTTTATAGACCTAACGTGATGACATCGGCGGCGGAATGGCGGACAGTTTGCCGGCCGAACCACCGAGCCGATTGCCGCCCTTCGACCACCATAGTGGTGGCCGCCGCGCTTGCCCTCGCGAAACAACTGTTGGCCACACCACCGTATGTGGTGTGCGGCATCGGCTACGGCGGAAGACACCACCGCACCACCGTATGTGGTGGGGTTGTTTCAATTCAGGCACCAACGCAAGGTTTTAGGTTAATCATCGAAAGGGATATGTTTTCCTTTTCGAAATGATTCATATTCCAGAAAGCTGTCAGTTGTAAGTGTTAGGATTATGTGCAAGACAGTAACAAGGATTACCGTGTCCAATGTTATAAGACACTAGTAGGTCACACCGCTGCACACCTAATTTGAGAACGTTTGGATTATATGTGTGTGAGAAATAATTAATTTTTTTTAATTATTAAGGAGAGAAAAGAATAAATAATTAGTTAATTATTTATTAAATATATTTAATCTGTTTGATTAATTAAGGAGATAATTATAAGGAATTATAATTGGTTACAATCACTGCCTTATTTATCTTTATAAATAAAGGCTTAAGCTGATAAACCAGACGACTTTTTCACGAAGAAAAATTACTCTCTCTCTCTCTCTCTCTCCCTTCCCGTCGCCGGCCCTCACACACACGAACGACTGGAGTTGTTTTTCCGATCAGTTCCGGTGGTCTAGCAGCCTGTCTCACGTGGTGTCAGTAGCGGTGTATCCGCTGCTTGCGTTTCGGAGTTTTTCACGCAAAAGGTAAAACACTAAAACACCCTTATTTGTTTCTGTAAGGTTTAGGTTGGGACCGTGTTTGGGAATCGTGTTTTTGTATTCCGCGGCGTGTTTTGAAAGGATTATGTGCAAGACAGTAATTAGGATCACTATGTCCAATGTTATAAGACACTAGTGGGTCACACTGCTACACACCCAACCCGAGACCTATTGGATTTATCGTGTGGAAATAATTAATTAAGTTTAATTATTTAATAGAGAGAAAAGGATAAATAATAAATTGTTTATTTATTATTTATCAGATAAATATAATTACTTGATTAACAAGTTTGAGTTAATTAAGGAAGTTATTGTGGATAGTTATTTATGGATTGGGATTCTTAATATGATTACCATAATTACCTATATAAATATAGGGTTAGGGTAATAGAATTATAACACAGATTTCATAATTGCTTTCTCACCAAGAATCCCAATTCTCTCTCTCTCTCTCTCTCTTGTCGGCGTTT
This sequence comes from Centaurea solstitialis, assembly GCA_030169165.1. Lineage (NCBI taxonomy): Eukaryota > Viridiplantae > Streptophyta > Magnoliopsida > Asterales > Asteraceae > Centaurea > Centaurea solstitialis. Next base: position 47,300,665 of record CM058041.1, on the reverse strand, counting down.
GACACACACACCCACACCGGGAGGTTTTTCCGATCAAATCCTAGGCGGTCTAGCAGCCAGTCTCACGGTGGTGCAGTAGCGGTGTATCCCTCACTAGCATCCGGAGGATCGTTTGTATCGTCAAAAGGTAAACGCGAGAAAACCCCCTTGATAGATTTGTATCTGTTAAATTACGGTTGGATCTTTGTTCGGGTTTTGTTTTTATCCGCTGCGTTTATTCGTTTATTCGTTTTATCTGTTTTATCCGAACCGCAAAAACCCAACATGTTTATCGCCTTTGATTCCCAATAGTGGTATCAGAGCCACTTCCTAAACCTACAGATCAGGTTTATTGAAACTGTTTAGGTGATAAAAATTTGATTTTTATGTTTTTATTGTTTTTAAAAATTAAATTTTTATAGACCTAACGTGATGACAATCTCTTTATAAATAAAGGCTTAAGCTGATAAACCAGACGACTTTTTCACGAAGAAAAATTACTCTCTCTCTCTCTCCCTTCCCGTCGCCGTCCCTCACACACACGAACGACTGGAGTTGTTTTTCCGATCAGTTCCGGTGGTCTAGCAGCCTGTCTCACGTGGTGTGAGTAGTGGTGTATGCGCTGCTCGCGTTTCGGAGTTTTTCACGCAAAAGGTAAAACGCTAAAACACCCTTATTTGTGTCTGTAAGGTTTAGGTTGGGTCCGTGTTTGGGAATCGTGTTTTTGTATTCCGCGGCGTGTTTATCGCCTTTGATTCCCAACGGTTCTATCAGAGCCACTTCCTAAACCTACAGATCAGGTTTATTGAAACTGTTTAGGTGATAAAAATTTGATTTTTATGTGTTTATTGTTTTTAAAAATTAAACTTTTATAGACCTAACGTGATGACAATCGGCGGCGGAACGGCGGCAGTTTGCCGGCCGAACCACCGAGCCGATTGCCGGCCTTCGACCACCATAGTGGTGGCCGCCGGCTGCCCTCGCGAAACAACTGTTGGCCGCACCACCGTATGTGGTTGCGGCATCGGCTACGGCGGAAGACACCACCGCACCACCGTATGTGGTGGCGGTGTTGTTCAATTCAGGCACCAACGCAAGGTTTTAGGTTAATTATCGAAAGGGATATGTTTTCCTTTTTGAAATGATTCAAATTCCAGAAAGCTGTCAGTTGTAAGTGTTAGGATTATGTGCAAGTCAGTAACAAGGATTACCGTGTCCAATGTTATAAGACACCAGTAGGTCAACACCGCTGCACACCTAATTTGAGATCGTTTGGATTATATGTGTGTGAGAAATAATTAATTTTTTTTAATTATTAAAGGAGAGAAAAGAATAAATAATTAGTTAATTATTTATTAAATATATTTAATCTGTTTGATTAATTAAGGAGATAATTATAAGGAATTATAATTGGTTACAATCACTGCCTTATTTATCTTTATAAATAAAGGCTTAAGCTGATAAACCAGACGACTTTTTCACGAAGAAAATTACTCTCTCTCTCTCTCCCTTCCCGTCGCCGTCCCTCACACACACGAACGACTGGAGTTGTTTTTCCGATCAGTTCCGGTGGTCTAGCAGCCTGTCTCACGTGGTGTCAGTAGCGGTGTATCCGCTGCTCGCGTTTCAGAGTTTTTCACGCAAAAGGTAAAACGCTAAAACACCCTTATTTGCGTCTGTAAGGTTTAGGTTGGGTCCGTGTTTGGGAATCGTGTTTTTGTATTCCGCGGCGTGTTTATCGCCTTTGATTCCCAACGGTGGTATCAGAGCCACTTCCTAAACCTACAGATCAGGTTTATTGAAACTGTTTAGGTGATAAAAATTTGATTTTTATGTGTTTATTGTTTTTAAAAATTAAATTTTATAGACCTAACGTGATGACAATCGGCGGCGGAACGGCGGCAGTTTGCCGGCCGAACCACCGAGCCGATTGCCGGCCTTCGACCACCATAGTGGTGGCCGCCGGCTGCCCTCGCGAAACAACTGTTGGCCGCACCACCGTATGTGGTTGCGGCATCGGCTACGGCGGAAGACACCACCGCACCACCGTATGTGGTGGCGGTGTTGTTCAATTCAGCACCAACGCAAGGTTTTAGGTTAATCATCGAAAGGGATATGTTTTCCTTTTTGAAATGATTCAAATTCCAGAAAGCTGTCAGTTGTAAGTGTTAGGATTATGTGCAAGACAGTAACAAGGATTACCGTGTCCAATGTTATAAGACACCAGTAGGTCACACCGCTGCACACCTAATTTGAGAACGTTTGGATTATATGTGTGTGAGAAATAATTAATTTTTTTTAATTATTAAAGGAGAGAAAAGAATAAATAATTAGTTAATTATTTATTAAATATATTTAATCTGTTTGATTAATTAAGGAGATAATTATAAGGAATTATAATTGGTTACAATCACTGCCTTATTTATCTTTATAAATAAAGGCTTAAGCTGATAAACCAGACGACTTTTTCACGAAGAAAAATTACTCTCTCTCTCTCTCTCCCTTCCCGTCGCCGGCCCTCACACACACGAACGACTGGAGTTGTTTTTCCGATCAGTTCCGGTGGTCTAGCAGCCTGTCTCACGTGGTGTCAGTAGCGGTGTATCCGCTGCTGCGTTTCGGAGTTTTTCACGCAAAAGGTAAAACCTAAAACACCCTTATTGTGTCTGTAAGGTTTAGGTTGGGTCCGTGTTTGGGAATCGTGTTTTTGTATTCCGCGGCGTGTTTATCGCCTTTGATTCCCAACGTGGTATCAGAGCCACTTCCTAAACCTACAGATCAGGTTTATTGAAACTGTTTAGGTGATAAAAATTTGATTTTTATGTGTTTATTGTTTTTAAAAATTAAATTTTATAGACCTAACGTGATGACAATCGGCGGCGGAACGGCGGCAGTTTGCCGGCCGAACCACCGAGCCGATTGCCGGCCTTCGACCACCATAGTGGTGGCCGCCGGCTGCCCTCGCGAAACAACTGTTGGCCGCACCACCGTATGTGGTTGCGGCATCGGCTACGGCGGAAGACACCACCGCACCACCGTATGTGGTGGCGGTGTTGTTCAATTCAGGCACCAACGCAAGGTTTTAGGTTAATATCGAAAGGGATATGTTTTCCTTTTTGAAATGATTCAAATTCCAGAAAGCTGTCAGTTGTAAGTGTTAGGATTATGTGCAAGCAGTAACAAGGATTACCGTGTCCAATGTTATAAGACACCAGTAGGTCAACCGCTGCACACCTAATTTGAGACGTTTGGATTATATGTGTGTGAGAAATAATTAATTTTTTTTAATTATTAAAGGAGAGAAAAGAATAAATAATTAGTTAATTATTTATTAAATATATTTAATCTGTTTGATTAATTAAGGAGATAATTATAAGGAATTATAATTGGTTACAATCACTGCCTTATTTATCTTTATAAATAAAGGCTTAAGCTGATAAACCAGACGACTTTTTCACGAAGAAAATTACTCTCTCTCTCTCTCCCTTCCCGTCGCCGCCCTCACACACACGAACGACTGGAGTTGTTTTTCCGATCAGTTCCGGTGGTCTAGCAGCCTGTCTCACGTGGTGTCAGTAGCGTGTATCGCTGCTCGCGTTTCAGAGTTTTTCACGCAAAAGGTAAAACGCTAAAACACCCTTATTTGGTCTGTAAGGTTTAGGTGGGTCCGTGTTTGGGAATCGTGTTTTTGTATTCCGCGCGTGTTTATCGCCTTTGTTCCAACGGTGGTATCAGAGCCACTTCCTAAACCTACAGATCAGGTTTATTGAAACTGTTTAGGGATAAAATTTGATTTTTATGTGTTATTGTTTTTAAAAATAAATTTTATAGACCTAACGTGATGACAATCGGCGGCGGAACGGCGGCAGTTTGCCGGCCGAACCACCGAGCCGATTGCCGGCCTTCGACCACCATAGTGGTGGCCGCCGGCTGCCCTCGCGAAACAACTGTTGGCCGCACCACCGTATGTGGTTGCGGCATCGGCTACGGCGGAAGACACCACCGCACCACCGTATGTGGTGGCGGTGTTGTTCAATTCAGGCACCAACGCAAGGTTTTAGGTTAATTATCGAAAGGGATATGTTTTCCTTTTGAAATGATTCAAATTCCAGAAAGCTGTCAGTTGTAAGTGTTAGGATTATGTGCAAGTCAGTAACAAGGATTACCGTGTCCAATGTTATAAGACACCAGTAGGTCAAACCGCTGCACACCTAATTTGAGATCGTTTGGATTATATGTGTGTGAGAAATAATTAATTTTTTTTTAATTATTAAAGGAGAGAAAAGAATAAATAATTAGTTAATTATTTATTAATATATTTAATCTGTTTGATTAATTAAGGAGATAATTATAAGGAATTATAATTGGTTACAATCACTGCCTTATTTATCTTATAAATAAGGCTTAAGCTGATAAACCAGACGACTTTTTCACGAAGAAAAATTACTCTCTCTCTCTCCCTTCCCGTCGCCGGCCCTCACACACACGAACGACTGGAGTTGTTTTTCCGATCAGTTCCGGTGGTCTAGCAGCCTGTCTCACGTGGTGTCAGTAGCGGTGTATCCGCTGCTGCGTTTCGAGTTTTTCACGCAAAAGGTAAAACCTAAAACACCCTTATTTGTGTCTGTAAGGTTTAGGTTGGGTCCGTGTTTGGGAATCGTGTTTTTGTATTCCGCGGCGTGTTTATCGCCTTTGATTCCCAACGGTGGTATCAGAGCCACTTCCTAAACCTACAGATCAGGTTTATTGAAACTGTTTAGGTGATAAAAATTTGATTTTTATGTTTTATTGTTTTTAAAAATTAAATTTTATAGACCTAACGTGATGACAATCGGCGGCGGAACGGCGGCAGTTTGCCGGCCGAACCACCGAGCCGATTGCCGGCCTTCGACCACCATAGTGGTGGCCGCCGGCTGCCCTCGCGAAACAACTGTTGGCCGCACCACCGTATGTGGTTGCGGCATCGGCTACGGCGGAAGACACCACCGCACCACCGTATGTGGTGGCGGTGCTGTTCAATTCAGGCACCAACGCAAGGTTTTAGGTTAATCATCGAAAGGGATATGTTTTCCTTTTTGAAATGATTCAAATTCCAGAAAGCTGTCAGTTGTAAGTGTTAGGATTATGTGCAAGACAGTAACAAGGATTACCGTGTCCAATGTTATAAGACACCATTAGGTCACACCGCTGCACACCTAATTTGAGAACGTTTGGATTATATGTGTGTGAGAAATAATTAATTTTTTTTAATTATTAAAGGAGAGAAAAGAATAAATAATTAGTTAATTATTTATTAAATATATTTAATCTGTTTGATTAATTAAGGAGATAATTATAAGGAATTATAATTGGTTACAATCACTGCCTTATTTATCTTTATAAATAAAGGCTTAAGCTGATAAACCAGACGACTTTTTCACGAAGAAAAATTACTCTCTCTCTCTCTCTCCCTTCCCGTCGCCGGCCCTCACACACACGAACGACTGGAGTTGTTTTTCCGATCAGTTCCGGTGGTCTAGCAGCCTGTCTCACGTGGTGTCAGTAGCGGTGTATCCGCTGCTTGCGTTTCGGAGTTTTTCATGCAAAAGGTAAAACACTAAAACACCCTTATTTGTGTCTGTAAGGTTTAGGTTGGGTCCGTGTTTGGGAATCGTGTTTTTGTATTCCGCGGCGTGTTTATCGCCTTTGATTCCCAACGGTGGTATCAGAGCCACTTCCTAAACCTACAGATCAGGTTTATTGAAACTGTTTAGGTGATAAAAATTTGATTTTTATGTGTTTATTGTTTTTAAAAATTAAATTTTTATAGACCTAACGTGATGACAATCGGCGGCGGAATGGCGGCAGTTTGCCGGCCGAACCACCGAGCCGATTGCCGCCCTTCGACCACCATAGTGGTGGCCGCCGGCTGCCCTCGCGAAACAACTGTTGGCCACACCACCGTATGTGGTTGCGGCATCGGCTACGGCGGAAGACACCACCGCACCACCGTATGTGGTGGCGGTGTTGTTCAATTCAGGCACCAACGCAAGGTTTTAGGTTAATCATCGAAAGGGATATGTTTTCCTTTTCGAAATGATTCATATTCCAGAAAGCTGTCAGTTGTAAGTGTTAGGATTATGTGCAAGACAGTAACAAGGATTACCGTGTCCAATGTTATAAGACACTAGTAGGTCACACCGCTGCACACCTAATTTGAGAACGTTTGGATTATATGTGTGTGAGAAATAATTAATTTTTTTTAATTATTAAGGAGAGAAAAGAATAAATAATTAGTTAATTATTTATTAAATATATTTAATCTGTTTGATTAATTAAGGAGATAATTATAAGGAATTATAATTGGTTACAATCACTGCCTTATTTATCTTTATAAATAAAGGCTTAAGCTGATAAACCAGACGACTTTTTCACGAAGAAAAATTACTCTCTCTCTCTCTCTCTCCCTTCCCGTCGCCGGCCCTCACACACACGAACGACTGGAGTTGTTTTTTCCGATCAGTTCCGGTGGTCTAGCAGCCTGTCTCACGTGGTGTCAGTAGCGGTGTATCCGCTGCTTGCGTTTCGGAGTTTTTCACGCAAAAGGTAAAACACTAAAACACCCTTATTTGTTTCTGTAAGGTTTAGGTTGGGACCGTGTTTGGGAATCGTGTTTTTGTATTCCGCGGCGTGTTTTGAAAGGATTATGTGCAAGACAGTAATTAGGATCACTATGTCCAATGTTATAAGACACTAGTGGGTCACACTGCTACACACCCAACCCGAGACCTATTGGATTTATCGTGTGGAAATAATTAATTAAGTTTAATTATTTAATAGAGAGAAAAGGATAAATAATAAATTGTTTATTTATTATTTATCAGATAAATATAATTACTTGATTAACAAGTTTGAGTTAATTAAGGAAGTTATTGTGGATAGTTATTTATGGATTGGGATTCTTAATATTATTACCATAATTACCTATATAAATATAGGGTTAGGGTAATAGAATTATAACACAGATTTCATAATTGCTTTCTCACCAAGAATCCCAATTCTCTCTCTCTCTCTCTCTTGTCGGCGTTTGACACACACACCCACAGCGGGAGGTTTTTCCGATCAAATCCTAGGCGGTCTAGCAGCCAGTCTCACGGTGGTGCAGTAGCGGTGTATCCCTCACTAGCATCCGGAGGATCGTTTGTATCGTCAAAAGGTAAACGCGAGAAAACCCCCTTGATAGATTTGTATCTGTTAAATTACGGTTGGATCTTTGTTCGGGTTTTGTTTTTATCCGCTGCGTTTATTCGTTTATTCGTTTTATCTGTTTTATCCGAACCGCAAAAACCCAACAGTGGTATCAGAGCCACTTCCGTATATTTATCAGATCTGGTTTTGTTTTTGATAAAAGTTGGTTTTTGGTAAAAATCTAATTTTCCGGTAAAATTTTGATTTTGAATTGATCCCGAGACTCGTGGCAATCGGCGGTGGAACGGCGGTGATAAACCGACCGAACCGCCGGGCCGATCGCCGGATGAATCCCGGATGGACCACCGGAAACCACCGAACCACCCCGATGGTGGTTGTGGTCGTTTTTCATCAAAACCGTAAACCACCACCGAAGCCGCGATCGGCAACGGTGGTGGTGGCTGTTTTCGGCACCATCGCAAACCACCACCGAAGCCACGATCGGCGACGGTGGTGGCGGCTGCGTCCATCGCAAACCACCACACCACCGAAGCCGCGATCGGCGACGGTGGTGGTGGTCGTTCCTCGCCAAAACCGCAAACCACCCACCACCGAATCGGTGGTGGTGGTCGATCTCAATCCCAACACCACCAGCCACCAAAGCCGCGATCGGCGATGGTGGTGGTGGTCGTCCGAGCGCCGCAAAGCCGCACCACCGGTCGGCTAGGGCAGCCGCGGTGGTGGCGGCGGTTTATGGTTGTTTTATTTGGGCGGCGGCGGTGGCGTTTGCGTCATCGTTGCGCGCCGGCGACGATTGGAGCGGCGGTGGTGGCGTTTTTGCGTCATCGCCGTTCGCGGCGATGGTGTTACGGGGCGGCGGCGGTGGCGTTCGTTTGGCGTCGCCGTCGTGCGCCGGTTCCGGGCAATCGACGGCCGACCACGTCACGGCGGTTGTCGACGGCGGAGATAATCGGTGGTAATTTTGGTTCCAGTAAAACCGTGATGGTCAAGACACGATAATCACTAAAGTTTAACGGATCAAATTTTTCGGGATTGGGATTATCATTATCCTTTAATTGTTTTCGGGATAATTGTCAAATTCGAATTAGAAACTCTTTTCGAATTAGGATGAGTTTTAATTAGTAATTTTAAAACTTTAATATAATCCAGTTTGGATTATTGCAAAAACCAGTCTTATCAAAAACAGTTTTGTCTTAGTTTAATTCTTTAAACTGCTTAGTTGTCATAGCCAAGCCCCTTGACCTATGGTTGTGTTCTTTATTGTGTTATTTTATGTAATTATTTTGGTAAGGGAGGCCTGCGTGCCATTTGCAACCCTTTTATGTAATAGTTAATATTAGTTTCGTTAAAGCTAAAGACGGAGTTTCACGGAGACACGATCGGAGATGTTGGAGCCAGTGGGAGCACCAAGATTTCATGCCTTGTGGTTGTTTAGTCACATAGGATTTTGGACCGTCAGTTCTCGTGTTGGCTCACGAGACTGACAATAGATCTGGGCAAAAGCTATGACACTGTCTTGTTTTTATCTGCGTGGTTGATTATGATTACTTAGTCTTAGATAAAAACAAAATTTTATGAAATCAGATTAAGGAGTTCGATTACAGTTTGTTTTTTCGAACTTGTCTTTTTAAAAACTAAAAACTGGCTAAATCCTTAGGAAAATCTTAGATCAGTTAGTGTGATCCATTTGTGGACACCTTTGGCGTAAGGTACGTCGGGGCTCGAAGGAGTCGAACCTTTAGCCCCACGTTCAAACCCCAAGCTGAAGGGGGTGAAAAGACTCTGCGATATCGGGGGGTACCGACCAGAGTACATCCAGTTCAAAATGGTGCGATCTATTTTGGTAGTTGTTACAACTCACCGGGTGGTACCGGGCCAAAACACACTAGAGGGACTAAATATGCACGGATTCAAGTATCCGATGTCCCGACGATCTAGAAGTCGTATCTTCGTTTAAAGATGCGATTGGTATAAGACGTTACCTACCAGAAATAGCATGGATTGGCTTGCGTGAGCAAACCGCCTGTCAATTCATGTGAAATATGGATTCTAGTCTAATATAATTATTGTTCTAAGGTAATAATTTATTAGAAGTACAATCAGATAACTAAATCGGAATTTTATATTTGTCTGTAGATGTCTGCTATTATCTTTTATTCACCTGAGGAATCTCTCCGCCTGATAATGGGGAAATGGAAGCTTACAGGCCAAAATTTTCCAGTCTGGAAAATGCACCTTGACAATGTCTTGGATGCACAGGGTAAGCGGTACGTGATAGAGAAACCCGTTTCACGACCCGGTTGCAATGCTCCTGAAAAGGACTTTGCTGAATACTTCAAATTCATGGCTGACGAATCTGATGTGAAGTCGATTCTGTCCTTTTCTACCTCACCCGAGTTTACTGCTGATTTGAGGGTTAGATATTGCCATGAGGTCGTGAAGAATATAGAGAACCAGGTGGGTTTCTATAAGAAGAGTGGGAAGTATCTGATCATGAAAGAGATCTATTCTCTGAAACTGGAAAAGGGTCAATCTGTTAAAGAGCATCTCCTAGAGATGAGGAAGCTCTTTAAAAGTTTGTCACGCATGGGATACAAAGTTGTCCAGGAGGAACTTGTGCATCTCATGTGGTTCTCCCTCACTGATGAGATACGTAACACAGTTAGTGCGTACATTGGAGAACCAAAGAGAGACGTGGCAAAGCTTCATGAGGATATTTTGGCCAGTTTGGAGCCAAAAACTGCAGCACCTGCTGACCTCATGGACACGGATTGGATTGACGAGCTGGGAGATCTGAGTTGCCCAGAATGCGGTAGCAAGGATATTTGTGCTCACTCGATGGACATCGACCAGCTAGACATCGGTTTACCCGATGCACCAGGTATCTTTATGATAGACTGTTTGATCACTTCTTATGAATCATGGGTACTTGATACAGGCAGTGGTAATCACATTTGTAATCATTTACAGGGATTCAAAAGAAGGGAGATGCTGGGGAAAGACCGTTCGAACCTAAGAGTCGGCGAAGGCCAGATGCTTGTAGCTGAGTCTATAGGGTCTTACAGTCTTAGTTTACCCTCGGGTCTAGTTTTGGAACTTGAAAATTGTTACTATGTTCCTAGAATGATCAAAAATGTTATTTCTTTCGATTTACTTGTAGACCAAGGGTTTTTCTATAAATATGATTATAAACTTATCTCTTGCTTTAAAAATGATATCTTTTATTTCAAAGCAACTCCCTCTAATGGTCTATATGTGTTAAATCTACAAGAAAATAGAGAAGTCTATCATATAAGTAAACGATCCAAGGATATTGAGGATCAGACTTACCTCTGGCATTGTCGTCTAGGTCACATAAACAAGAAACGCATAGAGAAACTCCAGAAAGGAGGACTCCTTGGGTCTTTCGATTTTAAACCGTTTGACAATTGCGAATCTTGTTTATCCGGCAAGATGACAAAGCAACCCTTCAACAAAGATAATGAAAGGGCAAATGATTTGTTGGGAATTATACACACAGATGTGTGTGGTCCCTTCAGTCACGAAGCTAGAGGAGGATACCGGTACTTCATCACTTTTACTGACGATTTCAGTAGATATGGTTATGTCTACTTGATGAGACATAAATCTGAAGCCTTTGAAAGATTTAAGGAATTTCAGAGTGAAGTACAGAATCAACTTGACAAGAAAATCAAGTTCCTAAGGTCAGATCGAGGTGGGGAATATCTGAGTCAGGAATTTAACAATCATTTGATAGAATGTGGGATTGTTTCACAACTCACACCTCCGTACACACCCCAGATGAATGGTGTGTCAGAAAGGAGAAACCGTACCTTGCTTGATATGGTAAGATCAATGATGTGTCGTTCCTCACTACCAGTGTCATTTTGGGGACATGCGCTCGAAACAGCGGCCCACATACTGAACAAAGTGCCAACTAAATCGGTAGAAAAGACACCATATGAAATTTGGACAGGCAAGAAACCAAAATTGTCTTTTCTAAAGATTTGGGGTTGTGAAGTATATGTCAAGAGACCAACCTCTGAAAAACTCAAACCCAAATCAGATAAGTGCTTCTTCGTAGGATATCCCAAGACTACTGTGGGATACTACTTCTACAATCCTACCGAGAACAAAGTCTTTGTAGCTCGGGGAGGTGATTTTCTGGAGGGTAAGTTCCTCAACCAAGAGGATACCAGGAATGATGTAGATCTACAGGAGGTAGAGGAAGATGACACTTCACCGATAGTTGAGCCAGTTACTCAACAAGAATATGATGAGACTCAACCGGAAACGGTTGAGGAAGTGCAAACACAGGACCTTCGCAGATCCACTAGGATAAGGCAAGAGCCAGATAGGTATCTTGGGTTCTTAGTCTCTCAGGATGATGGAGACTTGAATGAACCGACCTCCTATGGAGAAGCTGTATCAGGCAGTGAGTCTGAACAATGGCAGGAGGCCATGAAGGCTGAGATGCAGTCCATGTATGACAACCAAGTATGGGAGTTGACAGATTTACCACAACACAGTAGGGCTGTTGGACGTAAATGGGTTTTCAAGAAGAAAAACTGACATGGACGGTAATGTGCACACCTTTAAAGCTAGACTGGTAGCAAAAGGTTTCACGCAAACTCATGGTATTGACTATGATGAAACTTTTTCACCAGTAGCAATGTTAAAATCTATTAGGATCTTGATGGCCATTTCAGCGTACTTCAATTACGAGATTTGGCAGATGGATGTTAAGACGGCCTTCCTGAACGGTAAGTTAACAGAAGACGTCTATATGGAACAGCCAGAAGGTTTCATAGATCCAAAGAATCCTAATAAAGTGTGCAAGTTGTTGAAATCCATATATGGATTAAAACAGGCATCTAGAAGTTGGAACTTACACTTTGATGAGCGAATCAAAGAATTTGGTTTTGCCAAGAGTGAGTTTGAACCATGTGTTTACACAAAGTTCAGTGGGAGCATAGTAACCTTCTTGGTCTTATATGTAGATGATATTCTACTCATTGGAAATGACGTACCAACTTTACAGAGTGTAAAGACTTGGTTAAGCAAGTGTTTCCAAATGAAAGACCTTGGAGAAGCCGCCTATATACTTGGTATAAAGATCTACAGGAATAGATCTAGACGGCTTATCGGGCTTAGTCAGAGTACATACATTGACAAAATCCTGAAACGATTCAGGATGGAGGAATCCAAGAAAGGATTTATCCCAATGCAGCATGGCATAGTGCTAAGCAAAGCACAGTGTCCTGTTTCTAGTGAAGATCAGGACAAGATGAAATTGATCCCATATGCTTCAGCGATAGGATCAATTATGTATGCCATGTTATGTACAAGGCCCGATGTTGCTTACTCGATAAGTGTTACGAGCAGATACCAGCAGAACCCAGGTGAAGCCCATTGGGTGGCTGTCAAGAACATTCTCAAGTACATGAGACGCACAAAAGAAATGTTCTTGGTCTTTGGAGGATCTGAAGACGAGATTAGCGTCACAGGCTACACTGACGCTAGTTTTCAGACCGACAAAGATGATTTTAGATCACAGTCAGGATATGTATTTACCCTAAATGGAGGCGCGATCTCGTGGAAGAGCTCGAAGCAAGATACCATAGCAGATTCCACTACAGAGGCAGAGTACATTGCAGCATCAGACGCGGCAAAGGAAGCTGTCTGGCTCAGGAGTTTTATCACGGATCTAAGAGTTGTAGCCAGTATCTCTAGACCCATTGATATTTACTGTGATAACTCTGGGGCAGTAGCGCAAGCGAAGGAGCCCAGAGAACATCACAAGTCGAGACATGTACTCAGGAAATATCACCTCATCCGAGAGATTATTGGAAGAGGAGATGTGAGAATATGCAAGATTCCGACGGATGAGAACGTTGCAGATCCGCTAACAAAGCCTTTAGCTAGAGCAAAGCATGAGGGCCATACTAGTTCCATAGGAATGCAGTACCTGGATACTAGTAGTTAGTTTATGTTATCGATTATCAATGTAATTTTGAAACATTATGAAAGTTTATTTCACTGTGTGTTGGAAATAAAGAGATACTATTTTAAAGATGTTTCAAGAAAATTACTTTTCGCATATTTAAGGTTATCCATGATTTTTCACGAGTTTGTAAAAATCTAAATCTCCGTAGCAACTTATTGAGATGGGAATCTCAGTAGGGTTATAACGCTATTATGAAGTGTTTAATATACAGTTGATATAGTTAGACATTCATAGATACCTATCAGAGTGAATAGGTATTGGATGTGACCAGTTTCAAGTCTGCTTCATGGAGCCCTTGTCATAAGCATTGACTTGATGATAGGTTGTCCTTTGACCTGAGATATCTGGTCTATGATCATGAGGACTACTGTACTCTTAGCATGCTCTAACGCCGCACCGTAACTGGGTGGTCATAAGGGGTATGACTAGATGCAGCGGAAGCCGTGGTTGTAGATGCGGATAGTCAAAATGGGATTTACACCTCCCACATGGGAGAGATATTTCTGGGCCCCCTGACGATTAAGATTGGCAGAAATGCGTGGCCACGCTCGGATAGAATAACAGTGGGTTATTTGGAAGATCCGTTACTGCAGGCAATCGAGATCAGAGTCAGGAAATACTTGAGTTTATGATTGAACTATCTCAGCTCCATGTCAAAACTCACTTTAAAATATCGTGTGTAAAAGGAATGAACCTGTGTACAATTCAAATATGAATCGTATCTCTGGCTATAAGAGATCTTATAACCTGGTCAACCTAAGTGTCTGGCTAGGGACCTCCTTAGGCTAATAGTGACAGTTAAGTTACTTGTCTGGCACAAGTGGGAGTCTGAAAGGATTATGTGCAAGACAGTAATTAGGATCACTATGTCCAATGTTATAAGACACTAGTGGGTCACACTGCTACACACCCAACCCGAGACCTATTGGATTTATCGTGTGAAAATAATTAATTAAGTTTAATTATTTAATAGAGAGAAAAGGATAAATAATAAATTGTTTATTTATTATTTATCAGATAAATATAATTACTTGATTAACAAGTTTGAGTTAATTAAGGAAGTTATTGTGGATAGTTATTTATGGATTGGGATTCTTAATATGATTACCATAATTACCTATATAAATATAGGGTTAGGGTAATAGAATTATAACACAGATTTCATAATTGCTTTCTCACCAAGAATCCCAATTCTCTCTCTCTCTCTCTCTTGTCGGCGTTTGACACACACACCCACACCGGGAGGTTTTTCCGATCAATCCTAGGCGGTCTAGCAGCCAGTCTCACGGTGGTGCAGTAGCGGTGTATCCCTCACTAGCATCCGGAGGATCGTTTGTATCGTCAAAAGGTAAACGCGAGAAAACCCCCTTGATAGATTTGTATCTGTTAAATTACGGTTGGATCTTTGTTCGGGTTTTGTTTTTATCCGCTGCGTTTATTCGTTTATTCGTTTTATCTGTTTTATCCGAACCGCAAAAACCCAACATGTTTATCGCCTTTGATTCCCAATAGTGGTATCAGAGCCACTTCCTAAACCTACAGATCAGGTTTATTGAAACTGTTTAGGTGATAAAAATTTGATTTTTATGTTTTTATTGTTTTTAAAAATTAAATTTTTATAGACCTAACGTGATTACAATCTCTTTATAAATAAAGGCTTAAGCTGATAAACCAGACGACTTTTTCACGAAGAAAAATTACTCTCTCTCTCTCTCCCTTCCCGTCGCCGTCCCTCACACACACGAACGACTGGAGTTGTTTTTCCGATCAGTTCCGGTGGTCTAGCAGCCTGTCTGACGTGGTGTGAGTAGTGGTGTATGCGCTGCTCGCGTTTCGGAGTTTTTCACGCAAAAGGTAAAACACTAAAACACCCTTATTTGTGTCTGTAAGGTTTAGGTTGGGTCCGTGTTTGGGAATCGTGTTTTTGTATTCCGCGGCGTGTTTATCGCCTTTGATTCCCAACGGTGGTATCAGAGCACTTCCTAAACCTACAGATCAGGTTTATTGAAACTGTTTAGGTGATAAAAATTTGATTTTTATGTGTTTATTGTTTTTAAAAATTAAATTTTTATAGACCTAACGTGATGACAATCGGCGGCGGAAGCTTTGAAATGATTCAATTCCAGAAAGTGTCATTGTAAGTGTTAGGATTATGTGCAAGCAGTAACAAGGATTACCGTGTCCATGTTATAAACACCAGTAGGTCACACGCTGCACACCTAATTTGAGAACTTGGATTATATGTGTGTGAGAAATAATTAATTTTTTAATTATAAGGAGAGAAAGAATAAATAATTAGTTAATTATTATTAAATATATTAATCTGTTTGATTAATAAGGAGATAATTATAAGGAATTATATTGGTTACAATCACTGCCTTATTTATCTTTATAAATAAAGGCTTAAGCTGATAAACCAGACGACTTTTCACGAAGAAATCTCTCTCTCTCTCCCTTCCCGTCGCGTCCCTCACACACACGAACGACTGGAGTTGTTTTTCCGATCATTCCGGTGGTCTAGCAGCCTGTCCACGTGGTGTCAGTAGCGGTGTATCCGCTGCTCGCGTTTCGGAGTTTTCACGCAAAAGGTAAAACCTAAACACCCTTATTGTGTCTGTAAGGTTTAGGTTGGGTCCGTGTTTGGGAATCGTGTTTTTGTATTCCGCGGCGTGTTTATCGCTTTGATTCCCAACGTGGTATCAAGCACTTCCTAAACTACAGATCAGGTTATTGAAACTGTTTAGGTATAAAAATTTGATTTTTATGTGTTTATTGTTTTAAATTAAATTTTATAGACCTAACGTGATGACAATCGGCGGCGGAACATGCTTTTCGAATGATTATTCCAGAAGCTGTCAGTGTAAGGTGATTTGTGCAGACATAACAAGTTCGGTGTCCAAGTTATAGACCCATACCGCTGACACTATTGAGAACTACTTATATGTGGTGAGATTATTTTTTTTTATATGAAGGAAGACAAAATAGGTAGATGTAGTTAATTTCTACAAAATTTATGTTTGATTAAAGGAGATTTATTTGGAATTGATTGTTACCAAAGCCTTATTTATTTTTAGATAAAGTTAAGCTGAATAACCAGACCGTTTTTCCAGTAAATTAAACTCCTTCCCCCTGCCCATTAACTTGTCGGCTGTTTCCTTTCACAAGAAAAAGTATTATAAACGGGATTTGGATAATTGGTATTGTTTTTCTCAAATGCTTAGCTGTACCTCGGTGTGTCCTCTTTGCACACGAGTGTTCATCATCGTGGTTGGGTTCCGGCTTTCGGGTTGAAGGTACCGCATGCCTCGTTTCGAGTTTTACGAAAGGTAACGTTTGAAAACCCTTTTTGTATTCGCGTAAGGTTTATTGGGCCTGTTTGGACACGTGTTTTTTATCCCTCGTGTCTATCGATTGTTTCAACGTGTTGGTACAAAGACTTCCTAACTTAGTCAGGTTTATTAAAATGTTTAGTGATAAAATTTGATTTTAATTGTTATTGTTTTAAAAATTAATTTTTAGACCAAACGATGACAATCGTTGCGGCATTCGACACATTGGCCGCCGGCGTGCCCTTTCGCGAAACAACGTTGCCGACCCACCCCCGATGTGGTGCGGCATCGGCTACGGCAAGAACACCGCACCACCTAGTGTGGGTTTCATTCGCACCAACCAGTTTTAGGTTAATTCGAAAGGATATGTTTCTTTGGAAGATTCAACCCAAGAAGTGTCGTTGACGTGTTAGATATGTGCAAGACTCAAGGTTTAGTGTCAATGTATATAACATTTTTCTTTTAAAATGCAACAATTAGTAACGTTTGATTATATGTTGTGAGAAATAAAATATTTTTAAATTTAAGGTAAAAAGAATAATATAGTAATATTAATATATTAATTTTTGAGAATTATGATATTATAGGAATAATTTACAATACTGCCTTTTATCTTAAAAAAAGCTGTTAAATTATACCATGTGATCTTTTCGAAGTAAGAGATATCTCTTCTTTCGGTCCAATCACGTTTTACTTAAAACAAGTACTGAATACCAGACTTTTTGGAAGTTTTTTTCCTTCCGTTCCGTGGTCTACGCAGCTTCAACGTGGTGTCAGTGTTTTGTCGTAGTCCGATGTTTAGCAGCTTTCTGAGTGTTTTCATAAATGGTATAACCTAAACTACCTTATTTTACTGTAAAGGTTAAGTTAAGGGCCTTTTTGGGAATGTAGTTTGATTGGGCGTGTTTTCCCTTTATTCCCGAGGTGTTTATCCTAGCATTCCCCTGTAAAGCTCTACGTCAGGTTTTTGATAACTGTTTAGGTGATAAAAATTATTTTTTGTGTTTATTGTTTTTAAAATTAAATTTTTATAGACCTAAGTGATGACAATCGGCGGATGCGCGTTGTCCTACCCCGGTACCACCTATCGATCCGCTTTCACCTGTGGTGCCTGCTCCAAACATGTGCCACACCATTGTGTGGCATCGGTACGGCGGAAGACAACCCGCACCACCGTTGGTGGCGGTGTTGTTAATTCAACCAACGAGGTTTTTGGTTACATCGAAAGGGATATGTTTTCCTTTTGAAATGATTCAATTCCAAGCGTATGTTGAGTGTAGGATTGCAAACGTAAGGATAGTTCAATTAAGAACTTCAGGTCAATCAAACGCTTGATAATTTGAAGTTTGATTTTGATGTAAAGATAATTTTTTTAATATTAAGGAGAAAAATAAATTATTATTATTTTAAATAATTATTTAGATTAATTGGAAAATTATGAATTATATTTAATAATTAATTATTAAAATAAGCTTATTAAAAAATAATACTTTTTACAAATCTTTCTTCTCCTCCCTCCTCCTCACACACACGAAGATGGATTTTTTCCGATACTTCCGTGTCTAGCACCTGTCTCAGTGGGTCGTATCGGGTTCGCTGCTTCGTTTCGGAGTTTTTCCGCAAAAGGTGTAAAACCTAAAACACTTTATTTGTTGTAAGGTTTAGGTTGGGTCCGTTTGGGAATCGTGGTTTTTGTATTCCGCGGTTTTATCGCCTTTGATTCCCATTTTTTTTTTTTTTTTTTTTTTTTTTTTTTTTTTTTTTTTTTTTTTTTTTTTTTTTTTTTTTTTTTTTTTTTTTTTTTTTTTTTTTTTTTTTTTTTTTTTTTTTTTTTTTTTTTTTTTTTTTTTTTTTGGGTCCGTGTTTGGGAATCGTGTTTTTGTATTCCGCGGCGTGTTTATCGCCTTTGATTCCCAACAGTGGTATCAGAGCCACTTCCTAAACCTACAGATCAGGTTTATTGAAACTGTTTAGGTGATAAAAATTTGATTTTTATGTGTTTATTGTTTTTAAAAATTAAATTTTTATAGACCTAACGTGATGACAATCGGCGGCGGAACGGCGGCAGTTTGCCGGCCAAACCACCGAGCCGATTGCCGGCCTTCGACCACCATAGTGGTGGCCGCCGGCTGCCCTCACGAAACAACTGTTGGCCGCACCACCGTATGTGGTTGCGGCATCGGCTACGGCGGAAGACACCACCGCACCACCGTATGTGGTGGCGGTGTTGTTCAATTCAGGCACCAACGCAAGGTTTTAGGTTAATCATCGAAAGGGATATGTTTTCCTTTTTGAAATGATTCATATTCCAGAAAGCTGTCAGTTGTAAGTGTTAGGATTATGTGCAAGACAGTAACAAGGATTACCGTGTCCAATGTTATAAGACACCAGTAGGTCACACCGCTGCACACCTAATTTGAGAACGTTTGGATTATATGTGTGTGAGAAATAATTAATTTTTTTTAATTATTAAAGGAGAGAAAAGAATAAATAATTAGTTAATTATTTATTAAATATATTTAATACTGTTTGATTAATTAAGGAGATAATTATAAGGAATTATAATTGGTTACAATCACTGCCTTATTTATCTTTATAAATAAAGGCTTAAGCTGATAAACCAGACGACTTTTTCACGAAGAAAAATTACTCTCTCTCTCTCTCTCCCTTCCCGTCTCCGGCCCTCACACACACGAACGACTAGAGTTGTTTTTTCGATCAGTTCCGGTGGTCTAGCAGCCTGTCTCACGTGGTGTCAGTAGCGGTGTATCCGCTGCTTGCGTTTCGGAGTTTTTCACGCAAAAGGTAAAACACTAAAACACCCTTATTTGTGTCTGTAAGGTTTAGGTTGGGTCCGTGTTTGGGAATCGTGTTTTTGTATTCCGCGGCGTGTTTATCGCCTTTGATTCCCAACAGTGGTATCAGAGCCACTTCCTAAACCTACAGATCAGGTTTATTGAAACTGTTTAGGTGATAAAAATTTGATTTTTATGTGTTTATTGTTTTTAAAAAATTAAATTTTTATAGACCTAACGTGATGACAATCGGCGGCGGAACGGCGGCAGTTTGCGGCCGAACCCCGAGCGATTGCCGGCCTTCGACCACCATAGTGGTGGCGCCGGTGCCCTCCGAAACAACTGTTGGCCGCACCACCGTATGTGGTTGCGGCATCGGCTACGGCGGAAGACACCACCACCGGGTGGCGGTGGTTAAGGACAAGCAAGGTTTTAGGTTAATCATCGAAAGGGATATGTTTTCCTTTTTGAAATGATTCAAATTCCAGAAAGCTGTCAGTTGTAAGTGTTAGGATTATGTGCAAGACAGTAACAAGGATTACGTGTCCAATGTTATAAGACACCAGTAGGTCACACCGCTGCACACCTAATTTGAGAACGTTTGGATTATATGTGTGTGAGAAATAATTAATTTTTTTTTAATTATTAAAGGAGAGAAAAGAATAAATAATTAGTTAATTATTTATTAAATATATTTAATCTGTTTGATTAATTAAGGAGATAATTATAAGGAATTATAATTGGTTACAATCACTGCCTTATTTATCTTTATAAATAAAGGCTTAAGCTGATAAACCAGAAGACTTTTTCACGAAGAAAAATTACTCTCTCTCTCTCTCCCTTCCCGTCGCCGGCCCTCACACACACGAACTACTGGAGTTGTTTTTCCGATCAGTTCCGGTGGTCTAGCAGCCTGTCTCACGTGGTGTCAGTAGCGGTGTATCCGCTGCTTGCGTTTCGGAGTTTTTCACGCAAAAGGTAAAACACTAAAACACCTTATTTGTGTCTGTAAGGTTTAGGTTGGGTCCGTGTTTGGGAATCGTGTTTTTGTATTCCGCGGCGTGTTTATCGCCTTTGATTCCCAACAGTGGTATCAGAGCCACTTCCTAAACCTACAGATCAGGTTTATTGAAACTGTTAGGTGATAAAAATTTGATTTTTATGTGTTTATTGTTTTTAAAAATTAAATTTTTATAGACCTAACGTGATGACAATCGGCGGCGGAACGGCGGCAGTTTGCCGGCCGAACCCCCGAGCCGATTGCCGGCCTTCGACCACCATAGTGGTGGCCGCCGGCTGCCCTCGCGAAACAACTGTTGGCCGCACCACCGTATGTGGTTGCGGCATCGGCTACGGCGGAAGACACCACCGACCGTATGTGGTGGCGGTGTTGTTCAATTCAGGCACCAACGCAAGGTTTTAGGTTAATCATCGAAAGGGATATGTTTTCCTTTTTGAAATGATTCAAATTCCAGAAAGCTGTCAGTTGTAAGTGTTAGGATTATGTGCAAGACAGTAACAAGGATTACCGTGTCCAATGTTATAAGACACCAGTAGGTCACACCGCTGCACACCTAATTTGAGAACGTTTGGATTATATGTGTGTGAGAAATAATTAATTTTTTTTTAATTATTAAAGGAGAGAAAAGAATAAATAATTAGTTAATTATTTATTAAATATATTTAATCTGTTTGATTAATTAAGGAGATAATTATAAGGAATTATAATTGGTTACAATCACTGCCTTATTTATCTTTATAAATAAAGGCTTAAGCTGATAAACCAGAGACTTTTTCACGAAGAAAAATTACTCTCTCTCTCTCTCCTTCCCGTCGCCGGCCCTCACACACACGAACTACTGGAGTTGTTTTTCCGATCAGTTCCGGTGGTCTAGCAGCCTGTCTCACGTGGTGTCAGTAGCGTGTATCCGCTGCTCGTGTTTCGGAGTTTTTCACGCAAAAGGTAAAACACTAAAACACCCTTATTTGTGTCTGTAAGGTTTAGGTTGGGTCCGTGTTTGGGAATCGTGTTTTTGTATTCCGCGGCGTGTTTATCGCCTTTGATTCCCAACAGTGGTATCAGAGCCACTTCCTAAACCTACAGATCAGGTTTATTGAAACTGTTTAGGTGATAAAAATTTGATTTTTATGTGTTTATTGTTTTTAAAAATTAAATTTTTATAGACCTAACGTGATGACAATCGGCGGCGGAACGGCGGCAGTTTGCCGGCCGAACCCCGAGCGATTGCCGGCCTTCGACCACCATAGTGGTGGCCGCCAGCTGCCCTCGCGAAACAACTGTTGGCCGCACCACCGTATGTGGTTGCGGCATCGGCTACGGCGGAAGACACCACCGCACCACCGTATGTGGTGGCGGTGTTGTTCAATTCAGGCACCAACGCAAGGTTTTAGGTTAATCATCGAAAGGGATATGTTTTCCTTTTTGAAATGATTCAAATTCCAGAAAGCTGTCAGTTGTAAGTGTT
The DNA here is from genome assembly GCA_030169165.1 of Centaurea solstitialis. Taxonomy (NCBI): domain Eukaryota; kingdom Viridiplantae; phylum Streptophyta; class Magnoliopsida; order Asterales; family Asteraceae; genus Centaurea; species Centaurea solstitialis. Next base: position 47,278,881 of record CM058041.1, on the reverse strand, counting down.
AGGATTATGTGCAAGACAGTAACAAGGATTACCGTGTCCAATGTTATAAGACACCAGTAGGTCACACCGCTGCACACCTAATTTGAGAACGTTTGGATTATATGTGTGTGAGAAATAATTAATTTTTTTTTAATTATTAAAGGAGAGAAAAGAATAAATAATTAGTTAATTATTTATTAAATATATTTAATCTGTTTGATTAATTAAGGAGATAATTATAAGGAATTATAATTGGTTACAATCACTGCCTTATTTATCTTTATAAATAAAGGCTTAAGCTGATAAACCAGACGACTTTTTCACGAAGAAAAATTACTCTCTCTCTCTCTCCCTTCCCGTCGCCGGCCCTCACACACACGAACTACTGGAGATGTTTTTCCCATCAGTTCCGGTGGTCTAGCAGCCTGTCTCACGTGGTGTCAGTAGCGTGTATCCGCTGCTCGCGTTTCGGAGTTTTTCACGCAAAAGGTAAAACACTAAAACACCCTTATTTGTGTCTGTAAGGTTTAGGTTGGGTCCGTGTTTGGGAATCGTGTTTTTGTATTCCGCGGCGTGTTTATCGCCTTTGATTCCCAACAGTGGTATCAGAGCCACTTCCTAAACCTACACATCAGGTTTATTGAAACTGTTTAGGTGATAAAAATTTGATTTTTATGTGTTTATTGTTTTTAAAAATTAAATTTTTATAGACCTAACGTGATGACAATCGGCGGCGGAACGGCGGCAGTTTGCCGGCCGAACCCCCGAGCCGATTGCCGGCCTTCGACCACCATAGTGGTGGCCGCCAGCTGCCCTCGCGAAACAACTGTTGGCCGCACCACCGTATGTGGTTGCGGCATCGGCTACGGCGGAAGACACCACCGCACCACCGTATGTGGTGGCGGTGTTGTTCAATTCAGGCACCAACGCAAGGTTTTAGGTTAATCATCGAAAGGGATATGTTTTCCTTTTTGAAATGATTCAAATTCCAGAAAGCTGTCAGTTGTAAGTGTTAGGATTATGTGCAAGACAGTAACAAGGATTACCGTGTCCAATGTTATAAGACACCAGTAGGTCACACCGCTGCACACCTAATTTGAGAACGTTTGGATTATATGTGTGTGAGAAATAATTATTTTTTTTAATTATTAAAGGAGAGAAAAGAATAAATAATTAGTTAATTATTTATTAAATATATTTAATCTGTTTGATTAATTAAGGAGATAATTATAAGGAATTATAATTGGTTACAATCACTGCCTTATTTATCTTTATAAATAAAGCTTAAGCTGATAAACCAGACGACTTTTTCACGAAGAAAAATTACTCTCTCTCTCTCTCCCTTCCCGTCGCCGGCCCTCACACACACGAACTACTGGAGATGTTTTTCCGATCAGTTCCGGTGGTCTAGCAGCCTGTCTCACGTGGTGTCAGTAGCGTGTATCCGCTGCTCGCGTTTCGGAGTTTTTCACGCAAAAGGTAAAACACTAAAACACCCTTATTTGTGTCTGTAAGGTTTAGGTTGGGTCCGTGTTTGGGAATCGTGTTTTTGTATTCCGCGGCGTGTTTATCGCCTTTGATTCCCAACAGTGGTATCAGAGCCACTTCCTAAACCTACAATCAGGTTTATTGAAACTGTTTAGGTGATAAAAATTTGATTTTTATGTGTTTATTGTTTTTAAAAATTAAATTTTTATAGACCTAACGTGATGACAATCGGCGGCGGAACGGCGGCAGTTTGCCGGCCGAACCCCCGAGCCGATTGCCGGCCTTCGACCACCATAGTGGTGGCCGCCGGCTGCCCTCGCGAAACAACTGTTGGCCGCACCACCGTATGTGGTTGCGGCATCGGCTACGGCGGAAGACACCACCGCACCACCGTATGTGGTGGCGGTGTTGTTCAATTCAGGCACCAACGCAAGGTTTTAGGTTAATCATCGAAAGGGATATGTTTTCCTTTTTGAAATGATTCAAATTCCAGAAAGCTGTCAGTTGTAAGTGTTAGGATTATGTGCAAGACAGTAACAAGGATTACCGTGTCCAATGTTATAAGACACCAGTAGGTCACACCGCTGCACACCTAATTTGAGAACGTTTGGATTATATGTGTGTGAGAAATAATTAATTTATTTTAATTATTAAAGGAGAGAAAAGAATATATAATTAGTTAATTATTTATTAAATATATTTAATCCGTTTGATTAATTAAGGAGATAATTATAAGGAATTATATTTGGTTACAATCACTGCCTTATTTATCTTTATAAATAAAATCTAAGCTGATAAACCAGACGACTTTTTCACGAAGAAAAATTACTCTCTCTCTATCTCCCTTCCCGTCGCTGGCCCTCACACACACGAACGACTGGAGTTGTTTTTTCGATCAGTTCCGGTGGTCTAGCAGCCTGTCTCACGTGGTGTCAGTAGCGTGTATCCGCTGCTCGCGTTTCGGAGTTTTTCACGCAAAAGGTAAAACACTAAAACACCCTTATTTGTGTCTGTAAGGTTTAGGTTGGGTCCGTGTTTGGGAATCGTGTTTTTGTATTCCGCGGCGTGTTTATCGCCTTTGATTCCCAACAGTGGTATCAGAGCCACTTCCTAAACCTACAGATCAGGTTTATTGAAACTGTTTAGGTGATAAAAATTTGATTTTTATGTGTTTATTGTTTTTAAAAATTAAATTTTTATAGACCTAACGTGATGACAATCGGCGGCGGAACGGCGGCAGTTTGCCGGCCGAACCCCGAGCCGATTGCCGGCCTTCGACCACCATAGTGGTGGCCGCCGGCTGCCGTCGCGAAACAACTGTTGGCCGCACCACCGTATGTGGTTGCGGCATCGGCTACGGCGGAAGACACCACCGCACCACCGTATGTGGTGGCGGTGTTGTTCAATTCAGGCACCAACGCAAGGTTTTAGGTTAATCATCGAAAGGGATATGTTTTCCTTTTTGAAATGATTCAAATTCCAGAAAGCTGTCAGTTGTAAGTGTTAGGATTATGTGCAAGACAGTAACAAGGATTACCGTGTCCAATGTTATAAGACACCAGTAGGTCACACCGCTGCACACCTAATTTGAGAACGTTTGGATTATATGTGTGTGAGATATAATTAATTTTTTTTAATTATTAAAGGAGAGAAAAGAATATAATAATTAGTTAATTATTTATTAAATATATTTAATCTGTTTGATTAATTAAGGAGATAATTATAAGGAATTATAATTGGTTACAATCACTGCCTTATTTATCTTTATAAATAAAGGCTTAAGCTGATAAACCAGACGACTTTTTCACGAAGAAAAATTACTCTCTCTCTCTCTCCCTTCCCGTCGCGGCCCTCACACACACGAACTACTGGAGTTGTTTTTCCGATCAGTTCCGGTGGTCTAGCAGCCTGTCTCACGTGTGTCAGTAGCGTGTATCCGCTGCTCGCGTTTCGGAGTTTTTCACGCAAAAGGTAAAACACTAAAACACCCTTATTTGTGTCTGTAAGGTTTAGGTTGGGTCCGTGTTTGGGAATCGTGTTTTTGTATTCCGCGGCGTGTTTATCGCCTTTGATTCCCAACAGTGGTATCAGAGCCACTTCCTAAACCTACAGATCAGGTTTATTGAAACTGTTTAGGTGATAAAAATTTGATTTTTATGTGTTTATTGTTTTTAAAAATTAAATTTTTATAGACCTAACGTGATGACAATCGGCGGCGGAACGGCGGCAGTTTGCCGGCCGAACCACCGAGCCGATTGCCGCGCTTCGACCACCATAGTGGTGGCCACGGCTGCCCTCGCGAAACAACTGTCGGCCGCACCACCGTATGTGGTTGCGGCATCGGCTACGGCGGAAGACACCACCGCACCACCGTATGTGGTGGCGGTGTTGTTCAATTCAGGCACCAACGCAAGGTTTTAGGTTAATCATCGAAAGGGATATGTTTTCCTTTTTGAAATGATTCATAATCCAGAAAGCTGTCAGTTGTAAGTGTTAGGATTATGTGCAAGACAGTAACAAGGATTACCGTGTCCAATGTTATAAGACACCAGTAGGTCACACCGCTGCACACCTAATTTGAGAACGTTTGGATTATATGTGTGTGAGAAATAATTAATTTTTTTTAATTATTAAAGGAGAGAAAAGAATAAATAATTAGTTAATTATTTATTAAATATATTTAATCTGTTTGATTAATTAAGGAGATAATTATAAGGAATTATAATTGGTTACAATCACTGCCTTATTTATCTTTATAAATAAAGGCTTAAGCTGATAAACCAGACGACTTTTTCACGAAGAAAAATTACTCTCTCTCTCTCCTCCCTTCCCGTCGCCGACCCTCACACACACACGAACGACTGGAGTTGTTTTTCCGATCAGTTCCGGTGGTCTAGCAGCCTGTCTCACGTGGTTGTCAGTAGCAGTGTATCCACTGCTCGCGTTTCGGAATTTTTCACGCAAAAGGTAAAACACTAAAACACCCTTATTTGTGTCTGTAAGGTTTAGGTTGGGTCCGTGTTTGGGAATCGTGTTTTTGTATTCCGCGGCGTGTTTATCACCTTTGATTCCCAACAGTGGTATCAGAGCCACTTCCTAAACCTACAGATCAGGTTTATTGAAACTGTTTAGGTGATAAAAATTTGATTTTTATGTGTATATTGTTTTTAAAAATTAAATTTTTATAGACCTAACGTGATGACAATCGGCGGCGGAATGGCGGCAGTTTGCCGGCCGAACCACCGAGCCGATTGCCGGCCTTCGACCACCATAGTGGTGGCCGCCGGCTGCCCTCGCGAAACAACTGTTGGCCACACCACCGTATGTGGTTGCGGCATCGGCTACGGCGGAAGACACCACCGCACCACCGTATGTGGTGGCGGTGTTGTTCAATTCAGGCACCAACGCAAGGTTTTAGGTTAATCATGGAAAGGGATATGTTTTCCTTTTTGAAATGATTCATATTCGAGAAAGCTGTCAGTTGTAAGTGTTGGGATTATGTGCAAGACAGTAACAAGGATTACCGTGTCCAATGTTATAAGACACCAGTAGGTCACACCGCTGCACACCTAATTTGAGAACGTTTGGATTATATGTGTGTGAGAAATAATTAATTTTTTTTTAATTATTAAAGGAGAGAAAAGAATAAATAATTAGTTAATTATTTATTAAACATATTTAATCTGTTTGATTAATTAAGGAGATAATTATAAGGAATTATAATTGGTTACAATCACTGCCTTATTTATCTTTATAAATAAAGGCTTAAGCTGATAAACCAGACGACTTTTTCACGAAGAAAAATTACTCTCTCTCTCTCTCCCTTCCCGTCGCCGGCCCTCACACACACGAACGACTGGAGTTGTTTTTCCGATCAGTTCTGATGGTCTAGCAGCCTGTCTCACGTGGTGTCAGTAGCGGTGTATCCGCTGCTCGCGTTTCGGAGTTTTTCACGCAAAAGGTAAAACACTAAAACACCCTTATTTGTGTCTGTAAGGTTTAGGTTGGGTCCGTGTTTGGGAATCGTGCTTTTGTATTCCGCGGCGTGTTTATCGCCTTTGATTCCCAACAGTGGTATCAGAGCCACTTCCAAAACCTACAGATCAGGTTTATTGAAACTGTTTAGGTGATAAAAATTTGATTTTTATGTGTTTATTGTTTTTAAAAATTAAATTTTTATAGACCTAACGTGATGACAATCGGCGGCGGAACGGCGGCAGTTTGCCGACCGAACCACCGAGCCGATTGCCGGCCTTCGACCACCATAGTGGTGGCCGCCGGCTGCCCTCGCGAAACAACTGTGGGCCGCACCACCGTATGTGGTTGCGGCATCGTGTAACAACCAGTTTCATTTTTCAACAATATTTAACAAAAATAGTAACTAACATAGCGGAAGCACGTTAACCATTAAAAAGTAATATATTTTCCCAAAACGGGTCCAGAATTAACAACATTTAAAAGTGATATTAAGTCACAATAAATCCAGCTTGCAACCAAAACATTTTCTTATAGTAGTTCAACATCCATTAGTTTCAAATTTCTTAATCATGTCCTGAACTGAATCCTTCCGAGCATCAAGCAGGTGCCTTCCCTTTATCTTTGGACGAGGTACCTGCCACTGGAACCACATAAACCACAACGGGTTAAGCATAACGCTTAGTGAGCACCAACCTAGGTTCTATGCATGCATGTAAATAATCATAATCATATAACTGAAAAACTGAACATGTATCATGAACATTACTCAAGGTGTATCCACCAAAAGCATCATACTGACACTGGTACCAGGCCTCTGAACCCAACTTCCCTAGGGGTAGTATTACCGCCTTAGGTACTATCGTGATTATTACATGCCAGTTCATACATTAACCACACACATATATATACATGATTATAAGCATAACAATCTTGAACGCAGGTTAATGTACTCACCTTAGTTCGCTTCACAGAAAACACAATCAATCACCTCACATGCCTGAGTATTAAACACCTATACATTACATCATCGTATGGCACACATAAATAACATCTTAAGACTCATAACCGTAACTCTTAGTCTAGGGCTGATTTAGACCTTCTAATAGGGTAGGTAATTCAATTACGAACCCAACGGTCCTTTCGAAATCAAAATCGGAGTTAGGATGCAAAAGTTATGGCCAAAACAAATTTCCAACTCAAAACAGGGTCTAGCGATCGCGAGCCTGGTAGCTAGCGATCGCTAGCTATCCTTCCCAACTTTCTGCTCTAGCTCGCGATCACCTTCACGATCGTGAGCCTCTTTTATCCATGGCTAGCGATCGCTAGCCTCATCACCTAGCGATCGCTAGGTGCTGAATTTTCAGCACGAACCCAAAAACGCATTTTCTTGTTTTTGGCATAACTTCCACATCCGAACCCCAATTCGTCCGATTCAAAAAGCCACGGTTTTGTCATTCCAGGCTCTACCATACTACTACAATGAAAATAGGACCAACCTAACACAAAATACTCAATTGGTGATCCAAAGATCACCAATTATCACAACATCCAACAAAACCCTAACTTTGATTCATAACTCGGTATTTGACAACAACTAAGGGAAATTGATGATTACCTGAAGTTAGGAACTTAATTCTAACGATGAAGCAACGATTGATTGCACCACAAACACACGATTTCTTTGCAACACCAAAACCCCCTTTTGAAACCTCCAAACCCTTTCCTTTCTCTCAAGATTATCAAATGATCAAAAGAGAAGGGTTTGATCATCCAATCCCTTATATATATGTATGCACATAACACCCTCCACTTTCTACATTTACAAACAAGCCCCCTTACCTGAAATTACATAAATGACACCAAACCTTACTAACATGAATGGGAACGGGGTGTTACAACTCTCCCCCACTTACCAAGATTTCGTCCCCGAAATCGCTTAGTCTTGGAACAGCTCCGGATAATTGGATCTCATCTCCGCTTCCGGCTCCCACGTCCACTCTGATCCCTTTCGATGCTCCCATTGAACTTTCACCAGACCAATCTCCTTGTTACGTAAAGATTTTGTCTTTCGCTCCAAGATAGCTATTGGCCTCTCGATGTAGTTCAGTCGCTCGTCAACTTGAATGTCATCAATCGGCACATGAGCTGTCTCGTCAGCCAAACATTTTCTCAACTGGGAAACATGGAACGTGTCATGAATCTGATTCAGTTCTGGTGGCAGTTCAAGTCTATAAGCCACCTTCCCAACTCTAGCTATCACCTTGAAGGGTCCAATGAATCTGGGGCCTTACTTGCCCCTCTTTCGGAACCGGATCACCCCCTTCCAAGGTGACACTTTTAACAACACCTTGTCACCCACTTGAAACTCTAAATCTGATCTTCTCCGATCAGCATAGCTTTTCTGACGACTCTAGGCGGTTCGTACCCGCTCGCGTATCATCTCAATGCTCTCGGTTGTCTTTTGTACTATTTCGGTGCTACCTAGCTCCCGCTGTCCCACTTCTCCCCAACAGATAGGGGTTCGACACCTTCTCCCGTACAACATTTCATACGGGGGCATGCCGATACTAGCGTGGAAACTATTGTTATAAGAGAATTCCGCCAACGGCAAGTAGGTGTCCCAACTACCTCCAAAATCCAAAACACAAGCACGTAACATGTCTTCGAGAGTCTGAATAGTTCTCTCACTTTGGCCATCTGTCTGCGAATGAAAAGCTGTACTGAACTGCAACCTCGTGCCCAAATCCTCATGAAACTTTCCCCAAAATCGTGACGTAAACCGAACATCCCGGTCAGAAATGATGGTAACCGGAACACCGTGTCTAGCCACGATCTCCTTGACATAGATGTCCGCCAATGCTTCGGCAGATGAACTCTCCCGGATGGCTATAAAGTGAGCACTCTTTGTCAAACGGTCCACAAATAACCCAAATTGCGTCGTAACTTCGAGGCGTCCGAGGCAATTTGGTAATCAGGTCCATCGTGATGTGCTCCCACTTCCATACCGGAATATCTAACGGCTGCAACTTCCCATGCGGTCGTTGATGCTCAGCTTTGACCCTCAAACAGGTTAAGCATCTCTCCACGTAACGAGCTACGTCCCGCTTCATTCCTGGCACCCAATAATCAGTCTTCAAGTCTCTATACATCTTTGTGGCACCTGGATGTATCGAGAACTTAGACTTGTGTGCTTCATCTAACAAGGTCTGCCTCGCCTCGCCTGTTACTGGTACCCAGACCCGCCCAAAACGGGTCAACAACCCTCGACTATCCGTTACCAACTGCGGTAACTGGCCCTTGATCCGTTCCTTCTTTTGGTTCTCTACCTTGATTGCGTCGGCTTGGGACTGCCGAATCAAATCAAAGAGAGAAGTCGTCACAGTTAGCCTCATCAACGGTACTCGCAATAGCACGTGATGAGTCTTTCTACTCAATGCATCTGCTACCACGTTCGCCTTTCCCGGATGATAAAGGATTTCACAATCATAATCCTTCACCACATCCAACCATCTCCTCTGTCGCATATTCAAATTCGGCTGGTCTAGAAAGTAACGGAGACTCTTATGATCGGTGTAAATCGTGCACTTCACACCGTACAAGTAGTGTCTCCACAACTTAAGCGCAAATACAACTGCAGCTAACTCCAAATCATGAGTCGGGTAATTTACCTCATGCGTATTTAACTGACGTGACGCATAGGAAATTACCTTGCCACGCTGCATGAGAACACAGCCTAGCCCATGATACGAAGCATCGCAATAGACCGTCATGTCCTCCACCCCTTCAGGTAGCGTCAATACTGGCGCCTCACACAACTTTTGCCGCAAAGTTTCAAATACTGATTGTTGTTCTTCTCCCCAAACGAAACTTACGTTCTTCCTGGTGAGTTTAGTTAATGGAACCGCCACTTTGGAGAAATCTTGGATGAACCGGCGGTAGTACCCGGCTAACCCAAGAAAGCTCCGTATCTCTGTTGGCGACTTAGGAGTTTCCCATTTCATAACCGCTTCGACTTTCGCTGGGTCAACTTTGATCCCTTCTCGGTTCACAAGGTGTCCCAAAAACTGGACCTCTTGCAACCAGAAGTCGCACTTCGAAAACTTTGCATACAGCTGCTCCTTCCGTAAAATTTCCAACACTTCCCGCAAATGCTCAACATGATCCTCCTTCGTCTTGGAGTAGATCAGAATATCGTCAATGAACACGATAAGTGACCTATCCAACAAAGGCCTACACACCCGGTTCATGAGATCCATGAATGCCGCAGGTGCGTTCGTCAACCCAAAAGGCATGACCACGAACTCGTAGTGTCCGTATCTGGTCCTGAACGCCGTTTTGTGCACGTCTTCCTCCCTTACCTTCAACTGATGGTACCCCGATCGAAGATCTATCTTCGAGAACCAAGCGGCTCCCTGAAGTTGATCGAAAAGATCATCGATCCTCGGCAGTGGGTATCGGTTCTTCACCGTAAGCTTGTTGAGCTCACGATAATCAATGCACATTCTCAACGTCCCATCCTTCTTCTTGACGAACAAGATCGGAGCTCCCCACGGTGAACTACTTGGCCGAATAAACCCTTTCTCTAACAGCTCCTCTAACTGGTTTGATAGCTCTTGCATTTCCGGAGGTGCCAAGCGGTAAGGGGTTTTCGCTACGGGCGCCGCCCCCGGAACCAAGTCTATCCTGAACTCCACTTGTCTTTCTGGGGGAATCCTCGGCAAGTCTTCCGGGAAGACATCCGGGAACTCACAAACTACGGGTACATCTTGCACAGTCTTTTTCTTACTTTCTCCTTGGTCACCGATCAAGTACACAAGGTAACTAGTACCTCCTCGCAACACATAGCTCCGAGCTTTGGCCAATGAACACACCCTCGGAAGGCGTTTACTTACATCCCCCAAAATAGTTAGTTCTCCCCCACTTGGGTTTCGAACCACTACCCGACAGTTCTCACAATCTACATTAGCCCCATTCCGTCTTAGCCAATCCATTCCCACCACTACCTGAATCTCCCTCATAGGAATAGGGATGAGGTCTATACTAAACTTGACACCTTCTACCTCTAATACATTTTTCTTATAGATAAACTTACATAAACGAAACTCCTCATCCGCTATTTCTACTTCTAACGGGCTTTCGAGTTTACTTTTTACATTCATAAAATCTTTACAAAATGACAAGGAAACAAAAGACTTGCTAGCACCCGTATCGAACAAAACTAGAGCAGGCATCGAATTGACTAGAAAGATACCTGTCACCACGTCCGGCTCGGCCTTCGCCTCATTGGCAGTCAACTGAAAGACTCTAGCTCGAGTCCTAGGGGCTTCCACCTTCTTACTCGGTCCACCCTCTATAGCCTTGACGGGTGCGGAACCAGAGATCTTAGTCGATACAGCCGCTGTGGGGCACTCGTTGGCAAAGTGACCCGGTCTAAAACATTTGAAGCACATTTTGGGCTCCACTTTGCAGCCACGGCTGATATGTCCAGGTTTCCCGCACTTGTAGCAAGTTCCCGAGCCCATTCTGCACTCTCCCAGGTGATTCTTTCCGCACCTTGAGCAACGAGGGTAATCTTTCTTAACATCTCCTTTCTGATTCCCGGTTTTGAATTTCTTTACCACTTGCTGCTGTGGCTGAACCCGCTCTGCCCTTTTCTTCTTACCCTGACACTCGAGTTCCAACTCTCTTGTTCGAGCTTTTTCAAACATCTGCTGAAAACTGTCGCACTGTGCCATTACCACAAACTCTCGGATATCCGACCTCAGAATGTTTCGGTACCGATACATCTTCATCCTTTCGTTCTGAACATATTCACGGCAGAATAACGCCCGCTCCAAGAACTTGTTAGTGATTTCAGTCACCGACTCCGTAGTCTGCTCCATCTCTAGAAACTCGGTAGTCAGTCTCTCCACTTCAATCTGGGGCACAAACTCTGCTCGGAACATTTCAAGGAACGCCTCCCAAGTAAGGGCCCCAATCTGTTCCTGAGTCCTGGAACCATTCACAACGCCCCACCAGTCTTTCGCCGGCCCTCTTAGAAGATTAGCAGCATATCTCACCTTCACCTCAGCCGGGCAGAAACTAGTGAGAAAGGCTCCCTCTACCTCAGAGATCCACCTCGAGGCAACAATCGGATCCTTTTCTCCACCAAAATGAGGCGGCTGGCAAGCAGCAAAATCTTTGAACCCAACCGCCCGATTCTGGCCAGTACTCGAGCTTCCTGCTACACTCCCCCGACCGGCCATGGCGGAGTTGACTTGTTGAGTGACCACCTGGGTCAACTCCCTTTTCATCTGCTCAAAAAGGCCCGGAAGCAGGTCATGCAAGACCTCCCCGACCTCAGCAGCAATAATCCCCCTTAGATCAGGGATTTCATGCTCATCGCCATCATTCGGACGCTCTCCAGTTCCAGTTCTTCTCGTGGTCACCATACTGATGCAAGTACATAATTGTTTAGCTAACAATGGAAATAAGTGACCTTACTAGAGAGTAACTCTCACTACCCTTCCTGATAAGCCACAATCGCTTTCATGCTTCTACTTCCCAATCCCATGACTTCAGTCAGTCCGTAACGATCCCTATAATTTAGTCAAGCCTCAACAGTACAATGTAATTGCAATGATATGGGCCCTTATATCATTATAATTACACCCTACCCGTTCAGCTTTTCCTCCTCATAAGGAAGGTTACTTCCTAGACCTGGTCATACACAAAACACATAATCATATGGTACCACTAGCACTCTTAGTAGTACCACCTATAACTACCGTGCCATGAGCATCTCTAAGTCGTTTTACGTTTATACTTACCCTGACATCTACACAATCATGTCATAGCATTCATATATTCGCATACCCAATCAGATATTACTCAAGCATTCACAAAAGTGATATAAGGGTTTCATCACCCATCATAAGCATCAATAATTCAACTACAAGTCTGTTACATTTTAACAACTAAACATAACAATATCATGATATTCATACGTAAATTGACATGGCATGCTTACTAACAACTCAATAGAGTCTAGGGTGCTCACTCCCGTCTTGATGCTCCGGATCTCAGTTCAGTTCCACCTCATGTTCTTAAAGGAAAATTTTCTCTTTTGTTAGTTACTTTGTTTTGAAAATACGAACTCCGGGTTTGAGTTCAAGTATTCACTACCTGTGAACACCTGAATCCCTCAAACCTAGGCTCTGATACCAATTGTAACAACCAGTTTCATTTTTCAACAATATTTAACGAAAATAGTAACTAACATAGCGGAAGCACGTTAACCATTAAAAAGTAATATATTTTCCCAAAACGGGTCCAGAATTAACAACATTTAAAAGTGATATTAAGTCACAATAAATCCAGCTTGCAACCAAAACATTTTCTTATAGTAGTTCAACATCCATTAGTTTCAAATTTCTTAATCATGTCCTGAACTGAATCCTTCCGAGCATCAAGCAGGTGCCTTCCCCTTATCTTTGGACGAGGTACCTGCCACTGGAACCACATAAACCACAACGGGTTAAGCATAACGCTTAGTGAGCACCAACCTAGGTTCTATGCATGCATGTAAATAATCATAATCATATAACTGAAAAACTGAACATGTATCATGAACATTACTCAAGGTGTATCCACCAAAAGCATCATACTGACACTGGTACCAGGCCTCTGAACCCAACTTCCCTAGGGGTAGTATTACCGCCTTAGGTACTATCTTGATTATTACATGCCAGTTCATACATTAACCACACACATATATATACATGATTATAAGCATAACAATCTTGAACGCAGGTTAATGTACTCACCTTAGTTCGCTTCACAGAAAACACAATCAATCACCTCACATGCCTGAGTATTAAACACCTATACATTACATCATCGTATGGCACACATAAATAACATCTTAAGACTCATAACCTTAACTCTTAGTCTAGGGCTGATTTAGACCTTCTAATAGGGTAGGTAATTCAATTACGAACCCAACGGTCCTTTCGGAATCAAAATCGGAGTTAGGATGCAAAAGTTATGGCCAAAACAAATTTCCAACTCAAAACAGGGTCTAGCGATCGCGAGCCTGGTAGCTAGCGATCGCTAGCTATCCTTCCCAACTTTCTGCTCTAGCTCGCAATCACCTTCACGATCGTGAGCCTCTTTTATCCATGGCTAGCGATCGCTAGCCTCATCACCTAGCGATCGCTAGGTGCTGAATTTTCAGCACGAACCCAAAAACGCATTTTCTTGTTTTTGGCATAACTTCCACATCCGAACCCCAATTCGTCCGATTCAAAAAGCCACGGTTTTGTCATTCCAGGCTCTACCATACTACTACAATGAAAATAGGACCAACCTAACACAAAATACTCAATTGGTGATCCAAAGATCACCAATTATCACAACATCCAACAAAACCCTAACTTTGATTCATAACTCGATATTTGACAACAACTAAGGGAAATTGATGATTACCTGAAGTTAGGAACTTAATTCTAACGATGAAGCAACGATTGATTGCACCACAAACACACGATTTCTTTGCAACACCAAAACCCCCTTTTGAAACCTCCAAACCCTTTCCTTTCTCTCAAGATTATCAAATGATCAAAAGAGAAGGGTTTGATCATCCAATCCCTTATATATATGTATGCACATAACACCCTCCACTTTCTACATTTACAAACAAGCCCCCTTACCTGAAATTACATAAATGACGCTAAACCTTACTAACTTAATGGAAGAAAAGTTAAAACTTAACTGAATGGGAACGGGGTGTTACACATCGGCTACGGCGGAAGACACCACCGCACCACCGTATGTGGTGGCGGTGTTGTTCAATTCAGGCACCAACGCAAGGTTTTAGGTTAATCATCGAAAGGGATATGTTTTCCTTTTTGAAATGATTCATATTCCAGGAAGCTGTCAGTTGTAAGTGTTAGGATTATGTGCAAGACGGTAACAAGGATTACCGTGTCCAATGTTCTAAGACACCAGTAGGTCACACCGCTGCACAACTAATTTGAGAACGTTTGGATTACATGTGTGTGAGAAATAATTAATTTTTTTTAATTATTAAAGGAGAGAAAAGAATGAATAATTAGTTAATTATTTATTAAATATATTTAATCTGTTTGATTAATTAAGGAGATAATTATAAGGAATTATAATTGGTTACAATCACTGCCTTATTTATCTTTATAAATAAAGGCTTAAGCTGATAAACCAGACGACTTTTTCACGAAGAAAAATTACTCTCTCTCTCTCTCTCTCTCTCCCTTCCCGTCGCCGGCCCTCACACACACGAACAACTGGAGTTGTTTTTCCGATCAGTTCCGGTGGTCTAGCAGCCTGTCTCACGTGGTGTCAGTAGCAGTGTATCCGCTGCTCGCGTTTCGGAGTTTTTCACGCAAAAGGTAAAACACTAAAACACCCTTATTTGTGTCTGTAAGGTTTAGGTTGGGTCCGTGTTTGGGAATCGTGTTTTTGGATTCCGCAGCGTGTTTATCGCCTTTGATTCCCAACAGTGGTATCAGAGCCACTTCCTAAACCTACAGATCAGGTTTATTGAAACTGTTTAGGTGATAAAAATTTGATTTTTATGTGTTTATTGTTTTTAAAAATTAAATTTTTATAGACCTAACGTGATGACAATTGGCGGCGGAACGGCGGCAGTTTGCCGGCAGAACCACCGAGCCGATTGCCGGCCTTCGACCACCATAGTGGTGGCCGTCGGCTGCCCTCGCGAAACAACTGTCGGCCGCACCACCGTATGTGGTTGCGGCATCGGCTACGGCGGAAGACACCACCGCACCACCGTATGTGGTGGCGGTGTTGTTCAATTCAGGCACCAACGCAAGGTTTTAGGTTAATCATCGAAAGGGATATGTTTTCTTTTTGAAATGATTCATATTCCAGAAAGCTGTCAGTTGTAAGTGTTAGGATTATGTGCAAGACAGTAACAAGGATTACCGTGTCCAATGTTATAAGACACCAGTAGGTCACACCGCTGCACACCTAATTTGAGAACGTTTGGATTATATGTGTGTGAGAAATAATTAAATTTTTTTTAATTATTAAAGGAGAGAAAAGAATAAATAATTAGTTAATTATTTATAAATATATTTAATCTGTTTGATTAATTAAGGAGATAATTATAAGGAATTATAATTGGTTACAATCACTGCCTTATTTATCTTTATAAATAAAGGCTTAAGCTGATAAACCAGACGACTTTTTCAAGAAGAAAAATTACTCTCTCTCTCTCTCTCTCCCTTCCCGTCGCCGACCCTCACACACACACGAACGACTGGAGTTGTTTTTCCGATCAGTTCCGGTGGTCTAGCAGCCTGTCTCACGTGGTGTCAGTAGCGGTGTATCCACTGCTCGCGTTTCGGAATTTTTCACGCAAAAGGTAAAACACTAAAACACCCTTATTTGTGTCTCTAAGGTTTAGGTTGGGTCCGTGTTTGGGAATCGTGTTTTTGTATTCCGCGGCGTGTTTATCGCCTTTGATTCCCAACAGTGGTATCAGAGCCACTTCCTAAACCTACAGATCAGGTTTATTGAAACTGTTTAGGTGATAAAAATTTGATTTTTATGTGTTTATTGTTTTTAAAAATGAAATTTTTATAGACCTAACGTGATGACAATTGGCAGCAGAATGGCGGCAGTTTGCCGGCCGAACCACCGAGCCGATTGCCGGCCTTGGACCACCATAGTGGTGGCCGCCGGCTGCCCTCGCGAAACAACTGTTGGCCACACCACCGTATGTGGTTGCGGCATCGGCTACGGCGGAAGACACCAACGCACCACCGTATGTGGTGGCGGTGTTGTTCAATTCAGGCACCAACGCAAGGTTTTAGGTTAATCATCGAAAGGGATATGTTTTCCTTTTTGAAATGATTCTTATTCGAGAAAGCTGTCAGTTGTAAGTTTTAGGATTATGTGCAAGACAGTAACAAGGATTACCGTGTCCAATGTTATAAGACACCAGTAGGTCACACCGCTGCACACCTAATTTGAGAACGTTTGGATTATATGTGTGTGAGAAATAATTAATTTTTTTTAATTATTAAAGGAGAGAAAAGAATAAATAATTAGTTAATTATTTATTAAACATATTTAATCTGTTTGATTAATTAAGGAGATAATTATAAGGAATTATAATTGGTTACAATCACTGCCTTATTTATCTTTATAAATAAAGGCTTAAGCTGATAAACCAGACGACTTTTTCACGAAGAAAAATTACTCTCTCTCTCTCTCTCCCTTCCCGTCGCCGGCCCTCACACACACGAACGACTGGAGTTGTTTTTCCGATCAGTTCCGGTGGTCTAGCAGCCTGTCTCACGTGGTGTCAGTAGCGGTGTATCCGCTTCTCGCGTTTCGGAGTTTTTCACGCAAAAGGTAAAACACTAAAACACCCTTATTGGTGTCTGTAAGATTTAGGTTGGGTCCGTGTTTGGGAATCGTGCTTTTGTATTCCGTGGCGTGTTTATCGCCTTTGATTCCCAACAGTGGTATGAGAGCCACTTCCAAAACCTACAGATCAGGGTTTTATTGAAACTGTTTAGGTGATAAAAATTTGATTTTTATGTGTTTATTGTTTTTAAAAATTAAATTTTTATAGACCTAACGTGATGACAATCGGCGGCGGAACGGCGGCAGTTTGCCGACCGAACCACCGAGCCGATTGCCGGCCTTCGACCACCATAGTGGTGGCCGCCGGCTGCCCTCGCGAAACAACTGTGGGCCGCACCACCGTATGTGGTTGCGACATCGGCTACTGCGGAAGACACCACCGCACCACCGTATGTGGTGGCGGTGTTGTTCAATTCAGGCACCAACGCAAGGTTTTAGGTTAATCATCGAAAGGGATATGTTTTCCTTTTTGAAATGATTCATATTCCAGAAAGCTGTCAGTTGTAAGTGTTAGGATTATGTGCAAGACAGTAACAAGGATTACCGTGTCCAATGTTATAAGACACCAGTAGGTCACACCGCTGCACAACTAATTTGAGAACGTTTGGATTACATGTGTGTGAGAAATAATTAATTTTTTTTAATTATTAAAGGAGAGAAAAGAATGAATAATTAGTTAATTATTTATTAAATATATTTAATCTGTTTGATTAATTAAGGAGATAATTATAAGGAATTATAATTGGTTACAATCACTGCCTTATTTATCTTTATAAATAAAGGCTTAAGCTGATAAACCAGACGACTTTTTCACGAAGAAAAATTACCCTCTCTCTCTCTCTCCCTTCCCGTCGCCGGCCCTCACACACACGAACAACTGGAGTTTTTTTCCGATCAGTTCCGATGGTCTAGCAGCCTGTCTCACGTGGTGTCAGTAGCGGTGTATCCGCTGCTCGCGTTTCGGAGTTTTTCACGCAAAAGGTAAAACACTAAAACACCCTTATTTGTGTCTGTAAGGTTTAGGTTGGGTCCGTGTTTGGGAATCGTGTTTTTGGATTCCGCAGCGTGTTTATCGCCTTTGATTCCCAACAGTGGTATCAGAGCCACTTCCTAAACCTACAGATCAGGTTTATTGAAACTGTTTAGGTGATAAAAATTTGATTTTTATGTGTTTATTGTTTTTAAAAATTAAATTTTTATAGACCTAACGTGATGACAATCGGCGGCGGAACGGCGGCAGTTTGCCGGCCGAACCACCGAGCCGATTGCCGGCCTTCGACCACCATAGTGGTGGCCGCCGGTTGCCCTCGCGAAACAACTGTTGGCTGCACCACCGTATGTGGTTGCGGCATCGGCTACGGCGAAAGACACCACCGCACCACCGTATTGGGGTGGCGGTGTTGTTCAATTCAGGCACCAACGCTGATTGCGGCAAGGATGATGGCAGCAATTGTCGTCCGCACCACAGGTGGTGGCTGCGGCGTCGGCCCGATCGCAAACGACCGCCACACCACCGTTTGTGGTGGTGGCGTCGATGATGTTGTTGTTGATCGCCAAACGGCGACGGTGGCCGCGTGCTGCTGTCATCGTGAAGGCGATGCTGGTTCTGTTGTTGTTCGCCGACCACGGCGATGGTGGTGGCGCCAAGCTGCTGCTGTCGCCGGTGGATTGTTGGTGACGATGTTTTCGTGGTGGTGGCGGTGGTCGATAACCACCGCAAAGGGGTATCGGCCACTGCCGGAATCGTCGAATTGAAAAATGGGACGGCGGCGGTGGTTTTAGGACTACTGTCGCCGGCGACCGGGGCCGTCGGCTCGCGCTGCGAGAAGCGATCTCGCGCCGCGAGCGATGACCAGTCATGGTGGTTGCTGTTTTCGGTTTGCAATTGATACGGTTTAGCTTTGAAGGTCAAGGGTTTAAACTAGATAGGTTTAAAATCTTAGGGATTAAATTTGTTTTTGTTAAATTAATCTAGTTTAAATAATTTTAGTTAAAATAAAATAGAATCTAGTTGAGATTTTGTTTAAATGTCGTAGTCAAACCCTTTGACCCATTGATTATGTTTTTTGTGTTTATTTTATTTTTATTCGTTATTGGTTACGGGAGGCCTGCGTGCCATTTACAACCCGCTTTAATTGTAATAAACTTTAAATAAAATAACCGAAGAATCAAGAACTGAAGACGGAGCACGGAGTCAACCATGGATCTTGGAGCCAGTGGGAGCGCCGAGAAGTTCATGCCCTGTGTATTGTTGTCACATAAGATTGAGACCGTCGTTTTGTGTTGGCTCACAAAACGACAATAGCTTAAGGGTTTTTTACTATGACATGTTGTTTAATTGCGTGGTTGTTTATATTTAATTGCATGTTTATTGTGTGGTTAAAATTAAATATAAGCTGTTAAATGAATGTTTTTAAATAAAACGGATACAAATACAGTTTGTGTTTGGATCCAAGTTTTTGAAAACTGGCAATTTTTGGGAAACCTTGTTAAAATCATAGATCAGTAAGTGCAACCCACTTTAGGGACACCTCCGGTGTAAGGTACGTAGGGCGTTGTCAGTGAGCACACCTTGAGCGCCCGCGTTCAAACCGAAACTAGAGGGGATCTGTGTTGGTAATTATTTATTCACCGGGTGGTACTGGGCCAAAATGCACTAGAGGGACTAAATATGCACAGATTAAATATCTGATGTCCCGACGATCTAGAAGTCGTGTTTTCGTATTAAAATGCGATTGGTATAGGCTTTTGTTAGGAATTATGTGCAGAGTTGACAAACCAAGTGATTACACATCCAATGTTACAAGACACTTGAGGGTCACACCTGTGAGGACCTATAAGTCGAACAAGTTAGATGAAACCCCGAAATGGAGAGTTAGGATTTATAATAGTGTATTATAAATCTATTGGGTAATTACAGTCAGAATTACCAAAGTTGGAGGACTATTAATTAATTAGAATATTGTATATTTATTAGATAAATAAATATATAATAGTTAATTAATAAAGATTTTATATATTAGATAAATATATAAATTATAATTATCGTATGCAAATTCTTTTCCAGCTAATTAAATAAGGAAAGGATTTGAGATAATTATCATAAGGAAACTGGATTCCATACAAACTGTATTTTTCCTCCATATAAATAAAGCCTATGGGTTAAGGAAAAATATTAAGCCTTTTTCAGTTGAGAAAATCAGTTTTCTGTCCCCTCCTCCTCTCTCCCAAAACCGGCGCACATACACCCCCTTCCCGGGTCGTTTTTGTTGTTCGGGTTTCACGGTTCTGCTAGAGGAACGTTCGTTGGTTGATTACGGGTGGATTATAACTCAAGCAATCCAGGTAAATTAATCTAACCTAATCCTTTAGGTTTAGAACTACAAACGATTAAGATCATTAGGCTTTAATGGGTTTTTAGCTTTTATCGCTTCCGCATGATCAGATCCGAAACAGCGAGTTTCTGATCACATGGGTTTCAACAGTTTGTTTTAAACCTACGAGATATATCAAACCAGCGAGGTTTTGATAGATCTGAGATAACCCTCGAGTCGGTTTGATCCGAGGATACCCACAAAAACCCAACAGTGGTATCAGAGCCATTGTTAATAAATCGTTTAGTTTTATCTGCTTATCAATTTATCAGTTCTTGCGAAATCCGTTAAAATTAAATTGTTTCTAGCAAAAATTCTGATCTTTATATGTTTTATAAAAACCTTGTTTATCGTTTTCAAAAAACCCTAATCGACATCACCATCATCACACCGCCATGTGCGGTGGAGGACCGATCTGAACGTCACCGGAATAGCAACCGGGCCGCACCACAGCTGGTGGTGGCGGCATCGGTCCCCCGCGCAAAGAACCAACAAACCGCAACCACCCAGACGGTGGTGGATGCGGCGGCGCATAACCCAAAACCGCAACCACCAGGCGGTGGTAGCGGTATCATGAACCACTAATTCGGTCATAACGGTGGCTGATGGTGGCGTTGGCTGTTTAGGACAACCACCAAACCGCACCCCAGATCGGCGGTCGCGGTGGTGTAGTGGTGGCCGTGGGTGAAACACCACCAAATTGGTGGATGGCGGTGGTCTGTTAATCGCCAGCCAGTGACGATGGTGGCGTCGTTTACGCTGCTGTCGTCGCCGGCCAGTGGCGATGGCAACGGTGGTCGAACGGTGGCGTGTGGTGGAAGGCGGCGGCTGATTGAACCATCGCTAGCCAAAAACCACCGTGATGGTGGTAACCGATGGCGTTGTAAGACGGTATCTGCGACGGTGGTGGTTCTCGGCCAAAAACACCATCGCCGGCCAAACCGCAGCTAGCGGTGGCGGCGGACGCCCAGCACCACCACCAGATTGGTGGTGGCAGACGGCAATAGGTGATGGTGTTGCTATCATCGCCGTCGTCTCCGGCTAATGATGGTGATGATTGGCGACGGTAGCGACGAAAGGCGGCGGTGGCAACTGGTTGTCGTTGCCGCTACGGACCGAAGCTTGAAAGCGGAGGTAGTGCTGACGCGTCGTCGCCGGAGTAACGATAGACGTTCAATTGCAAAACGTCGATCATCGCCTGTGGGTGGTGATCGGTGGCGATAATTACACACCGGTGGCCGGACCACACACAACCACCGAGGGCAAACCACCCGTTTGGTGGTGACCGACGTTCTTTTTTTTATTGAACGGATTGGTATTGGTTGTTTTTCGAAAACCCGAAACGATAAGATGGGATTAGGTTTTCTCGATCCTCGATAAGTTTTTTCGAGCAAATCACGAAACCCTAATGGACCCAAGATTACCAGTTTGGTAATGGGCCTATAAGCCCAAGGCCCAGTTCTTTGGACCAAGTTATGGCCCAAAAAGAGCTCGTTTGGTTTTTAAGACATTTTATCCAAAATAAGTTTACTTAGGATTTTTTTTTTTTATCAAGTAAATTTTTGGTTTTTCCAATTTAATAAACTTTTATAGAATCAGTTTTTAAGTAAATTCGAAACACTAAGGTCAGTATTATAAAGCTGGATCGTTAAAACCAGTTTAATATTTTTGGGTAAAAGGATTAAATGGTTTTTGTTTTAAGATTTATTATAAATCTCAGTTTTAAGTTAAAAACCGTTCTTCAGTCTAAAGATTTTCTTTTAAGATTCATAAAACAGTTTGTTTTTCGAATCAGTTATAAAACCAAGTTTTTGCGATAATTGAGACAAGATAATTTTAACGGATCCAGGTTTATTTTCTCGTAATTATAATATTGCTTTTGTTGCATATATACACATAATTGCGTGATTGCTTGAGAATTATATATGAATTTCAGTTTGATTTTACATATATATATATATACGTTATAGTATTTGCCAACTTAGACCCTTGACATATTCATGGGGAGGCCTGCGTGCCGTTTACAACCCCTTATGTAATAATGACCCTAGGATAGATTTTTTTCTTTTGGGATGACAAGGCCAGTGGGAGCTATTCTTCATCTTACCGGAATACTGACAAGCATGGCGAAGCCAGTGGGAGCTACGCGAAGTTTTGAAGTTGTAGAAAACTAGGTCATTATTGGTCCCTAGGAACAAAATTGGCAAATCCTATAATTATCTGTTTTACAATTGCGTAGTTGTTATTATCTGTGTGCATGATTAGCTACGTAGTTGATGCTAATAACTGTTAGTTTATTAGATATGTTTTAAAAATATTCTTTTTTTAAAACAAGAAGGAATTAGGTTTTATTAATTTTTCAATCGAAAACCTTTAAAGTGAAGTTTTTAATAAAACCTAGTGTATTGTTATAAAAGAGCAAACTTGACAGAACAGTTAGCTTTTGTCAAGACAGAAAAGGTTATTGAAACAGGTAGTTTCAATCAACCAGTACACTTTAAATCAGTTGATTTCAATTAGCCGATATTTTAAACAGTTGGTTTAAAATAATATGAATATTTAAAACAGTAAGTTTAGAATATCAATTGCTCTCTATAACAATCAGTGAATGATTATTTTATAAAAAGGCAAAGTTGATAAAAACAGTTAGTTTTAATCAACTAGGTGTGCTATTAAAACAGCTAGTTTTAATTAGCAAGTGATTTTAGAACAGTTAGTTTTAAAATTACATGTATGTTTCAAACAGTTAGTTTAAAACATAAGTAGCCTTTATAAACAATCAGTTTTTCAAAATCCTGGAAATAAAGTTTTTCAAAACCCCGAAAATCATAGATCAGTAGTGCAACCCATCTAGGGGCACCTTCGGCGTAAAGTACATAGGCGTTGTAAGTGATCACACATTCGACGTCTGTGTTCAAACTGAAGCTGAAGGGGTTACATAACTCTGCGAATTATCTCCGGGTGGTACCGGCCAGAGTATAGTAATCAGGTCTCCAAAATGGTGAGATCTGTTTTGGTTCTATAATGTTCACCGGGTGGTACCGGGCCAAAAAGCACTAAGAGGGACTAAAAGATGCACAGGTAGTTGCCATGGTCCCGAAAAGATCTAGGAGTCATGTCAGTTAGATATGATTGGTAAAAGTCCTTACCTACCGAAATAAATACGGGTCTGGTGGAGCAAGAACATTACGCACATCAGGACGTATGAAATAAGGATCCTAGTCCAATAAATTGATCATTTAAGGGTTTATTGATATTTTATTGGAAATTAGTCTATTTACAGTTGCTAAGACCAAAAGTTTTATTTTGTGTAGATGGCAAGCACTGTTACCAGCACTAACAATCTTTCCCTCCGCTCTATCCTAGAGAAGGATAAGTTGACCGGCTCTAACTTTCTTGACTGGGAGCGCAATCTAATGATTGTGCTCAGACATGAAAGAAAGTGGTATGTGCTTGAAGAGCCACTTGGGGAGGCACCTCCGGCAAACGCTCCGGCTGCTGCCAGAAATGCCCACAAGAAGCACTCAGATGATCTCCTTGATGTTGCCTGTCTGATGTTAGCAACTATGAGCCCAGATCTACAAGCAGGGCTCATAAATACGAATGCTTACGACATGATCCGCCAGCTGAGGGACATGTTTCAGACTCAGACTCGTACAGAACGCTACGATGCCACCAAAGCATTCAATGAATGCAAGATGGTCAAAGGGACATCAGTAAGTGACCATGTCATGAAAATGAAACGGCACTTAGATCATCTGGAGAGGCTGGGTCATCCTGTTCCGTTGCAGCTAGCAACTGACACCATACTTAATTCACTGTCAGAAGACTACAGGCCCTTTGTAGTCAATTACAACATGAATAACATGGAGAAAACTATAGCAGAGTTACACTCCATGCTTAAGACAGCTGAACTGAATATGGGGAACAAGAACAAGACTAAGGATGTCTTGATGGTAAAGGACGGAGGGGTTAAAAAGAAAAATGGGCATGCTAGCACCAGCAAGGGAAAAGGACCAGTCCAGGCCATCCAGAGTGCACCCAAGAAAGGCAAGGGCAAGGGCAAGGGCAAGAAGGTTAAGCCAAACAAAGCTAGGACCGAGAATCGCTGCTTCATATGCAATGAGATCGGTCATTGGAGGCAAAACTGCCCTAAGCGTCATGAAGCAGGTATGTAAACCTCAGAAAATTTATGATTGCTTTGATTTGACACTTCTTACTTGTTAGCTTACAAGTATACTGATACCTAGAGCAAATGATTATTGCAGGAAATCAGAAATGAAGTGAAGAGCCCAGGAGTTGCCGAGGATCAAAGCACGAGATAATTTAAGTCAAGACATTTTTGAATTTATAGTTTTAAAACAGTTATTTTGGGGGTTTATGTTTTAAACAATGTTTAATTATATTTTATATAATTTGATGGTTTTATTTTTTCAAAAGTTATTGTCTTGACAAATATCTGATTGTGCTTAGTGTTTGTATGATCCTAGTTGTTGATGCCTGTTATAATTACTTTAATGAGATTAAAGTAATTTGTATAAAAACTATCAAAACACACGAGATTCTATAGGAATGTGTTTTGAGAATAAAACATTTATGAATAATATTTTGTGATCCGAAAATAGAGAATTTAAGATATTAACACAGATAGTGTTAATAACAGCATTTATAAAACTAGAAAGATTCCAAGTTCTGGAATTAGGATTCGAACAAATCCAGATAAGTTTTGTAAAAGGAAATTCTCAGAATTAACTAATCAAATTTGATCAAGTTTTATTCAAATGTTTTAAAAGGAGAATTTAGGATATTAACTCAGATAGCGTTAATAACAGTATTTATGAAACTAGAAGAATTCCAAGGTTTGGAATTAGGACTTAACCAAATCCAGTTGAGTTTCATAAAAGGAAATTCTCAAAGTCCATTACTTGAAATTAGGATTGACTAATCAAAGTCTTGAATAAGTCAATAGTAAATTTTGAGTAATAGTTAGTTTTTATGCAAGCCAGTGGGAGCCCGATTATTCTCTATCTAGTCTAAGATGAAAGAATAAAAGACATAATTATTGATATATCTCGGAATTCATAAATCCAGGTAGGATAAGAATTCATAAGATATAATTTACCCTTTTAGTTAAAAGGATAAAAGTTTCAAGACCCATGAAACAAAGGTCGTGACTGACTTAAAAATCAATAATTATAGTGTTGGATTAAAATATATGTAGCATTCCAGTAGATTTGCCAGGATTGCAAATGGAATCGGATTTCAGGTAGAAATCATTCATCTACACAGCAACTAAGGAAAGTTGCAGTTTTACATATTCAGGAACTGGAAGTTAGTCCAGGTCTCCAAGTTCATAGAATATGATAAAAGTCTAATTATTGTTTTAAGAGGTGTTTGCAAAACGATGATTAGCAGACACAAGTAAACAAACTCGTGTTTTTGGTTATCACTTTGATTAAAATGGTAAACTTTAATCAAAGGGTTTAAAATTGAAGGAAGGTGATACTTCGTTTTAGATCAGTATTTAACAAATGTTAAATAGATAAAATGAAAGTTACTAAAGAAAAGACATTCAAACTTGTTATTATTACAGCGTGTAATATGGACTATACAAGATTGATTTCTTTATCACTTTCACATTTTGCATGTTTTAATTAATCCAGGAATAAAACTAGTTTCCAGTTTTCATTCAAAATCTGTCCATGACAACTTATCATTGTGGGAACATGATAAGGCGTTAAAGTCATTGTGAACTTTTAGGTAGTTATGATCAGTTGCTGAGTAACAGCTACAAGTGTTGTAGACTAAAAGTTGCACAGATATTTGATAGAGTAGCAAATATCGGACGTGATCCGCGGTTGAGATTACTTCTTGGAAAAGGTCATAAGTAAAATCTCACAGTGGTTGTCCCTATCACCTGAGGTATCTGATTTGATATCATGAGGACTACTGGATTCTTAGTGCACTCAACCGCTACGCCGTAAAAGGGTGGCTATAAAGGGTGTAACTAGATTCAGCGGAAGCCGTGGTGTTAAAGGCAGATATGCAAGATGGGATTTGCACCTCTTCTCAGAAGAGAGATATTTCTGGGCCCATCTTGACTGACTAAGTATACTGATGAAGTGCATGGCCATGCCCAAACGAACTGATTAGTTCTTTGTCGTTTACCTATCAGTGAAAGTCAGATAATCAAGAGAACAGAATCTTGAGTATTTAGAGTTGACACTTTCCAAGCTCATACTCATAGATGAAATATCGCGATGCAAAGGGAAAAGCCAAGATATACCCAATCAATGAACAGTAGTTTCATAGATACCAATTCCTCACGGAATGTTTATATCACCATATCTGGGTATAAGAGTTCTTGTAACCTGGTCAGCCTAAGTGCCTGTCTAGGGGCCTCCTTAGGTCAGTATAGTCAAAGGTGGTATTGCCAACTTGCACAAGTGGGAGTCTGTTAGGAATTATGTGCAGAGTTGACAAACCAAGTGATTACACATCCAATGTTACAAGACACTTGAGGGTCACACCTGTGAGGACCTATAAGTCGAACAAGTTAGATGAAACCCCGAAATGGAGAGTTAGGATTTATAATAGTGTATTATAAATCTATTGGGTAATTACAGTCAGAATTACCAAAGTTGGAGGACTATTAATTAATTAGAATATTGTATATTTATTAGATAAATAAATATATAATAGTTAATTAATAAAGATTTTATATATTAGATAAATATATAAATTATAATTATCGTATGCAAATTCTTTTCCAGCTAATTAAATAAGGAAAGGATTTGAGATAATTATCATAAGGAAACTGGATTCCATACAAACTGTATTTTTCCTCCATATAAATAAAGCCTATGGGTTAAGGAAAAATATTAAGCCTTTTTCAGTTGAGAAAATCAGTTTTCTGTCCCCTCCTCCTCTCTCCCAAAACCGGCGCACATACACCCCCTTCCCGGGTCGTTTTTGTTGTTCGGGTTTCACGGTTCTGCTAGAGGAACGTTCGTTGGTTGATTACGGGTGGATTATAACTCAAGCAATCCAGGTAAGTTAATCTAACCTAATCCTTTAGGTTTAGAACTACAAACGATTAAGATCATTAGGCTTTAATGGGTTTTTAGCTTTTATCGCTTCCGCATGATCAGATCCGAAACAGCGAGTTTCTGATCACATGGGTTTCAACAGTTTGTTTTAAACCTACGAGATATATCAAACCAGCGAGGTTTTGATAGATCTGAGATAACCCTCGAGTCGGTTTGATCCGAGGATACCCACAAAAACCCAACAGCTTTACCTACCATAAATCGCATGAGTCGGCTTGACGTGAACACACGCTTGCCGACACATGTGAAATATCGATTCTAGTCTAATAATTAATTTAAGGGTTATAATTTATTAGAAGTTTTATAATTATAAACTAAATTGGAATTTTATTCTTTATTGTAGATGTCAAATTCTGTAATTCCGTTTTATACCCCTAAAGAGTCACTCTGTCTCATCAATACAAAATGGAAGCTTACAGGTCAAAATTTTCCAGTTTGGAAAATGCACCTTGATAACATCTTGCGTGCACAGGGTAAGCTATACATTTTAGATAAACCTGTTTCACGACCTAAGAGTAATTCTCCTGAAAAGGAATTTACTCAGTACTTTAAATACCTGGAGGATGAATTGGATGTAATGTCTATTATGATTTTCTTTATATCACCCGAGTTAGCGGGAGATCTAAGAGTTAAATCCTCCCACGAGGTCGTGAAAGATATGCAAAACCAGTCAGGTTTCTATAAACATACAGGTAAGCTTCTGATCATGAAAGAGATACTTTCACTAAAGCTAAGAAAGAACCAATTAGTTAAAGATCATCTTATCGAAATGAGAAGACTCTTTAAAAGTTTGACACGTCTGGGATAGAAGATGACTCAGGAAGAGCTAGTGTATCTGATGTGGTACTCACTCCCAAAAGAGATATGTGACACAGCTAGTGCCTACATGAAAGAACCAAAGATCGACGTGGCAAAAGTACCTGAGGATATTTTGGCCAGCTTGGAGCCAAAGCCAGCACCTTCTGAACTCATGGACAATGATTGGATTGATGAGCTGGGAGATTTGAGTTGCCCAAAATGCGGTAGCCAGGATATTTGCGAGCACTCGATGAATATCGACCAGATAGAGATCGGTTTACCAGATGCTCCAGGTATCTTTATGATAGATTGCTTAATCACTTCTTATGAATCATGGGTAATTGATACAGGCAGTGGTAACCACATTTGTAATCATTTACAGGGATTCACTAGAAGAGAGACTTTGAGGAAGGACCGTTCGAACCTACGAGTTGGCAAAGGCACACCGCTGATAGCTGAAGCAGTAGGATCTTATAGTCTTAGTTTACCCTCGGGTCTAGTTTTGGAACTGGAAAATTGTTATTATGTTCCAAAGATGATTAAGAATGTTATGTCTTTTGATTTATTGGTAGACCAATGTTTTTATTACAAATATGATTATAAAATGCTTTCAGTCTTTAAAAATAATATTTTCTATTTTAAAGCTACACCTGTGAATGGTCTATATAAAGTAAATCTGCAAGATGATAATAAAAAATCTATCATATAAGTAAACGATCCAAAGACATTGAGGATCAAACTTACCTCTGGCATTGTCGTCTAGGCCACATAAAATGAGGTTTTCTTAGTACCTTTGATTCTAAACCTTTTGACAACTGCGAATCCTGTTTATCTGGCAAGATGACAAAGGAACCTTTCAACAAAGATAATAAAAGGGCCTCTAGTAGTTCACACGGATGTGTGAGGCAAGAGGAGGATACCGGTACTTCATTACATTTACTAACGATTTCAGTAGATATGGTTATGTCTACTTGATGAGACATAAATTTGAAAGCTTTGAGAAATTCAGAGAATATCAAAATGAAGTACAGAATCAACTTGACAGAAAAATCAAGTTTTTACGGTCAGATCGAGGAGGTGAATATCTTAGTCAAGAGTTTGGCAATCATCTGATGGAATGTGGGATTGTATCACAACTCACACATCCGTATACACCTCAGATGAATGGTGTGTCAGAAAAGAGGAATCGTACATTGCTAGACATGGTACGATCGATGATGTGTCACTCTAGACTACCAGTATCATTATGGGGACATGCGCTCGAAACAACAGCACATATACTGAACAGAGCGCCAACAAAGTCGGTGGAAAAGACGCCATACGAGTTGTGGAAGGGTAAGAAACCGAAAATGTCTTTTCTGAAAATTTTGGGTTGTGAGATTTACGTCAAGCGACCTACCTCAGAAAAACTCAAACCCAAATCCGACAAGTGTTTCTTCGTGGGATATCCCAAGACCACCGTGGGATATTACTTCTACAACCCTGAAGAGAACAAAGTTTTTGTGGCTCGAAATGGAAAATTTCTGGAAGAAAAGTCTCTCAGTTCCGGGAACACCAGAGAGGATGTAGATCTACAGATAGTAGACGATGATAACACTGCACCGACTATTGAGCCAGAAATACAACATGAAAATGTTGAACCTCAATCAGAGCCGATTGAGGAAGTGCAAACACAGGACCTTCGCATATCCACTAGGGTAAGACAAGAACCAGATAGGTATCTTGGATTTCTAGTCTCTCAGGATGGTGGAGACTTGAATGAACCGACATCCTATGGAGAAGCTGTGTCAGGCAGTGAGTCTGAACAATGGCAAGAAGCCATGAAGGCCGAGATGCAGTCCATGTACGTCTACCAAGTGTGGGAGTTGACTGATTTACCCCAGCACTGTAGAGCTGTTGGACGTAAATGGGTTTTCAAGAAGAAAACTGACATGGACGGGAATCTGCACACTTTGAAGGCTAGACTGGTCGCAAAAGGATTCACGCAAACTCATGGTAATGATTATGATGAAACCTTTTCACCAGTAGCCATGTTAAAATCAATTAGGATTCTGATGGCCATTTCAGCGTATTTTAATTACGAGATCTGGCAAATGGACGTCAAGATAGCCTTTCTGAACTGAAAGTTAACAGAAGACGTCTATATGGAACAACCGGAAGGATTTGAAGATCCTAAGAATCCTAATAAAGTGTGTAAACTGCTAAAATCCATTTATGGATTAAAGCAAGCATCTCGAAGCTGGAACTTACATTTTGATGAGCGAATCAAAGAGTTTGGTTTCACAAAAAGTGATTACAAGCCATGTGTTTACACTAAGTTCAGTGGGAGCATAGTAACCTTCTTGGTCTTGTACGTAGACGATATTCTACTCATAGGAAACGATGTACCAACTTTACAGAGTGTAAAGAGTTGGTTAAGCAAATGTTTCCAGATGAAAGACCTTGGAGAAGCCTCTTATATACTTGGCATAAAGATCTACATAAATAGATCTAAGCGGCTTATCGGACTTAGTCAAAGTACATATATTGACAAAATCCTGAAGAAATTCAGGATGGATGAAGCCAAGAAAGGATTTATCCTGATGCAACATGGCATAGTGTTAAGTAAAACACAGTGTCCTGTTTCTAGTCAAGATCAGAACAAAATGAAATCGGTTCCATATGCTTCGGCAATTGGATCAATCATGTATGCCATGTTATGTACTAGGCCCGATGTTGCTTACTCAGTAAGTGTTACGAGCAGATATCAACAGAATCCGGGAGAACCTCATTGGGTAGCTGTCAAGAACATTCTCAAGTAACTGAGAAGAACGAAAGACATATTCTTGGTCTTTGAAGGTTCTGAGGATGAAATTAGTGTCACCGGATATTCTGACGCTAGTTTCCAGACCGACATAGATGATTTTAGATCACAGTCAGGGTACGTCTTTACCCTAAATGGAGGCGTGATCTCTTGGAAGAGCTCGAAGCAGGATACAATTGCTGATTCAACTACAGAAGTAGAGTACATTGCAGCATCTGATGCGGCAAAGGAAGTTGTATGGCTGAGGAATTTTCTATCGGATCTAAGAGTCGTTACCAGTGTCTCTAGACCGATCGATATATTCTGTGACAACTCGGGAGCCATGGCGCAAGCAAAGGAACCCAGAGAGCATTACAAGTCAAGACATGTGCTCAGAAAGTATCACCTCATCCGAGAGATCATTGGAAGAGGAGATGTAAGAATATGCAAGATTCCGACGGAAGACAATGTCGCGGACCCGCTGACAAAGCCGCTACCAAGGGTGAAGCATGAGGCTCACGCAGGTTCCATTGGGATGCAGTACCTGGACACCAGTAGCTAGTTTTAGTTTATTATTATTACAGTAGTTTAATTTTGAAACATTAGATCATGTAAAGTTTTATTTCACAATGTGATTGAAATATTGGAGGTTTTAATTTCATGATTGTTTCAAAAGTTAAACTGTTTTTGGCATATTTAATGTATCCATGATTTATGCAAAGTCTTGTGATAAAATCTAAATTTCCGTAGCCACTTATTGAAATGGGAATTTCAATAGGGAGTTTAAGGCTATTATAAATGCTTGATGATTTATTCAAAGTAAAGAGTAAAAGCACAAGTGATGTGACTAACCATTTATAGATACTCATCAGAGTGTTTGAGTAATGGATGTAACACCCCAAATTTCCCAAACAACACATAACATGCATAACAACAATTCCCAGTGATCTAACGCAGCAGAAATAATTATCAAACTCAAAACTTGGCATTCAAGCCGAAAACAAAATCCATCCATGACAAACTCAACGGTATTGACAGTGGAACAACCCTCCACAGCTAAGATACACTATAACTAATGACCATCTATCGGATGTCCAAAGTTGGCCTCTCATCTAACTCTGAGCCTTCTCACTTCCCTTCAAGGATGCTTCTCTAAGAACTTTCCCTGAGAATGTTTAAAAAGGTTTTGAAAGCGAGGGTTAGACCGAAAGGTCTGGTGAATTCCCTCAAAACAGTTTAAACAACAGTTCCGGCCCGCTGGCCATAAGTCAAGTTAAAACCCACTGAATGTGTGCGGACAAAGAAATGAATACAGTCCAGGCCCAGTCCAGGTCACCTGACAATAACTCCCAAGGGACGTAGTCCCGAGGTACCCCCAAGTGGCGGATCAGACCAAATGGTAAACTCCCAAGGAACGCGAGGTTCCAAGGTACCCAGTGTCCATAGTGCATCACATCAGTCAAATCAGCAAATCATTACCATTTAAGCATGCATTAAATGTAATTATCAATTCATATCGTTAATCACGAAAAACAGTGTATAATCTTCATCAAAGCATTTCGCAAACCGAATGGATATAATTGAAAACAGTAAAACAATCCATTCATTTCAGGCAAGGGAACTCACCTGCCGCTGACTCCCGTCAAGTAACCTAGGCTGTCTTACGCGCACCCTACATAGATATAGTATCTATCAAAAACTCGAACTTCAACTGATAATCTTAATTAGATACCTTCTATTATAGACTAACTCAAATCCTATATGGAAAACCCGACATGGAAAACTTCGACGTACCTTAACGTGGAAAACCCAAGGTGGAAAACCCCAAGGAAAACCGACGTGGAAAACCCCAATGTGGAAAATCGACGTGGAAAACCCCAACGTGGAAAACTTCGACGTGGAAAACATCGACGTGGAAAACTCAACGTGGAAAACCGACGTGGAAAACCGACATGGAAAACCGACGTGGAAAACTCGACCTGGAAAACCGACGTGGAAAACCGACGTGAAAAAACCCAACGTGGAAAACGACGTGGAAAACTCAACGTGGAAAACTTCGACGTGGAAAACCCATTGTGGAAAACCCACGTGGAAAACGGACGTGGAAAACTCACGTGGAAAACTCGACGTGGAAAACCGACGTGGAAAACCGACGTTGAAAACCGACGTGGAAAACCCGATGTGGAAAACCCGACGTGGAAAACCCACGTGGAAAACCGACGTGGAAAACCACCAGGTCAAAATAACGATTTAACTTAGCCGAATTCCCGACTCGGAAATCATAGATTTCCATTCAGGAAAGGCATTAGGAACCAAAACCTCCGACGTGGAAAACCGGCGTGGAAAACCGGCGTCGAAAACCGATGTGGAAAACTCAACGTGGAAAACCGATGTGGAAAACATGAATCCCAATGTGGAAAACATGAATCTCAATGTGGAAAACATGAATCCCAATGTGGAAAACATAAATCTCTTCACACACCCAAAACACACACTTTACACTTTAAAAATGATTTCCAAATGGGTAAAATTTTAAGGTTTAAGGCTATATATAGCATGGGCTTTGGGCTAAGCCCATTCCCAATGTGGAATAATCCTAACTCAATAAAACTTTCTAAGATTGACACATTTCACCACTCACCTCTGATAACGTTACGAAAGTCCAACTTAACGAGAAAGTTAACTTAATCATTAACTTTAACAAAACCCCAACCCATTAAAACTTTGAAAAATCTACCAAGTCAACCCTCTTTTCATAAACTTTTTTTTAAACATGAGAAAATAACCAAGTATTTTCCATTAAACTTGTAAATTTGAATTCATGGTTATTACATCTCTCCCCCCTTAAAAGAATTCCGTCCCGGAATTCATTTGGTAACAGGTGAGGATACTTTGCTCTCATTTCTGGTTTCTGCCTCCCAATTGCACTCTTATCCCTTATGGAACTTCTATCATCCGACCTGAGCTAACGGAAGACCTACACTTAGTTCTTTACCTCTTACGCTTGCCGTAGTAGAATTTTCTAGTCAATCTCGACCAATTCACAAATTTCATTCCCTCTCATTTAACCGGAGAAGGTAACAGTTCTCCCACCATATTATTACGATCAACATAACTTTGAACATCAACTTCTAAATCATAGGTACACAAAACCATCTTTCTTAAACTCTCCCTAGCAGATAATTCATTTGTCAAATATCTTTCTGTAGTGTAGTCCCACATTCATTGGGTCAACAACCCAAGATTCTCATCTTATCTTACTCACTTATGTCGACACAATACCTCACTCCTTACGTTATCCCGACGACTAACTCTTTCATCAATATTTACCACCCAACACCAATCAATAATGCCTTTTTCACAATCCACGATTTATGCCTAACTAAGCATTTCCATGGTGTATCCTGCCTTCAACAACCCACCCGACCAATTCAATTCAGACATTTTAGTCCGAAGATAACATACATTCTCCACTTCCTAATAAGACCGATAACTTTAATAGTATCCCTTTATGTGCAATAGGTACTTTGACACTTCCAAATAAACTTCACTCCACAACAAAACATTCCCCCAATGAAAAAAAATATAACGTCCCTATAGTTGCCCAAGGAATTTAAAGTATACCCATTCAATTACTTATCGTGACCAAGGATCACAAAAGTTCTTCCTTTTAGTAGTCATTAACCAACACTTTGATCTTCCATAAAACAGCCATGCCATAACACCAACCTAACTTCAACATGTATTTATACATGCCACTATTGGGAATTTCCCGAGTCTTTTAAGTAAGAGTTCACGTCTACGTGCATCCCCCAATCGCATCACAACACAATCCTTACTAGCAATTGAAACACAATACCACCATTTATCAAGTAATCACTATAATGCAACATCTCTCACAACGAACACATACAGAATTTACCTGAGTACACAACCAATAATGCCTTCCCCCACTTAATTTAACTCTTCAATACACAGATGACAAACACTTTCTACTGGCATGAAAATGCCATCAGGAGATTCACATATCTACTAACCAGAAACTTCGCACTACCGGAAAAATGTCACAACTCTAGTGCCCAATAATAACAACCTTCCTACTAATTTCCCCGGTATTCCCAAAGAACACCCCAACACTCCTGCTAAGATTCACTTTACAACATTATCACCAAATACTCTTAGTTAACCAAAGATATACAATACTCCCGCCCAATGGCTCATCTCTACCACAAAACAATGCATAATTCTTTCTCTAGGCCGTTTACCACACGTATGGGTAAAATAATATTATCTCCCGACTTTAACTTTCTCGAATACAGAGGAACCACAAAACCACGATCATCTCAGTTACCTGAAAGGGTTCTCATCTTTACAATTTTCCACTAGGTCAAGAAGAGTAGGCACCTAAAGTTGCTCGAACTTATTCTTAATCGTCTGAATACTAGATGACAACTCACTAGTACACATTCTCATACAGTATAATGTCAGATCTTAGGAGCCCTTTAGTCTAAGCACCTCATTCGATCACCTTATTTGTTCCAGTCACGAAAACATAAGACATGCTCCAGGAGTTGTCTCACCGGGACTTAAGCTCTAAGTTGCACCCTCTAACTTCTTTTTCGAAATGAACTGTAACACCCCGCTAAAGCGGAAACACGAGGTGCGACAGCTAAGATTTCAAGGCGATAGGACATAACAACATCAACCATTCGTTCCAAAATATCCAAAGTTTTTTTTTAAAATTTAAATTGTATTACAACCAACGGAAGTTTGAAATTACAAACATAACAAAATAAAATACTAAGTCTTGATTGATGTCTACAAGTGCTCAAAACTAAGCTTTCTCAATCACCTTCTGATTTCCTGAAAAGCATGTTAAAACAAGCGTCAACTACGAGAGTTGGTGAGTTCACAGGTTTTCATATGCACAAAACAGTTTAAATGCAACAATTTTAGTGAACCTTTTTATTCACTCAACTTTTCATAAACAAGATATAGTGAACCCGTTCATTCACTAAATTTTCATAAACAGTTATAGTGAATCCGTTCATTCACTAAATTTTTATAAACAGTTATAGTGAATCCGTTCATTCACTAAATTTTTATAAACAGTTAGAGTGAATCCGTTCATTCACTACCAACATGTGAGTAAATTTCCCGGGTCATGTTAATCGCATGGTATTTATTCTTTGAGCCACTACTAAACCTAAAACCAATTTGCCCTAACGATCTACCTCAGAGGTGGTTGCGAACCACATGGGTAGAGCGTTCTCGCGAACTACCTCAACGGTGGGACTAAAACCCCACATGTGTAGACGCTGCACTACCTCAGCGGTGGGACTAAATCCCACATGTGTAGTACCACATATGATTACGTGCACCCTATACTCGTCAGTAAACAAAGGTGGGTCCACTCTACCAAATAGCGCTATCCACAATAACCATTGGCTCGAAACGAGTTAATAGTAGTGTATTCAACATGGGACTTTTACTCAATATATCATGCCTCATAACATATCAAATTTAGCTCACAACACATTTCATTTCGCAACATTTTCAAAATTATTCACAATCATTTTTAAGCATGCTTTTCACCCCAAAACACGTAAAAACGGTAAAAAGTGGGGCTGTGAATACTCACCTCAAGCGTTTAGTGTGATTTCGTAAGTGATGGTGCGTGGTCTAATCCCGGCTCCGAACTATGTTTGCCCTATCAAACACGTAATTTTTAACGTAAGTTCTAAGTTCAACGGTCCCTATTTCAAAAATCGTACCGATATCCATATAATGCCATTATGTTATTTATATAGTCCAATATAGTAAAAATTCATTTTATCACATTTTGGAGTCTTCCATACATTTTGGAAGGTTCAAAGTTCATAAATTTGGATTTTATAAAATTTCCAGAATCTGCCAAAATCTTAAGTTGTAAAAATTACCACTTTGAACTTAGGTCCTCCAAATAATAAGTCCTTAAATTTTTACCCTCTGATTTAGGGGATGTTAGGAAAAATTTCACCAAATTTCATTATTTTTAGAGGTCTTTTACTATTTTTAAACATTTTTGCAAAATCAGTGGTACCTTCTCATTTTCCAGAATACCTTTCAGTGATGTTTTATTCATAAATAATTCATAACACCACCAAATTACGAATTTCAAAAGAGATTTTCTAGCCAACACATATACCAAGCTTTTGGAACAAGTTTCATATCATTTGGGTGGTTTTTGAGGGAGATATGACCTCTTAAAGTAGTGCATGTGTAATCTGCCACAAGGGGACAGCCTACACCACCAACTTAATCTCATTGGTTGAAGCCTCAAAAGTCCACCAAATGACATGATTTTGGATTCTATAGAAAGCTAACTCAGAGTACTTGAGTTTAGAATTAAAAAGTTTGCATTTTGGATGATTTATCAAAGAGTTATACATGCATGAAGATGACTCAAATTCCTGACCAAGTGCTGTTGCACACGAAAATGTTTAATGATGGTTTGGGTTCAAATCTTGGTGTTTTTGTACAAATTCAGTGGGGTTTGAACCCTAACACTTTAAATATCAATCCATAAAAATTTCATGAAGAAATGAGTTCGAGAAGACCCTTTTTGGGTCGTGTAAACTACATGCAAAAACATGGACATAATCTGTCAAGAATCCAATACCTTTTTCATCATCAAAACACATAAAATCATATACTTTTGGGGTTTTTCTTGCTATTACACCCACAAATCAGATTATACAAGAGAAAAATAAACTAAATATGTTTTGGTACCATCAAGACTCATGCATGAACTATTAATGAAGTTTAGCCCAAGAATGATGGTCAACAACATCACATAAACGATTTTTGATTCCTATCTTGTGTTCTTATGGGGATTTCACGGATTTTCACCCTCTTAGAGTGTTTATAAACATTTCTAAGGCTAAATCTCCTTCCCAAACATCAAGAGGATTAAGAACCCATAGAAGTAGGTTAAAACCTCAAGAAAATATGAAAAAGAAGCTTATAATGACCCAAAAATGAGGTTGAACACTTGTACCATATTCTTACCTTGAAGATGATGACTCTTTTAATCTTGAAATGGTGCTTTAAACCTTCAAAATCAGATTTTTGAATGTGGAAATGGCTGGATTCTAGAGAGAAGGTGGAGAGAAAAAGGGTTAGAGAGAGAGAGAAGAAGTTTGAAAAATGAAGGGAAAAGATGGTGGTGATGATGTTTTTGTTGGGGAAAAAGAAAAAAGAGAGAGAGGTGATTGGATGGTGGTGGTGGTGGCCGGCCAACATGGCCAATCCACTCTTTTTCTTTTATTTATTTTTTTTAAAAGAATTAATTAAGGGGTTTAAATTATACTGCTTTATTTAACGCAGTATCGGGTTTTTCGCGTTTTCAGTAGGAACGGACTTTTTCGAAAGTAGTTTTGGACTATATGGAACAGTTTATTTCTATTTTTAACAAAATTCTTTATTTTATACATTTCGTTTTCAAACTTTGGCATTATAGGATTTTCGGACGTTTCCGGGCCGGTACGGGCTGTTTCGGGCATTTTCCGGGACTTTTAGGATTTCCGCCTAACTTTTTCACGCAACTAACCTAAATTATTCAGGCAACTTAAATTCTACCTTTTCACTTACGGGAACGCTACTGAGTGGATTAAACGGGTAGCTAACCTGAAAGTCAAAAATTGACGGATGTCACAGTTACCCCCGGTTGAAAGAAATTTCGTCCCGAAATTTAATTCTTGCTGCTACTCCCGGGGTTTTCTGTGAAGAGATGCGGGTACTTGCTTTTCATGAATGCTTCCCGCTCCCAAGTGAACTCAGGTCCGTGCCTGGAGTTCCATCGTACCTTGATGATCGGTATTTTGCTGCGCCGGAGCTGCTTGATTTCTCGGTCAAGGATTTCAATTGGTTCCTCCGAGGCGCGCAGTTGCTCATCGATTTGAATTTCTTCCAAGGGCAAAACTACTGTCTCTTCCGACAGGCATTTCTTCAGGTTAGACACGTGGAACGTGTCATGAATAGAGCTCAGCTCTAAGGGTAGGTCCAGCCTATAGGCAACGGGTCCGATTCTTTCTACAACCTCGAATGGTCCAACAAAACGAGGGCTCAGTTTCCCTTTCTTTCCGAATCTTATTAGCCCTTTTCATGGTGATACCTTTAGTAGCACTTTATCACCACCTTGGAATTCCAACGGCTTTCGCCGATTATCGGCATAGCTTTTCTGGCGATCTCTGGCCACTTTCAGCTTTTCTTGAACCATTTTTGATTTTGTCGGTGGTCTCCTGTACGACATCAGGCCTAAACAATTTATTCTCTCCCACTTCCAACCAATTGAGTGGGGATCTGCACTTGCGTCCATACAGTGCTTCGTACGGCGCACATAGTATGCTGGCATGATAGCTGTTGTTGTAGGAGAACTCGACTAAGGGTAGATGATCGTCCCAACTACCTCCAAATTCTAACACGCAAGCACGTAGCATATCCTCTAGTGTTTGGATGGTTCTCTCAGTCTGTCCATCGGTCTGAGGATGGTAAGCCGTGCTTAGATCCACACGAGTGCCCAAAGTTGCTTGAAGCGATTGCCAAAATCGCGAGGTAAATCTACTATCCCTATCGGAGATGATCGATATCGGGATTCCATGTCGCATGACAATCTCATCGACATACAGCTGCGCGAGCTTATCGATGCTATAAGTCTCCTTTTTTTTTTGGCAAGAAATGTGCTGATTTCGTGAGCCGGTCAACGATTACCCAAATCGTATCATGACCCCTTTTTAGTCTTGGGTAGTTTAGTCACGAAATCCATCGATATTTGCTCCCATTTCCACTCCGGGATTTCCGGTTGCTGAAGAAGTCCTGACGGTTTCTGGTGCTCTGCTTTAACTTTCGCGCAAGTCAAGCATTTGCTCACGTAAGTGGCGATATCCTTTTTCATACCGGACCACCAGTAATGCTCCTTCAGTCCTTTGTACATTTTGTCGGATCCTGGATGTATCGAGTACCTTGATTGATGAGCTTCATCCATGATCATCTTTCTCAACTGCTCCACCCTTGGAATCCAAATTCTTCCCTTGAAATAACACACTCCATCCACTTTCTCCTCGAATTCCTTTTCTATACCGTGAAGAGTTTCTTTCTTTAGGTTGTCGGTCATTAAGGCTTCCCTCTGGGCTTCCAGTATCTGGCTTTTCAAACTGGTCTGGACCAATACTCCCATGGCTCGCGTTCTTGTAGGCTTCACTCTTTCTTTCCGGCTTAGCGCATCGGCTACTACATTCGCCTTCCCTGGGTGATATTTGATCTCACAATCGTAATCGCTGAGCAATTCAACCCATCTTCTCTGTCTCATATTCAGCATTTTCTGATCTAGGATATGCTGGAGACTCTTATGGTCCGTAAAGATAGTGCATTTGGTGCCGTAGAGATAATGTCTCCATATCTTAAGGGCAAACACCACTGCTCCAAGCTCCAAGTCGTGGGTGGTGTAGTTCTTCTCATGAACCTTCAGTTGTCTGGATGCGTAAGCAATGACCTTCTCGATCTGCATCAAAACACATCCCAAGCCTTGATGCGAAGCATCGCAGTACACCACAAAGTTATCCGTTCCTTCGGGTAACGCCAGAATGGGTGCATTACACAACTTTTGCTTTAGTGTTTGAAACGCTTCTTCTTGTTTTTCTCCCCAGACGAACTTCTTGTCCTTTTGCGTTAAAGTTGTCAGCGGCTGCGCAATCTTGGAGAAGTTTGCGATGAATCGTCGGTAGTAGCCTGCCAAACCGAGAAATTGTCGAATTTCTGTCGGTGTCTTCGGGGCTTCCCATTTCTTTACAGCTTCCACCTTGGCTGCATTGACGTGGATACCTTCTTTATTCACTACATGTCCTAGAAAGTGAACTTCTCGAATCCAAAACTCGCACTTTGAGAATTTGGCGTATAGCTGCTCGGCCTTCAGCAGTTCCAATATCAGCCTCAAATGATGCGCGTGGTCCTCCTTGCTCCTAGAGTAGATTAGGATGTCGTCTATGAAGACAATCACCAATTTATCCAAGTACGGTCGACATACTCGGTTCATCAAATCCATGAACACTGCTGGAGCGTTCGTCAAACCAAAAGGCATGACTAAGAACTCATAGTGACCATAACGAGTTCTGAATGCTGTCTTTGCGATGTCTTCCTCACGCACTCGCATTTGATGGTAACCAGATCGAAGATCGATCTTGGAGAAGTACGTTGCTCCTTGCAGTTGATCGAACAGGTCGTCGATGCGCGGAAGAGGGTATCAGTTCTTGATGGTGATCTTGTTCAGCTCCCTATAGTCGATACACATGTGGAAGGATCCATCCTTCTTCTTGACGAACAACACAGGGGCTCCCCAGGGTGAAGAACTGGGTCGGATAAATCCCTTGTCTAGCAACTCTTGAAGTTGGTTAGACAGTTCCTGCATCTCGGATGGCGCTAGTCGATAAGGCGACTTTGCTATAGGTCCTGCTCCTGGAACTAAGTCGATGTGGAATTCTACTTGTCGCGGCAGAGGTAATCCGGGTAGCTCTTCCGGAAATACCTCGGGAAATTCCCGTACTACTGGAATATCCTGTATTGTCTTCTCCTCTGCTTTCTTATCTACTACGTGCGCCATGAATGCTACACATTCCTTCCGTAGGTGGCTACGCATTTTCATGAACGATGCTAACTTAATGTCCCTTTTCGGCTTCTCTCCGTGCACTTCCAGTACACTTCCATCGGGTAATGCTAGTCTAACTATCTGCTCAGCACAACATATTGTAGCTCGATGGTTGGACATCCAATCCATACCAACTATTATATCAATGCTCCCTATCTTAATCGGAATTAAATCTATACTGAAATCCTTTCTTTTGTATAGAGCCAAAATGTCCTGCTAGCTTACATTTGGTACTCGAAATACCAGCTCATAGATGATTCCAATTGCATCTAGTTCATTTTGGGGGGGTGGGAAGTCCATTTACCTTCCTGACTCTTGGGTCTTTGCTGTAATATTTCAGACTACTTTTCAACTTTTGATTGAATTAACACGAGTCGCTTCCACTGACTGGTGCTCAAATTTTCTTGTATTACCATCTTTCCATTCGATGGGTACTATAACTTCCTTAACTCTTCTATTTGCGACAAGGTC
Organism: Centaurea solstitialis; assembly: GCA_030169165.1. Lineage (NCBI taxonomy): Eukaryota > Viridiplantae > Streptophyta > Magnoliopsida > Asterales > Asteraceae > Centaurea > Centaurea solstitialis. The sequence continues at coordinate 47,236,806 of CM058041.1, read as the reverse complement.
GGTGGCGACCTTAGTGACTATGGTAGGTACAACTTCCTGGACTTGTTGGGCTATCAGTTGAGCGAAGTTGTTCGATTAATTCTCATGGTTCACTTTCTAGATACGTGTGTTTCTTCTGGAAATATGGTTCTAAATCATTTGTAAAATGTATGTTTGTTTAAATAAATGTTCGAAAATATTTGTATTTTATGACAATTTCTTTAAAATAGGATTGATAAGAACGTTTTTGTGATTAAATGAAAATTAGTTTCGTAAAAACTTAATACTTATCCGAAGGGATCAAAGTTTGATGCTAATGCATCCTTAAAATATTTTACTTGCCCATACTAAGGGTTAAATGGAACAACCAAAAAGTGCATTTTTGAAATTCTTTCAAATACATGAGAGTTACATTTGAAAAGATCAACTTTGCCAACAGTATCACCACAACTTGCCAGCACAAGTCAACTCTCCTAGTCGTCCTTCTTGCCGTCATAACATTCTCCACAACATTGGTGGTACCTTCCTCCAAGAGATCGCCAATTCTTTCGACTTAATTACCGTTCGATTCTATCTTGACACCCTGGTTCGACTATTTTGCAGTCCGTTGGCGAGTGCTCGGATTGATCAAGCCTCTCCTAGTGCCATACTAATAATATAACCGATCAATATCCCCGAAAGGATATGAAATGATCTTGCGTTGTCTAGATGAGTTATCGCCAGTCCGCTCCGAATGGTTGCCGCAACTGTCTTCTGAGTTGTCTCGTATGAGGTGCTGGAAGGTTCGGGTTAGGCGTAGGAATAACTGGTGTAGGTTCAGGTAAGACACTTGTTGGGGTAATCGAAGGTGGATCGCTTAAATATCCTTACTTGTTACTCTAGTGTCGGAATCGTATTGCTTAGACGGGTCCTTCTCCGAAGTCTAAGTAATAGTGTTCGACATAGTGGTTGTAGTGTCCGCAAGACTTATTAAACGCATTCAAAATACTAGTGACATCCTAACGCTAACGCAGGAGTGTTCAACACTGGCGTCACTTTTCTTAAACGCGTAAGTGCTATAGTAAATATCAACATCATGATATGCTTATGTGAACTCACACAGTTTTCGCTTTTCAGGAAATTTTTCGAAGGTTCCAATTTTTATTTTTCTAACAGTACGCTTAGTTCATAAGTCCTATCCTACTTATATCATGGCTAGGCGTAGGTGATCAGGCTCTGCCTATCTATGATATATCAGAATAGCACCTATCCTAATCATACTAGTATTTAAATTCTCCTATACTCGAAATCCATAATTAAAAGTTTTAACTTGTTTTAGAAAAAGGTTGGTTATAGTACTTGGTTTTTATGAAAAACCGATGTTCTCTATAACCTATGGCTCTGATACCAAATCTGTAACACCCCGCTAAAGCGGAAACACGAGGTGCGACAGCTAAGATTTCAAGGCGATAGGAGATAACAACATCAACCATTCGTTCCAAAATATCCAAAGTTTTTTTTTAAAATTTAAATTGTATTACAACCAACGGAAGTTTGAAATTACAAACATAACAAAATAAAATACTAAGTCTTGATTGATGTCTACAAGTGCTCAAAACTAAGCTTTCTCAATCACCTTCTGATTTCCTGAAAAGCATGTTAAAACAAGCGTCAACTACGAGAGTTGGTGAGTTCACAGGTTTTCATATGCACAAAACAGTTTAAATGCAACAATTTTAGTAAACCTTTTTATTCACTCAACTTTTCATAAACAAGATATAGTGAACCCGTTCATTCACTAAATTTTCATAAACAGTTATAGTGAATCCGTTCATTCACTAAATTTTTATAAACAGTTATAGTGAATCCGTTCATTCACTAAATTTTTATAAACAGTTAGAGTGAATCCGTTCATTCACTACCAACATGTGAGTAAATTTCCCGGGTCATGTTAATCGCATGGTATTTATTCTTTGAGCCACTACTAAACCTAAAACCAATTTGCCCTAACGATCTACCTCAGAGGTGGTTGCGAACCACATGGGTAGAGCGTTCTCGCGAACTACCTCAACGGTGGGACTAAAACCCCACATGTGTAGACGCTGCACTACCTCAGCGGTGGGACTAAATCCCACATGTGTAGTACCACATATGATTACGTGCACCCTATACTCGTCAGTAAACAAAGGGTGGGTCCACTCTACCAAATAGCGCTATCCACAATAACCATTGGCTCGAAACGAGTTAATAGTAGTGTATTCAACATGGGACTTTTACTCAATATATCATGCCTCATAACATATCAAATTTAGCTCACAACACATTTCATTTCGCAACATTTTCAAAATTATTCACAATCATTTGTAAGCATGCTTTTCACCCCAAAACACGTAAAAACGGTAAAAAGTGGGGCTGTGAATACTCACCTCAAGCGTTTAGTGTGATTTCGTAAGTGATGGTGCGTGGTCTAATCCCGGCTCCGAACTATGTTTGCCCTATCAAACACGTAATTTTTAACGTAAGTTCTAAGTTCAACGGTCCCTATTTCAAAAATCGTACCGATATCCATATAATGCCATTATGTTATTTATATAGTCCAATATAGTAAAAATTCATTTTATCACATTTTGGAGTCTTCCATACATTTTGGAAGGTTCAAAGTTCATAAATTTGGATTTTATAAAATTTCCAGAATCTGCCAAAATCTTAAGTTGTAAAAATTACCACTTTGAACTTAGGTCCTCCAAATAATAAGTCCTTAAATTTTTACCCTCTGATTTAGGGGATGTTAGGAAAAACTTCACCAAATTTCATTATTTTTAGAGGTCTTTTACTATTTTTAAACATTTTTGCAAAATCAGTGGTACCTTCTCATTTTCCAGAATACCTTTCAGTGATGTTTTATTCATAAATAATTCATAACACCACCAAATTACGAATTTCAAAAGAGATTTTCTAGCCAACACATATACCAAGCTTTTGGAACAAGTTTCATATCATTTGGGTGGTTTTTGAGGGAGATATGACCTCTTAAAGTAGTGCATGTGTAATCTGCCACAAGGGGACAGCCTACACCACCAACTTAATCTCATTGGTTGAAGCCTCAAAAGTCCACCAAATGACATGATTTTGGATTCTATAGAAAGCTAACTCAGAGTACTTGAGTTTAGAATTAAAAAGTTTGCATTTTGGATGATTTATCAAAGAGTTATACATGCATGAAGATGACTCAAATTCCTGACCAAGTGCTGTTGCACACGAAAATGTTTAATGATGGTTTGGGTTCAAATCTTGGTGTTTTTGTACAAATCCAGTGGGGTTTGAACCCTAACACTTTAAATATCAATCCATAAAAATTTCATGAAGAAATGAGTTCGAGAAGACCCTTTTTGGGTCGTGTAAACTACATGCAAAAACATGGACATAATCTGTCAAGAATCCAATACCTTTTTCATCATCAAAACACATAAAATCATATACTTTTGGGGTTTTTCTTGCTATTACACCCACAAATCAGATTATACAAGAGAAAAATAAACTAAATATGTTTTGGTACCATCAAGACTCATGCATGAACTATTAATGAAGTTTAGCCCAAGAATGATGGTCAACAACATCACATAAACGATTTTTGATTCCTATCTTGTGTTCTTATGGGGATTTCACGGATTTTCACCCTCTTAGAGTGTTTATAAACATTTCTAAGGCTAAATCTCCTTCCCAAACATCAAGAGGATTAAGAACCCATAGAAGTAGGTTAAAACCTCAAGAAAATATGAAAAAGAAGCTTAAAATGACCCAAAAATGAGGTTGAACACTTGTACCATATTCTTACCTTGAAGATGATGACTCTTTTAATCTTGAAATGGTGCTTTAAACCTTCAAAATCAGATTTTTGAATGTGGAAATGGCTGGATTCTAGAGAGAAGGTGGAGAGAAAAAGGGTTAGAGAGAGAGAGAGAAGAAGTTTGAAAAATGAAGGGAAAAGATGGTGGTGATGATGTTTTTGTTGGGGAAAAAGAAAAAAGAGAGAGAGGTGATTGGATGGTGGTGGTGGTGGCCGGCCAACATGGCCAATCCACTCTTTTTCTTTTATTTATTTTTTTTAAAATAATTAATTAAAGGGTTTAAATTATACTGCTTTATTTAACGCAGTATCGGGTTTTTCGCGTTTTCGGTAGGAACCGACTTTTTCGAAAGTAGTTTTGGACTATATGGAACAGTTTATTTATATTTTTAACAAAATTCTTTATTTTATACATTTCGTTTTCAAACTTTGGCATTATAGGATTTTCGGACGTTTCCGGGCCGGTACGGGCTGTTTCGGGCATTTTCCGGGACTTTTAGGATTTCCGCCTAACTTTTTCACGCAACTAACCTAAATTATTCAGGCAACTTAAATTCTACCTTTTCACTTACGGGAACGCTACTGAGTGGATTAAACGGGTAGCTAACCTGAAAGTCAAAAATTGACGGATGTCACAGTTACCCCCGGTTGAAAGAAATTTCGTCCCGAAATTTAATTCTTGCTGCTACTCCCGGGGTTTTCTGTGAAGAGATGCGGGTACTTGCTTTTCATGAATGCTTCCCGCTCCCAAGTGAACTCAGGTCCGTGCCTGGAGTTCCATCGTACCTTGATGATCGGTATTTTGCTGCGCCGGAGCTGCTTGATTTCTCGGTCAAGGATTTCAATTGGTTCCTCCGAGGCGCGCAGTTGCTCATCGATTTGAATTTCTTCCAAGGGCAAAACTACTGTCTCTTCCGACAGGCATTTCTTCAGGTTAGACACGTGGAACGTGTCATGAATAGAGCTCAGCTCTAAGGGTAGGTCCAGCCTATAGGCAACGGGTCCGATTCTTTCTACAACCTCGAATGGTCCAACAAAACGAGGGCTCAGTTTCCCTTTCTTTCCGAATCTTATTAGCCCTTTTCATGGTGATACCTTTAGTAGCACTTTATCACCACCTTGGAATTCCAACGGCTTTCGCCGATTATCGGCATAGCTTTTCTGGCGATCTCTGGCCACTTTCAGCTTTTCTTGAACCATTTTTGATTTTGTCGGTGGTCTCCTGTACGACATCAGGCCTAAACAATTTATTCTCTCCCACTTCCAACCAATTGAGTGGGGATCTGCACTTGCGTCCATACAGTGCTTCGTACGGCGCACATAGTATGCTGGCATGATAGCTGTTGTTGTAGGAGAACTCGACTAAGGGTAGATGATCGTCCCAACTACCTCCAAATTCTAACACGCAAGCACGTAGCATATCCTCTAGTGTTTGGATGGTTCTCTCAGTCTGTCCATCGGTCTGAGGATGGTAAGCCGTGCTTAGATCCACACGAGTGCCCAAAGTTGCTTGAAGCGATTGCCAAAATCGCGAGGTAAATCTACTATCCCTATCGGAGATGATCGATATCGGGATTCCATGTCGCATGACAATCTCATCGACATACAGCTGCGCGAGCTTATCGATGCTATAAGTCTCCTTTTTTTTTTGGCAAGAAATGTGCTGATTTCGTGAGCCGGTCAACGATTACCCAAATCGTATCATGACCCCTTTTTAGTCTTGGGTAGTTTAGTCACGAAATCCATCGATATTTGCTCCCATTTCCACTCCGGGATTTCCGGTTGCTGAAGAAGTCCTGACGGTTTCTGGTGCTCTGCTTTAACTTTCGCGCAAGTCAAGCATTTGCTCACGTAAGTGGCGATATCCTTTTTCATACCGGACCACCAGTAATGCTCCTTCAGTCCTTTGTACATTTTGTCGGATCCTGGATGTATCGAGTACCTTGATTGATGAGCTTCATCCATGATCATCTTTCTCAACTGCTCCACCCTTGGAATCCAAATTCTTCCCTTGAAATAACACACTCCATCCACTTTCTCCTCGAATTCCTTTTCTATACCGTGAAGAGTTTCTTTCTTTAGGTTGTCGGTCATTAAGGCTTCCCTCTGGGCTTCCAGTATCTGGCTTTTCAAACTGGTCTGGACCAATACTCCCATGGCTCGCGTTCTTGTAGGCTTCACTCTTTCTTTCCGGCTTAGCGCATCGGCTACTACATTCGCCTTCCCTGGGTGATATTTGATCTCACAATCGTAATCGCTGAGCAATTCAACCCATCTTCTCTGTCTCATATTCAGCATTTTCTGATCTAGGATATGCTGGAGACTCTTATGGTCCGTAAAGATAGTGCATTTGGTGCCGTAGAGATAATGTCTCCATATCTTAAGGGCAAACACCACTGCTCCAAGCTCCAAGTCGTGGGTGGTGTAGTTCTTCTCATGAACCTTCAGTTGTCTGGATGCGTAAGCAATGACCTTCTCGATCTGCATCAAAACACATCCCAAGCCTTGATGCGAAGCATCGCAGTACACCACAAAGTTATCCGTTCCTTCGGGTAACGCCAGAATGGGTGCATTACACAACTTTTGCTTTAGTGTTTGAAACGCTTCTTCTTGTTTTTCTCCCCAGACGAACTTCTTGTCCTTTTGCGTTAAAGTTGTCAGCGGCTGCGCAATCTTGGAGAAGTTTGCGATGAATCGTCGGTAGTAGCCTGCCAAACCGAGAAATTGTCGAATTTCTGTCGGTGTCTTCGGGGCTTCCCATTTCTTTACAGCTTCCACCTTGGCTGCATTGACGTGGATACCTTCTTTATTCACTACATGTCCTAGAAAGTGAACTTCTCGAATCCAAAACTCGCACTTTGAGAATTTGGCGTATAGCTGCTCGGCCTTCAGCAGTTCCAATATCAGCCTCAAATGATGCGCGTGGTCCTCCTTGCTCCTAGAGTAGATTAGGATGTCGTCTATGAAGACAATCACCAATTTATCCAAGTACGGTCGACATACTCGGTTCATCAAATCCATGAACACTGCTGGAGCGTTCGTCAAACCAAAAGGCATGACTAAGAACTCATAGTGACCATAACGAGTTCTGAATGCTGTCTTTGCGATGTCTTCCTCACGCACTCGCATTTGATGGTAACCAGATCGAAGATCGATCTTGGAGAAGTACGTTGCTCCTTGCAGTTGATCGAACAGGTCGTCGATGCGCGGAAGAGGGTATCGGTTCTTGATGGTGATCTTGTTCAGCTCCCTATAGTCGATACACATGTGGAAGGATCCATCCTTCTTCTTGACGAACAACACAGGGGCTCCCCAGGGTGAAGAACTGGGTCGGATAAATCCCTTGTCTAGCAACTCTTGAAGTTGGTTAGACAGTTCCTGCATCTCGGATGGCGCTAGTCGATAAGGCGACTTTGCTATAGGTCCTGCTCCTGGAACTAAGTCGATGTGGAATTCTACTTGTCGCGGCAGAGGTAATCCGGGTAGCTCTTCCGGAAATACCTCGGGAAATTCCCGTACTACTGGAATATCCTGTATTGTCTTCTCCTCTGCTTTCTTATCTACTACGTGCGCCATGAATGCTACACATTCCTTCCGTAGGTGGCTACGCATTTTCATGAACGATGCTAACTTAATGTCCCTTTTCGGCTTCTCTCCGTGCACTTCCAGTACACTTCCATCGGGTAATGCTAGTCTAACTATCTGCTCAGCACAACATATTGTAGCTCGATGGTTGGACATCCAATCCATACCAACTATTATATCAATGCTCCCTATCTTAATCGGAATTAAATCTATACTGAAATCCTTTCTTTTGTATAGAGCCAAAATGTCCTGCTAGCTTACATTTGGTACTCGAAATACCAGCTCATAGATGATTCCAATTGCATCTAGTTCATTTTGGGGGGGTGGGAAGTCCATTTACCTTCCTGACTCTTGGGTCTTTGCTGTAATATTTCAGACTACTTTTCAACTTTTGATTGAATTAACACGAGTCGCTTCCACTGACTGGTGCTCAAATTTTCTTGTATTACCATCTTTCCATTCGATGGGTACTATAACTTCCTTAACTCTTCTATTTGCGACAAGGTCGGTGGCGACCTTAGTGACTATGGTAGGTACAACTTCCTGGACTTGTTGGGCTATCAGTTGAGCGAAGTTGTTCGATTAATTCTCATGGTTCACTTTCTAGATACGTGTGTTTCTTCTGGAAATATGGTTCTAAATCATTTGTAAAATGTATGTTTGTTTAAATAAATGTTCGAAAATATTTGTATTTTATGACAATTTCTTTAAAATAGGATTGATAAGAACGTTTTTGTGATTAAATGAAAATTAGTTTCGTAAAAACTTAATACTTATCCGAAGGGATCAAAGTTTGATGCTAATGCATCCTTAAAATATTTTACTTGCCCATACTAAGGGTTAAATGGAACAACCAAAAAGTGCATTTTTGAAATTCTTTCAAATACATGAGAGTTACATTTGAAAAGATCAACTTTGCCAACAGTATCACCACAACTTGCCAGCACAAGTCAACTCTCCTAGTCGTCCTTCTTGCCGTCATAACATTCTCCACAACATTGGTGGTACCTTCCTCCAAGAGATCGCCAATTCTTTCGACTTAATTACCGTTCGATTCTATCTTGACACCCTGGTTCGACTATTTTGCAGTCCGTTGGCGAGTGCTCGGATTGATCAAGCCTCTCCTAGTGCCATACTAATAATATAACCGATCAATATCCCCGAAAGGATATGAAATGATCTTGCGTTGTCTAGATGAGTTATCGCCAGTCCGCTCCGAATGGTTGCCGCAACTGTCTTCTGAGTTGTCTCGTATGAGGTGCTGGAAGGTTCGGGTTAGGCGTAGGAATAACTGGTGTAGGTTCAGGTAAGACACTTGTTGGGGTAATCGAAGGTGGATCGCTTAAATATCCTTACTTGTTACTCTAGTGTCGGAATCGTATTGCTTAGACGGGTCCTTCTCCGAAGTCTAAGTAATAGTGTTCGACATAGTGGTTGTAGTGTCCGCAAGACTTATTAAACGCATTCAAAATACTAGTGACATCCTAACGCTAACGCAGGAGTGTTCAACACTGGCGTCACTTTTCTTAAACGCGTAAGTGCTATAGTAAATATCAACATCATGATATGCTTATGTGAACTCACACAGTTTTCGCTTTTCAGGAAATTTTTCGAAGGTTCCAATTTTTATTTTTCTAACAGTACGCTTAGTTCATAAGTCCTATCCTACTTATATCATGGCTAGGCGTAGGTGATCAGGCTCTGCCTATCTATGATATATCAGAATAGCACCTATCCTAATCATACTAGTATTTAAATTCTCCTATACTCGAAATCCATAATTAAAAGTTTTAACTTGTTTTAGAAAAAGGTTGGTTATAGTACTTGGTTTTTATGAAAAACCGATGTTCTCTATAACCTATGGCTCTGATACCAAATCTGTAACACCCCGCTAAAGCGGAAACACGAGGTGCGACAGCTAAGATTTCAAGGCGATAGGAGATAACAACATCAACCATTCGTTCCAAAATATCCAAAGTTTTTTTTTAAAATTTAAATTGTATTACAACCAACGGAAGTTTGAAATTACAAACATAACAAAATAAAATACTAAGTCTTGATTGATGTCTACAAGTGCTCAAAACTAAGCTTTCTCAATCACCTTCTGATTTCCTGAAAAGCATGTTAAAACAAGCGTCAACTACGAGAGTTGGTGAGTTCACAGGTTTTCATATGCACAAAACAGTTTAAATGCAACAATTTTAGTAAACCTTTTTATTCACTCAACTTTTCATAAACAAGATATAGTGAACCCGTTCATTCACTAAATTTTCATAAACAGTTATAGTGAATCCGTTCATTCACTAAATTTTTATAAACAGTTATAGTGAATCCGTTCATTCACTAAATTTTTATAAACAGTTAGAGTGAATCCGTTCATTCACTACCAACATGTGAGTAAATTTCCCGGGTCATGTTAATCGCATGGTATTTATTCTTTGAGCCACTACTAAACCTAAAACCAATTTGCCCTAACGATCTACCTCAGAGGTGGTTGCGAACCACATGGGTAGAGCGTTCTCGCGAACTACCTCAACGGTGGGACTAAAACCCCACATGTGTAGACGCTGCACTACCTCAGCGGTGGGACTAAATCCCACATGTGTAGTACCACATATGATTACGTGCACCCTATACTCGTCAGTAAACAAAGGGTGGGTCCACTCTACCAAATAGCGCTATCCACAATAACCATGGCTCGAAACGAGTTAATAGTAGTGTATTCAACATGGGACTTTTACTCAATATATCATGCCCATAACATTCAAATTTAGCTCACAACACAATTTCATTTCGCAACATTTTCAAAATTTTTCACATTCATTTTAAGCATGCTTTTCACCCCAAAAACGTAAAAACGGTAAAAAGGGGCTGTGAATACTCACCTCAAGCGTTTAGTGTGATTTCGTAAGTGATGGTGCGTGGTCTAATCCCGGCTCCGAACTATGTTTGCCCTATCAAACACGTAATTTTTAACGTAAGTTCTAAGTTCAACGGTCCCTATTTCAAAAATCGTACCGATATCCATATAATGCCATTATGTTATTTATATAGTCCAATATAGTAAAAATTCATTTTATCACATTTTGGAGTCTTCCATACATTTTGGAAGGTTCAAAGTTCATAAATTTGGATTTTATAAAATTTCCAGAATCTGCCAAAATCTTAAGTTGTAAAAATTACCACTTTGAACTTAGGTCCTCCAAATAATAAGTCCTTAAATTTTTACCCTCTGATTTAGGGGATGTTAGGAAAAACTTCACCAAATTTCATTATTTTTAGAGGTCTTTTACTATTTTTAAACATTTTTGCAAAATCAGTGGTACCTTCTCATTTTCCAGAATACCTTTCAGTGATGTTTTATTCATAAATAATTCATAACACCACCAAATTACGAATTTCAAAAGAGATTTTCTAGCCAACACATATACCAAGCTTTTGGAACAAGTTTCATATCATTTGGGTGGTTTTTGAGGGAGATATGACCTCTTAAAGTAGTGCATGTGTAATCTGCCACAAGGGGACAGCCTACACCACCAACTTAATCTCATTGGTTGAAGCCTCAAAAGTCCACCAAATGACATGATTTTGGATTCTATAGAAAGCTAACTCAGAGTACTTGAGTTTAGAATTAAAAAGTTTGCATTTTGGATGATTTATCAAAGAGTTATACATGCATGAAGATGACTCAAATTCCTGACCAAGTGCTGTTGCACACGAAAATGTTTAATGATGGTTTGGGTTCAAATCTTGGTGTTTTTTGTACAAATCCAGTGGGGTTTGAACCCTAACACTTTAAATATCAATCCATAAAAATTTCATGAAGAAATGAGTTCGAGAAGACCCTTTTTGGGTCGTGTAAACTACATGCAAAAACATGGACATAATCTGTCAAGAATCCAATACCTTTTTCATCATCAAAACACATAAAATCATATACTTTTGGGGTTTTTCTTGCTATTACACCCACAAATCAGATTATACAAGAGAAAAATAAACTAAATATGTTTTGGTACCATCAAGACTCATGCATGAACTATTAATGAAGTTTAGCCCAAGAATGATGGTCAACAACATCACATAAACGATTTTTGATTCCTATCTTGTGTTCTTATGGGGATTTCACGGATTTTCACCCTCTTAGAGTGTTTATAAACATTTCTAAGGCTAAATCTCCTTCCCAAACATCAAGAGGATTAAGAACCCATAGAAGTAGGTTAAAACCTCAAGAAAATATGAAAAAGAAGCTTAAAATGACCCAAAAATGAGGTTGAACACTTGTACCATATTCTTACCTTGAAGATGATGACTCTTTTAATCTTGAAATGGTGCTTTAAACCTTCAAAATCAGATTTTTGAATGTGGAAATGGCTGGATTCTAGAGAGAAGGTGGAGAGAAAAAGGGTTAAAAGAGAGAGAGAAGAAGTTTGAAAAATGAAGGGAAAAGATGGTGGTGATGATGTTTTTGTTGGGGAAAAAGAAAAAAGAGAGAGAGGTGATTGGATGGTGGTGGTGGTGGCCGGCCAACATGGCCAATCCACTCTTTTTCTTTTATTTATTTTTTTTAAAAGAATTAATTAAAGGGTTTAAATTATACTGCTTTATTTAACGCAGTATCGGGTTTTTCGCGTTTTCGGTAGGAACCGACTTTTTCGAAAGTAGTTTTGGACTATATGGAACAGTTTATTTATATTTTTAACAAAATTCTTTATTTTATACATTTCGTTTTCAACTTTGGCATTATAGGATTTTCGGACGTTTCCGGGCCGGTACGGGCTGTTTCGGGCATTTTCCGGGACTTTTAGGATTTTGCCTAACTTTTTCACGCAACTAACCTAAATTATTCAGGCAACTTAAATTCTACCTTTTCACTTACGGGAACGCTACTGAGTGGATTAAACGGGTAGCTAACCTGAAAGTCAAAAATTGACGGATGTCACAGTTACCCCCGGTTGAAAGAAATTTCGTCCCGAAATTTAATTCTTGCTGCTACTCCCGGGGTTTTCTGTGAAGAGATGCGGGTACTTGCTTTTCATGAATGCTTCCCGCTCCCAAGTGAACTCAGGTCCGTGCCTGGAGTTCCATCGTACCTTGATGATCGGTATTTTGCTGCGCCGGAGCTGCTTGATTTCTCGGTCAAGGATTTCAATTGGTTCCTCCGAGCGCGCAGTTGCTCATCGATTTGAATTTCTTCCAAGGGCAAAACTACTGTCTCTTCCGACAGGCATTTCTTCAGGTTAGACACGTGGAACGTGTCATGAATAGAGCTCAGCTCTAAGGGTAGGTCCAGCCTATAGGCAACGGGTCCGATTCTTTCTACAACCTCGAATGGTCCAACAAAACGAGGGCTCAGTTTCCCTTTCTTTCCGAATCTTATTAGCCCTTTTCATGGTGATACCTTTAGTAGCACTTTATCACCACCTTGGAATTCCAACGGCTTTCGCCGATTATCGGCATAGCTTTTCTGGCGATCTCTGGCCACTTTCAGCTTTTCTTGAACCATTTTTGATTTTGTCGGTGGTCTCCTGTACGACATCAGGCCTAAACAATTTATTCTCTCCCACTTCCAACCAATTGAGTGGGGATCTGCACTTGCGTCCATACAGTGCTTCGTACGGCGCACATAGTATGCTGGCATGATAGCTGTTGTTGTAGGAGAACTCGACTAAGGGTAGATGATCGTCCCAACTACCTCCAAATTCTAACACGCAAGCACGTAGCATATCCTCTAGTGTTTGGATGGTTCTCTCAGTCTGTCCATCGGTCTGAGGATGGTAAGCCGTGCTTAGATCCACACGAGTGCCCAAAGTTGCTTGAAGCGATTGCCAAAATCGCGAGGTAAATCTACTATCCCTATCGGAGATGATCGATATCGGGATTCCATGTCGCATGACAATCTCATCGACATACAGCTGCGCGAGCTTATCGATGCTATAAGTCTCCTTTTTTTTTTGGCAAGAAATGTGCTGATTTCGTGAGCCGGTCAACGATTACCCAAATCGTATCATGACCCCTTTTTAGTCTTGGGTAGTTTAGTCACGAAATCCATCGATATTTGCTCCCATTTCCACTCCGGGATTTCCGGTTGCTGAAGAAGTCCTGACGGTTTCTGGTGCTCTGCTTTAACTTTCGCGCAAGTCAAGCATTTGCTCACGTAAGTGGCGATATCCTTTTTCATACCGGACCACCAGTAATGCTCCTTCAGTCCTTTGTACATTTTGTCGGATCCTGGATGTATCGAGTACCTTGATTGATGAGCTTCATCCATGATCATCTTTCTCAACTGCTCCACCCTTGGAATCCAAATTCTTCCCTTGAAATAACACACTCCATCCACTTTCTCCTCGAATTCCTTTTCTATACCGTGAAGAGTTTCTTTCTTTAGGTTGTCGGTCATTAAGGCTTCCCTCTGGGCTTCCAGTATCTGGCTTTTCAAACTGGTCTGGACCAATACTCCCATGGCTCGCGTTCTTGTAGGCTTCACTCTTTCTTTCCGGCTTAGCGCATCGGCTACTACATTCGCCTTCCCTGGGTGATATTTGATCTCACAATCGTAATCGCTGAGCAATTCAACCCATCTTCTCTGTCTCATATTCAGCATTTTCTGATCTAGGATATGCTGGAGACTCTTATGGTCCGTAAAGATAGTGCATTTGGTGCCGTAGAGATAATGTCTCCATATCTTAAGGGCAAACACCACTGCTCCAAGCTCCAAGTCGTGGGTGGTGTAGTTCTTCTCATGAACCTTCAGTTGTCTGGATGCGTAAGCAATGACCTTCTCGATCTGCATCAAAACACATCCCAAGCCTTGATGCGAAGCATCGCAGTACACCACAAAGTTATCCGTTCCTTCGGGTAACGCCAGAATGGGTGCATTACACAACTTTTGCTTTAGTGTTTGAAACGCTTCTTCTTGTTTTTCTCCCCAGACGAACTTCTTGTCCTTTTGCGTTAAAGTTGTCAGCGGCTGCGCAATCTTGGAGAAGTTTGCGATGAATCGTCGGTAGTAGCCTGCCAAACCGAGAAATTGTCGAATTTCTGTCGGTGTCTTCGGGGCTTCCCATTTCTTTACAGCTTCCACCTTGGCTGCATTGACGTGGATACCTTCTTTATTCACTACATGTCCTAGAAAGTGAACTTCTCGAATCCAAAACTCGCACTTTGAGAATTTGGCGTATAGCTGCTCGGCCTTCAGCAGTTCCAATATCAGCCTCAAATGATGCGCGTGGTCCTCCTTGCTCCTAGAGTAGATTAGGATGTCGTCTATGAAGACAATCACCAATTTATCCAAGTACGGTCGACATACTCGGTTCATCAAATCCATGAACACTGCTGGAGCGTTCGTCAAACCAAAAGGCATGACTAAGAACTCATAGTGACCATAACGAGTTCTGAATGCTGTCTTTGCGATGTCTTCCTCACGCACTCGCATTTGATGGTAACCAGATCGAAGATCGATCTTGGAGAAGTACGTTGCTCCTTGCAGTTGATCGAACAGGTCGTCGATGCGCGGAAGAGGGTATCGGTTCTTGATGGTGATCTTGTTCAGCTCCCTATAGTCGATACACATGCGGAAGGATCCATCCTTCTTCTTGACGAACAACACAGGGGCTCCCCAGGGTGAAGAACTGGGTCGGATAAATCCCTTGTCTAGCAACTCTTGAAGTTGGTTAGACAGTTCCTGCATCTCGGATGGCGCTAGTCGATAAGGCGACTTTGCTATAGGTCCTGCTCCTGGAACTAAGTCGATGTGGAATTCTACTTGTCGCGGGCGAGGTAATCCGGGTAGCTCTTCCGGAAATACCTCGGGAAATTCCCGTACTACTGGAATATCCTGTATTGTCTTCTCCTCTGCTTTCTTATCTACTACGTGCGCCATGAATGCTACACATTCCTTCCGTAGGTGGCTACGCATTTTCATGAACGATGCTAACTTAATGTCCCTTTTCGGCTTCTCTCCGTGCACTTCCAGTACACTTCCATCGGGTAATGCTAGTCTAACTATTTTGCTCAGCACAGCATATTGTAGCTCGATGGTTGGACATCCAATCCATACCAACTATTATATCAATGCTCCCTATCTTAATCGGAATTAAATCTATACTGAAATCCTTTCTTTTGTATAGAGCCAAAATGTCCTGCTAGCTTACATTTGGTACTCGAAATACCAGCTCATAGATGATTCCAATTGCATCTAGTTCATTTTGGGGGGGGGGGGAAGTCCATTTACCTTCCTGACTCTTGGGTCTTTGCTGTAATATTTCAGACTACTTTTCAACTTTTGATTGAATTAACACGAGTCGCTTCCACTGACTGGTGCTCAAATTTTCTTGTATTACCATCTTTCCATTCGATGGGTACTATAACTTCCTTAATTCTTCTATTTGCGACAAGGTCGGTGGCGACCTTAGTGACTATGGTAGGTACAACTTCCTGGACTTGTTGGGCTATCAGTTGAGCGAAGTTGTTCGATTAATTCTCATGGTTCACTTTCTAGATACGTGTGTTTCTTCTGGAAATATGGTTCTAAATCATTTGTAAAATGTATGTTTGTTTAAATAAATGTTCGAAAATATTTGTATTTTATGACAATTTCTTTAAAATAGGATTGATAAGAACGTTTTTGTGATTAAATGAAAATTAGTTTCGTAAAAACTTAATACTTATCCGAAGGGATCAAAGTTTGATGCTAATGCATCCTTAAAATATTTTACTTGCCCATACTAAGGGTTAAATGGAACAACCAAAAAGTGCATTTTTGAAATTCTTTCAAATACATGAGAGTTACATTTGAAAAGATCAACTTTGCCAACAGTATCACCACAACTTGCCAGCACAAGTCAACTCTCCTAGTCGTCCTTCTTGCCGTCATAACATTCTCCACAACATTGGTGGTACCTTCCTCCAAGAGATCGCCAATTCTTTCGACTTAATTACCGTTCGATTCTATCTTGACACCCTGGTTCGACTATTTTGCAGTCCGTTGGCGAGTGCTCGGATTGATCAAGCCTCTCCTAGTGCCATACTAATAATATAACCGATCAATATCCCCGAAAGGATATGAAATGATCTTGCGTTGTCTAGATGAGTTATCGCCAGTCCGCTCCGAATGGTTGCCGCAACTGTCTTCTGAGTTGTCTCGTATGAGGTGCTGGAAGGTTCGGGTTAGGCGTAGGAATAACTGGTGTAGGTTCAGGTAAGACACTTGTTGGGGTAATCGAAGGTGGATCGCTTAAATATCCTTACTTGTTACTCTAGTGTCGGAATCGTATTGCTTAGACGGGTCCTTCTCCGAAGTCTAAGTAATAGTGTTCGACATAGTGGTTGTAGTGTCCGCAAGACTTATTAAACGCATTCAAAATACTAGTGACATCCTAACGCTAACGCAGGAGTGTTCAACACTGGCGTCACTTTTCTTAAACGCGTAAGTGCTATAGTAAATATCAACATCATGATATGCTTATGTGAACTCACACAGTTTTCGCTTTTCAGGAAATTTTTCGAAGGTTCCAATTTTTATTTTTCTAACAGTACGCTTAGTTCATAAGTCCTATCCTACTTATATCATGGCTAGGCGTAGGTGATCAGGCTCTGCCTATCTATGATATATCAGAATAGCACCTATCCTAATCATACTGGTATTTAAATTCTCCTATACTCGAAATCCATAATTAAAAGTTTTAACTTGTTTTAGAAAAAGGTTGGTTATAGTACTTGGTTTTTATGAAAAACCGATGTTCTCTATAACCTATGGCTCTGATACCAAATCTGTAACACCCCGCTAAAGCGGAAACACGAGGTGCGACAGCTAAGATTTCAAGGCGATAGGAGATAACAACATCAACCATTCGTTCCAAAATATCCAAAGTTTTTAAAATTTAAATTGTATTACAACCAACGGAAGCTTGAAATTACAAACATAACAAAATAAAATACTAAGTCTTGATTGATGTCTACAAGTGCTCAAAACTAAGCTTTCTCAATCACCTTCTGATTTCCTGAAAAGCATGTTAAAACAAGCGTCAACTACGAGAGTTGGTGAGTTCACAGGTTTTCATATGCACAAAACAGTTTAAATGCAACAATTTTAGTGAACCTTTTTATTCACTCAACTTTTCATAAACAAGATATAGTGAACCCGTTCATTCACTAAATTTTCATAAACAGTTATAGTGAATCCGTTCATTCACTAAATTTTTATAAACAGTTATAGTGAATCCGTTCATTCACTAAATTTTTATAAACAGTTAGGTGAATCCGTTCATTCACTACCAACATGTGAGTAAATTTCCCGGGTCATGTTAATCGCATGGTATTTATTCTTTGAGCCACTACTAAACCTAAAACCAATTTGCCCTAACGATCTACCTCAGAGGTGGTTGCGAACCACATGGGTAGAGCGTTCTCGCGAACTACCTCAACGGTGGGACTAAAACCCCACATGTGTAGACGCTGCACTACCTCAGCGGTGGGACTAAATCCCACATGTGTAGTACCACATATGATTACGTGCACCCTATACTCGTCAGTAAACAAAGGGTGGGTCCACTCTACCAAATAGCGCTATCCACAATAACCATTGGCTCGAAATGAGTTAATAGTAGTGTATTCAACATGGGACTTTTACTCAATATATCATGCCGCATAACATATCAAATTTAGCTCACAATACATTCATTTCATCATTCGCAATTTTCAAATTTTACATCATTTTAACATGCTTTTCACCCCAAAACACGTAAAAACGGTAAAAAGTGGGGCTGTGAATACTCACCTCAAGCGTTTAGTGTGATTTCGTAAGTGATGGTGCGTGGTCTAATCCCGGCTCCGAACTATGTTTGCCCTATCAAACACGTAATTTTTAACGTAAGTTCTAAGTTCAACGGTCCCTATTTCAAAAATCGTACCGATATCCATATAATGCCATTATGTTATTTATATAGTCCAATATAGTAAAAATTCATTTTATCACATTTTGGAGTCTTCCATACATTTTGGAAGGTTCAAAGTTCATAAATTTGGATTTTATAAAATTTCCAGAATCTGCCAAAATCTTAAGTTGTAAAAATTACCACTTTGAACTTAGGTCCTCCAAATAATAAGTCCTTAAATTTTTACCCTCTGATTTAGGGGATGTTAGGAAAAACTTCACCAAATTTCATTATTTTTAGAGGTCTTTTACTATTTTTAAACATTTTTGCAAAATCAGTGGTACCTTCTCATTTTCCAGAATACCTTTCAGTGATGTTTTATTCATAAATAATTCATAACACCACCAAATTACGAATTTCAAAAGAGATTTTCTAGCCAACACATATACCAAGCTTTTGGAACAAGTTTCATATCATTTGGGTGGTTTTTGAGGGAGATATGACCTCTTAAAGTAGTGCATGTGTAATCTGCCACAAGGGGACAGCCTACACCACCAACTTAATCTCATTGGTTGAAGCCTCAAAAGTCCACCAAATGACATGATTTTGGATTCTATAGAAAGCTAACTCAGAGTACTTGAGTTTAGAATTAAAAAGTTTGCATTTTGGATGATTTATCAAAGAGTTATACATGCATGAAGATGACTCAAATTCCTGACCAAGTGCTGTTGCACACGAAAATGTTTAATGATGGTTTGGGTTCAAATCTTGGTGTTTTTGTACAAATCCAGTGGGGTTTGAACCCTAACACTTTAAATATCAATCCATAAAAATTTCATGAAGAAATGAGTTCGAGAAGACCCTTTTTGGGTCGTGTAAACTACATGCAAAAACATGGACATAATCTGTCAAGAATCCAATACCTTTTTCATCATCAAAACACATAAAATCATATACTTTTGGGGTTTTTCTTGCTATTACACCCACAAATCAGATTATACAAGAGAAAAATAAACTAAATATGTTTTGGTACCATCAAGACTCATGCATGAACTATTAATGAAGTTTAGCCCAAGAATGATGGTCAACAACATCACATAAACGATTTTTGATTCCTATCTTGTGTTCTTATGGGGATTTCACGGATTTTCACCCTCTTAGAGTGTTTATAAACATTTCTAAGGCTAAATCTCCTTCCCAAACATCAAGAGGATTAAGAACCCATAGAAGTAGGTTAAAACCTCAAGAAAATATGAAAAAGAAGCTTAAAATGACCCAAAAATGAGGTTGAACACTTGTACCATATTCTTACCTTGAAGATGATGACTCTTTTAATCTTGAAATGGTGCTTTAAACCTTCAAAATCAGATTTTTGAATGTGGAAATGGCTGGATTCTAGAGAGAAGGTGGAGAAAAAGGGTTAGAGAGAGAGAGAAGAAGTTTGAAAAATGAAGGGAAAAGATGGTGGTGATGATGTTTTTGTTGGGGAAAAAGAAAAAAGAGAGAGAGGTGATTGGATGGTGGTGGTGGTGGCCGGCCAACATGGCCAATCCACTCTTTTTCTTTTATTTATTTTTTTTAAAAGAATTAATTAAAGGGTTTAAATTATACTGCTTTATTTAACGCAGTATCGGGTTTTTCGCGTTTTCGGTAGGAACCGACTTTTTCGAAAGTAGTTTTGGACTATATGGAACAGTTTATTTATATTTTTAACAAAATTCTTTATTTTATACATTTCGTTTTCAAACTTTGGCATTATAGGATTTTCGGACGTTTCCGGGCCGGTACGGGCTGTTTCGGGCATTTTCCGGGACTTTTAGGATTTCTGCCTAACTTTTTCACGCAACTAACCTAAATTATTCAGGCAACTTAAATTCTACCTTTTCACTTACGGGAACGCTACTGAGTGGATTAAACGGGTAGCTAACCTGAAAGTCAAAAATTGACGGATGTCACAGTTACCCCCGGTTGAAAGAAATTTCGTCCCGAAATTTAATTCTTGCTGCTACTCCCGGGGTTTTCTGTGAAGAGATGCGGGTACTTGCTTTTCATGAATGCTTCCCCTCCCAAGTGAACTCAGGTCCGTGCCTGGAGTTCCATCGTACCTTGATGATCGGTATTTTGCTGCGCCGGAGCTGCTTGATTTCTCGGTCAAGGATTTCAATTGGTTCCTCCGAGCGCGCAGTTGCTCATCGATTTGAATTTCTTCCAAGGGCAAAACTACTGTCTCTTCCGACAGGCATTTCTTCAGGTTAGACACGTGGAACGTGTCATGAATAGAGCTCAGCTCTAAGGGTAGGTCCAGCCTATAGGCAACGGGTCGATTCTTTCTACAACCTCGAATGGTCCAACAAAACGAGGGCTCAGTTTCCCTTTCTTTCCGAATCTTATTAGCCCTTTTCATGGTGATACCTTTAGTAGCACTTTATCACCACCTTGGAATTCCAACGGCTTTCGCCGATTATCGGCATAGCTTTTCTGGCGATCTCTGGCCACTTTCAGCTTTTCTTGAACCATTTTTGATTTTGTCGGTGGTCTCCTGTACGACATCAGGCCTAAACAATTTATTCTCTCCCACTTCCAACCAATTGAGTGGGGATCTGCACTTGCGTCCATACAGTGCTTCGTACGGCGCACATAGTATGCTGGCATGATAGCTGTTGTTGTAGGAGAACTCGACTAAGGGTAGATGATCGTCCCAACTACCTCCAAATTCTAACACGCAAGCACGTAGCATATCCTCTAGTGTTTGGATGGTTCTCTCAGTCTGTCCATCGGTCTGAGGATGGTAAGCCGTGCTTAGATCCACACGAGTGCCCAAAGTTGCTTGAAGCGATTGCCAAAATCGCGAGGTAAATCTACTATCCCTATCGGAGATGATCGATATCGGGATTCCATGTCGCATGACAATCTCATCGACATACAGCTGCGCGAGCTTATCGATGCTATAAGTCTCCTTTTTTTTTGGCAAGAAATGTGCTGATTTCGTGAGCCGGTCAACGATTACCCAAATCGTATCATGACCCCTTTTTAGTCTTGGGTAGTTTAGTCACGAAATCCATCGATATTTGCTCCCATTTCCACTCCGGGATTTCCGGTTGCTGAAGAAGTCCTGACGGTTTCTGGTGCTCTGCTTTAACTTTCGCGCAAGTCAAGCATTTGCTCACGTAAGTGGCGATATCCTTTTTCATACCGGACCACCAGTAATGCTCCTTCAGTCCTTTGTACATTTGTCGGATCCTGGATGTATCGAGTACCTTGATTGATGAGCTTCATCCATGATCATCTTTCTCAACTGCTCCACCCTTGGAATCCAAATTCTTCCCTTGAAATAACACACTCCATCCACTTTCTCCTCGAATTCCTTTTCTATACCGTGAAGAGTTTCTTTCTTTAGGTTGTCGGTCATTAAGGCTTCCCTCTGGGCTTCCAGTATCTGGCTTTTCAAACTGGTCTGGACCAATACTCCCATGGCTCGCGTTCTTGTAGGCTTCACTCTTTCTTTCCGGCTTAGCGCATCGGCTACTACATTCGCCTTCCCTGGGTGATATTTGATCTCACAATCGTAATCGCTGAGCAATTCAACCCATCTTCTCTGTCTCATATTCAGCATTTTCTGATCTAGGATATGCTGGAGACTCTTATGGTCCGTAAAGATAGTGCATTTGGTGCCGTAGAGATAATGTCTCCATATCTTAAGGGCAAACACCACTGCTCCAAGCTCCAAGTCGTGGGTGGTGTAGTTCTTCTCATGAACCTTCAGTTGTCTGGATGCGTAAGCAATGACCTTCTCGATCTGCATCAAAACACATCCCAAGCCTTGATGCGAAGCATCGCAGTACACCACAAAGTTATCCGTTCCTTCGGGTAACGCCAGAATGGGTGCATTACACAACTTTTGCTTTAGTGTTTGAAACGCTTCTTCTTGTTTTTCTCCCCAGACGAACTTCTTGTCCTTTTGCGTTAAAGTTGTCAGCGGCTGCGCAATCTTGGAGAAGTTTGCGATGAATCGTCGGTAGTAGCCTGCCAAACCGAGAAATTGTCGAATTTCTGTCGGTGTCTTCGGGGCTTCCCATTTCTTTACAGCTTCCACCTTGGCTGCATTGACGTGGATACCTTCTTTATTCACTACATGTCCTAGAAAGTGAACTTCTCGAATCCAAAACTCGCACTTTGAGAATTTGGCGTATAGCTGCTCGGCCTTCAGCAGTTCCAATATCAGCCTCAAATGATGCGCGTGGTCCTCCTTGCTCCTAGAGTAGATTAGGATGTCGTCTATGAAGACAATCACCAATTTATCCAAGTACGGTCGACATACTCGGTTCATCAAATCCATGAACACTGCTGGAGCGTTCGTCAAACCAAAAGGCATGACTAAGAACTCATAGTGACCATAACGAGTTCTGAATGCTGTCTTTGCGATGTCTTCCTCACGCACTCGCATTTGATGGTAACCAGATCGAAGATCGATCTTGGAGAAGTACGTTGCTCCTTGCAGTTGATCGAACAGGTCGTCGATGCGCGGAAGAGGGTATCGGTTCTTGATGGTGATCTTGTTCAGCTCCCTATAGTCGATACACATGTGGAAGGATCCATCCTTCTTCTTGACGAACAACACAGGGGCTCCCCAGGGTGAAGAACTGGGTCGGATAAATCCCTTGTCTAGCAACTCTTGAAGTTGGTTAGACAGTTCCTGCATCTCGGATGGCGCTAGTCGATAAGGCGACTTTGCTATAGGTCCTGCTCCTGGAACTAAGTCGATGTGGAATTCTACTTGTCGCGGCGGAGGTAATCCGGGTAGCTCTTCCGGAAATACCTCGGGAAATTCCCGTACTACTGGAATATCCTGTATTGTCTTCTCCTCTGCTTTCTTATCTACTACGTGCGCCATGAATGCTACACATTCCTTCCGTAGGTGGCTACGCATTTTCATGAACGATGCTAACTTAATGTCCCTTTTCGGCTTCTCTCCGTGCACTTCCAGTACACTTCCATCGGGTAATGCTAGTCTAACTATTGCTCAGCACAGCATATTGTAGCTCGATGGTTGGACATCCAATCCATACCAACTATTATATCAATGCTCCCTATCTTAATCGGAATTAAATCTATACTGAAATCCTTTCTTTTGTATAGAGCCAAAATGTCCTGCTAGCTTACATTTGGTACTCGAAATACCAGCTCATAGATGATTCCAATTGCATCTAGTTCATTTTGGGGGGGTGGGAAGTCCATTTACCTTCCTGACTCTTGGGTCTTTGCTGTAATATTTCAGACTACTTTTCAACTTTTGATTGAATTAACACGAGTCGCTTCCACTGACTGGTGCTCAAATTTTCTTGTATTACCATCTTTCCATTCGATGGGTACTATAACTTCCTTAATCTTCTATTTGCGACAAGGTCGGTGGCGACCTTAGTGACTATGGTAGGTACAACTTCCTGGACTTGTTGGGCTATCAGTTGAGCGAAGTTGTTCGATTAATTCTCATGGTTCACTTTCTAGATACGTGTGTTTCTTCTGGAAATATGGTTCTAAATCATTTGTAAAATGTATGTTTGTTTAAATAAATGTTCGAAAATATTTGTATTTTATGACAATTTCTTTAAAATAGGATTGATAAGAACGTTTTTGTGATTAAATGAAAATTAGTTTCGTAAAAACTTAATACTTATCCGAAGGGATCAAAGTTTGATGCTAATGCATCCTTAAAATATTTTACTTGCCCATACTAAGGGTTAAATGGAACAACCAAAAAGTGCATTTTTGAAATTCTTTCAAATACATGAGAGTTACATTTGAAAAGATCAACTTTGCCAACAGTATCACCACAACTTGCCAGCACAAGTCAACTCTCCTAGTCGTCCTTCTTGCCGTCATAACATTCTCCACAACATTGGTGGTACCTTCCTCCAAGAGATCGCCAATTCTTTCGACTTAATTACCGTTCGATTCTATCTTGACACCCTGGTTCGACTATTTTGCAGTCCGTTGGCGAGTGCTCGGATTGATCAAGCCTCTCCTAGTGCCATACTAATAATATAACCGATCAATATCCCCGAAAGGATATGAAATGATCTTGCGTTGTCTAGATGAGTTATCGCCAGTCCGCTCCGAATGGTTGCCGCAACTGTCTTCTGAGTTGTCTCGTATGAGGTGCTGGAAGGTTCGGGTTAGGCGTAGGAATAACTGGTGTAGGTTCAGGTAAGACACTTGTTGGGGTAATCGAAGGTGGATCGCTTAAATATCCTTACTTGTTACTCTAGTGTCGGAATCGTATTGCTTAGACGGGTCCTTCTCCGAAGTCTAAGTAATAGTGTTCGACATAGTGGTTGTAGTGTCCGCAAGACTTATTAAACGCATTCAAAATACTAGTGACATCCTAACGCTAACGCAGGAGTGTTCAACACTGGCGTCACTTTTCTTAAACGCGTAAGTGCTATAGTAAATATCAACATCATGATATGCTTATGTGAACTCACACAGTTTTCGCTTTTCAGGAAATTTTTCGAAGGTTCCAATTTTTATTTTTCTAACAGTACGCTTAGTTCATAAGTCCTATCCTACTTATATCATGGCTAGGCGTAGGTGATCAGGCTCTGCCTATCTATGATATATCAGAATAGCACCTATCCTAATCATACTAGTATTTAAATTCTCCTATACTCGAAATCCATAATTAAAAGTTTTAACTTGTTTTAGAAAAAGGTTGGTTATAGTACTTGGTTTTTATGAAAAACCGATGTTCTCTATAACCTATGGCTCTGATACCAAATCTGTAACACCCCGCTAAAGCGGAAACACGAGGTGCGACAGCTAAGATTTCAAGGCGATAGGAGATAACAACATCAACCATTCGTTCCAAAATATCCAAAGTTTTTTTTTAAAATTTAAATTGTATTACAACCAACGGAAGTTTGAAATTACAAACATAACAAAATAAAATACTAAGTCTTGATTGATGTCTACAAGTGCTCAAAACTAAGCTTTCTCAATCACCTTCTGATTTCCTGAAAAGCATGTTAAAACAAGCGTCAACTACGAGAGTTGGTGAGTTCACAGGTTTTCATATGCACAAAACAGTTTAAATGCAACAATTTTAGTAAACCTTTTTATTCACTCAACTTTTCATAAACAAGATATAGTGAACCCGTTCATTCACTAAATTTTCATAAACAGTTATAGTGAATCCGTTCATTCACTAAATTTTTATAAACAGTTATAGTGAATCCGTTCATTCACTAAATTTTTATAAAGAGTTAGAGTGAATCCGTTCATTCACTACCAACATGTGAGTAAATTTCCCGGGTCATGTTAATCGCATGGTATTTATTCTTTGAGCCACTACTAAACCTAAAACCAATTTGCCCTAACGATCTACCTCAGAGGTGGTTGCGAACCACATGGGTAGAGCGTTCTCGCGAACTACCTCAACGGTGGGACTAAAACCCCACATGTGTAGACGCTGCACTACCTCAGCGGTGGGACTAAATCCCACATGTGTAGTACCACATATGATTACGTGCACCCTATACTCGTCAGTAAACAAAGGGTGGGTCCACTCTACCAAATAGCGCTATCCACAATAACCATTGGCTCGAAACGAGTTAATAGTAGTGTATTCAACATGGGACTTTTACTCAATATATCATGCCTCATAACATATCAAATTTAGCTCACAACACATTTCATTTCGCAACATTTTCAAATTATTCACAATCATTTGTAAGCATGCTTTTCACCCCAAAACACGTAAAAACGGTAAAAAGTGGGGCTGTGAATACTCACCTCAAGCGTTTAGTGTGATTTCGTAAGTGATGGTGCGTGGTCTAATCCCGGCTCCGAACTATGTTTGCCCTATCAAACACGTAATTTTTAACGTAAGTTCTAAGTTCAACGGTCCCTATTTCAAAAATCGTACCGATATCCATATAATGCCATTATGTTATTTATATAGTCCAATATAGTAAAAATTCATTTTATCACATTTTGGAGTCTTCCATACATTTTGGAAGGTTCAAAGTTCATAAATTTGGATTTTATAAAATTTCCAGAATCTGCCAAAATCTTAAGTTGTAAAAATTACCACTTTGAACTTAGGTCCTCCAAATAATAAGTCCTTAAATTTTTACCCTCTGATTTAGGGGATGTTAGGAAAAATTTCACCAAATTTCATTATTTTTAGAGGTCTTTTACTATTTTTAAACATTTTTGCAAAATCAGTGGTACCTTCTCATTTTCCAGAATACCTTTCAGTGATGTTTTATTCATAAATAATTCATAACACCACCAAATTACGAATTTCAAAAGAGATTTTCTAGCCAACACATATACCAAGCTTTTGGAACAAGTTTCATATCATTTGGGTGGTTTTTGAGGGAGATATGACCTCTTAAAGTAGTGCATGTGTAATCTGCCACAAGGGGACAGCCTACACCACCAACTTAATCTCATTGGTTGAAGCCTCAAAAGTCCACCAAATGACATGATTTTGGATTCTATAGAAAGCTAACTCAGAGTACTTGAGTTTAGAATTAAAAAGTTTGCATTTTGGATGATTTATCAAAGAGTTATACATGCATGAAGATGACTCAAATTCCTGACCAAGTGCTGTTGCACACGAAAATGTTTAATGATGGTTTGGGTTCAAATCTTGGTGTTTTTGTACAAATCCAGTGGGGTTTGAACCCTAACACTTTAAATATCAATCCATAAAAATTTCATGAAGAAATGAGTTCGAGAAGACCCTTTTTGGGTCGTGTAAACTACATGCAAAAACATGGACATAATCTGTCAAGAATCCAATACCTTTTTCATCATCAAAACACATAAAATCATATACTTTTGGGGTTTTTCTTGCTATTACACCCACAAATCAGATTATACAAGAGAAAAATAAACTAAATATGTTTTGGTACCATCAAGACTCATGCATGAACTATTAATGAAGTTTAGCCCAAGAATGATGGTCAACAACATCACATAAACGATTTTTGATTCCTATCTTGTGTTCTTATGGGGATTTCACGGATTTTCACCCTCTTAGAGTGTTTATAAACATTTCTAAGGCTAAATCTCCTTCCCAAACATCAAGAGGATTAAGAACCCATAGAAGTAGGTTAAAACCTCAAGAAAATATGAAAAAGAAGCTTAAAATGACCCCAAAATGAGGTTGAACACTTGTACCACATTCTTACCTTGAAGATGATGACTCTTTTAATCTTGAAATGGTGCTTTAAACCTTCAAAATCAGATTTTTGAATGTGGAAATGGCTGGATTCTAGAGAGAAGGTGGAGAGAAAAAGGGTTAGAGAGAGAGAGAAGAAGTTTGAAAAATGAAGGGAAAAGATGGTGGTGATGATGTTTTTGTTGGGGAAAAAGAAAAAAGAGAGAGAGGTGATTGGATGGTGGTGGTGGTGGCCGGCCAACATGGCCAATCCACTCTTTTTCTTTTATTTATTTTTTTTAAAAGAATTAATTAAAGGGTTTAAATTATACTGCTTTATTTAACGCAGTATCGGGTTTTTCGCGTTTTCGGTAGGAACCGACTTTTTCGAAAGTAGTTTTGGACTATATGGAACAGTTTATTTATATTTTTAACAAAATTCTTTATTTTATACATTTCGTTTTCAAACTTTGGCATTATAGGATTTTCGGACGTTTCCGGGCCGGTACGGGCTGTTTCGGGCATTTTCCGGGACTTTTAGGATTTCTGCCTAACTTTTTCACGCAACTAACCTAAATTATTCAGGCAACTTAAATTCTACCTTTTCCTTACGGGAACGCTACTGAGTGGATTAAACGGGTAGCTAACCTGAAAGTCAAAAATTGACGGATGTCACATTTTTTTTTTTTTTTTTTTTTTTTTTTTTTTTTTTTTTTTTTTTTTTTTTTTTTTTTTTTTTTTTTTTTTTTTTTTTTTTTTTTTTTTTTTTTTTTTTTTTTTTTTTTTTTTTTTTTTTTTTTTTTTTTTTTTTTTTTTTTTTTTTTTTTTTTTTTTTTTTTTTTTTTTTTTTTTTTTTTTTTTTTTTTTTTTTTTTTTTTTTTTTTTTTTTTTTTTTTTTTTTTTTTTTTTTTTTTTTTTTTTTTTTTTTTTTTTTTTTTTTTTTTTTTTTTTTTTTTTTTTTTTTTTTTTTTTTTTTTTTTTTTTTTTTTTTTTTTTTTTTTTTTTTTTTTTTTTTTTTTTTTTTTTTTTTTTTTTTTTTTTTTTTTTTTTTTTTTTTTTTTTTTTTTTTTTTTTTTTTTTTTTTTTTTTTTTTTTTTTTTTTTTTTTTTTTTTTTTTTTTTTTTTTTTTTTTTTTTTTTTTTTTTTTTTTTTTTTTTTTTTTTTTTTTTTTTTTTTTTTTTTTTTTTTTTTTTTTTTTTTTTTTTTTTTTTTTTTTTTTTTTTTTTTTTTTTTTTTTTTTTTTTTTTTTTTTTTTTTTTTTTTTTTTTTTTTTTTTTTTTTTTTTTTTTTTTTTTTTTTTTTTTTTTTTTTTTTTTTTTTTTTTTTTTTTTTTTTTTTTTTTTTTTTTTTTTTTTTTTTTTTTTTTTTTTTTTTTTTTTTTTTTTTTTTTTTTTTTTTTTTTTTTTTTTTTTTTTTTTTTTTTTTTTTTTTTTTTTTTTTTTTTTTTTTTTTTTTTTTTTTTTTTTTTTTTTTTTTTTTTTTTTTTTTTTTTTTTTTTTTTTTTTTTTTTTTTTTTTTTTTTTTTTTTTTTTTTTTTTTTTTTTTTTTTTTTTTTTTTTTTTTTTTTTTTTTTTTTTTTTTTTTTTTTTTTTTTTTTTTTTTTTTTTTTTTTTTTTTTTTTTTTTTTTTTTTTTTTTTTTTTTTTTTTTTTTTTTTTTTTTTTTTTTTTTTTTTTTTTTTTTTTTTTTTTTTTTTTTTTTTTTTTTTTTTTTTTTTTTTTTTTTTTTTTTTTTTTTTTTTTTTTTTTTTTTTTTTTTTTTTTTTTTTTTTTTTTTTTTTTTTTTTTTTTTTTTTTTTTTTTTTTTTTTTTTTTTTTTTTTTTTTTTTTTTTTTTTTTTTTTTTTTTTTTTTTTTTTTTTTTTTTTTTTTTTTTTTTTTTTTTTTTTTTTTTTTTTTTTTTTTTTTTTTTTTTTTTTTTTTTTTTTTTTTTTTTTTTTTTTTTTTTTTTTTTTTTTTTTTTTTTTTTTTTTTTTTTTTTTTTTTTTTTTTTTTTTTTTTTTTTTTTTTTTTTTTTTTTTTTTTTTTTTTTTTTTTTTTTTTTTTTTTTTTTTTTTTTTTTTTTTTTTTTTTTTTTTTTTTTTTTTTTTTTTTTTTTTTTTTTTTTTTTTTTTTTTTTTTTTTTTTTTTTTTTTTTTTTTTTTTTTTTTTTTTTTTTTTTTTTTTTTTTTTTTTTTTTTTTTTTTTTTTTTTTTTTTTTTTTTTTTTTTTTTTTTTTTTTTTTTTTTTTTTTTTTTTTTTTTTTTTTTTTTTTTTTTTTTTTTTTTTTTTTTTTTTTTTTTTTTTTTTTTTTTTTTTTTTTTTTTTTTTTTTTTTTTTTTTTTTTTTTTTTTTTTTTTTTTTTTTTTTTTTTTTTTTTTTTTTTTTTTTTTTTTTTTTTTTTTTTTTTTTTTTTTTTTTTTTTTTTTTTTTTTTTTTTTTTTTTTTTTTTTTTTTTTTTTTTTTTTTTTTTTTTTTTTTTTTTTTTTTTTTTTTTTTTTTTTTTTTTTTTTTTTTTTTTTTTTTTTTTTTTTTTTTTTTTTTTTTTTTTTTTTTTTTTTTTTTTTTTTTTTTTTTTTTTTTTTTTTTTTTTTTTTTTTTTTTTTTTTTTTTTTTTTGGGGGGGGGGGGGGGGGGGGGGGGGGGGGGGGGGGGGGGGGGGGGGGGGGGGGGGGGGGGGGGGGGGGGGGGGGGGGGGGGGGGGGGGGGGGGGGGGGGGGGGGGGGGGGGGGGGGGGGGGGGGGGGGGGGGGGGGGGGGGGGGGGGGGGGGGGGGGGGGGGGGGGGGGGGGGGGGGGGGGGGGGGGGGGGGGGGGGGGGGGGGGGGGGGGGGGGGGGGGGGGGGGGGGGGGGGGGGGGGGGGGGGGGGGGGGGGGGGGGGGGGGGGGGGGGGGGGGGGGGGGGGGGGGGGGGGGGGGGGGGGGGGGGGGGGGGGGGGGGGGGGGGGGGGGGGGGGGGGGGGGGGGGGGGGGGGGGGGGGGGGGGGGGGGGGGGGGGGGGGGGGGGGGGGGGGGGGGGGGGGGGGGGGGGGGGGGGGGGGGGGGGGGGGGGGGGGGGGGGGGGGGGGGGGGGGGGGGGGGGGGGGGGGGGGGGGGGGGGGGGGGGGGGGGGGGGGGGGGGGGGGGGGGGGGGGGGGGGGGGGGGGGGGGGGGGGGGGGGGGGGGGGGGGGGGGGGGGGGGGGGGGGGGGGGGGGGGGGGGGGGGGGGGGGGGGGGGGGGGGGGGGGGGGGGGGGGGGGGGGGGGGGGGGGGGGGGGGGGGGGGGGGGGGGGGGGGGGGGGGGGGGGGGGGGGGGGGGGGGGGGGGGGGGGGGGGGGGGGGGGGGGGGGGGGGGGGGGGGGGGGGGGGGGGGGGGGGGGGGGGGGGGGGGGGGGGGGGGGGGGGGGGGGGGGGGGGGGGGGGGGGGGGGGGGGGGGGGGGGGGGGGGGGGGGGGGGGGGGGGGGGGGGGGGGGGGGGGGGGGGGGGGGGGGGGGGGGGGGGGGGGGGGGGGGGGGGGGGGGGGGGGGGGGGGGGGGGGGGGGGGGGGGGGGGGGGGGGGGGGGGGGGGGGGGGGGGGGGGGGGGGGGGGGGGGGGGGGGGGGGGGGGGGGGGGGGGGGGGGGGGGGGGGGGGGGGGGGGGGGGGGGGGGGGGGGGGGGGGGGGGGGGGGGGGGGGGGGGGGGGGGGGGGGGGGGGGGGGGGGGGGGGGGGGGGGGGGGGGGGGGGGGGGGGGGGGGGGGGGGGGGGGGGGGGGGGGGGGGGGGGGGGGGGGGGGGGGGGGGGGGGGGGGGGGGGGGGGGGGGGGGGGGGGGGGGGGGGGGGGGGGGGGGGGGGGGGGGGGGGGGGGGGGGGGGGGGGGGGGGGGGGGGGGGGGGGGGGGGGGGGGGGGGGGTGGATTAAACGGGTAGCTAACCTGAAAGTCAAAAATTGAACGGATGTCACATGAACTATGACACAGGGAGATCACATGTTGCCAAAAGAAAATTCATAAATGTGGCTCTGCATACTTCTCCATTACTTCCAACATCACATAAACGATTTTTGATTCCTATCTTGTGTTCTTATGGGGATTTCACGGATTTTCACCCTCTTAGAGTGTTTATAAACATTTCTAAGGCTAAATCTCCTTCCCAAACATCAAGAGGATTAAGAACCCATAGAAGTAGGTTAAAACCTCAAGAAAATATGAAAAAGAAGCTTAAAATGACCCCAAAATGAGGTTGAACACTTGTACCACATTCTTACCTTGAAGATGATGACTCTTTTAATCTTGAAATGGTGCTTTAAACCTTCAAAATCAGATTTTTGAATGTGGAAATGGCTGGATTCTAGAGAGAAGGTGGAGAGAAAAAGGGTTAGAGAGAGAGAGAAGAAGTTTGAAAAATGAAGGGAAAAGATGGTGGTGATGATGTTTTTGTTGGGGAAAAAGAAAAAAGAGAGAGAGGTGATTGGATGGTGGTGGTGGTGGCCGGCCAACATGGCCAATCCACTCTTTTTCTTTTATTTATTTTTTTTAAAAGAATTAATTAAAGGGTTTAAATTATACTGCTTTATTTAACGCAGTATCGGGTTTTTCGCGTTTTCGGTAGGAACCGACTTTTTCGAAAGTAGTTTTGGACTATATGGAACAGTTTATTTATATTTTTAACAAAATTCTTTATTTTATACATTTCGTTTTCAAACTTTGGCATTATAGGATTTTCGGACGTTTCCGGGCCGGTACGGGCTGTTTCGGGCATTTTCCGGGACTTTTAGGATTTCTGCCTAACTTTTTCACGCAACTAACCTAAATTATTCAGGCAACTTAAATTCTACCTTTTCCCTTACGGGAACGCTACTGAGTGGATTAAACGGGTAGCTAACCTGAAAGTCAAAAATTGACGGATGTCACATGAACTATGACACAGGGAGATCACATGTTGCCAAAGAAAATTCATAAATGTGGCTCTGCATACTTCTCCATTACTTGCCAAACTTCCCACATCTAATCTACTTCCTTAAATTCAATAAAGTATATTCACGTGCTTACTAAACAAGAGGATTTTTTCCCAACCAAGGAATACTGCATTTCTACAACTCCACCCTTTTGACTTCAACAATAAGTCAAAATGAATAGGATACGTTATTCTTATCCCCTGACACTAGCCGAACATCTTACACATATACCCCATGCTTGACGATTTCGGATAAATTATCAGAAATTCCAAAAGCAAAGTTTACGCTCACTCTCATCTTATAACTACAATATAACCACCATATTTGTCACACCCCGCTAAAGCGGAAACACGGAGTGTAACAGCGCAAAGTAGCACAACACAAGTATAGACAATAAACGCCATAGCATATCAAAATAATTAAGTTTTACAATGTTACATTGTACTAAAGTCTTAAAAATTATTACAACGGAAAGTCAAATTACAACGGAAAGGAAATTTAATCTTGATATGCATGCAGGCGTAACACACGTGCATTTCAATCTTCTTACTTTGGCTCGCCTGAAAAGCATGAGAGTTAAAAAGGTCAACTATCGTCATAGTTGGTGAGTTCACGGGTTTAACAACACACATATATAGCTCGCGTTCCAAAAATAATACCGGAGATAATAAGTTCAAGCAAAAAGCTTAATAGTTGGATCATGTGCGTACCCCGCAAGATCCCGGCATATGGTACTTATCATGCAATACTTACACAAAAGATTAACGAGCCACTACTAATCTCCTAGAAGCATAGTTTTTGCCCCGCAATGCCATGCTTATCGCAACATGACACAACAATCGTTCCACAAAGAGTAATTAAACACCAATCGTTATCGTTACCAACCCCGTTGCAAGTGGGGTACGAAAGGTGGGGTTGCCAACCCGATAGCGCTACCATTGATTACTCGGTCCACCGCAGTGAATTAGACTTAGTAGTGTGTACGAGGACTTGCGATAAGAAAAACACCCAATTAATCTAGATAAGTATGCATACCATAGCCACAAAAATCGTTCCAACAACATATCGTTCCACAAAATCGTTTCAAAAGTTTAATCAACCGGTAGTTTTATCATGCTTTCCACCCCAAAAATGTAAAAACGTAAAAAGGGGCCGTGAATAACTCACCGAGTTATCAGTTCGAGAGTCCCGAGTTAGCGAGGTTCCACCGAATTCCGACCTAGTGATATAAAGTGTTTTAATAAGTTCCTTGACCCATTTAAGTTCCTTAAGTTAATAGTAAAAACATACGCGTGAACGAAACTTTAGTTTTTATAACGATTGTCGAAAAATACGTACTTTGGTGATTATAACCGAAGTGTGAAAGTTGGTATATGGTCATGCATGTGTGTTTTATGTTGATTTACCCCATTTATCCTTCCAACAACCTTTTAATGTCCATGGATTTCTTTTTATGAAAGTGTTTTAGAAGAAAGAAGATTTTACATAAAATAACACTTTTCAGTTTTTCCCATTCTTGACAGATTCGGAGGCTGTTTTGGGACATGCATTTGGGTATGATGCATAACCCTAAAAATTACGAAATTTTAATATGTTTTAGCCATATGAGTTTACTAATTACTGACCAAATTTCATAATTTTTGGAAAAGGTTACGGTCCCCAAACAGAAAGTTTATTAAAATAGTGACAGCAACTTGAGCTGTTGCGCAATCTTTTTGTACGGACTGTTTGAGGGTCCGAAACTTGGAATTTTTGCAAACGGCCAGTGGGGTTTGAAAGATAACTCAATGAACTTGAATTTAAAAAAAAGAATCATGTCATTTGGAAATTTTATGAAGGAGTTATGGCCTCTCAAAGTTGGGTCCGAATCTGTCCAGAATCTGTTGGACGAATTTTAGACTAGTTGTTGAATAACAAAATTATTCTTTTGTTTAGTAAATTTTATGATGATTTCTCTTTACCAAAGTTCAAGACCAGATGTGTTTGAAGGAATATCACTTCATAAAACACATTTCACACATGCATTCACATATTTACCCAATTAATCAACAAGAAGGTGTTCATAAGCCATCAACTCACTTATTGCTTGAATCTTTAGTGGATCCAAGCAAAGAAAGGGTATTTGGCTATATGAGTTCATCTAAACCACATGCAAGATGGTAGATGATCATGAGAAAACAAAAATACGAATATGATTAATGAAGCAATGTGGGTTTATAACCTCACTTATTGCTTTATTCACAATGAATATATCAACATTATGCATAAACTAACAACATGCAATGAGGGATTTACCACTCTTATTGCATTTATAAGGAATAATAAGAAGAAACAAGAACTTAAAAGATATACTTGGAATGAACAAGAGTTGAAGTTATGAAACAAGGATCATCCATTCATCTCAATTTTTTGGGTGATCCTAGATGATTTCCTTTGCATAAAATGCAAGTACTCTCATCTCTCACCATTGAGTGATGATGATTTGAGGAAGAAGAGATGAAGATCATCATTTTACCTTGAGTTGTTCTTGAAGATACTTGAAGATCTTCAAGAAATTGATAGTGTATGGAGAAAGCTTGAGAGAATTCTAGTGAGAGAGAGAGTTTAGTGAGAGAAGTAGAAGTGAGAAATGAATGAAGTGAGGAGGATGTAGGTGGTATTTATACCAAGTAGAGGAAGTGGTTTGGGAGTAAAATGGTGGGTGGTGGACGGTTTTGGTGGAAGAAATGAGGGAGAGAGTTGGGTGTGAGGTGAAGGTTGTGATATATGGTGTGTGTAAGTGAGGAATGTGTTATATTCTTGTCTCCCACTAACTCAAACCATGTGTAATGAAATGGTTTTATTTCTTAAATAAAAATGGCTGGTCTTATAACGTAGTTAATTGAGTTTTGTTGAAATATTGTAGTATTGGGTGTAAAAAGTTGCTAAAAATAGAAACCGTTACCGAAAACGCGCGTTTTTGCGATTTTTGCGTATCGAAAGCAGTTTTCGGATTTTTATTAAGGAACTTATTAGAAATTGATATTTTTATTATTTTGGGTCATTTTAAAATTTTATTTGACAGTCTAGTGGTCGGAATCGGGACCTGCTGATAACAGTCAGTCGGTTTTGCGTACCGACTATAGTGGCGACTCAATAAACGTCAAAGGCACTTATCTAGCCTTTACACAATAAATGTTGTCATACAACATTGTTTTTGACAAAATGATAGTACCAAAATATTGTTCCGCTCCGGTAAGTCGGTTAAAGTTTTACTGGCCTGAGGTGGGAAGTGGAGGGTTGTCACAATATTACCTCAAAACAAGCTCTCATATAGCCGCCAACTTGCATGTCTAATCTAATATAATACATGCCATGACGTCAGCTAATAGTTAAAAATCTTTATGTTTATTTCTTACCCATACTGGTATTGTCTTATTGATTCTAGTCACAACCCATACATTCCAAGAAAAGTCACCTCAAATATAAATGAACCACCAATCGTGTTCAACCACAGTTACTTAATCAGGTCTTCCTCCCCCACGGTTCTTCGTACCCTCTTAATGACATTTAGATCGCGAGGATAATAAGGTATATCCCCTTTTCAGACGAAAATATCCAGTGTGCACTTACTGAGTTGCACAAAATGCTTTGCTCCAAACGAACATCAAATTTCGAGAAAAGATCACCCATCCCAGCTTAGTAGTTTCTTACTTTCGTAATGTTTACTTAACACACTCCGTTACCGAATCCAGCACAAATTCTGTCCTAGCTGCCCCTTTACGACTTTAAATGAACTTGGTAATAAAACCACTTCAAAATCACTACTCTTGCTATAGTTTTCTAGCATCAATCTCAGCAGTCTGTCGTATACCCCATCATCCTTGCATAGTGATGTTTTCTTTACATTCAGGTTCCCAAGGAAGCCCTCTATTTTCACACATCCCAAGTGTAACCTTGTGATAACTCATTCTAACCCATTAAACACAAGACCTAATTGGTGCATGTTCTAACACTGGCATGCTTCAAACTCTGGCTCGATGTCGTTCACACCCTGCCTAATCATTTCACCACTTTTCTTTGAACGAGAACACCATGGCCGGAAATTGACCCTCCGTTGCATTTTCTCATCCCTAAATCATGATCCAAGACCTAGCGAGTTTATAGCCTTCATGCACGATGACACAATAACAAAATTTCGTTTTACACCCCCAACAGTAATTTACGTGTTAAGTATAACTTCATTCTCATGGATTACAAGGATCAATCACACACACAAATTTCCAAAACATATTACTGTCTAGTCAGACAGAATTGTGCCAAAATGAACAATACATTTTAAAAGAATTCCTCACATACACCCCTTTGAACCACAAAGTAAATCGCTTACCACAAAGGAAATCAAACGACTCTTAAACTGGCTGGTTAGACAATTTCGTATTAGATCCAACTTTAGTAAAACAAAATTCGACTTCTTGTTTCCATAAATGTGATAAGCTTCATCATCTAAGAAGTGAAATCTTAACACTTTTCGTTTGCAAAACTTTATCATGTAAGAACTTAAGTTTATTTATTTATCCAAAACACACTGGCACATGCCTGAACATCCTTAAAACCAGAACCCACGAAGCATACACATATTCTTGAGTAAAAGATTTTACGACTCATTTAAAATATAAAACACAACGCATGAAAGAACTTTTATGTTGAAGGCTACTCGTTTTAACTAGGTCAGTCTCTTGCATCCACCGAAATCTTACAGTCAATGTTTTAACAATACTTCAACGGTTCAAGCCCTTCACACTTTTCACAAGTTCAGGGTTTTCACTAATGAACACACCCAAATAACATTCTTGGACAATTTTTAGACGAATCACTTAACTCACGACCTACATAGATCAACGATCTTCATCATACTCCAGTATACCCCTAATTCATAACATTTATCGACGTGGTTCTTTCTTAACCAACCTTTTGACTAAGTGTCAACTCTCAAGGAAATACTCTCCCCCAGAACTCAATCATGAGCTGACGTACTTAGTATCTCCATGTAATTATCATACGAACTCCTCATAACAGGGACTTGCTACGATTAGATATGTCAAGAATTAGGCATCCTTCCCAAATAAGGTCAAAAGTTTCTAATCACTACGAATAGTCCACATATTATAACATACGCTCAAAAGGTATAACATTCAACGTTATCTTCCGCAATACATAAAACTGTTAGGATTAGCGGAAGGTTAGAT
This sequence comes from Centaurea solstitialis, assembly GCA_030169165.1. Classification (NCBI taxonomy): domain Eukaryota; kingdom Viridiplantae; phylum Streptophyta; class Magnoliopsida; order Asterales; family Asteraceae; genus Centaurea; species Centaurea solstitialis. Next base: position 47,199,264 of record CM058041.1, on the reverse strand, counting down.
CTCACTGATTGTCATTACACCATTAGTTACCTTAACATAAGTAATCAAGTATCTTCGATCCACATGGGTAAATACCCGCACAATCAGTTACATTGTAAACACATTTTTATTCAAAACATGAAATAACTACACCTGGAGCTATCTCCCACATCATACCAGAAATAGTGTGACTAACGCAATGCTAGTTGTTACTAACCTCTGCATCTAAGCCACTCACCTCAACAAAAGTGATCAAGCATGCTCACGTACCTGTAAATTCCTATTAACACTGGCCAGGTGCTAATTTGAATTTACCTTACATGAGATCCTCGATACCATCGTTGAGTACTTTAACAAGCATGACTCTCTTATGGTCTTCCTATATCTCAGTTGTGCCCCAATCCTATAGTTTAAGACTAGGCCCAATCCTGGTCACCTAATTCACTTAAACTAGTGCTCTGATACCAATTTGTAACACCCCAAATTTCCCAAACAGCACATAACATGCATAACAACAATTCCCAGTGATCTAACGCAGCAGAAATAATTATCAAACTCAAAACTTGGCATTCAAGCCCAAAACAAAATCCATCCATGACAAACTCAACGGTATTGACAGTGGAACAACCCTCCACAGCTAAGATACACTATAACTAATGACCATCTATCGGATGTCCAAAGTTGGCCTCTCATCTAACTCTGAGCCTTCTCACTTCCCTTCAAGGATGCTTCTCTAAGAACTTTCCCTGAGAATGTTTAAAAAGGTTTTGAAAGCGAGGGTTAGACCGAAAGGTCTAGTGAATTCCCTCAAAACAGTTTAAACAACAGTTCCGGCCCGCTGGCCATAAGTCAAGTTAAAACCCACTGAATGTGTGCGGACAAAGAAATGAATACAGTCCAGCCCAGTCCAGGTCACCTGACAATAACTCCCAAGGGACGTAGTCCCGAGGTACCCCCAAGTGGCGGATCAGACCAAATGGTAAACTCCCAAGGAACGCGAGGTTCCAAGGTACCCAGTGTCCATAGTGCATCACATCAGTCAAATCAGCAAATCATTACCATTTAAGTATGCATTAAATGTAATTATCAATTCATATCGTTAATCACAAAAAACAGTGTATAATCTTCATCAAAGCATTTCACAAACCGAATGGATATAATTGAAAACAGTAAAACAATCCATTCATTTCAGGCAAGGGAACTCACCTTCCACTGACTCCCGTCAAGTAACCTAGGCCGTCTTACGCGGACCCTACATAGATATAGTACCTATCAAAAACTCGAACTTCAACTGATAATCTTAATTAGATACCTTTTATTATAGACTAACTCAAATCCTATATGGAAAACCCGACATGGAAAACTTCGACGTACCTCAACGTGGAAAACCCAACGTGGAAAACCCCAAGGAAAACCGACGTGGAAAACCTCAATGTGGAAAATCGACGTGGAAAACCCCAACGTGGAAAACTTCGACGTGGAAAACTCAACGTGGAAAACCGACGTGGAAAACCGACGTGGAAAACCGACATTGAAAACCGATGTGGAAAACTCGACGTGGAAAACCGACGTGGAAAAACCCAACGTGGAAAACCGACGTGGAAAACTCAACGTGGAAAACTTCGACGTGGAAAACCCAATGTGGAAAACCCACGTGGAAAACCGACGTGGAAAACTCGACGTGGAAAACTCGACGTGGAAAACCGACGTGGAAAACCGACGTTGAAAACCGACGTGGAAAACCCGACGTGGAAAACCCGACGTGGAAAACCCACGTGGAAAACCGACATGGAAAACCACCAGGTCAAAATAACGATTTAACTTAGCCGAATTCCCGACTCGGAAATCATAGATTTCCATTCGGGAAAGGCATTAGGAACCAAAACCTCCGACGTGGAAAACCGGCGTGGAAAACCGGCGTGGAAAACCGATGTGGAAAACTCAACATGGAAAACCGATGTGGAAAACATGAATCCCAATGTGGAAAACATGAATCTCAATGTGGAAAACATGAATCCCAATGTGGAAAACATAAATCTCTTCACACACCCAAAACACACACTTTACACTTTAAAAATGATTTCCAAATGGCTAAAAATTTAAGGTTTAAGGCTATATATAGCATGGGCTTTGGGCTAAGCCCATTCCCAATGTGGAATAATCCTAACTCAATAAAACTTTCTAAGATTGACACATTTCACCGCTCACCTCTGATAACGTTACGAAAGTCCAACTTAACGAGAAAGTTAACTTAATCATTAACTTTAACAAAACCCCAACCCATTAAAACTTTGAAAAAATCTACCAAGTCAACCCTCTTTTCATAAACTTTTTTTTTAAACTTGAGAAAATAACCAAGTATTTTCCATTAAACTTGTAAATTTGAATTCACGGTTATTACAATGGAAGTGACCAGTTTCAAGTCTGCTTCATGGAGCCCCAGTCATGAGCACTGACTTGATGATAGGTTGTCCTTAGACCTGAGATGTTTGTTGGGTTTTTGAGGATTCCTCGTATCGATCTGACACAAGGATCACTGTGGATCTCAAACCTAACTGGATGAGATACACGATAAAACCTAATGATCAAACTGACCAAAAAGGTTTAAACTTTATCAAACCTAACTGGTTTGATTATCGCGGAAGCTTAAGAATTAAAACCCGAAACATTCTAAAGATCTTAATCGTTTTAGTTATTTAATCTAACAAGAGGGTTTTGATTAGTTTACATGGATTGCTTGAGCTTAATCCACCCGTGATCGCTCAGACAAAACGCCTTCTAGTTGGCTGAAATCCCGAGATCCCGAAACAAGATGTTTTGCGAGATGTCAACCGAAAAACCCTGAACTCCTTGTGGATGGGGTTTAGGCGCCGGTTTTTGAGAGAGAGAGAGAGGAGAGAGAGAGAGATGGTCTGAATAATTAATGAGTTGAATGAATCGAATGAATAACTGGTAAGCCTTAAGCCTTTATTTATAAGGTAAGATTTCCTAGTTGTAATACAACTCTATAATTATCTTTGGTAATTATCTTTTCTTTTTCCCTAAGAAAAAGATATTTACCTAACTAGATAATTACTTTATTAATTAATATCCCTGTTATATATTTATCTTGATAAATACATAATTTATTAACTAATAAACTTATATTTATTTATTTATCTAATAAATATATATAATGCACTTCAAACCTTTATCTTAGGGTTTTCTTACATAAAATACCCAACTGGTTTATAATTAACTATTATAAACCCAATCTCTCCAAACTGGGATTTTATCTTATTTGATTTACAGATCCTCACAGGTGTGACCCTCAAGTGTCTTATAACATTGGATGTGAGATCACTGGTTTGTCAACTTCTGCACATAATTACTAACAGACTCCCACTTGTTCAAGTTGGCAATACCGTCTTGACCACACGGACCTAAGGAGGCCCCTAGACAGGCACTTAGGCTAACCAGGTTACAAGAACTCTTATACCCAGATAGGTGATAATACATTTCCCATAAGGAAGCAACTTTTTATGAAACTACTGTTCATAAAACGGGTATATCTTGGCTTTTCCCTTTGCATCACGATATTTCATCTTTGAGTATGAGCTTGGAATCAGTCAACTCTTAATACTCAAGATTATGTTTCTTGACTATCCGACCTCTACTGATAGGTAAACGACAAAGAACTAATCAGTTCGTTCGGGCATGGCCATGCACTTCATCAGTATATTCAGTCAGTCAAGGGGCCCAGAAATATCTGTCTTCTGAGAAGAGGTGCAAATCCCATCTTGCATATCTGCATTTAACACCACGTCTTCCGCTGAATCTAGTCACGTCCTTTATAGCCACCCTGTTACGGCGTAGCGGTTGAACGCACTATGTATTCAGCAGTCCTCATGATATCAAACCAGATACCTCAGGTGATAGGGACAACCACTGTGAGATTTTACTTATGACGAAATCCAAGAAGTAATCTCAACCGCGGATCACGTCCAATATTCGCTACTCTATCGAATATATGTGCAACTTTTGGTCTACAACACTTGTAGCTGTTATTCAACGACTGATCATAACTACCCAAAAGTCCACAATGACTTTAACTCCCTATCAAGTTCCCACAATGATAAGTTGTCACGGACAAGTTTTGAATGAAAGACTGGAAACTAGTTTCATTCCTGGATAATAAAACATGCAAAATATAAAAGCGATAAAGAAACTAATTTTGTATAGTCCATATTACACTCTGTAACAATAACAAAATTAATATTTCTTAATTACTTTTATGGTGTCTATTTAACGTTTGTTAAATACTGGTCTAAAGTAAAGTATCACCTTTCTTTAGTTTAGACTCTTTGATTAATGTTTACCAAATTAATCAAAATAACAACCAAAAACAATTCAAGTTTGTATCCTTTTATACAATCTACTTGATTGTGCTAATCCTTGTTTTGCAAACACTTTAAACAAGAGTAGACTTCTTCACTTACCATATTCTCTGTACTTGGAGACCTGGAAAAACTACTAGTTACCCTGAACATGTAAGGCTAAACTGCAACTTTCCTTAGTTGCTGTGTAGATAAATGATTTCTTCCTGAAATCTGATAAGGTATTCATTTCACCAAGCTGGCAAGTTTCACTGGTCTTATATTATCTCAAATACTCCAACATAACTTAATTATTGATTTTCTTAAAGTCATTTATGACTTTTAATTTGTTTCAAAGACTTTGAAACTTTACTTTTACCTTGAAAGGTATATAGTATACCTTATAAATTCACATCCTACCTGGATTATGAATTCCTAGATATTTAATCAATAATTATATCATTTATTCTTTATCTTGGACTAGATAGAGAATTAACTGGGCTCCCACTGACTTATATGAAAAACAACTGTTACTTAAAATTTAACTATTGATTTAGTCAAAAAACTTTGATTTAATCAATTCTATTTCAAGTAACCTACTTGAGAATTTTATTATTTATAAAACCTTTAACTGGATTTTAAAACCCTAACTCCAGAACTTGGAATTATTCTTGGTTTTATAAATACTGATATTGATATCCTAAATTCTCCTTTTAAAACATTTGAGTAATTGACTATAAAATGCTTTCATAATCCTTTACTCTTAAATGCCTTATTTCAAAAACACATTCTTATAGTACTTCGTGTGTTTTTAACATTTTTCATATTACTTTCTGTCAGTGTAATAGGCAATATCTAGGATCTTTTACCAAATCAATCAGATTCAAAATAATTATGCAGAACAGATATTTCAATGTCAAGACAACAACTTCTAAAAATTTTAAAACCAAAAAATGTAAATATTATAACCATTCAAAATTAACTGTTTTAAAACATAGGTCTAAAATAAAAAAATGTCTTGACGAGAATTGAAATAAACTGGCATCTAAGATCCTTAGCAACTCCTGGGCTCTTCACTTCTGACCACCTGCAATAGACATTTGCTCTAGGTATCATTATACTAGTGACAGATTTTTAAAGCAGTCATAAATATCTGAGGTTTATATACCTTCTTCATGACGCTTTGGGCAGTTTTGCCTCCAGTGACCGACTTCCTTACACGTGAAGCAGCGATTCTCGGTCCTAGCTTTGTTAGGATTAACCTTCTTGCCCTTGCCCTTGCCTTTGCCATTCTCACGAACCTTGGGTGCACTCTGGATGGCCTGAACTGGGCCCTTCCCTTTGCTGGTGCTTCCATGCCCATGCTTCTTTTTCACCCCTCCATCTCTCACCATCAGTACGTCCTTGGTTTTGTTCTTGGTCCCCATACTCAACTCAGCAGTCTTTAGCATGGAGTGCAATTCAGCTATTGTCTTATCCATGTTATTCATATTATAGTTGATTACAAAAGGCTTGTAATTATCTGATAGTGAGTTGTGAATCATATCCGTTGCTAGCTGCAACGAAACTGGGTGGCCGAGCCTTTCCAGGTGATCCATGTGCCGTTTCATTTTCATGACGTGGTCACTTACTGAGGTCCCCTTGATCATCTTGCACTCGTTGAATGCCTTAGTTGCATCATAACGTTATGTGCGTGCTTGCGTTTGGAACATGTCCCTCAACAGGCGGATCATGTCATAAGCATTCGTGTTTATGAGCCCCGTTTGCAGATCTGGGCTCATAGTTGCAAGCATAAGACAAGCAACATCCAGCAAGTCATCGGAATGCTTCTTATGAGTGTTTCTGACAGCAGCCGATGCATTTGCTGGAGGGGCCTCTCCCAGAGGCTCTTCCAAGACGTACCATTTTCTTTCATGCCTGAGCACAATCATCAGATTGCGCTCCCAATCAAGGAAATTCGGACCAGTGAGCTTATCTTTCTCGAGGATGGAGCGGAGAGAACGATTGTTTGTGTTGATTACAGTGTTTGCCATCTACACATTAAAAAATTGGTTTTAACAACTGTAAATAGACTAATTCCAATAAATATCAATAAACCCTTAAATGATCAATTTATTGGACTAGGATCCTTCATTTCATACGCCCTTATGTGCGTAATGTTCTTGCTCCACCAGGTCGTACTATTTCGGTAGGTAAGGACTTTTACCAATCATATCTATCTGACATGACTCCTAGATCTTTTCGGGACAACTATCTGTACATGTTTCAGTCCCACTAAGTGCATTTTGGCCCGGTACCACCCGGTAAACTTAACAGAACCAAAATAGATCTCACCATTTTGTGACTTGGACACTTTACTCTGGCCGGTACCACCCGGAGATAATTCGCAGAGTCATGTAATCCCCTCTAGCTTGGAGTTTGAACGCGGATGCTTAAGGTGTGTTCTTCTTAGAACACCGGCGTACCTTACGCCGGAGGTGCCCCAAAGTGGGTTGCACTACTGATCTATGATTTTTCGGGATTTTGATTTAATTTTTTTTTGAAAAAACCTTTTGAAATCCAGTGTTTTGAAAAACTATGATTGTTTGAAACGTAACTTGTGTTTTAAACTAACTGTTTTGAACACACACTTCTTTTAAAACTAGCTGTTTTAAGATCACTTGCTAATTCAAAACTAACTGTTTTGATAGCACGCTAGTTGATTCAAACTAACTGTTTTTATCAACTTAAGAAAACAATCATTTTATATATAAGGTTTTTAAATAAAATCTACCGTTTTAAAAGGTTTTGAAAAATGGTAATTTTAAATCAAAAACCTATTTTACCCTTGTGATATTATTTAGTTTTAAAACTCTCTCTTATTTAAAACAACAGGCATATCACAACCACGCAGTTTAATAAGGCAACAACCACGCAGTTAAAACGGATTATAGTTTTGCCAACTGTATTCCTAAGGACCATTAATGACCTATCGCTATAGTATTTCTATCTCTTCGCGAAACTCCCACTGGCTTGGGCATCTTCGATGGAACTCCGAAAGAAATACTCTATCCTTCTCGCGTGCTCCCACTGGCCTCGGCATCTTCAATGGAAAGGTGTGAAGAAATACTAAAAATACTAACCTAAGGTCTCTTTACAAATGAAAGGGTTGTAAATGGCACGCAGGCCTCCCCAAAATAAGTCAAGGGTCTAAGTTGGCAAATGCTATAATCTTAACATATATATACACACATACAGGTATATATAACAACCACGCATTTATATATGGCATATAATCAAGCAACATATATATTAAATCGTAAAACAAATATAGATCCGTTAAAATTATCTTATTTCACTTTTCGTAAAGACTGGTTTTAACTTATTCATAAAACTAGCTGTTTTATAAATCCAAAATTATTTTATAAAATAAGATTTATAAACGAAAAATTTATTTTATAAAGCGAGAAAACAATTTTATAAAATGCTTACCAAACCGAATAATCCAAACCAACTGGTTTGAAAAACACTGGCCCGTAAACTGTGTTGTGGTTTGACCAACTGGTCAAATCACGACACAAGGGCTATTTGACCAATCGGGTCAAATTACTGGTTTGACAACACAGATTTTATTAGAAAAAAAATTTCCAAATAAAATTATTTAAATAAATTTAATTTTGAATAAAAAAGCTTAAAACCAAACAAACCCTTTTGGGCCATGACTTGGTCCAAAATATACAGGGCTTTGGGCCTAACAACTTGGCCCGAACGAAAAACTCTAGATGGATCTGGAGCCCGGCTCGCGCCGCGAAGGCATGGCTCGCGTCGCGAAGACACGGCTCACGCCGCGAGGATCTCTTCTCTGATCTGCTCGCGCCGCGAGGGCTGTATCTGGTGCGTTTTTGATACTGCTGCTGGTGACGACGGCAAAGAGAGCGCCTCTATCGCCGCCACCGTGATCAGAAAACGCTGCCACCACCATGCTGGAGGTGCAGCTATAGAAGTCCGCAACCCGACCACAGCCGGGTGCGGTGTGTGTGTCGATTCGATTGTTCAGCCGGCGATCGAAAACATAATCACCATCTATTGCCGTTAACTGCCACCCACAGGTGGTGATCGGCAACCGCTACTGATGCCGTTAACTGGCAACGATGACAAGACACCACCGCCACCCCTGATTTCGTTTCTGGAAACCCCTGGTGGTTTGGCCGTCGCTGCTACTGTTATGCGATCGGAGGCTATCGGCCTTCGCTGATTATCACCGTAGCCTGGTGATCACCACCGAACTGGTGGTGATTCCTACGATACATCCGCAATCCGGCCACATCCGGATGCGGGTTCGTCCTCCGTGTACGATCGGGCCACGGCCACCGCTAACGCCGCCACCATCAACCTTTGGTGCGACTACGGCCACCGTTAATCGTCGCCACCACCACGCTGGTGGTGCGGCTACGACCGTCACATGACGCCGCCACCACCATGCTGGTGGTTCGGCTTCGGTTTTTGCAAAAACATCGCCACCACTCGACCACCGCCACCGTCGCTTTTGGCTGGCAACGACAGTAGCAAGAGCGGCGCTACTGCCGCCACCGTCGTGTGTGATCAAGAAACACCCGTCACCACCAATCTGGTGGTGCGGTTTTGATATGGCCTCCATCACCATCACCGATCACAACCGCCACCACGAACGATGGTGCAGCCGTGATTGCGGTTTGATTCGGCCACCATAGCCGCCACCACAAATGGTGGTGCAGCCATGGTTTGGTCCGGCCTACGCCCACCACCGACCTGGTGGTGTGACCTCGGTGGTTCACGCTCGGTGGCAAATGGCCACCAAACGATCAGTTCGGGTTTTCGTACGATAAACAGTTTTAAAATAAAAATCGAATTTTTTATGTAAACTAATTTAATAAAAATCAGATTTTTATGAAGATTGAAACTTGATACGCCAGAAACAAGAGTTAATTTTAACGGATCACATAAACTGATAAAAACTAAAACGACTAAAACCAACGCTCTGATACCACTGTTGGGTTTTTGAGGATTCCTCGTATCGATCTGACACAAGGATCACTGCGGATCTCAAACCTAACTGGATGAGATTCACGATAAAACCTAATGATCAAACTGACCAAAAAGGTTTAAACTTTATCAAACCTGACTGGTTTGATTATCGCGGAAGCTTAAGAATTAAAACCCGAAACATTCTAAAGATCTTAATCGTTTTAGTAATTTAATCTAACAAGAGGGTTTTGAATAGTTTACCTGGATTGCTTGAGCTTAATCCACCCGTGATCGCTCAGACAAAACGCCTTCTAGTTGGCTGAAATCCCGAGATCCCAAAACAAGTTGTTTTGCGAGATGTCAACCGAAAAACCCTGAACTCCTTGTGGATGGGGTTTAGGCGCTGGTTTTTGAGAGAGAGAGAGGAGATAGAGAGATGGTCTAAATAATTAATGAGTTGAATGAATCGAATGAATAACAGGTAAGCCTTAAGCCTTTATTTATAAGGTAAGGTTTCCTAGTTGTAATACAACTCTATAATTATCTTCGGTAATTATCTTTTCTTTTTCCCTAAGAAAAAGACATTTACCTAACTAGATAATTACTTTATTAATTAATATCCCTATTATATATTTATCTTGATAAATACATAATTTATTAACTAATAAACTTATATATATTTATTTATCTAATAAATATATATAATCCACTTCAAACCTTTATCTTTGGGTTTTCTTACATAAAATACCCAACTGGTTTATAATTAACTATTATAAACCCAATCTCTCCAAACTGGGATTTTATCTTATTTGATTTACAGATTCTCACAGGTGTGACCCTCAAGTTTCTTATAACATTGGATGTGAGATCACTGGTTTGTCAACTTCTGCACATAATTACTAACAATGTTTGGTTTGGAACACGAGGACTACTGTACTCTTAGCGCGTCCTAACGCTGCACCGTAACAGGGCGGCCATACCGGACGTGACTAGATGCAGCGGAAGCCGTGGATCCAAATGCAGATAGTCAAGAAGGAATTTGCACCTCTGCCAAGGAGAGATATTTCCAGGCCCCTTGACGATTAAGATTCGCAGAAAACGCGTGGCCACGCTCGGATAGAATAACGGGTGTTATTTAGTAATATCTGTTACTGCAGGCAATCGAAATCAGAACCAAGAAATACTTGAATTTTAGAAATGAATCCTCCACTCCATGTCTCAGATTCACTTTAGAAATATCGTGTGCAAAACGAATGAACCTGTGTACAAATTCAAGCGTGAATTGTATCTCTGGATATAAGAGATCTTATAACCTGGTTAACCTAAGTGTCTGGCTAGGGACCTCCTTAGGCTAATGGTAATAGTAGAGTTACATGTCTGGCACAAGTGGGAGTCTGTTAAGATTATGTGCAAGACAGTAACAAGGATTACCGTGTCCAATGTTATAAGACACTAGTAGGTCACTCCGCTGCACACCTAATTTGAGAACGTTTGGATTATATGTGTGTGAGAAATAATAAATTGTTTTTAACTATTAAAGGAGAGAAAAGAATAAATAATTAGTTAATTATTTATTAAATGTAACTAATCAGTTTGATTAATTAAGGAGATAATTATAAGGAATTATAACTGGTTACAATCACTGCCTTATTTATCTTTATAAATAAAGGCTTAAGCTGATAAATTAGACGACTTTTTCACGAAGAAAAATTAATCTCTCTCTCTCTCTCCCTTCCCGTCGCCGGCCCTCACACACACGAACGACTGGAGTTGTTTTTCCGATAAGTCCCGGTGTTCTAGCAGCCTGTCTCACGTGGTGTCAGTAGCGGTGTATCCCCTGCTCGCGTTTCGGAGTTTTTCACGCAAAAGGTAAAACACTAAAACACCCTTATTTGTGTCTGTAAGGTTTCGGTTGGGTCCGTGTTTGGGAATCGTGTTTTTGTATTCCGCTGCGAGTTTATCGCCTTTGATTCCCAACAGTAAGGTCTGACACATTGGTGCAATTTAATGCGCACAAACCTGTGTTAGGCGCATGACAGCGAGTGGAACGGTTTGACGGCGCATGGTAACCTCTATCATCATTGCTCCTAGAAAATTGGTCCACATTACACCATTTTCCCTCTTCTCTCTCCTCCAACCGACTATATAAATCAATTCATCCTCCATTTTCATTCTTTACGCTCTCAAATACTCTCAAGCATTCAAGCATTCAAGCAATACAGCAAGAACAACTTCGAAGAACTCTCTAAGAACATTTGTTCTTTACTCAACTGGTACGTTGTTTCTACACCTCTAATCTTCATCTTAATGATTTTTGACTTCAAATTTTTTCAAAAATCATCACAATCATTGACTCAAGTGCATCCTCATATGCAAAAACTCATGATTCTGGAAAATAGCTTGTTTATGTGCAAGAAACAAATTCTTTTGGATAATCATCTAATCTTTATCTTCAAAATCATAACTTTCTAGGGTTTTGATCTCTTTGAAAATCCAAAACGATTTTCTTACATCTTAAACTTGAAATTCTTTCATCTTTATCTTTAAATTTGAAAGTCTTTCATCTTTTTCTCCTAATACTGTATGCATGTGTTATACAATGACTTTAAGAATTTTTCTCTTTCTTTTTCTGTAGAATCAATGGCTTCTTCTTCTAAAATTCCCACCAAGGTCACTGAAACCAATGACTGGAACACTGATGCGGTAATTATCATAAATAAAAAGCGTAACAAGTTTTAACCTCTAATGCCTAGCCACTGTCTTACCACATATACAGGCAAGCGTACCTGACCGTGAGTAATATAGTGTAGGAAAGTCCTGGTATCGTATCTACCACTGGGAATGGTCAAGTTATCGTAGATTATTAATCTAAATCAGTTTAATTAACCTAAAGCTTTTGGGGGGTTTTTATGAAAAAGGTTTTAATGCTAAAAAGACAATTAAATTAACTACAAACTAAGAAAGCAATAAAAAGATTGATTAATAACTATATGACGGAAAACAATAGCACTTATCAGGGTATAGTGAATCCCCAAGTGAATGATTTAAATAGGCCAAAGGTTTGGTTGTTTTGATTATTGTAGGAATTTAAGTCTAGGACACCCTAACATGTAGTGATTATGGTCTTTAACTAGGACTCGGTCCTCCTAGTCCAATACTTAGGTCGTTTGTCAGGCAACCTAGTACCGGAAATCCAATCCTAATTCTATTGTATGGTTTTCTACCTGCAGGTCACTCTCGGTCCGAGTAACCACTTAACACAACTCTCTTGGTCCAAGGGTAGGTTAAGGTAGGTTGATTATCCTATCGGAGTCTATCTATTTTGGTCAAACAGATACACCCAACCAATGAGTTCAAATAACCAAACAATAATAATCAGAACGGAACCATAACACACATTCAATCAATCAAAAACAAACCAATAAACATTAAGTATCAAATCATCATCCACAATGGTTCATCGACCATGACAAGTACCACTATTAAAAGACTACTCACTAAACATACTGAAAACAGAAAACATGATAGTAGACATGATACCAACAATAAAACGACGGATGATCAAAGATCAAACCCCGCAGCGTATCGGCACCACTCTGACTTTCACTCTATCGTCTCTGCTTCGTGTCGTGTAAAAACCATGTTCTGAACTGAAGGAGGAGGCTGGTATTTAAAGGAAAACGTCCAGGGGCCATCTGGCGATCGCCAGACTGCTGGTTTGGCGGCGCCAAACACTTAGGTCAACCCTGATCTTCATGTTTATCGAATCTGGCGGCGCCAGATCTGGAATCTCGCGGACGCCAGATTGCTACTGTATTGAACTTGCACATTTTTCACGTTTTCTTGCCTTTTTTCGTACTTTTCCGTTTCATGGCCTCCAAATCCTACATAAACAATTATAAGCTCATTTAGTGAGTGAAATGATCATAAACGGGTGAGAAATGGGGTAAAGTCATACAATTAAGCTCAACCAAAACATGTATAATTTTGGTGTTATCAAAATCCCCACACTTAAGCTTTGATTGTCCTCAATCAAAAGACTGAAAGATAAGAAAGATAACTCCAAAATTATCTCCACCCAAGATCATCCAAGAGAACAAAGTATACTCACACAATCGAACACACAAACAAGACTCATTAAGCAATCGGATACCAAGATCAACCTTTTACCCTCACAAATTATGAATAATCATATAAAGTGTATCTCTCGGGGGTAAAAGTGTATATGTAAGTGATCACACCAATACTCGACTAATTCCCGCATGCATAAGCTTGTCACCAAATCTAATCTCCACCACTGAGAAGTTGTCAACCGTCAAGAGGACTTTAGGTGTAACGCCCCAAAATCCTTAAGTTATTATTTTATATTGATTGGGTTATTATTATTGTGTTATTAATATTAGTTAATTAGAGTTTTAAGAAGTTGGATTTTAACTAGAAATTTAGCTTGTGGGCTTAGGATTAGGAGTGGGCTTGGCCTAGGAGAAGGGTCCGGCCCGGGTTTATAAATACCTCAAACCTCCTAACTTCTCCTCACAATTCTACTTTCTAACTTGGAGAGGAAGAAAGAGATAGAGAAACTGAGAGAGAATGAAGAAAAAATCAAACCCTAGTTCTCTTCCACTTGATTCAATTCGAAGCAATCATCACACTCGTTGGATTCACCGGAGGCCTTAGATTCGTTGTTGAGTTCCGTCGATCAAGTAAGGTATAATCATAATCCCTTTCGTTAGTGTTGGTTTTTTTTTGTTCATTATGTTTAGGGTTTGTGGGATGATGAAACGATCACCGAATCGTTGGGTTGTGTTAGGATTTGTGTTACCAACGTTAGTATATGTTTTGGGGAACGTTTTACTTGTTGAATTCTCGTCAGAAAGTCGAATAATGAGTTTGGGATTGATTTTCGGAATTGCTGTCTAGATTGCGCAGCCGTGGGAAATCGGCTCGTTCTCCCTCGTTAACCGTCGGATCGTCGTGAAATTTGGACAGCGGCTTCACGACTCATTGTTCTTCAATCTGACCGGAGGGATCGAGCATCGGAGGCTCCAGTAAGGAGCGGCAACCAGCCGAAGTTGGTTGTTTTCCAGGAAAAGCGAATTCGGTAATTTGGATTATTAAGCGGTGTGTGTGATTCTCAAAGGCAAACGACGGAGAATCAAGTGTGGTTATTAATCGATCGCAAGGTAAGAATCTTAAGCATGTTGCTGGTTTAATTGAAGTGATTATCGAGTAATCGATAGGCTAGGGTTTAATGTTGTTTTTGAACCGTTTATTTCGTTGCTAGAAGTCGTTTAATGTTGGTTTTTGGTATTGGAATGGATAGGGATGTTATAGGATATCAATGTGTGAATTTTAGGGGCAATTGGACTAGTCTAGCTACGTCTAAGACCCTTATTTCGGTATCGAGTCTTCGTATAGATTTGATAGTAAGTAATGTGCTTTACGATTGAATTGTTTAGGTGAGTTAACTTGCTATCGTGAGGATACCGAGGAGTACCCTAAGCTGCAATAAGGTGAGTTACACTGTGCTTGTTTTATATTATTTCGTGTGTATGTATGCATGATTGTGTGTGAAGGGAACCACATGCTCTTGATTGGGTTATTCGTGCATTGTGTTATAATGTATATGTATATATATATGTATGTCGATGTGCTCGATGGGCCGGGTCGTGGGACGATCCGAAGAGTGGGTAACCACTGAGGCCGGGTTGTGGGACGATCCGAAGAGTGGGTAACCACTAGGGCCGGGTCGTGGGACGATCCGAAGAGTGGGTAACCACTAAGGCCGGATTGCGGGGCGATCCGAAGAGCGGGAAACCGTTAAGATGTGGATATGATGTGATTGGTATGTGTGATTGTGATGGCACCGATTGTGGTATGTGCCCGCGTGACAGTATGAAATAGGCATAGTGCTAGCTCACTAAGCGTTTTCGCTTACCCTTTCGTTGTTTACTTTTTTTTTCAGGTTCTGGTTTAGAAGTGGATAAGGGCAAGGCCCCAGCTTAATTTTCCTGTGGATGACGGTTCTAGCGACACCTTGGCATTTAATTGTGGGTTTTTATTTTATAAATAATGAGATTTTTAGTTACTTATTTTTAATTGACATTTATTGAGCCGGTTGGTCGTGAAAACGTATTTACTTCGTAATAAATTTATTTATTAAATTCTTTTTATTTAAAAATTTTAAAATCCCGTTTTTTTTTTTGAAAATTGGATGTTACAACTTTAGGGTTGTAACATTAGGCTAAGGGTTAAGGGTAGGATAAAGGATATATAAGTGACTAAGGGTTTTGCAACTAAAACTTGAAAACTAAATCAGTAATGATCCAAACAGTGAAGCAATCTGACTTTCGAACAATGAAACTTTTGGGATGAGCATCTCCTCTCTTTCTGTTAGAATTGGCCTAAGCCTATGGCTTATTTGGGGCACAAATTCTTTTTCGATTTTTTTTTTCAGCTCACATTCTTTTCTTTTTTTCAATATTCTCGACTCTTTTGATATTTCTTTTTCTTTTCTGAGTCTCAAATATTTTTCTCTTTCTTTTTTTTTCCTCTTCTTTTTTCAGAGCAGCAACTATGTTGCTTTTGGGCTCTTTTAAATCTCAATCCCATAAAAACTGTCAGATTTTGAAAAACTGGACCAAAACATCTCAAGAATCAAATTTAAGTTACGGCCAAAAGATAGATAAAACAATTAGGCTAAAGGATAAGGTGTATAGTGGGTAAAGAAATGAAAAGGCTAAGGCTCAAAATGGTTACAAGGGATGAAGTACTAATGATGAGTACTTTTCAATCAAAGGCTAGGCAAATCAAATAACCTTATGATGAGGTTATCTCACGCAGGCTAAAAGGGTTAGAAACGAAGGCCTCTATCAGTGCAATGGTGATAAATACTTCTC
This sequence comes from Centaurea solstitialis, assembly GCA_030169165.1. NCBI lineage: Eukaryota > Viridiplantae > Streptophyta > Magnoliopsida > Asterales > Asteraceae > Centaurea > Centaurea solstitialis. Next base: position 47,183,048 of record CM058041.1, on the reverse strand, counting down.
TTATGCGGTCTCGACAAGCATTCAAATGACAAGTTCTACCTTGGGTCAAAGTCGGTATTCCTCACTAATTAATTAGATATAACAATTAAGGCTCAAACTCTCAATGGAATTGGGTGAGGTACTCATGGTAATCAGTATTCCAAGGCATCCTTTTACTCAACTAATCCTATTCAGTGTTCTCCTATGCAAGCAACTCAGTCTCAAAAACAATCTCAGATTTCGAAAAAATTTGGGGTCAAATCTCAAAGCTTTCAAAAATTTGAAAAACGACAATCCACAAGCAAAAAGTGAACCCATTTAAACAGATAAGTCTACATAACCCCCTCCCCACACTTAAAATTTGCAGTGTCCTCAATGCAACAATCAAAACAATTATGGAGTAATTGGGAAAAAGAGAAACTTCCCGGGTTATGTGACGAAATCTGTTCTGATCTCAGAGTGTTCCAAGTATCGTGCTCGATTCAAGATCATAGATCGCTGTATCTACTACCAAAAAGAAAAATGAAAAAGTAAAAACGAACAAAACAAAATAAACCAAACTAAAGCAATTAAAAATACTTAAGATCCTAAACAAACCAAACAAAAATAAAAAGTTGTCCAAACCAAACCACAACCACGCAGAAAAAAATAAAATTGTTTACGACAACCATATCGAATGAGAGGGATAAAAGAGAGAGATCAATAAGGGCCACGAGGTTGGTTTTGCCAATCCTCAAATGTCGGGTAACCGGGCGGAGCATCCTCGGAGTATGGCCAAAAAGGTGATGGAGCATACGCGGTATTCGGTTGAATACCGAAATGAGAGGCCATCTGGTTCATCACTCCACTTTGCCGATTGGCTTGGTGAAGAGCCTCCACGGTATTGTACTCCACATGTTGATGATGACGGCCATAAGACAATGACATCTCCGAGACTCGGTCACTCAAGTCTTGGTAACCCGAATATGCTGTTCATTCCGCCGGTTGCTCTCCAGCACTCGTCCCACTCGTTCCACCGGTCTCATGCGTACTCCTTGCTTGACTTCTCGGTTGACTCCTCGTTTGACTCCTCGTCCCATAAGCTTGAGGATTGTGGATCCATGCGTTGTAATCCCTTCCGATCATATGCTCAACTCTTGCTACACCCATGCCACGGAGTTGGTCCATGTCAATCAATCCCATCTCCGCAAGGTTTGTCATCGAGGCAATGGCACCCTCGGTAAGGATACCGAAGTGCTTGGCCAAGAGTGTCACGTACTGGCCACCAACTATTCGACTACCCTCTCGATAACCACTTCCTTTGGCAAGTTGAACGGCGATGAGATACGGAGCATTCGGATATTTGTCATCCGTGGTGAGCTGCTCAAGAAGCCATAGATCATAAACCGAAACTTTCTCCTCACTTGAAGAACGAGCATTCACCGCTTGAATGAGCATGCGGTGTGAAGCAAGAAAACCTTTCACTTTGAGATTACCACCATAGTCACCTTCACCTAGAACCGCCCAAGCCAATTGAGGATCAAAACCATCCAGCCTTTTCGAAGTTGCCCACATGTACTCCACAAATCCGGGAGCATCCACCTCCTCTTGGGTATATATCCCCAAAGCAACGACAAACTCGACCAAAGATAGCGATCTTCACACTCCACCAAGTTGGAACGTCATGCATGACTGATGAAACTCCTCAAGGGCCTTGATTGCGTCGAAACGGAACGTGGCCACGAACTCAACAATAAGCTCGCGATAAAGGGTCTCGGCGATGTCGAAGACTCGCTCCCATGCATGGAAAATATAATACTCGGTGCTATCCTCGTCGTAGGCATGCTTTTCGAGTATCGCCTTTATGTTGTTTTCGACACTCATCGATCGAAGAAGGTCCCAGTCGACTCTCCTCTGAATTAGCACTTGACGGGCAAGAAGCCGGTTAATGGTATCCCGGTACTCCTCCCGTTTCGGGGCATTCAAATTTGGGTCATTCATGAAATAGGTGAACACGTGACTCCCATCCGGTGCACGGAAATTGGTTGCGGTGGAAGTTGACGATCGGGTCCTTTGTCTCTACAAAATCCAAATACCATTGTCTTAGAAGATTTAATCCATAAACACAGGACAAGGTTTATTCACATCAAAACCTCAACGAGACAAACTTCCACGATTAACAAGTTCAAGTATCAAATTCATATATGAAAAATCACAAATCAAAGATCAAAGGGGATATGGAACATCCCCACACTTGAACTTTTAGTCCAACCTCAATTACAAACTAATCTAGCTAACAAGAACGAATGGGGGATTTTGATGTCACCAAAATCCCCACACTTATCATCAAAGCATATTCACTAGATTAAATGATCAACAAGCATGCTAGAATGAAATTTCAATCAAAACATAGTGCATGCATCAATCAATAAGCTCTAAACAATCAATTGTGTATCAAGAACAATGTCAAATCCATATAAGCATAAACACACCATTGATGCCCAAAACAAGATCCAAATCTCCCAAATCAAACTATCCTCATGAAATTAAAGTTAGGAAACATACCTTGTTCATGGTGAATGATGAAATTGAAGCTCAAGAAGGTCGGATTTCGCAAGGACGTGAGAGGATTTCGCGGCGCCTAAGAGAAATTAGGGTTGTGTTCTTTTGAAAAAGTGAGAAAAGAGGGTTAAAAACCCGTCTGCACTGTTTTCGCATCGCCAAACCCAGGGTTTCGCGTCGCGAAACACATAGTTTCTGAAAAATAACCCTAATTTTTAAAGCTTCGCGTCGCGAAAAGGCCCTCCTCCCGTCGCGAGATTCGAAATTTTTACCTGTTACCATGACTTACTAACTTCGCGTCGCCAGACATGGAATCTGGCGATCGCGACTTTGCTTCTGTTTCCAACTTTTCAAAAACTCTTTCTCGCATCGGATTTGCTCGATTCTTACTTCTATCTCCTCCGTATGGTCATCTAAGCAATAACAAACAAAAACATTAGAAAAATCACACACGAAAAACTAAAAATCCAAAAAGAAAGAAAAAGCTCGGGTTGCCTCCCGATAAGCGCTTCGTTTTTGAATGGGTCTAGAGCTTGACCCCTTTTTCAGCTTATTTCTTGGCACGTCGGGATGACGAGCCTCTCTTCTTCCTGAACTCCTTCTTGGAGGGACCCGACCCATTGGTTGTTTGCTCTTTTTGACGTATTGGGTTCGAATAATCCTCCGTATTCTTTCCACGTTCATGAGGGAGTAACGGGCGGTTCATGCTCTTCTTGTAGGCCAGGGAAGGATCTTCATACGGTTCATCAAGATGTCTGACCGGCTCTCCGTTAGGATCAAAGTAAATCCGATTTTCTCCATATCCCAAGCTCGTCACCTGGTTCCGCATATTGGTATTCACTTGAGCGGTGTGCAAGAAAGATCTCCTGAGGATTATCGGGATCTCTGTGTTCTGTGGAAGATTAGCTATAACAAAGTCCGTATAGTAAACAAAATTGCCAATGCGAATTGGGACTCCTTCCGCTATTCCTAACGGCTTTGTCATGTAACCGTTCACTCCTCGGTACTGATAGTCTATTGGTATGATCTTTTTAACTCCCATCTTCCTGCAATAACCAACAGGCATCATGTTAAGCGCGGCACCTGAATCTACCAAAGCAAGACCTTTAAATTTATGACAAGAAATAGGTAAGTTGTAACTCCCTGGATCATGCTTGATAGGTGCAATGTAGATGAGGTCATCCTCCGGTGCTTTTTCCTTCTCTTTCTCCTTGCCTTTATCTTCTTTCTTCGGAATCATGAACTCCGCGTATCCGCCTTGCTTTCCATCTTCCTCCTCATCATCACTTGAAGCAACGGGTCCTTTAAGTCCTAGATGCTCGAACGAAATGGTGAACCCCTCCGAGTCGTAATCCGTGGCATAATCGGGCTCACTTCCGCTATCGCTCTCCACATACTTCTTTGTGTAGATGTCCGTCCACTTCTTCTTTGATGGTTCTCCGGTCATCATGAGCATCGGCTTCACATTCTCCACCTTCGGGTTGACTTGTGTTTGCGTCGGTAACTCCCCTTGAGTCCTTTCACTTAGCATTTGCGAAACACGTCCAACCTGCAATTCCAAATTCTGGATAGTACTTTGGTGGTTACGTAAGTATGAACTTACCTCTTCGTTTAGCTTCTTTTGCATATTCATGAATTGGACAATCCGATCTTCGATAGAAACATGTGGCTCTTCATCCGGTCTTTGGTTCTGTTGATTTGGTGCAAAGAAACCAGGAGGTCTAGGGATGAAACTACGATTGTTGTTCCACCTCCCTTGGTAATCGCCTCGGTTAAGATAATTCACCTCCTCGGGTGTCATCATTGGTCGGTTCGGGCAATCCTTAGTCAAGTGTGGTCCATTGCACTCCTCGCATCCAACCTGCAAAGCATGAACAGATTTAATTAGTTCTTCGATTTTGCGTTCAAACTTTACTTGTTGGTTTTTCATAGCGGCTAGTTCATCGGATGGATCAAAGTCGGTTGAGATTTTCCCGGCCATTCTCGGGATTTGCAAGCGCTTGTCCGTCCTCCAATCTATGTTGTGTATGAGCATGTCTTCGAGGAGCTTGTAACCTTCCGTGGGCGTTTTGTACATAAAGACACCTCTGGCAGATGAATCCAATGTAGCGCGTGAAGAATAAGCAAGCCCACTATAGAAAGTTTGGACTTGTTCACTCTTATTCAATCCGTGACTCGGGCACGAATTTAGAAAGTGTTTGAAACGTTCCCATGCTTCGGATATGGTCTCCCCGTCATCCTGTTGGAAGGATCGGATCCCGGCTCTTAATTTGTCGATCTTAGACGGTGGGAAAAATCGGGAAAGGAACTTTGAACGAAGTCCTTCCCAAGTGGTGATCGAGCTTGGCTCTAACGAACGCAACCAGGCTCTAGCTTCTCCGATGAGTGTGAGAGGAAAGACTCGGAGACGAATCGCATCATCTCGGCCTTCCTCCGTTTTAAACAGATCGCATATATCCACGAAGTTCAACATATGCACGATAGGATTACTATCGTTTTTCCCGTCGAAGGTAAGGTCCTTGATCATGTGAAGGAGCTTCCCCGGGATTTCTTTGTTTAGGCCCGGCTTCGTGATCGGATTGGTGGGTACAGTTGGAGCGGCTCTCCTGGCGGTCCACATCGGTGCCTCGTCTCCCATCTCAAAAATCAAAGTTCTCGGGCGAACTTTGTCGGCTTTGGATTTCTTTTTATTTCTTTTTCTGAACACTCTCTCCGGCTCCTCAAATGGCTCTAACAAGTCTGCCGTGACTGAAACCACAACAAACGGTTACGGGCAACTTGCGGGAAACAAAGAGATAAAATAAAAAATAAAGATAAAAATAACTAATTAAACTAGAAAGCGAAAAACTTGCAAGGGAAAGAATCCCTCACAAGGATCGATTAACAAAACTAATAAAGACTAAAATCTAACAACTACCGTTCCCCGGCAACGGCGCCAAAAACTTGATGCGGTAATTATCATACATAAAAAGTGTGACAAGTTTTAACCTCTAATGCCTAGCCACTGTCTTACCACATATACAGGCAAACGTACCTGATCGTGAGTAATATGGTGTAGGAAAGTCCAGGTATCGTATCTACCACTGGGAACGGTCAAGTTATCGTAGATTATTAATCTAAATCAGTTTAATTAACCTAAAGCTTTTGGGGGGTTTTTATGAAAAAGGTTTTAATGCTAAAAAGACAATTAAATTAACTACAAACTAAGAAAGCAATAAAAAGATTGATTAATAACTATATGACGGAAAACAATAGCACTTATCAGGGTATAGTGAATCCCCAAGTGAATGATTAAAATAGGCCAAAGGTTTGGTTGTTTTGATTATTGTAGGAATTTAAGTCTAGGACACCCTAACATGTAGTGATTATGGTCTTTAACTAGGACTCGGTCCTCCTAGTCCAATACTTAGGTCGTTTGTCAGGCAACCTAGTACCGGAAATCCAATCCTAATTCTATTGTATGGTTTTCTACCTCCAGGTCACTCTCGGTCCGAGTAACCACTTAACACAACTCTCTTGGTCCAAGGGTAGGTTACGTTAGGTTGATTATCCTATCGGAGTCTATCTATTTTGGTCAAACAGATACACCCAACCAATGAGTTTAAATAACCAAACAATAATAATCAGAACGGAACCATAACACACATTCAATCAATCAAAAACAAACCAATAAACATTAAGTATCAAATCATCATCCACAATGGTTCATCGACCATGACAAGTACCACTATTAAAAGACTACTCACTAAACATACTGAAAACAGAAAACATGATAGTAGACATGATACCAACAATAAAACGACGGATGATCAAAGATCAAACCCCGCAGCGTATCGGCACCACTCTGACTTTCACTCTATCGTCTCTGCTTCGTGTCGTGTAAAAACCATGTTCTGAACTGAAGGAGGAGGCTGGTATTTAAAGGAAAACGTCCAGGGGCCATCTGGCGATCGCCAGACTGCTGGTTTGGCGGCGCCAAACACTTAGGTCAACCCTGATATTCATCTTTATCGAATCTGGCGGCGCCAGATCTGGAATCTCGCGGACGCCAGATTGCTACTGTATTGAACTTGCACATTTTTCACGTTTTCTTGCCTTTTTTCGTACTTTTCCGTTTCACGGCCTCCAAATCCTACATAAACAATAATAAGCTCATTTAGTGAGTGAAATGATCAGAAACGGGTGAGAAATGGGGTAAAGTCATACAATTAAGCTCAACCAAAACATGTATAATTTTGGTGTTATCACTGACCCCAACGCCACTACTGAAACCACCATTGATGCCTTAAACCCAACTGCTGCTGAAACGGTGTTGATCCAGGAGAACCCTGCTACTGAAGATTCCAGCAAGGATCTCATCAACTCTGGTGATGATGAGAAATCCGCTGATGAAGAGGAGATTGACTCTGATCTCTAAAGCCTTTCAGTTCTTCTTGAAAGGATTATGTGCAAGACAATAATTAGGATTACCATGTCCAATGTTATAAGACACTAGTGGGTCACACCGCTACACACCCAATTAGAGATCATCTGGATAATAGGTGTGAGAAATAATTAATTAAGTTTAATTATTAAAAGAGAGAAAGAATAAATAATAAATTGATTATTTATTATTTATTGAAAATAAATTGTTAAAGATAATTAACAGTTTGTTAATTAAAATAATTACAAGAGTTGTAGTTGGGTTGGGCTTTCTTATTGAACACTGCCTTATTTATTCTTATAAATAAGGGCAGTGATCAGTTAAATAATCATCTGATTTCATTAGTTGCTTTCTCATCAAGAAAACCCACATCCCTCTCTCTCTCTCTTGGCGCCGGCCTCACACACACACAAACCGAGTTTCGGTTTTTCAATCCACGACGGTCTAGCAGCCTATCTCAAGGTGGTGCAGTAGCGGTGTATTCCTCGCTAGCTTCCGGAGTCGTTTTGGTATCAACAAAAGGTAAATTTGTTAAAACCCCCTCGATATTGTATTTGACTAGTTATGGTTGGATCTTTGTCGGGATTATAGTTTTTATTCCGCTGCGTTATCTATTTAGGTCAAATAATCCTAACAGTGGTATCAGAGCCACTTCCGTAACTTTTCAGATCTGTTTATTCGTTGTTTTGATAAAAGATTGGATTTTGTTTATATAAAAATCTTAAATTTATGCGTTGGTTCTAAAAATTGGATTTTATTGAATACCCGTGCGTTTGTGGCAATCGGCGGCGGAACGGCGGCTGTCGCCGGCCGAACCGTCGGACGAACCGAGAACGGCCCAATCGACGACCACCATGTTTTGGTGGCCGATCGATGGGGTTAAACCGCTGGACCACGAAAGCCGTAAGCGGCGATGGTGGTCGAGGTTGTTTCCAGCCGCGAGCCGCACCACCACGGCAGTAGTAGCCGTCCGCTGGTGGTGGTGGTTTAAATTGTTGTCGTCGACCGCGGCGATGGTGGTGGCGTTCGATGCTGCTGCTGTCGTCGCTGGTCACCGGTGGCGACGGCGGCGCTTCGATGCTGTTGTCGTCGCCGGTTAAGCGGTGGCGGCGATGTTGTTCGTGTTTATCACTGGCCACGGTGGCAAGGCAGCCGCTTGCTGCTGCCGCCGATGGCCACCGGTGGTGATGGTGGTGCTTTGGCGCTGCTATTGCCGCGGGGATGTTGGCGACGACGGTGTTTTGGCGTCCGGCAGCGGCGGTTGTAACGGCGGTCTCAATTAACCACACGGCGGCGATGGGCGGTGGCGTTTGCGTTGCCCCTGTCGCCGGCCGAACACCACCGATCGACAGCCGCGAAAGGCGGATAGGTGGTGGTCGTTGTCGTTAAAGCCCGCCGACAGCGGTGGCACGGCTACTGCTATCGGTGATGGGCGGTGGTGGTTGTCGTTTGCTCTCCCGATCGCCGGCGAGGCGATGGGGGCGGCGTCTTCGCCGCTGCCGTCGCCGATGGTGGTCGTGGTTGTTTGATACGATCGCCGACGACGGTGGTGACCCGATGATTGGTGGTGGCCGTTTGCTACTATCAAATCGACGGTTGAACGCGATTGTGTTAATTGTTATCAGTTGTGTAACATGGGTAACCCACAATGATAATTCGAACCACGATAGGTTTCGAATTGGAAAGGATTTAATTAATTATTATTATCCGCAATAATTTTATTTTTCGGAATAATATTAAATTTTGGTTTTATTATAATTATTATTAAAATCCAGTTTAGAATTTATAATTCTTAGAAATCCAGTTTTATCAAAACAATTAGTTTTTAGTTTAATTATTAAACTGGTTGTAGTTGTCATAGCTAAGCCCCTTGACCTATGGTTGTGTTTTTATTTTGTTTTATTTTTACCTCGTTTTTGGTAAGGGAGGCCTGCGTGCCATTTACAACCCTCTTGTAATTTTTATTTTTAATAGTTTGGACGGGAGGCCTGCATGCCATTTACAACCCGATTTCATTGTAATTAAATTCTTTAAAACGATCGAAATTAGATGACTGAGTTATGGAGAGACAACCGAAGATGTTGGAGCCAGTGGGAGCCCCAAGATTTCATGCCTTGTGGATTGTTTGGTCACATAGGTTTTAGACCGCCGGTTTTGTGTTGGCTCACGAAACCGGCACTAGTTTTGGGCAAAGCTATGACACTTTTGTTTTATCTTGCGTGGTTTGTTGTAGTTACCGAATTTAGATAAAACATTTTTTTTTTAAAATCTAATGAAATCTAATCAACAAAAGGAGTTCGATTACAGCTTGTTTTTCGAACCCGTTGTTTTTAAAAGGAAATTAAAACTGGCTAAAATCCTTAGGAAAATTTTAGATCAGTAAGTGTGATCCATTTATGGACACCTTTGGCGTAAGGTACATTAGGGCTCGAAGAGCTCAAACCTTGGGCACCTGCGTTCAAACCCCAAGTCGAAAGGGTGAAAAGACTCTGCGATAATCGGGTGGTACCGACCAGAGTACATCCAGTCCAAAAATGGTTCGATCTATTTTGGTTTTTATTGCAATTCACCAGGTGGTACCGGGCCAAAACACACTAGAGGGACTAAATATGCACGGACTTTGTCATCCGATGTCCCAATGATCTAGAAGTCGTATCTTCGTTTAAAAACACGATTGGTATAAGTTGTTACCTACCAGAAATAGCATGAGATGACTTGTGTGATCAAACCGCTTGTCAAATCATGTGAAATATGGATTCTAGTCTAATAAATTTATTGTTCTAAGGTAATAATTTATTAGAATTTTATAATCAGATAACTAAATCGGAATTTCATTTTTCTGTAGATGTCTTATACTGCTATTCCATTTTATTCACCTGAGGAATCTCTCCGCCTTATAATGGGGAAATGGAAGCTTACAGGCCAAAATTTTCCAGTTTGGAAAATGCATCTCGACAATGTCCTGAATGCACAGGGTAAGCGATATGTGATAGAGAAACCCATTTCACGACCCAAATGCAATTCTCCTGAAAAGGATTTTGCAGACTATTTCAAATTCATGGCTGATGAATCTGATGTAATGTCGATTCTATCATTCTCTACCTCACCCGAGTTCACGGCTGATTTAAGAGTTAAGTATTGCCATGAGGTCGTGAAGGATATAGAAAGCCAGGTAGGCTTCTATAAGAATAGTGGGAAATATCTAATCATGAAAGAGATTTATTCTCTAAAACTGGAAAAGGGTCAATCCGTTAAAGATCATCTTCTGGAAATGAGGAGGCTCTTTAAGAGTTTGTCACGCATGGGATACAAGATGGTCCAGGAGCAACTAGTACATCTCATGTGGTTCTCTCTCACAGACGAGATACGTACCACAGCTAGTGAGTACATGGGAGAACCAAAGATGGACGTGGCAAAGTTTCATGAGGATATTTTGGGCAGTTTGGAGCCAAGACCTGCAGCACCCGCTGAACTCATGGATAGCGATTGGATTGACGAGCTGGGAGATCTGAGTTGCCCAAAATGCGGTAGCAAGGATATTAGTGCTCACTCGATGGATATCGACCAGCTAGACATCAGTTTACCCGATACACCAGGTATCTTTATGATAGACTGTTTGATCACTTCTTATGAATCATGGGTACTTGATACAGGCAGTGGTAACCACATTTGTAATCATTTACAGGGGTTCAAAAGAAGGGAGACACTAAGGAAGGATCGTTCGAACCTACAACTCGGTGAAAGCACGATGCTTGTAGCTGAAGCCGTGGGATCTTACAATCTTAGTTTACCCTCGGGTCTAGTTTTGAAACTTGAAAATTGTTACTATGTTCCTAAAATGATCAAAAACGTTATTTCTTTCGATTTACTTGTAGACCAAGGTTTTTATTATAAATATGATTAAAAACTTATTTCTTGCTTTAAAAATGATATCTTTTATTTCAAAGAAACTCCCACCAATGGTCTATACATATTAAATCTACAAGAAAATAGAGAAGTCTATCATATAAGTAAACGATCCAAGGAAATTGAGGATCAGACTTACCTCTGGCATTGTTGTCTCGGTCATATAAACAAGAAACGCATAGAACAACTCCAGAAAGGAGGACTTCTGGGGTCTTTCGATTGTAGACCATTTAATAATTGTGAATCTTGTTTATCTGGTAAGATGACAAAACATCCTTTCAATAAGGACAATGAAAGAGCAAATGAATTGTTAGGAATAATACACACAGATGTGTGTGGGCCTTTCAGTCATGAAGCTAGGGGAGGATACCGGTACTTCATCACCTTTACTGAAGATTTCAGTAGGTATGGTTATGTCTACCTAATAAGACATAAATCTGAAGCCTTTGAAAGATTTAAGGAATTTCAGAATGAAGTACAAAACCATCTTGACAGAAAGATCAAGTTTCTGCGGTCGGATCGAGGTGGGGAATATCTTAGTCAGGAATTCGACAATCATCTGATGGAATGTGGGATTGTCTCACAACTCACACCTCTGTATACACCTCAGATGAATGGTGTGTTAGAAAGGAGAAATCGTACATTACTGGATATGGTACGATCAATGATGTGTCGTTCCTTACTACCAGTATCATTTTGGGGACATGCGCTCGAAACAGCGGCCCACATACTGAACAGGGTGCCGACTAAATTGGTAGAAAGACCCCGTACAAGATTTGGACGGGTAAAAAGCCTAAATTGTCTTTTCTGAAGATTTGGGGTTGCGAGGTATACGTCAAACGACCAACCTCTGAAAAACTCAAACCCAAATCAGATAAGTGCATTTTCGTAGGTTATCCCAAGACTACTGTGGGATACTACTTCTACAATCCTACCGAGAACAAAGTCTTTATGGCTCGGAATGGAGAATTTCTGGAGGATAAGTTTCTCAGCACTGTGAACACCAGAAATGATGTAGATCTACAGGAAGTAGAGGAAGATGTTACTTTACCGATAGTTGAGCCAGTCACTCAACAAGAACATGTTGAGACTCAACCGGAAACGGTTGAGGAAGTGCAAACACAGGACCTTCGCCGATCCACTAGGGTAAGGCAAGAACCAGATAGGTATCTTGGGTTCCTAGTCTCTCAGGATGGTGGAGACTTGAATGAACCAACCTCCTATGGAGAAGTTGTGTCAGGAAATGAGTCTGAACAATGGCAGGAAGCCGTGGAGGTAGAGATGCAGTCTATGTACGACAACCAAGTATGGGAGTTGACGGATTTACCCCAACACTGTCGGGCTATTGGACATAAATGGGTTTTCAAGAAGAAATCTGATATGGATGGAAATGTGCACACTTTTAAGGCTAGACTGGTAGCAAAAGGTTTAACGCAAACTCATGGTATCGACTATGATGAAACTTTTTAACCAGTAGCCATGTTAAAATCCATTAGGATTCTGATGGCCATCTCAACGTACTTCAACTATGATTTGGCAGATGGATGTTAAGACGACCTTCCTAAATGGGAGGTTAACAGAAAACGTCTATATGCACAACCGGAAGGTTTTGTAGATCCAAAGAATCCTAATAAAGTGTGCAAATTGTTGAAATCCATATATGGATTAAAACAGGCATCTAGGAGCTGGAACTTACACTTTGATGTACGAATCAAAGAATTTGGTTTTACTAAAAGTGAGTTTGAGCCATGTGTTTACACAAAGTTCAGTGGGAGCATAGTTACCTTCTTGGTCTTATATGTAGATGATACTCTGCTCATTGGAAATGACGTACCAACTTTACAGAGTGTAAAGGCTTGGTTAAGCAGATGTTTCCAAATGAAAGACCTTGGAGAAGCCGCCTATATACTTGGTATAAAGATCTATAGGAACAGATCTAGATGGCTTATCGGGCTTAGTCAAAGTACATACATTGACAAAATCTTGAAAAGATTCAGGATGGATGAATTCAAGAAAGGATTTATTCCAATGCAGCATGGCATAGTGCTAAGCAAAGCACAGTGTCCCGTATCTAGTGAAGAGCAGGACAAAATGAAGTCGGTTCCATACGCTTCTGCAATTGGATCAATCATGTATGCCATGTTATGTACAAGGCCTGATGTTGCTTACTTAGTAAGTGTTATGAGCAGATACCAGCAGAACCCAAGTGAAGCCCATTGGGTGGCTGTCAAGAACATTCTCAAGTATATGAGACGAACTAAACAAATGTTCTTGGTCTTTGGAGGATCTGAGGATGAGATTAGTGTCATAGGCTATACTGACGCTAGTTTCCAGACCGCCAGAGATGATTTTGAAATCACAGTCAGGATATGTATTTACCCTAAACGGAGGTGCGATCTCGTGGAAGAGCTCGAAGCAAGACACCATAGCAGATTCCACTACAGAGGCAGAGTACATTGCAGCATCAGATGCAGTAAAGGAAGCAGTCTGCCTCAGGAATTTTATCTCGGATCTAAGAGTTGTAGCCAGTATCTCTAGACCCATAGATATCTACTGTGATAACTCTAGAGCTGCAGCACAAGCGAAGGAGCCTAGAGAACGTCAAAAGTCGAGACATGTACTCAGGAAATATCACCTCATCCGAAAGATCATTGGAAGAGGAGACGTGAGAATATGCAAGATTCCGACGGACGAGAATGTCACAGATCCGCTAACAAAGCCGCTAGCTAGAGCAAAGCATTAGGGCCATGCTAGTTCCATAGGGATGCAGTACTTGGATACTAGTAGTTAGTTTATGTTATCGATTATTAATATAATATTTTGAAACGTTATAAGAATTTATTATTTCACAGTGTGTTTGAAATAAGGAGATATTATTATTCATGAAATGTTTCAAAAATTACTTTTTGCATATTTAAAGTTATCCATGATTTTTTACTAGAAAAATCTAAATGTCCATAGCTACTTATTGAGGTGGGAACCCTAGTGAGGTTATGACACTATTATGAATGTTTTATGTACAGTTGATATGATTAAACATTCATAAATACTCATCAGAGTGTATGAGTATTGGAAGTGACCGGTTTCAAGTTTGCTTCATGGAGCCTATGTCATAAGCATTGACTTCATGATAGGTTGTCCTTAGACCTAAGATATCTGGTCTGTGAGCATGAGGACTACTGTACTCTTAGCACATCCTAACGTTGCACTGTAACTGGGTGGCTATAAGGGCATGACTAGATGCACGGGAAGCCATGTTTGCAGATGCGGGTAGTCAATATGGGATTTACACCTCCTTTATAGGAGAGATATTTCCGGCCCCCCTGACGATTAAGATTGGTAGAAATGCGTGACCACGCTCGGATAGAATAACATTTGTTATTTGGAAAGTTCCGTAACTGCAGGCAATCAAAATCAGGGTCAGGAAATACTTGAGTTTATGATTGAAAAATTCTCAACTCCATGTCTAAAACTCATTTTAGAAATATCGTGTGTCAAAGGAATGAACTGTGTACAATTCAAATATGAATCGTATATGTGGATATAAGAGATCTTATAACCTGGTTAACCTAAGTGTCTGGCTAGGGACCTCCTTAGGCTAATGGTAACAGTTAAGTTACTTGTCTGGCACAAGTGGGAGTCTGAAAGGATTATGTGCAAGACAGTAATTAGGATTACCATGTCCAATGTTATAAGACACTAGTGGGTCACACTGCTACACACCCGATTAGAGATCATCTGGATAATAGATGTGAAAAATAATTAATTAAGTTTAATTATTAAAAGAGAGAAAGAATAAATAATAAATTGATTATTTATTATTTATTGAAAATAATTATTAAAGATAATTAACATTTTGTTAATTAAAATAATTATAAGAGTTGTAGTTGGGTTGGGCTTTCTTATTGAACACTGCCTTATTTATTCTTATAAATAAGGGCAGTGATCAGTTAAATAATCATCTGATTTCATTAGTTATTTTCTCATCAAGAAAACCCACATCCCTCTCTCTCTCTCTCTCTCTATCTCTCTCTCTCTCTTGGCGCCGGCCTCACACACACACAAACCGAGTTTCGGTTTTTCAATCCACGGCGGTTTAGCAGCCTATCTCAAGGTGGTGCATTAGCGGTGTATTCCTCGCTAGCTTCCGGAGTCGTTTTGGTATCAACAAAAGGTAAATTTGTTAAAACCCCCTCGATATTGTATTTGACTAGTTATGGTTGGATCTCTATCGGGATTATAGTTTTTATTCCGCTGCGTTATCTGTTTAGGTCAAATAATCCCAACACTTTTGTCCACTACCTGGAACGCCAACAACTTCCTTCCGATCATCGATCTCCCTGCGGGAAAGGAATACCTGACAGAAGCCAGGTACTTTCTGCTGTCGTGCCCGCTGAAGACAGCGTTCACCATCAACCACCCTCCATGCTGAAACCTTCTCAGTGCATTGTGGCACTCAGCCAAGGTGGTAATCCTGAAGAACAGCGAAGGGAAGACCGCTGAATTCATTCAGTTCAAACTTCCCATAAGTCCAAAGGGAAATGAACCAGGGACTCTCACCTTCAGCGTAGGGAGACTCCGAAGTGTCCTTGAACTACCCTCTCTGAATGCCTACTGCAAGGAGCCATCCAAGGAGGCCATCACTGCTTAGTTGGTGACCTTAGGCATTGAATGGGAGGCCATCACTGCAAGGAGCCATCCAAGGAGGCCATCACTAATGGTGGAGGCGAAATTATCTGCAACGCCTCCACCATCAAAAAGAGGTACCTCAACCCCATCTTTGCGTATATCTGGACACATTTCATCCAGTGCCTCACTGCCAAGGTAGGCAGTCTGGATCAGGCATCCTTTGCCTCTGCAGTGATGGTGTAAGGGTGCCATCAACAACCAGCTGGTAAACTATGCCAAGTACATCCGGGATGACATGGTGGCTCGGTTCAACAAATCGCCCAGGGAGAAGAATATGGCGTACCCTCGATTCTTCTCAGCGATCGTTGCCTCTCACCTGGGAGAGCATTACCCAGCGGCCAACAAAGGACTCTCCCACTCAACCATCGGGACAAAGGCGCTGGATCATGACTCTAGCAGCATTAGCATTACGCTAAAGGATGTCCTGGTCACCGCTGAAGGTGGTCCAGTTCCTGCTGCTCCCTCCACCACCGCTGCTGTAGTCAAAGAGAAAAAGGTCCATGCTCCCAAGCAGAAGAAGGCACCTGCGCTGAAGCTTGGTCTACCTCAAAAGCGACCAGCTTCCTCCTCTCCCTCCAAGTCCAAGAAAATTAAGCTTGGCATTCCTCAGAAGGCTCCCAAGCCTTTGAAGGAGGCACCCTTGGGTAAATTCTCTCCCAATCTTCTTGTTCTTTAAACTTTTATTTCTCTAAACACTTGTTTATTTTACTTATAATTCTTTCTTTTTTTTAATAGGCTCTGGATCTCAGTCCACCCCACATGAACTCAACGCCTCTGAAGTTCAAAAGATAGCCGAGAAGAATGCATCTCTTGACCAGGATGCTGTAGATAAGGCTGCTGCAGAAAAGGCTGCTATGTTTCAGCAGAAACATGACCATCACGTCAAGGAGGTGCTCCAGGCACAGGCTGACTCCAAGGTTGTTGCTGCCAAAGCTACTGCTGAAGCAAAGATGCTTCAGGACGCTGTCTCCTCTTCCCAGGATCTTGGGATGTTTTCATCTATCCCTGCCCTGGGGTCCGTCAATGGCAAGACGGAAATCCTTGCCAAGGCCTCAGGGGTCCTGGGAAACTCCTTCGACGAGCTGAGGACCGACCTCATCCTTGGGCTTCATGACTCGATAAGGAAGGGACCCGCTGATCTCCCTTCCTTCCAACAAGAGGTGTTTCAGCGTCTGGACGCCCAAGACAAGGCCATCAAGGTTGTTGAAGACCAGTTCAAGGAGCTGAAGGCTCAGGTTGCTGGTCTTCCTCCTCCACCTGCACCTGCCGGTCCCAGCTTCATTGAGCGGGATCGAAGCCTATAGGAATCTGTAGCCGCTGCTCTCATCTGCCAATCCAGCATACAGACCAACATGGCTTCGTTACTTTAGCGTTGCCTATCAGCTTCAGCGCAAGGCGCTGCATCTGAGGGGGAGAATCCCAGCAGTAGCCTGCTGGAACGCACTGAAGGAGATGAAGACTTCTTCCTTGATGCTGATGACAACATCTCAGGGGGAGAAAATCCAGGTATGACATCTCTTCTCCCTCTCCCTGAGATTGTTTCTAAGCCTATTAAAATCCCCATCCCTGAAACCATTCATATATCCACTTCCACTTCAACATCCTCGGATGATAGTGTTTTCTCTTTACCTCTTGAACCCATCCCTATTTTAGCCATTCCCTTTCAAGAAAACCCTCTCCCTTCTCAAAATCCCTTAGCCATAATTCCATATGTACCTCCAACCCCTAACCCTGTAATCACCCTCTCCTCATCATCTGAGGAATCTTTTCAAACCTCCTCAAATGAAGACTCTAATGATTCCGTACCTGATAAAAATTCTGAACTATACAGGGAGGCCAAGTTAAAGGAGGTCGTCTCTCATCTTGAGAGCTCAAGAATAAAGATCCCTCAAGGGATATATGTGGAGGACTACAGGGAGAATGAGCGTGCGCTGAAATAGCTCGAAGATGCTAAAAAGGACGCTCTGGCAGCTCAACAACTCGCTGATGAGTTTGTCAGAGAGGATCCTGTGATAAATGTTGATCATATCATAGCACAGCGAGCTGCCCGCAACGCTTTTGAAAAGCTGAGAGATCAAAGGGAGCTCACCATTTAACAAGCTGATGCCCAATGGTGCTTGGAGAAAATGAACAAAAGGAGGAATCCTGAGAAGATCATCTCTGTAAAGCTGAAGAAAACCAGAGCCAAGAAGAACTCTCCCTCTATCGTTCGAATCTCAATTCTCAGGGAGTATGATAGAGAAATCACACACTCACTGAGAATTCTGGAAGATTACGGACTGAGTGAGTGGTACAAGATTCTTGCGTGTTTGAAGAAATCAAGATCTCAATGCAGACCTCAGGTGGAAGAACTCCTTGACAATCTTGTCAAGAGAGTTTAGAGATACAAGCTAAATCAGCTCCCTAAATTTCAGCAAAGGGCTTCTACTTCCTCAAGTTCAAGACCTTCAGCATCTCTACCTTCATCTTCTAGACGTGGTGTCTCTGGCCCTAGGTTCATCCCTACTGGTCCCTTCGCTGGCGTCCCCTACACTTACGCAGACACCTCTGGCCTCAACCTGACTCTCCCTGAAGGATTGTCTCTTTATGAAGGACGTGTAATAAAAGAACCTGAATATGGGCTGTGCTTCCTAGACAGATTCAGCAAGCTCAAATTTTAGAGGTTCGGCGAGATTCTTATCTCTCCCTCCCTTCATTTAATCAATGTTGTTGTATACGCTACAAACTCTGACCAAGACTCTCGTGAGTTCGCCATAGGTATTCGACAAGAGCTACAGAAGAGAAAGCTCGCTGGAGAGGACATAGACACTATTCATGTTAAAGAAGAAACTTTTGAGTGATATGTTCTCTCTGTATTTACTTTCAGTGACTTGTATTTTGTTTCAATTTGTATTGTAACCTTTACATTTGAAATAAAATGAATATACAAGTTTATATCTATCTCTATCATCTCTTCACTGAAAAAGATCACTGTTAACAGTTAAATGAAATAAGTACCTTTCACTTGTTTTATTTCCTAACTGTTACTTCTAGACTTAGAATATTTTTTTAAGTTACTAGAATCAAGACAACCTCCATGTTGTCTTATCATTGATATTTAGGGGGAGATTGTTGATCCAGCTCCTCTATGACTTGATGAAATACCAATGATCCTATCCCTTGTAAGTAAAAATACTTAGCAAAGATTAAATCCTTTGAAATACAGCGAGTCTGCTTGCTGACAGTTTCACTCTTCAAAGCATCAGCGAGTCTGCTCGCTGACAGTTAAGCATTATTTGAAGACAAATAGTCATGTCACTATGAAACCATCAGCACCATCTATTGATGCAAGATGATGATAGAGTCAGCGATGCTTATGATCTGAAGTTGAAATCAGTGACAGCAAGCTGACTACTCTAACATGACGTTCCCAAGAGAACAAGTCACAGTACCTCCCTGATCCTTCCCAAGGATCAGCGACTCTAGGCCTGATCAGTGACTTGTGCTTCAAGAATTCCATATTTGTCTTCTTGTCCTATATGCACAAAAAGGATTTGATTTGCCTTTCTGACAATAGTAGAAAAGGGATGTCACTTTACTGTTCCCTTCGCACTTATCACCCATAAGGCAACAGTTCACCATAAGCCACGACCGTACTACGCATGGGCATTACTTTATGGTACAATAGTACAACAGACCCAATCTTTACATGACACGTGTAAAGTTGGGGATGCCATGCATTTAACGCATGGGGTATAAATATAAACAAAGGGTTGTTCTTCAAACCACCTTGGTCCATCTTCTATGAGGTTTTCGCAAAAGGTAAATACACTAAAACATCCTCGTATTGTGTCTGTATCGTTTAGGATTGGATCCTCGATTGGGAATCGGATTTTTTATTATCCGCTGCGTATGTTTTTTTTTTTGGAAGAGGTATCCCAGACCACATTGGGCCCAGACTAATCCTTGGCAATTTTTGGGCCGAAGCCCGACTGCTAAAGCATGCAGCCCGGGGTCGAAGCCCCCGTACCTCCTTAATGCGTCCCCCAGGGTTTGAACTCGGGTTCACCACAATGCAGTGCCCAAGCCTTACCACTAGGCTAACACTCCTTTGGTCCGCTGCGTATGTTTGTGTCTCCGGTTCCCGGCATGGTGGTGGTATTTGGATGAAGATGGTGGTGGTTGTGGATGTTGGTGGTGGTATTAGGATGAAGATGGTGGTGGTTGTGGTGTTGATGGTGGTATTAGGATGAAGATGGTGGTGGTTGTCGTGTTGGTGGTGGTATTAGGATGAAGATGGTGGTGGTGGTGGTTTTGGGTATTGGTGGTGGTTGTGGGTGGTGGTGGTGTTGGTGGTGGTTGTGGGTGGCGTTGGTTGTGGGTGTTGGTGGTGGTGTTGGTGGTTGCGCGTGTTGGTGGTGGTGTTGGTGGTTGCGCGTGTTGGTGGTGGTGGTGGTGGTGGTTGCGGGTGTTGGTGGTTGCGGGTGTTGGTGGTGGTATTAGGATGAAAATGGTGGTGGTGGTGGTGGGTATAATGGTGGTGTTAGTTTAAAAAAGATGGAAAAATATATATAAAAATAAATAATTATTAAAAGACGAAAATACCCCTGTCTTAACGGAATTTTTTAACGGACGTTAGGGCAAGGGACCACGATCGTAACGAAATACAAACCACAGAGACTGTAGGCATGAAAATTAGGGTTCAGGGACCTCCATCGTAATTTGACCCAAACCACAGGGACCAAATCTGTAATTTACTCTAGAATTTTATATATCCTGTTGTATTATGTTGATACACAGCTAATTTTAATATATAATTTTAATATATAATTAAACAATATATTAGGTACAAAACATATTTTGTTTTAGAAAAAAACATTAAATCCTTGAAGTGTCATTTTAATGGATTGTTTAGATTCACTAACTATCATAAAATATAAGATTGAATCGTGTTTACATCTCATTTAGGGTTATGCATGGGTCGGGGCGGGGTGGGGCGGGGGATGGGACGGTAAAACCGATCGGGGATTCGGGTGTGAAAAACAACCCCAAATATCATAATCACGGTGCGGGTTTTTTCGGGTTTTGGTGAGTTCGGGTTCGGAGGTTTCGGGGCAGGTGCCGGCTTTGTTCGGATCTCCAACGATTGCAAATTTTCCATTCGGATATGCAGATTTTAATGCACTTTTGCAGCCATCTTTTGTTTTTTTACAATTCGTGTTCGGATGTATCATATATTAATTATTGGTATCACATCCATATATATATATATATATATATATGCAATGTAGGCCGATGTTATTTTGCAACCCAGTAAAAAGTTATATGTATATATGATATATTATTAATTATTCTATACGTTCACTTTGAATCTCTGATACACGAGTACTACACATACAGTAAGCTATATTTTATCACATAGTATAATATATTGTTTATACATATCCATAATATATAGAGCTAATTACATTTTTGTCCCTGTGGTTTGATGGTTTTAACACTCTGGGTCCATTTTTAAAATAATTATGGATTTGGTACCTGTGGTTTACATTTTATAATGCTCTGGGTCCACAATTACTAACAGCGTTAAAGTATTCTGTTAAGTAGGTTAATTACAGGGGTAATTTGGTCATTTCATTTATGTTTTGATTTTCAATTAAAATCACAAGGACCAAATATGTAAATTATACTATATACAAAATCACTAGGACCAAAGATGTAAATTTTTAATATCAATAAAAAAAAGCAAAAAGAGAAGATTCTATATCTTCATCCCCCACAACCAGTCAACCATCGTATTATTTTCCAGCAAAACACTAGACCACCATCACCACCACTGCAGCAGCCATCGGCCGTCACCACCCACCACCACCTTCACCCCCCATCGACTGTCGCCACCCACCACCACCCTTACCCCCACCGGCGTCTTCCCCTCCCTCTCCAAGGCAGCTTATTCATCTTACACAGCCACTTGCGCCACCGACGACCGACCACTCACGTCACCACCGTCCTCCTCCACCACCGGCGGCCCACGTCACCGTCACCCACCTCCACCACCAACCACCAACCGTCAACGTCGCCATCGTCTTCACCACAACCACCTATCTCCACCACCGTCTTCACCATAACCACCCACTTCCAGCACCGGCGGCCCACGTTACCACCGGCCTCCACCGGTGTTTCACCACCAACCGCACACGTCCATCATCGTCTTCACCACCAGAAGGGTTTCAATCTCGGAGGCATCATCTTCCAGTTTTTGATTTGTTGTTGTAGAACCACGGATTGAAGGTGAGGAGCAGATTTGGGTTTGTGTTTTTGCAATTGTTAATTTTTTTTAGAGTCGTTTTTGAATGCTTAATCTTAATCCATAATCAATTTTGGCATCCAATCCATGAATTTGTTTGATTTGGGATTTTTTGTTTGAAATATTTGAGTTTAGGGTTTTCTGTTTGATTTAGGGGTTTTTGATCAAAAAATTTGAGATTTATTTATACTTGATTTGGGGTTTTCTTTTATCATTTAGGGTCTGAGTTCGATTTGTGCTTCGATTTGTGCTTGATAAAGCTCCTGATATAGCTTTTGAATACTGATAAACTTTGAAGAGGAATCTGAGTTATGAGTTCTTATTTTTTGTTTTATCAACTTCTGATAAAGCTTTTTACTTCTGTTCAATTTTAGAGTTCTTATTTTTTTTCTTCTTAACATTGAGTTTTTTGAATCCTAATAAACTCTACGATGAATCTGAGATGAAGCCTGACATCGGTTTATAGATTTAATTAGATTTTAATTTATGGTTTGTGGGATTATGAAAAATTATGATTTTGGTGTTGGTAGTGGTGGTAGAGGTGGGTGGTGGTGGGTTGCTGGTAGCTGGTGGTGGTGGTGGTAGAGGTGGGTGGTGGTGGGTTGCTGGTAGCTGTGGTTGGTGGTGGGTTGGTGGTGGTGGGATGAAGAAGATGAAAAACCAAATCAAAATAACAAAATTAATAAAAAACGAAAAAGTTATTAAAAGACCAAAATACCCCTGTAGTAAATCTATTTAACAGAAAATTTTAACGGACTTAGAATTTTTGGACCCAAAGTGTTATAAAACGTAAACCACAGGTACCAAATCCATAATTATTTCTAAAATGGACCCAGAGTGTTAAAACCACTAAACCACAGGGACCAAATATGTAATTAACTCTAATATATATTATTCTATACACATAAAAGAACGATTTCGGGTATTGGGGCGGGGTAGAGATGGTTTTTGAAGACCCAAACCGAACCATAGAAACAACTCGGTTTATCGGGATTTGGGGCTCGGTTTTTTCAGGCCATTAGGGTCGCATTTTTTTCGGGTTTTTCGGTTCGAATTTTTCGGTTTTTTCGGGTAGGGTCGGGTTATGCCCAGCCCTAATCTCATTTTTGTTATTGATGGTAACTTAAATAAAATTGATGATCACAAAAATGGAAACTGTACAAATTACCTTTCGAAATTCTATTTTAATATACCTCGATTATCTTTTAAAAATAAAATTATTTTTCAAAATTAGTGTTCAATCAGAACAAAAATATAATAATAATATACATAATTAACTAATGTTATTCTATTATTATTCAATTAGAATAATATGCGTAAAACACACACACATATATAATTTTGTAGACAAAAGTTCAAATGCAAACTCAATTTGATTGCGAACGTGAGGATCGCTGAGATCTCGCCACGTGGCATATTTACTCCAAATAATCATCTATTATTGAAAATGAATAACATATCGTTTTGTATTATTCATAGTGAATAATGTTGAATAATATAGAATGTTGTGTTATTCACTCTGAATCACATTGAATGATGTGTTATTCACTCAGAATAATACGTGATCATTCAGAGTGAATATTCCATGTGGCGCGCTCTCGTTTGTCCTCGTGTTCGCAATGAAAAATTAGTTTTCATTTTAGCCTGACCCTAATTATATATGGCAAATAAATTTGCCGAGTTATATCACATTTTAATTTAGAAAATGTCGCATCCTCGCCGTGATGCACAGGACTTGAGGTTTGACCTCTCCATCACATTACGACTCACACTATCTTGAACCTTGATTATAATATTGCGATTCTAGCCAACAATTTATCGGCGATGGGGACTGATATTGTGCACATTTGTGATTGATTTTGTTGTAATATACAACTTTATATCATCCATGAAAAAATTAAGCATATAAAGCAAAAGTAACAACATTTGGAGCAAATTCTACAAGTTTAAAACATATAAAGGCTTCATTGGTTGACACCATGTATGTACTTTTTTTTATTTATTATCTCAAGCCGTAAAATTGAAAAACATTTGCTATAAGTTGACAACAGTGGACCACGGATTAGTTCAGCAAATTCACCTTTAGGTGGATTATGGGACTATAAAGTCATCAAATGCGTTTTTATTTGATATCCACCTTTTTTAGGGATTTTTGTGTGTACTTTGGTTAATTTCTAGGGGCTTTTTTTGGTCTTTTTGGTTGATTTTGAAATCCTTTTTGGAATTTTTGTTGATTTCAAGAGTTTTTTCGGCTTTTTGGTTGACTTTAAATACCTTCTAGAATTTGGTTAATATCTCTTAGGCCATGCGCGGGCAGCTGGTAAAGGGGGCCGGTACCGGCGGTAACACCAGCGTGAGGCGGCGGTAGGAGGCAGGCAAGACAGGAAACCGGCAAGCCTCTACCGTTCTCTCTCCTCTACCCACCCCCACCTTTCTCTCTATCTATCTCTTCTCTCTCTCTCTCTCTTCTTTTCTTTTTCTTTTAATTTTTTAATTAATTATTTAGAGTGGTATGGAATTGGTATGGATAAGGATGGTATGGTACGGTGTTGGTAAAATGTTGATAGGATAATGGAAAGCTGATATGGTGCTGATAAAGGTAATAAGAGTAAAAATGGCCTTATAATTTTTTAATATCATGGAACACTCCTCAATTGATACCCCAAGACGTTTTACGTGCAAAAATTGTGATAGGTCCAAACAATCAAACAACGAGATGAAAAGAGAAGAAATCAAGTGAAGAAAAGAAATGTTCTTGTATTTTATTAATGAAAGCTTTCAAGAACACCAAGAACACACACACAAACTTCACTAACCGACTCTCATGAGAAAATGATTTCACACCTTTCTCTCCAAACCCTAGACCTTATATATAGGTCCATTACACTAAAGCCCAAGCCCAAGCCCATTACTAATTAACTAGCTAATTAACAACTAATTAATCCCTCTCAAAGCTTCCTTAATAAAACTTTCTAATTAGGACAATTTGGTCCTAACAATCTCCCCCTAAAGTTTTATAAAGGAAGCATCTCTGATCTTCTCCCCCTAGCTTTCATGAGAAAACCTTAGTGGCGTTCGGCTACATCTTGATCTACAAGCTCCCCCTCGATTGTAGCTCTTCATCTCCAGTTTCAACTGAAAGACCAGATCCGATTTCCAATAACCGCGACTGATTGCACAAACTACAGCTCAACCTGTAAATAACTCGACACGTCTGATAACCGCAGAATGCAACAGCTTGAGCCAGAGCATGTTGATTCATCCAACTATGTTGATCTCCCACCAAGAAAAACAAAGGGATAGATGCATGTGTGAGTTACCGTGCAGATCAGCAAGAAAAATAAAGGATCTGTCTCTGGTCGCATGTTGAATAAGAGCTCCAAATCTGATAAGTTCACAACAAGGTAAACAGTGAAGCTTGGATCACCGAACCACCGTATGGAATGAGAAACTGGGAGTAGATACTGAACGAGACGCTTTGCTTTGATCTCTCTACTACTCAGAAAATAGTCGATTTCCTGAAATCTTCCAAAATGTCAAGCAATCAGATCCAGATCTAGTCTTCTTAGTCAGATGGATGACGACCGTCACTCAAAATTCTAGATCGCAAATGAACCTCCACAACGGTAAAATGGTTAGGAATTGAGCGCGTAACAATAGTACCATTCACCGAAGCTGGCATCCAAGGAAAAACTCAACTCCACCGCACAGGAGGAATAATTCCATCGAGGAAAAACTCTAGAATAATGGTTGCAGAGAGTCAGGCTTCTGAGTAATCTAACCAAATGCAGAATCCGATCACCATCGTTCTGAAATCGTTACAAATCTGACATGTCTTCAAAGAATCTGGAGCAGTCGGGGAAATGAGAGAAATTCAATTTTCAAGGTTGAAAACTGAATATGGGCTAAAAACGGGGCTGGTGTGATCTTTGCGCATCAATTGGGAAAGGAAGGTGGCTATTTAAGCGCAGGGGTTTTGAAACACAAAAGTATTTGAATTTGGGTGGGTCTAGATCGCAGCGGAATATGATCTTGAACGTTTATCTGAATATGATACTCGAGTCGGGACAAGCAGTTTCCCGAGTCGGAAATGGAGTTCGGAAAGTGTTGACAAAAATTGAACATAACCTTGACTCAAAGGCGAGTCGAGAAACTCGAAAACCCGAAAGGGTATTTCATGTTTCCCGAGTCGGAAAATAAGAACAGCAAGGTAGTTCAAGACTTAAACAAAATTTGAGCATACCCTCGTCTCAAGAGCGAGTCGGAAAACCTCGAAAACCCGAAAGGGTATTTCGTATTTTCCGAGTCGGAAAATGAGAAAAAAAAGGCACTCAAATTTTTTTTTTTTTTTTTTTTTTTTACTATTCATCCGGTTCGGAAAACACTATTCCGAATCGGAAAACACTATTCATTCGGAAAAAACACTATTCAATTTTTTTTTTTTTTTTTACTATTCCGATTCGGAAAACGGTGTTTTCCGATTCGGAAAAGCACTATTCACCGATTCGGATTTTTTTTTTTTTTTTTTTTTTTTTTTTTTTTTTTTTTTTGGATTCGGAAAATATGAGTTTTCCAACTCGGAAAACTTGAATATTCAAGTTTTCCAACTCGAAAAACATGAATATTTAGCCCAAAACTTCAATCCAGATCCAAAAAATGAAGCAACTTGAAAAATAGATCATTTCAAGCTCAAAGATGCTTCAAAACACAACCCAAACACCCATTTTTATCATCTTCATCAAGATCTAAACCCCAAAAACTCAAAAAAATGAAACTTTTCAAAAAATAAAGTTTCAAAACCCAATAAAATCATCTCAAGTTGTTTGATTCAATAGGAACAAACAAATCTAATGATTTGTTTGGCTCTGATACCATTTGATAGGTCCAAACAATCAAACAACGAGATGAAAAGAGAAGAAATCAAGTGAAGAAAAGAAATGTTCTTGTATTTTATTAATGAAAGCTTTCAAGAACACCAAGAACACACACACAAACTTCACTAACCGACTCTCATGAGAAAATGATTTCACACCTTTCTCTCCAAACCCTAGACCTTATATATAGGTCCATTACACTAAAGCCCAAGCCCAAGCCCATTACTAATTAACTAGCTAATTAACAACTAATTAATCCCTCTCAAAGCTTCCTTAATAAAACTTTCTAATTAGGACAATTTGGTCCTAACAAATTGGTTGAGTAGGTACAGAAGGCATTGATAGATGAAGGGCGGATACAGATTAAGATTAGTGGGGATGGGCCCCATAAGAAAAAAAAATAGATTGTCCTAGGTTGAAAAGATAGTTTTTATTTTTTTATTTTTTTTAGTTTTGAGTATATAACCCCCCGACTAAACTCTCATCTAGGACCCATTAACAAAAAAAAAAAAGTGTCTTTAAATCAAGGGTTCTAAATAAAGCATTGTAAGGTGGCGGTGAAGTTAAGCCTCAAGCCTTACGAGTTATAATTAGGTCGTGAGGTTTTTCAAAGCGTGCTGTAAGGCGGCATATATTCTTAGACTCATACTATGTATATTAGTGTTTTGACTAATATCATAGAACAAATTAAATTCATACTACGTAATAAAACTAAAATATGTAACGCTTATAAAAATGATATCAAGAATGTAAAATCATGATTAAGTATCTTGAATCTCTACTCACTAGTTTCTTCAATTTTCAAATAATTTATGTTTAACTCTCCAAGAACGAACCAAAGGAATGTTAGTCTAGTGGTAAGGCTTGGGCACTACATAGTGGTGAACCCGAGTTCGAGCCTTGGGGGACGCATTCTAGAGGTACGGGGGCTTCGACCCCGGGCTGCATGCTTTAGCAGTCGGGCTTCGGCTCAAAATTGCCAAGGATTAGTCTGGGCCCAATGTGGTCTGGGATACCTCTTCCAAAAAAAAACTCTCCAAGAACGAATGAGATTAAATAAATACCTATTTAACGTTTTAGTTTTAATGTTTCCTATTTATGTTTATCTAAGTCTTAACTCTCTTGCACATATATCATCTATCATGTAAGGTATATATATAAATGTATTAGTAAATAACGCACTGTAACGTGTTATAATGCAAGCAAAGCCTTAGAGTGGAACCATAGGGTTTAACGTGGCGGCAAACCCAAGCCTTGACAAAATAAAATGCCATAACGAGTTCTTTAGAACCATGGTTGAAATCATCCAAAAAGTTATCCTCGAAAATGAATCAGAATAATGAAAAGTGTTGTAAAATCAACCAAAAAAAAATACTTCAATAATTTCTTGAAAAAATTAATTTAGGCTAAAAATATATCGAAGAACTTTGCAGGTATCTGAGTTAAGTTAAAGTTATAAAAATAATCGTCTATACGTCACGGTTATAGGTCTGCTCCTTTCAATGCTCACATCTCATAATCAATATACAACGAGATATTTTTATACACGGCCTTAAAAGGGACTTAAATTGATGATACCATAAGCACCTCCAAACCACCACCCACCACTACTACAACCACCTCCAAACCACTACACACCACCACACACCTGGATACACAGATCTGCACACACACACATATCGTCGCACACACACAGATTTGCACACACACACACACCGTCACACGCACGCACACATACACACACACACACATCGTCACGCGCGCGCATACGCACACACACACACACACGCACACACACCTTCGCACACATATCTGCACACACACTCGATTTAGGGTTTGGGGAAAATGGTGATGAGGTCGATTTAGGATTTGGGGAAAGGGGGAAGAGATGGTGGCGGTGTTACGTGTTAAGAATTATGTGCAGAGTTGACAAACCAAGTAATTACACATCCAATGTTGCAAGACACTTGAGGGTCACACCTGTGAGGACCTATAAGTCGAACAAGTTAGATGAAACCCAGAAATGGAGAGTTAGGATTTATAATAGTGTATTATAAATCAGTTGGGTAATTTCAGTTAGAATTACCAAAGTTGGAGGGTTGTTAATTAATTAGGATATTATATATTTATTCGATATATATAAATATATAATAGTTAATTAATAAATATATATATATATATATTAGATAAATATATATATATAAAAGATTATCATAGGCAAATTCTTTTCTAGTAATTAAAAGGGGAAAGGATTTTGAGATAATCATTATATGGAAACTGAATACCATTCAAACTGTGTTTTTCTTCCCATATAAATAAGGCTTATGGGTTATGAAATAAAAAAGCTTTAAGTTAATACAAAATCAGTTTTCAGTTTCTCTCCTCCTCTCTCTCTCCAACCGGCGCAGAAACCCCCCCCCCATTCGGATTCCAGTTTTGTGTTTCCGGGTTTCATTCGGTTCAACTAGAAGAACAGTTCGTTAGGTCGATCACCGGTGGACTAAATCTCGAGCAATCCAGGTAAATTGATCTGAACTTAAAATTATTAGGATTAAACTACAACGATTAAAGATCATTAGGCTTTAAAAGGTTTTTAGCTTTTATCGCTTCCGCATGATATGATCGATACAGTGTGTATTTGATCATATGGTTTTATCAGTTTGATTAACCTAAGAGATTTATCAAACCAGTGAGGTTCGTTAGATCTAAGTTAATCCTCGAGTCAGTTTGATCCGAGGATACCCACTAAAACCCAACAGTGGTATCAGAGCCATTGTTAAAAATCGTTTTAGTTTTTTTTTTATCTGTTTATATTAGTTTATGTGTGATCCGTTAAAATCTGTTTCTTGCAAAACAAGTTTAAAAATCTGATCTTGATATAGTTTATAAAATCTTCTTATCGTTTCATACAATACCCGAATCGACATCACCATGGCCACACCACCGTATGTGGTGGCGGCCGATCCAATCGCTGCCGGAACAACCACCGGGCCGCACCACAGTCGATGGTGGCGGCACCGGCCCCCTCGTGCGACGGAACAACCGCCAAGGCCGCAAGGCAACAGCGGTGTTCGTTGATGGATCAAACCACGGTGGCGGCAACCGATTGTCGCTGCCGCCTGTGGTGACCGGTGAATGGTGGCGACGTGTTTCGTTGCTACTATTGCCGGTGAACGGTGGCGGCGAATGGTGGTGGCGACAGCTATGGCCGAAGCCGATCACCACACCACAGATGGTGGTGACGGTGTTATCGACCACCGAGGCCGATATGTGAACACCACAACCGCCCGAAAACCGCAAACGCGGTGGTGGATGGCGGTGTCCACGGTGGTGGTGGTTCTCGTCCAAAAACATCGGTAAACACGATCGCTGGCCAAACCGCAGCTAGCGGTGGCAGCGGACGCCCAGCCAAACCACCAGAGAGGTGGTGGCGGCGATTTCGTAAAACCCCAGCCAAACCACCAGGTTGGTGGTGGCAGGCGGCAATTGGTGGTGGCCACAACCGCGCCTAGCGGCTGCGACACTCGATATTGTCATTCGACCCACCGGCCATACCACAACCGCAGCCGTGGTGGTGGCATTACTGTCGCCTCCGGCTGAAGGTGATGATGATGTTTAGCAGCGATGGCGAGAGACGGCGGCGGTGGCGACTAATTGTCGTTACCGCTGCGGACCAAAGCAAGATAGATGGTGGTGGCGCTCACGCGTTGTCGCCGGAGTAACGGCGGACATTCGATTGCAAAACGTCGATCGCCACCTGTGGGTGGTGATCGATGGCGATGGCTACTCACTGGTGGCCGGACCACACACAACCGCCGAGGCCAAACCACCCGCTTGGTGGTGGCCGACGGTTTTCTATCGTGTAACGGATTGGTATTGGTTGTTTTTCGAAAAACCCGAAGCGATAAGACGAGATTAGGATTTTTCGATCCTCGATAGTTTTTCGAGCAAATCACAAAATCCTGATGGCCAGTTTAGTGATGGGCCTATAAGCCCAGTTTTTGGACCAAGTTTGTGGCCCAAAAGAACCCGTTTGGTTTTAAAGACTTCTTATCCGAAACTTTTTTAATTTTTATCTAACAAAAATTTATTCAAACCAGTTGGATTGTTTTTCCGGTTTGATGAATCTTTTATAAAAAATTAAAATTTTACCTGTTTTTCGAATAAGCCTAACATTGTGTTCTTACTCAAAAGGCCAGTATCTTTTGGAACGATAAAATCAGTTTGATATATTTTTTGGATAAAAGAGGAATTATTTTGGCTAATCAGTTTTATTTATAAAAGTGTATTTTATAAAATTAGATAAAACTATTTTTAGACTAAAATATTTGTTTCGATTTATAAAACTTTTGTTTTTATAAATCAGTTAAAACCGAGTTTTGCGGTAATTGAGACAAGATAATTTTAACGGATCCAGTTTTATTTCTCGTTATTACAATATTGCTTTTATTGCATATATATATAATTGCGTGATTGCTTGAGTTCTGTATATGCATCTCAAGTTTGAGTTTGTATCTGTATCTATTATAGTATTTGCCAACCTAGACCCTTGACATATTCACGGGGAGGCCTGCATGCCATTTGCAACCCCTTATGTAATAATGACCTTAGGATAAATGTTTTATTCTTTCGAGATAACGAGACAAGTGGGAGCTACTGAAATTCTTCATCTTACCGGAGTACTAACAAACATGGCGAGGCCAGTGGGAGCTACGCAAGTTTTGAAGTTTTTTAGTGAAATAGGTCATTATTGGTCCCTAGGAAACAAACGTTGGCAAAAACTATAATTAGCTATTATGTGATTAATTATTGTTTAATTGCATGATTAATTGATTATTTGTGATATCTTGCATGTTAGTAGTTTTAAATAGAGATGTTATTTTGAAACTAGATTGTATCACAAAAGGAATATAGGTTTTATTATCAGTTTTGTTTTAAGACCTATAGATGATTGTTTTATATAAAAGGCAAGTTGACAAAAACAGTTAGTTTTAATCAACTAGGTGTGCTATTAAAACAGTTGGTTTTAATTAGCAAGTGGTTTTTAGAACAGTTAGTTTTAAAATTGCATGTATGTTTGAAACAGTTAGTTTAAAACATAAGTAGCCTTTATAACAATCAGTTTTTTCAAAATCCTGGAAATAAATTTTTTCAAAACCCCGAAAATCATAGATCAGTAGTGCAACCCATCTAGGGGCACCTTCGGCGTAAAGTACACAGGCGTTGTAAGTGATCACACATTCAACGTCTGTGTTCAAACTGAAGCTGGAGGGGTTACATAACTCTGCGAATTATCTCCGGGTGGTACCGGCCAGAGTATAGTGATCAGGTCCCCAAAATGGTGAGATCTATTTTGGTAATGTTAAGTTCACCGGGTGGTACCGGGCCAAAAAGCACTTAGAGGGACTAAAACATGCACAGGTAGTTGCCATGGTCCCGAAAAGATCTAGGAGTCATGTCAGCTAGAGATGATTGGTAAAAGTCCTTACCTACCGAAATAAATACGGGTCTGGTGGAGCAAGAACATTACGCACATCAGGACGTATGAAATAAGGATCCTAGTCCAATAAATTGATCATTTAAGGGTTTATTGATGATTATTGGAATTTAATCTATTTACAGTTGCTAAAGACCAAAAGTTTTATTTTGTGTAGATGGCAAGCACTGTTACCAGCACTAACAATCTTTCCCTCCGTTCCATCCTAGAGAAGGATAAGCTGACCGGCTCTAACTTTCTCGACTGGGAGCGCAATCTGATGATTGTGCTCAGACATGAGAGAAAATGGTATGTCCTTGAAGAGCCTCTTGGGGAGGCACCTCCGGCAAATGCTCCGGCTGCTGCCAGAAATGTCCACAAGAAGCACTCGGATGATCTTCTTGATGTCGCCTGTCTAATGCTTGCAACTATGAGCCCAGATCTGCAAGCAGGGCTCATAAATACAAATGCTTATGACATGATCCGCCAGCTGAGGGACATGTTCCAGACCCAGGCTCGTACAGAACGCTACGATGCCACCAAAGCATTTAATGAGTGCAAGATGGTGAAAGGGACATCAGTGAGTGACCATGTCATAAAAATGAAACGGCACTTAGATCATCTGGAGAGGCTAGGTCATCCTGTTCCGTTGCAGCTGGCAACAGACACCACACTCAATTCACTGTCAGAAGACTACAGGCCCTTTGTAGTCAATTACAATATGAATAACATGGAGAAAACAATAGCAGAATTGCACTCCATGCTTAAGACAGCTGAACTGAACATGGGGAACAAGAACAAGACCAAGGATGTCTTGATGGTGAAAGACGGAGGGGTCAAAAAGAAAAATGGGCATGCTAGCACCAGTAAAGGAAAAGGACCAGTCCAGGCCATCCAGAGTGCACCCAAGAAAGGCAAAGGCAAGGGCAAGGGCAAGAAGGTTAAGCCAAATAAAGCTAGGACCGAAAACCGTTGCTTTATATGCAATGAGATCGGTCACTGGAGGCAAAACTGCCCTAAGCGTCATGAAGCAGGTATATAAACCTCAGAAATTTATGATTGCTTTATTTTGTCACTTCTTACTTGTTAACTTACAAGTATACTGATACCTAGAGCAAATGATTATTGCAGGAGGTCAGAAGTGAAGTGAAGTGCCCAGAAATTGCTGAGGATCTTAAGTACAAGTTGATTTAACTCAAGACATTTTGAATTTATAGTTTTAAAACAGTTAATTTTAGATTTATGTTTTAAACAGTTATTTGGGATGATTATATTTATAATTTCATGGTTTTATTTCAAAAGTTATTGTCTTGACATTGAAATATCTGATTGTGCTTAATATTCTTAAATCTGTATGATCCTAGTTGTTACCTGTTATAATTACTTTAATACAATTGAAGTAATTTGTATAAAAACTATCAAAAACACACGAAATTCTAAAGGAATGTGTTTTTGAGAATAAAACATTTATGAATAATAGTTTTGTGATCAAAAAGGAGAATTTAGGGTATTAACTCAGATGGCGTTAATAACAGTATTTATGAAACTAGAAAGATTCCAAGATCTGGAATTAGGATTCGACCAAATCCAGTTAAGTTTTATAAAAGAAAATTCTCAGAATTAACTAATCAAGTTTGATCAAGTTTTATTATTCAAATGTTTTGAAAGGAGAATTTAGGGTATTAACTCAGATGGCGTTAATAACAGCATTTATGAAACTAGAAAAATTCTAAGATCTGGAATTAGGATTTGACCAAATCCAGTGAAGCTTCATAAAAGGAAATTCTCAAAGTTCATTACTTAAAATTAGAATTGACTAATCAAAGTTTTGACTAAGTCAATAGTAAATTTTGAGTAATAGTTAGTTTTTATATAAGTAAGTGGGAACCCAATTTATTCTCTATCTAGTCTGGGATAAAAGAATAAAAGATACAATTATTGATTCAATATGTCTCGGAATTCATAATCCAGATAGGATAAGAATTCATAAGATATAATTTACCCTTTTAGTCAAAAAGGATAAAAGTTTCAAGACCCTTGAAACAAAGGTCGTGATTGACTTTAAAATCAATAATTAAAGTGTTGGATTAAAATATAGGATTCCAGTAAATTTGCCAGCATTGCAAATGGAACCTGATTTCAGGTAGAAATCATTCATCTACACAGCAACTAAGGAAAGTTGTAGTTTTACATATTTAGGAACTGGAAGTTAGTCCAGGTCTCCGAGTTCATGGAATATGATAAAAGTCTAGTTATTGTTTTAAAAGGTGTTTGCAGAACAATAATCAGCAGATACAAGTAGACCATATAAACAAACTTGTATTATTTGGTTATCACTTTGATTAAAATGGTAAACTTTAATCAAAGGGTTTAAACTGAAGATAGGTGATACTTCATTTTAGACCAGTATCTAACAAACGTTAAATAGATATTATGAAAGTTATTAAAGAAAAGACATTTAATTTTGTTATTATTACAGCGTGTAGTATGGACTATACAAAGTTAATTTCTTTATTACTTTCGCTATTTTGCATGTTTTAATATATCCAGAAATGAAATCAGTCTCCGGTTTTTCATTCAAAATCCGTCCGTGACAACTTATCATTGTGGGAACATGATAAGGTGTTAAAGTCATTGTGAACTTTTAGGTAGTTATTATCAGTTGCTGAATAACAGCTACAAGCGTTGTAGACTAAAAGTTGCACAGATATTTGATAGAGTAGCAAATATCGGACGTGATCCGCGGTTGAGATTACTTCTTGGAGTAAGTCATAAGTGAATCTCACAATGGTTGTCCCTATCACCTGAGGTATCTGATTTAATATCATGAGGACTACTGAATTCTTAGTGCACTCAACCGCTACGCCGTAACAGGGTGGCTATAAATGGTGTAACTAGATTCAGCGGAAGCCGTGGTGTTAAAGGCAGATATACAAGATGGGATTTGCACCTCTTCTCAGAAGAGAGATATTTCTGGGCCCATCTTGACTGACTAAGTATACTGATGAAGTGCATGGCCATGCCCAAACGAACTGATTAGTTCTTTGTCGTTTACCTATCAGTAAAAGTCAGATAATCAAGAAAACAGAATCTTGAGTATTTAGAGTTGACACTATCCAAGCTCATACTCACAGATGAAATATCGTGATGCAAAGGGAAAAGCCAAGATATACCCAATCAATGAACAGTAGTTTCATAGATACTATTTCCTTACGGAATGTTTATATCACCAGTCTGGGTATAAGAGTTCTTGTAACCTGGTCAGCCTAAGTGCCTGTCTAGGGGCCTCCTTAGGTCCGTGTAATCAAAGACGGTATTGCCAACTTGCACAAGTGGGAGTCTGTTAGGAATTATGTGCAGAGTTGACAAACCAAGTAATTACACATCCAATGTTGCAAGACACTTGAGGGTCACACCTGTGAGGACCTATAAGTCGAACAAGTTAGATGAAACCCAGAAATGGAGAGTTAGGATTTATAATAGTGTACTATAAATCAGTTGGGTAATTTCAGTTAGAATTACCAAAGTTGCAGGGTTGTTAATTAATTAGGATATTATATATTTATTCGATATATATAAATATATAATAGTTAATTAATAAATATATATATATATATTAGATAAATATATATACATGTTAGGATTATGTGCGAGACAGTAACAGGGTTATCGTATCCAATGTTATAGGACACTAGTAGGTCACACTGCTGCACGCCAAAATGAGAACGTTTGGATTACATGAGAAATAACTGATTGATTATTGATTATTTAATGAGAGAGTTAATATATAAATAGTTAGTTAAACTATTTATTTGTAATTAATTAATTAGATAATTAATTAGTTATTTATGGAAATTATTTGGAGATAATTACCAAAGAGTTTATATGGAATAAAACTCTTATTAAGTTTTATCCATATAAATAAGGGGTTAGGGGTGTCAGTTTATTTGATTCATTCAGTCCTAAAACCCAGAAAAACTCTCTCTCTCTCTTCCCGAAAACCGGCGCCGAATCCAAGGAAAAAGAAGGTTCGCATTCGTTTTTCGGGTAATCCTCGGTGGTGGTCTAGCAACTATCTCAACCGGTGTCAGTAGCGGTGTATCCCCTACTCGCGTTTCAGAGTCATTATACAAAAGGTAATCCTCTAAACATCCTTAATAGTATCTGAATGGTTTAGGATTGGATCCTTGTTTGGGAATCAGTTTTTGTTATCCGCTGCGCATGTTTATGCTTCCGGTTCCCAACAGTGGTATCAGAGCCACTTCCTAAACGTTTAGATCAGGATTGTTTACTTGTGATAAACTGTTTATCGTTTTTGGATTATGCTTTGTTAAAAATTCGATTTTATCTGTTTGTTTTAAAATTGGATTTTTATCGTTATCACACGAAATCACGATCATCGGTGGTGGTATCACGGCCGTTTGCCGATCGAAAAACCACCAACCGATCGCCGGCCACCACGAATGGTAGCGACGGCGTCGGTATGGACAACCACCGCGCCCCACGGTGGCGTCGGTGGTGATGATGATCGAAGGCAGCAGCAAAGTGGTGGTGGCAGCGGCTTATGGCTGTTGTCGCCGCCGGAGAACACCGCCGATCGCCCGCCTAGCCGCCGGCTGCCTCACGGCCACGCCAGGGCGGCGGCGGCGATTGATTTGCGTCGATCGAACAACCACCGCAAACCCCGATTGGGCAGCGGTGGTGCAACGATGGTGGTGGCGCTGTTGTTGCCCAGTGGTGGCGGTAGTAGCGTGGAGGTGGCGGCGGCCTTGGCCGTTGTCACCGGTTGAACCACGAACCACCGAGCCAACCGCCGGCTGCCTTACGGCCTCGCCGGGCGGTGGCGGTGGCTGTTTGTTGTTTCCCGCAAGCGCAGGCCACACCACCGAACGGTGGTGATGGCGTTTGTTGTTGATCGCCGGACCAAGCCACCAATCGGTGGTGGTCACGATAGGCGGTGGTGGCGAAAGCCTTGCCGCCGGCTGTTGTCATCGGCAGCGATGGCGGTCTTCGCGGCTGCTGTCGTTGCGGTGGTAGGCGGCGGCGATCAATGGAACCGGTGGTGGTGGTGACGATTTTGATTGTTACCATCATCGTCGGTAACTGGTATTTTTTCCCAATAACCGATAATAACGATCTCAATTGATTGTGGTTATCAGAAAGGGTATTGGATAAGGTTTCGTGTTGATAAGTTTCGTTTTAGCCAGATAGGCTGAAACTCCGGATAAAATTAATTTTGTGTTTTCTCATTAAAATTAATTTTTGGTAATTGCAAAACCAGTTTGGGTTTTACGTTTTTCAGTGTTATTTAACTGCTTATCGTGGTTGTCATAGCAAAGCCCTAGACCCGTGGTTGTAATTTTATTTGCTTGTTTATTTATTTATTTAATCGTTGGTTACGGGAGGCCTGCGTGCCATTTGCAACCCGCTTTTATAATGTAATATCAATAAATAAAAGGGTTAATTACATGGGTGTGTATCGAACTTGTCACGTTTTTTCATTGTATGTACTCAACTTTTAAAATTGCCATTGTATGTATCGAACTTGCTAAACTTTGCCATTGTATGTATCGGTTTAC
Organism: Centaurea solstitialis; assembly: GCA_030169165.1. Classification (NCBI taxonomy): domain Eukaryota; kingdom Viridiplantae; phylum Streptophyta; class Magnoliopsida; order Asterales; family Asteraceae; genus Centaurea; species Centaurea solstitialis. Next base: position 47,145,295 of record CM058041.1, on the reverse strand, counting down.
CTTCTAAGCAGGTAACCGGTCAATGGCAACATACATACAATGGCAAAGTTTAGCTTTCGTAACCATTGTATGTATCGAACTTGCTAAACTTTGCCATTGTATGTATCGAACTTGCTAAACTTTGCGATTGTATGTATCGGTTTACCTTCTAAGCAGGTAACATACATACAATGGCAAAGTTTAGCAAGTTCGATACATACAATGACAATTTTAAAAGTTGGATACATACAATGAAAAAACGTGACAAGTTCGATACACACCCATGTAATTAACCCTAAATAAAATAACCAAAGAAACCGAAGACGGAGCACGGAGTCAAAGATGGATCTTGGAGCCAGTGGGAGCGCCGAGAAGTTCATGCCTTGTGTGTTGCTGTCACTTAGGGTCAAGACCGTCGTTTTGTGTTGGCTCACAAAACGACAATAGTTTTTGCTATGACATGTCTTTTAAAACTGCGTGGTTGATTTTATATTTAATTGTGTGGTTGTTTATATTTAATTGTATAATTGTTAAATGACCTTTTTTTTTAAAAAAATTAAATATAAACCGAATGTTTTAAAAGGACAAAAAGGGATACAAATACAGTTAGTGTTTGGATCCAGTTTTTCAAAATTTTTGGAAAAGGAAAACTGGCTATTTCGACCCTTGATAAAATCATAGATTAGTAAGTGCAACCCACTTTAGGGGCACTTCCGGTGTAAGGTACATAGGGCGTTGTAAGTGCACACACTATGAGCGCCCGTGTTCAAACCGAAACTGGAAGGTGATAAAACTCTGCGAATTATCTCCGGGTGGTACCGGCCAGAGTTTGTCTAGGTCCCGGGTGGTGCAATCTATTTTGGTAATTATTTATTCACTGGGTGGTACCAGGCCAAAATGCACTAGAGGGACTAAATATGCACGGACCATTAATATCCGATGTCCCGACGATCTAGAAGTCGTATTTTCAGATAGGAATACGATTGGTATAGTTTTACCTACCGTAGATCGCATGAGTCGGTTTGACATGATCACATGCTTCCCGACACATGTGAAATATGGATTCTAATCTAATAAATTTATTTTAAGGGTAATAATTTATTAGAATTATATAATTATAAACTAAATTGGAATTTATATTCTTCTGTAGATGTCTCCAATTAGCATTCCGTTTTATTCACCTGAGGAATCACTTCGCCTTATTACGGGCAAGTGGAAGCTTACGGGCCAGAACTTTCCAGTTTGGAAGTTGCACTTACAAAATGTTTTGAGTGCCCAGGGTAAGCTTTATGTGATCAATAAGCCCATGTCACGACCCAAAAGCAATGCCCCAGAAGAGGAATTTGCTGAATATTTCAGATTCATGGCAGATGAATCGGATGTAATGTCCGTTCTAGTTTTCTCTATGTCACCCGAGTTCACGAGAGACTTAAGAGTGAAATTCTGTCACGAGGTCGTAAAGAATGTAGAAAACCAGTTAGGTTTCTACAAGCACACGGGCAAGCTTTTGATCATGCAAGAGATTCTCTCCCTGAAGCTACAAAAGGGTCAGTCAGTTAAAAACCATCTTATTGATATGAGAAGGCTTTTTAAGTGTTTATCACGTCTGGGGTACAAGATGACTCAGGAAGAGTTAGTGTACCTCATGTGGTTCTCCCTCACAAAGGAAGTTCAGGACACAGCTAGTGCCTACATGAAGGAACCAAAGAACGACGTGGATAAAGTTCATGAAGATATCCTGGCCAGTCTAGAGCCAGTACCCGAACCTGCGAATCTCATGGACACTGATATAATTGATGAGCTGGGAGATCTGAGTTGCCCAGAATGCGGCAGCGAGGATATTTGCGAGCACTCGATGAATATCGACCAGATAGAGATCGGTTTGCCCGATGCTCCAGGTATCTTTATGATAGATTGCTTAATCACTTCTTATGAATCATGGGTAATTGATACAGGCAGTGGTAACCACATTTGTAATCATTTACAGGGATTCACTAGAAGAAAGACTCTGAGGAAGGACCGTTCGAACCTACGAGTTGGCGAAGGCACTCCGTTGATTGCTGAAGCCGTGGGATCTTATAGTCTTAGTTTACCCTCGGGTCTAGTTTTGGAACTGGATAATTATATTCCAAATATGATTAAGAATGTATTGTCTTTTGATTTATTGGTAGACCAAGGCTTTTATTATAAATATTCTTATAAAATGATTTCAGTCTTTAAAGATAACATTTTCTATTTTAAAGCTACACCCGTAGATGGTCTATACACTGTAAATCTTAAAGACAACAATAGTGAAATCTATCATATAAGTAAGCGATCCAAGGATATTGAGGATCAGACTTACCTCTGGCATTGTCGTTTGGGCCATATAAACAAGAAACGCGTTGAACTACTCCTAAAAGGAGGTTTTCTTGGCAATTTCGACTATAAACCTTTTGATAATTGCGAATCTTGTTTATCCGGCAAAATGACAAAGCAACCTTTCAACAGTGAGAATGAAAGGGCTACTGACTTGCTTGAAATAATCCACACAGATGTATGTGGACCTTTCAGTCATGTAGCAAGAGGAGGATACCGGTACTTCATTACCTTCACTGACGACTTCAGTAGGTATGGTTATGTCTACTTAATGAGACATAAATCTGAAACCTTTGAGAAATTCAAGGAATATCAGAATGAAGTACAGAACCTACTTGACAAGAGGATCAAGTTCTTGCGGTCAGATCGTGGTGGCGAATATCTCAGTGATGAGTTTGACAATCATCTGATGGAGTGTGGGATTGTATCCCAACTTACACCTCCGTATACACCTCAGATGAACGGTGTATCAGAAAGGAGAAATCGTACTTTGCTTGACATGGTACGAACAATGATGTGTCATTCTTCGCTGCCAATATCATTCTGGGGACATGCGCTCGAAACAGCAGCACACATACTGAACAGAGCGCCAACAAAGTCGGTAGAAAAGACTCCATACGAGTTATGGAAGGGTAAGAAACCCAACATATCTTTTCTGAAAATTTGGGGTTGTGAGGTTTACGTCAAACGACCTACCTCAGAAAAACTCAAACCCAAATCCGACAAGTGTTTCTTCGTTGGATATCCCAAGACCACCGTGGGATATTATTTCTACAACCCTGAAGAGAACAAAGTGTTTGTTGCTCGAAATGGAAAATTTCTGGAAGAAAAGTTTCTCAGTTTAGAGAACACCAGAAAGGATGTAGATCTACAGGTAGTAGACGAAGAAAGCACTACACCAGTTGTTGAGCCAGAAATTCAACATAACAATGTTGAACCTCAATCAGAGCCGATTGAGGAAGTGCAAACACAGGACCTTCGCAGATCCAGCAGGGTAAGACAAGAACCAGATAGGTATCTTGGGTTCCTAGTCTCTCAAGATAGCGGAGACTTAAATGAACCAACATCCTATGGAGAAGCTGTGTCAGGCAGTGAGTCTGAACAATGGCAGGAAGCCATGAAGGCCGAGATGCAATCCATGTACGACAACCAAGTTTGGGAGTTGACTGATTTGCCACAACACTGTAAGGCTGTTGGACGCAAATGGGTTTTCAAGAAGAAAACCGACATGGATGGGAACGTACACACCTTCAAAGCCAGACTGGTTGCAAAAGGATTCACGCAAACTCATGGCATTGACTATGATGAAACCTTTTCACCAGTGGCAATGTTAAAGTCAATTAGGATTCTTATGGCCATCTCAGCGTACTTTAATTACGAGATTTGGCAAATGGACGTCAAGACAGCCTTTCTGAATGGAAAGTTAACAGAAGACGTCTATATGGAACAACCAGAGGGGTTTGAAGATCCTAAGAATCCTAATAAGGTGTGTAAGCTGCTAAAATCCATTTATGGATTGAAGCAAGCATCTCGAAGCTGGAACTTACACTTTGATGAACGAATCAAAGAGTTTGGTTTTACCAAAAGTGAGTTCGAGCCGTGTGTCTACACTAAGTTCAGTGGGAGCATAGTAACCTTCTTGGTCTTATACGTAGACGACATTCTACTCATAGGAAACGATGTACCAACTTTACAGAGTGTTAAAAGTTGGTTAAGCAAATGTTTCCAGATGAAGGACCTTGGAGAAGCCGCTTATATACTCGGTATAAAGATCTACAGAAATAGATCTAGGCGGCTTATCGGGCTTAGCCAAAGTACGTATATCAATAAAATCTTGAAGAAATACAGGATGGATGAATCCAAGAAAGGATTTATCCCGATGCAACATGGCATAGTGTTGAGCAAGACACAGTGTCCTGTTTCTAGTCAAGATCAGGACAAGATGAAATCGGTCCCATATGCTTCTGCAATTGGATCGATTATGTATGCCATGCTGTGTACTAGGCCCGATGTTGCTTACTCAGTTAGTGTCACGAGCAGATATCAACAGAATCCGGGTGAACCCCATTGGGTAGCTGTCAAGAACATCCTTAAATATCTGAGAAGAACGAAGGAAATGTTCTTGGTCTTTGGAGGTGCTGAGGATGAAATTAGTGTCACCGGATACTCTGACGCTAGTTTCCAGACCGACAGAGATGACTTCAGGTCACAGTCAGGGTACGTCTTTACCCTAAACGGAGGTGCGATCTCATGGAAGAGCTCGAAGCAGGACACGATTGCTGACTCAACTACAGAAGCAGAGTACATTGCAGCATCTGATGCGGCAAAGGAAGCTGTCTGGCTAAGGAATTTTCTATCGGATCTCAGAGTGGTTGCCAGTATCTCGAGACCGATCGATATATTCTGTGATAACTCAGGAGCCGTGGCGCAAGCAAAGGAACCTAGAGAACATCACAAGTCAAGACACGTGCTCAGGAAGTATCACCTCATCCGAAAGATCATTGGAAGAGGAGATGTGAGAATATGCAAGATTCCAACAGAAGACAATGTCGCAGATCCGCTGACAAAGCCACTAGCAAGGGTAAAGCATGAGGCACATGCGAATTCCATTGGGATGCAGTACCTGGAAACCAGTAGCTAGTTCTTAGTTTATTAATTATGACTATAGTCTAATTTAGAAACAATGTAATCATGTAAAGTTTTTATTTCACAGTGTGTTGGAAATAAATGGAGGTTTTATTTTCATGATTGTTCTAAATTAACTATTTTTGCATATTTAACGTATCCATGATTTTACAAAGTTTTGTATGAAATCTAAATTTCCATAGCCACTTATTGAAATGGGAATTTCAATAAGGAGTTTAACGCTATTATAAATACTTGATGATTTATTCAAAGTAGAGAATAAAAGCACAAGTGATGTGACCAAGTATTTATAGATACTCATCAGAGAATTTGGGTATTGGAAGTGACCAGTAATCAAGTCTGCTTCATGGAGCCTCAGTCATAAGCACATACTTGATAGGTTGTCCTTAGACCTGAGATACTGGTTTGGGAACACGAGGACCACTGTACTCTTAGCGCGTACTAACGCTGCACCGTAACTGGGTGGCCATACGGGACGTGACTAGATGCAGCGGAAGCCGTAGATCCAAATGCAAGTAATCAAGAAGGGATTTGCACCTCTTTCAAAAGAGAGATATTTCCGGGCCCCTTGACGATTAAGATTGGCAGAAAACGCGTGGCCACGCTCGGATAGAATAACAGGGGTTATTTAGTAATATCCGTTACTGCAGGCAATCGAAATCAGAATCAAGAAATACTTGATTTTAAGAAATGAATCCTCCACTCCATGTCTTAAATCACTTTAGAAATATCGTGTGCAAAAGGAATGAACCTGTGTACAAATTCAAGCGTGAATTGTATCTCTGGATGTAAGAGATCTTATAACCTGGTTAACCTAAGTGTCTGGCTAGGGACCTCCTTAGGCTAATGGTAACAGTACAGTTACATGTCTAGCACAAGTGGGAGTCTGTTAGGATTATGTGCGAGACAGTAACAGGGTTATCGTATCCAATGTTATAGGACACAAGTAGGTCACACTGCTGCACGCCAAAATGAGAACGTTTGGATTACATGAGAAATAATTGATTGATTATTGATTATTTAATGAGAGAGTTAATATATAAATAGTTAGTTAAACTATTTATTTGTAATTAATTAATTAGATAATTAATTAGTTATTTATGGAAATTATTTGGAGATAATTACCAAAGAGTTTATATGGAATAAAACTCTTATTAAGTTTTATCCATATAAATAAGGGGTTAGGGGTGTCAGTTTATTTGATTCATTCAGTCCTAAAACCCATAAAAACTCTCTCTCTCTCTTCCCGAAAACCGGCGCCGAATCCAAGGAAAAAGAAGGTTCGCATTCGTTTTTCGGGTAATCCTCGGTGGTGGTCTAGCAACTATCTCAACCGGTGTCAGTAGCGGTGTATCCCCTACTCGCGTTTCAGAGTCATTATACAAAAGGTAATCCTCTAAACATCCTTAATAGTATCTGAATGGTTTAGGATTGGATCCTTGTTTGGGAATCAGTTTTTGTTATCCGCTGCGCATGTTTATGCTTCCGGTTCCCAACAATATATATATATATAAGATTATCATAGGCAAATTCTTTTCCAGTAATTAAAAGGGGAAAGGATTTTGAGATAATCATTATATGGAAACTGAATACCATTCAAACTGTGTTTTTCTTCCCATATAAATAAGGCTTATGGGTTATGAAATAAAAAAGCTTTAAGTTAATACAAAATCAGTTTTCAGTTTCTCTCCTCCTCTCTCTCTCCAACCGGCGCAGAAACCCCCCCCCCCCATTCGGATTCCAGTTTTGTGTTTCCGGGTTTCATTCGGTTCAACTAGAAGAACAGTTCGTTAGGTCGATCACCGGTGGACTAAATCTCGAGCAATCCAGGTAAATTGATCTGAACTTAAAATTATTAGGATTAAACTACAACGATTAAAGATCATTAGGCTTTAAAGGGTTTTTAGCTTTTATCGCTTCCGCATGATATGATCGATACAGTGTGTATTTGATTATATGGTTTTATCAGTTTGATTAACCTAAGAGATTTATCAAACCAGTGAGGTTTGTTAGATCTAAGTTAATCCTCGAGTCAGTTTGATCCGAGGATACCCACTAAAACCCAACATTACGGTGGTAGTAGTGGTTGCAAATCTGAAGATGAAGATGATCGGTGGTGGTGGTGGTTGCAGATCTGAAGATGATAATTAATGAAGATGATCGATGGTGATGGTGTTACGGTGGTAGTGGTGGTGGCGGTTAGGGGTTGGTAGTGGTGATGGTGGGTGATCGGTGGTGGTGGTGGTTCCAAATACCACTGTCTTAGACACATTTGATCAATAAACGCAAGACAAGGTTCATTCATATCAAAACTCAACGAGACAAAGCTTCCACGACTAACAAGTTCAACATACTTGAAAATCAACTCAAAGGGGGTGTGTAACGTCCCCACACTTGAACTTTTAGTCCAACCTCAATTATAAACCAATCTAGCTAACTAAACAAGAATGGGGGATTTTGGTGCAAAATCCCCACACTTATCATTAAAGCACATTCACTTGATTCAATCAATTGATAACATGCTAGAACATACATCTCAATCAAAGTGCATAACATGCATCAAAGAATACCACTAAACAATCAATGGAGCTTCAGGAACAATCTCAAATCCATAAAAGCATATAAACACCATTGATGCACAAAACAAGATCTAATCTTACCAAATCAAGCTAATCTCATGAAATTAAAGTTGGGAAACATACCTTAGCCATGGAGAATGAAGAAATTGAAGCACAAGAAGCTCGAATTTCGCAAGGACGTGATGAAGGTTCGCGGCGCCTAGAGAGAATTAGGGTTGTGTTCTTTTGAAAAAGTGAGAAAAGAGGGTTAAAAATCCGTCTGCACTGATTTCGCGTCGCCAAACAGGATGTTTCGCGTCGCGAAACGGGCGATTTCTGAAAATTTTACCCTAATTTTAAAAACTTCGCGTCGCGAAACGGGTTCCTCGCGTCGCGAGATTCGAATATTTTACCTGATACCAAGGCTGACCAACCTCGCGTCGCCGAACTTAAAAAGTCGCGACCGCGAGTTGCCTTCTGTTTCCAACTTGTCAAAAACTTCGTTACGCATCGGATTTGCTCATTTTTGGCTTCTATCTCCTCCATATGGTTACCTAAGCAATACCAAACAAAAAGATTAGCAAAAACACACACGAAAAACATAAAAATGAAAAACGAAAGAAAATGCTCGGGTTGCCTCCCGAGAAGCGCTTCATTTTTGAATGGGTCTAGAGCTCGACCCCTTTTTCGGCTCATTTCTTGGCACGTCGGGCTGACGAGGCCATCTTCTTTCTATGCTCTTTCTTGGAGGGTCCCGACCCATTGGGTGTTAGATCTTTTTGATGTATCGGGTGCGGATAATCCTCCATTTTCTTTCCATGTTCATGAGGGAGTAACGGGCGGTTCGTGTTCTTCTTGTAAGCAAGAGAAGGATCCTCATAAGGTTCATCGAGATGGGTGATCGGCTCTCCGTTGGGATCAAAGTAAATCCGCTTTTCTCCATACCCCAAGCTTGTCACTTGATTCCGCATATCGGTATTCACTTGGACGGTATGTAAGAAAGCTCTCCCAAGGATTATTGGGATCTCCGTATCCTTTGGAAGATTAGCTATATGAAGTCCGTAAAGTAGACAAAATTGCCAATTCGAATCGGGACTCCTTCCACTATCCCTAACGGCTTGGTCTTGTATCCATTCACCCCTCGGTATTGATAGTTTGTTGGAACGATCTTTTTGACTCCCATTTTCCTGCAATAACCAACAGGTATCATGTTAAGAGCGGCACATGTATCAATCAAAGCAAGACCCTTAAATTTATGACAAGAAATTGGCAAACTATAACTTCCCGGATCATTTTTGATAGGTGCAATGTAGGTGAGCTCATCTTCCGCCACCTTCTCTTTCTCCTTCTCTTTGCCTTTATCCTCCTTTTTCGGTATCAGAAACTCCGCGTATCCACCTTGCTTTCCATCTTCCTCCTCATCATCGCTTGAAGAAACGGGTCCTTTGAGTCCTAGATGTTCGAACGAAACGGTGAACCCCTCCGAATCATAATCTGTAGCATAATCAGGTTCACTATCGCTGTCACTCTCCACATACTTCTTTGTGTAAATATCAGTCCACTTCTTCTTTGATGGTTCTTCGGTCATCATGAGCATCGGCTTTGCGTTCTCTACTTTTGGGTTGACTTGGGTTTGCGTTGGCAGCTCCCCTTGAGTCCTTTCATTTAGCAATTGCGAGACACGACCGATCTGCATTTCCAAATTCTGGATGGTACTTTGGTGGTTACGTAAGTAAGAACTTACCTCATCGTTGAGTTTCTTTTGTGCATCCATGAATTGGATAACCCGGTCCTCGATAGAAACGTGCGGCTCTCCATCCGGTTTTTGGTTTTGTTGGTTTGGTGCAAAGAATCCGGGAGGTCTCGTGATGAAATTACGATTGTTATTCCACCTTCCTTGATAATCGCCTCGGTTAAGGTAGTTTACCTCCTCGGGTGTCATCATCGATCGATTCGGGCAATCCTTCGTTAAGTGTGGTCCCTTGCACTCATCGTATCCAACCTGCAAAGCATGAACATATTTAATTAGTTCTTCAATTTTGCGCTCAAACATTACCTGTTGGTTTTTCATCGAGGCTAGTTCATCGGATGGGTCGAAGTCGGTTGAGATCTTTCCGGCCATTCTCGGGATTTGCAAGCGTTTATCCGTCCACCAATCTATGTTGTGTATGAGCATGTCCTCGAGAAGCTTATATCCTTCCGTGGGCGTTTTGTACATAAAGACACCTCCGGCAGATGAATCCAATGTATCTCGTGAAGAATAAGCAAGCCCACTATAGAAAGTTTGGACTTGTTCACTCTTACTCAATCCGTGACTCGGGCACGAATTTAGAAGGTGTTTGAAACGTTCCCATGCTTCGGATATTGTCTCCCCATCGTCTTGTTGAAAGGATCGGATCTCGGCTCGTAACTTATCGATTTTGGATGGTGGAAAAAATCGGGAAAGGAACTTTGAGCGAAGTCCTTCCCAAGTGGTGATCGAACTTGGCTCCAACGATCGCAACCAAGCTCTAGCTTCTCCGGTAAGTGTAAGAGGAAAGACTCGAAGGCGAATCACATCATCTCGGCCTTCCTCCGTTTTGAACAGATCACATATATCTACAAAGTTCTCCATATGTACGATAGGATTGCTATCTTTTTTTCCGTCGAAGGTGAGGTCCTTGATCATGTGAAGGAGCTTCCCCGGGATCTCCTTGTTTAGGTCCGGCTTCGTGATCGGATTGGTGGGTACCGTTGGAGCAGCTCTCCTGGCGGTCCACATCGGTGCTTCGTCCCCCCTATCAAAATTCAAAGCTCTCGGGCGAACTTTGTTGGCTTTTGACTTCTTTTTGTTTCTTTTTCTGAATTCCCTCTCCGGCTCCTCAAATGGCTCTAACAGTTCCGTCGTGACTGAAACCACAACAAACGGTTACGGGCAACTTGCGGGAAACAAAGAGATAAAATAAAATAAAAACAACTAACTAAACTAGAAAGCGAAAAACTTGCAAGGGAAAGAATCCCTCACAAGGATCGATTAACAAAACTAATAAAGACTAAAATCTAACAACTACCGTTCCCCGGCAACGGCGCTAAAAACTTGATGCGGTAATTATCATACATAAAAAGCGAAACAAGTTTTAACCTCTAAAATCCTAGCCACTGTCTTACCACATATACAGGCAAGCGTACCTGATCGTGAGTAATATAGTGTAGGAAAGTCCAGGTATCGTATGTACCACTAGGAACGGTCAAGTTTATGTAGACTATTAATATTGATTAGTTTAATTAACCTAAAGCTTTGGGGGGTTTTATGAAAAAGGTTTAATAAGTAAAAAGACAATTAATTATGAACTAAGAAAGCAATTAAAAGATTGATTAAAACTATATGAAGGAAAACAGTAGTACTTATCATGGTATAGTGATTTCCCAAGTGGATGATTTAAACAGGGCAAAGGTTTGGTTGTTTCGGTTATTATAGGAATTTAAGTCTGAGACACCCTAACATGTGACTATTATGGCTATCAACTAGGTCTTGGTCCTCCTAGTCCCAATACATAGGTCGTTTGTCAGACAATCTAGTACCGGTCACCCAATCCTATCTCTATTGCATGGTTTTCTACTACCTGGTCGCTCTCGGTCCGAGTAACCACCTAACACAACTCTCCGGAACGAAGGGTAGGTCAAGAAAGTTTGATTATCCTATCGGAGTCTATCTATCTTGGTCAAACAGATACACCCAACCAACGAGTTCAAATAACCAACCAATATGAATCAGATCGGAACCATAACACACATTCAATTAACCAAAAACAAACCAATAAACATTAAATCATAAAATCATCATCCACAATGATTCATCAACCACAATAAGTACCACTACTAAAGACTACTCACTAGACATAATAAAAACAGATAATACGAGAGTAGACACAGACATTATACCGATAGTACAATGACGGATGATCGAGGATCGAACCCCGCAGCGTATCGGCACCGCTCAAATTTCACTCTCTATCTCTCTGCCTATCTATGTGTCTCTATGAAAACTGAAGGAGGAGGCTAGTATTTAAAAGGAGAGGTTAGTGCCCGTTTCGCGATCACCAGACGACACTCTCGCGGCGCGAAGCACTTAGGTCAAACCCTGGATTTCGAACTTGGCGAACTTGGCGGCACCAAACTTGAATCTTCGCGATCGCTAAAAGGCTACTGGATTGAGATTGTGCATTTTTCACGTTTTCTCGCCTTTTTTCGTACTTTTCCGTTCCACGGCCTCCAAAACCTACAAAAGCAATAATAAGTCCCAAGTGTGAGTAATTAGACCAGAAATGGGTGAGAAATGGGGTTAAATCATTCAATTAAGTATAACCAAAACATGTATAATTTTGGTGTTATCAGGGGACCACACTCAAAGCCACCACGTGTCGCGCTCTCGGTTGTCCTCACGTTCACAACCAAAAAGTGGTTCACATTTGAACTTTCCTCTCTCTCTCTCTCTCTATATATATATATATATATTTATATACTCCATTGAGAAATCGAAAGATCCGTAAACAATGGCGTAGTGATCCAAGCATGGAGCAGACAAAAATTGACTAACAATGTGATGTTGGGATTTTACGGATACAAAACATGTATATACAATAGATATATTAAGCACAACAGAAAAGAACTCTTAAAATCCCAATCGTAGATCCAACCAACTCAGATACAAATACAATCCATAGAAGGTTTATTAGATATACCTTTAGGCATGCTTGCAGGAAATACACCGCTACTGCACCACCATGAGAACGACTGCTAGACCGCCTTGGGATTACCTAGAAACACAAATCTGACTGATTTGTGTTATGCGCGTCGGTTATGAGGAAAGAGAGAGAGAGGGTTTTTCTCTGGGTTTTCTTTCTGGTAAAGATAACTAATGAATTAAACTCTTTAGGTTTACCATGTTTATATAAAGATAAATATGGTAATACCCAAGCCCGTATTGTTGATCCAGCTCCTCTATGACTTGATGAAATACCAATGATCCTTGTCTAATAACTGAAAAATACTTAGCACTGCTGTGATGAAGTTTAATACTTCAGCGAGTCTGTCTCGCTGATAGTTTAGACATCAGCGATCGCTGATCACTGACTCCGTTCAGTGATCAGTGAGAGCTGACATCAGCTAAGTATCCTTTTGAAGACAAATTGTCATGTCACTATGAAACCATCAGCACCATCTATTGATGCAAGCTGATGATAGAGTCAGCGATGCTAATGATCTGAAGTTGATATCAGTGATAGCTAGCTGACTACACATGACATTCCAAAGAGAACAAGTCACGGTGCCTCCCTGATCCTTCCCAAAGGATCAGCGACTCTAATGCATGATCAGTGACTTGTACTTTTAAGAATACTATATTTGTCTTCATGTCCTATATGCACAAAAAGGATTTGATTTGGCTTTCTGACAATAGTACAAAAGGGATATGTCTTTACTGTTTCCTCCGTACTTATCACCCATAAGGTAACTGTTTACCATAGGCCATGACCCTACCACGCATGGACATTATTTTATGGTACAATAGTACACCAAACCCAACCTTTACCTGACACGTGTAAAGTTGGGGATGGCATGCATTTAATGCATGGGGTATAAATATGAACGTAGTGTTGTTCTTCAAACATACCTTGGTCCATCTTCTATACCCCTAATCCTTTCCTCCCTTCTTAATTCTTCTAAGTTCTTTCTATCTCTTCTTTACTTGCTTTGTGCATAAGCAAAAGCTGTGTGTCTATATTCAAAAGATAGTGTGAGGTCTTGACATAGTCTTGATCTTTATCATCAAACTATCTAACTATAATCTAAACAAAGGCTCCATAGGAGTCATAAATTAAAATATAGAAGAAACTGCGTTGATTGTATTCAACCCCCCCCCCTCTACAATATTAATTACTATAAACTATCTTATTGGCCATCAATAGAGGACCAACACGTATAATTAAGAAAGCTCGGCTGCTTTTTAATTAAACCAAACCCAATTAATTAATAAACTATTAATTAAATAAAACCTGTAATTAATTAATTAACTATTAATTAACTTATCCATAAAATATTAAACCAATATTTTATTTATCTATAAATAACAAATAACTATTTATTATTTATTTCTCTCTACAATAATTAATTAAATATTTTATTTATCCACACTATAACTGGTAAATCCAATTGTTCTCTAATTGGGTGTGTAGCAGTGTGACCCACTAGTATCTTATAACATTGGACACGGTAAACCATTTGTTACTGTCTTGCACATAATCCTTACAGACTCCCACTTGTGCCAGACAAGTAACATGATTGTCCACCATTAGCCTAAGGAGGTCCCTAGCTAGACACTTAGGTGAACCAGGTTATAAGATCTTTTATATCCAGAGATACAATTCAGGCTTGAATTTGTACACAGGTTCATTCCTTTTACAATGCGATATTTCTAAAGTGAGTTTTAGACATGGAGCGGAGGAATCAATCTTAAACTCAAGTATTTCTTGACTCTGATCTCGACTACCTGCAGTAACGAATATTACCAAACAACAACTTACATTTTATCCGAGCGTGGCCACGCATTTCTGCCAGTCTTAATCGTCAAGGGGCCCGGAAATATCTGTTGATCCAGCTCCTCTATGACTTGATGAAATACCAATGATCCTATCCCTTGTAACTAAAAATAATTAGCAAAGATTAAATGCTTTCAAAACTACAGCGAGTCTGCTTGCTGACAATTTCACTCTTCAAAGCATCAGCGAGTCTGCTCGCTGAGAGTTAAGTATTCTTTGAAGACAAATAGTCATGTCACTATGAAACCATCAGCACCATCTATTGATGTAAGCTGATGATAGAGTCAGCGATGCTTATGATTTGAAGTTGAAATCAGTGACAGCAAGCTGACTACTCCTAACATGACGTTCCCAAGAGAACAAGTCACAGTGCCTCCCTGATCCTTCCCAAGGATCAGCGACTCTAGGCCTGATAAGTGACTTTTGCTTCAAGAATTCCATATTTGTCTTCTTGTCCTATATGCACAAAAAGGATTTGATTTGCCTTTCTGACAATAGTACAAAAGGGATGTCTCTTTACTGTTTCCTCCGTACTTATCACCCATAATTAAGGCAACTGTTCAACATAAGCCATGACCCTACTACGCATGGGCATTAGTTTATGGTACAATAGTACAACAGACCCAATCTTTACATGACACATGTAAAGTTGGGGATGGAATGCATTTAATGCATGGGGTATAAATATGAACAAAGGGTTTGATGCGGTAATTATCGTATATAAAAAGCGTAACAAGTTTTAACCTCTAATGCCTAGCCACCGTCTTACCACATATACAGGCAAGCATACCTGATCGTGAGTAATATAGTGTAGGAAAGTCCAGGTATCGTATCTACCACTGGGAACGGTCAAGTTATCGTAGATTATTAGTCTAGATCGGTTTAATTAACCTAAAGGGGGGTTTTATATGAAAAAGGTTTGAATACTTAAAAGACAATTAACTTTTTAAAAACTAAGAAAGCAATTAAAATAATGATTTAAGATTATATTAAGAAAAAAACAGCAGTACTTATCATGATGAAGTGAATCCCCAAAATGGATGATATGAATAGGTCGAAGGTTTGGTTGTTTTGACTATTGTAGGAATTTAAGTCTGGGACACCCTAACATGCGAGGATTATGGTTAATGACTAGGACACGATCCTCCTAATCCCAATCCTAAATCGTTTGGTCCACAATCTAGAATCGGTAAACCCTTCCTAATCAATATTGCAATGGCTCTTTTACTATCCGGTCACTCTTGGTCCAAGTAACCCCTTAACACAACTTCTTGGTCCAAAGTCAAGCTAAGGTAGGTTGATTATCCTTTCGGAGTCTATCTGTTTTGGTCCAACAAATACACCCAACCAATTGAATTCAAATTGCCAAAACACTATCACTTAGAAAAGAGCCATAACACACATTCAATTAATCAAAACAAACCAGTAAACATTAATCACAAACTTATCATCCATAAAGGTTCATCGACCATGACAAGCACTACTACTAAAAAATACTCACTACGCATAATGAAAAAGAAAACAAAAGTAGACATCGACATGGTACCGACAGTAAAACGACAGATGATCGAAGATCGACTCCCGCAGCGTATCGACACCTTTCGTACTCCCACTCTCGTTCATCCTCGTATCCCGTACTTCTCTCGTGTATCGAACATGTCTTGAACTGAAGGAGGAGGCTGATATTTAAAGGAAAACGTCCAGGGGCCATCTGGCGATCGCCAGACTGCTGGTTTGGCGACGCCAGACACTTAAGTCAACCCTAATCTTCAATTCAGTCGAATCTGGCGGCGCCAGATTTGGAATCTCGCGATCGCCAAACAGCTACTGTGTTGACTTTGTGCATTTTTCACGTTTTCTCGCCTTTTTTTGTACTTTTCCGTTCCACGGCCTCCAAATCCTTCACAAACAATAATAAGCTCATTTAGTGCATGAAATGATCAGAAATGGGTGAGAAATGGGGTAAAGTCATGCAATTACGTTCGACCAAAACATGTATAATTTTGGTGTTATCAAAATCCCCACACTTAAGCTTTGATTGTCCTTAATCAAAAGACTAAAAAATAAGAAAGATAACTCCAAAATTATCTCCACCCAAGATCATCAAAAAGAACAAAGCATACTCACATAATCGAACACACAAACAAGACTCATCAAGTAATCGGATACCAAGGCCAACCTTTTACCCTCACATAACCATATAAAGTGTATCTCTCGGGGGTAAAAGTGTATATGTAAGTGATCACACCAATACTCGACTAATTCCCTCATGCATAAGCTTGTCACCAAATCTAATCTCCACCACTGAGAAGTTGTCAACCGTCAAGAGGACTTTAGGTTTGTAATGTTAGGCTAAGGGTTAAGGGTAGGATGAAGGATATATAAGTGACTAAGGGTATTGCAACAAAAATTTGAAAACTTAATCAGTAATGATCCAAACAGTGAAACAGTCTGACTTTCAAACAGTGAAGCTTTTTGGGATGAGCATTCTCTTTCTTTTAGAATTGGCCTAAGCCTATGGCTTATTTGGGGCACAAATTCTTTTTCAATCTTTTCAGCTCTCATTCTTTTCTTTTTGTATTCTCGACTCTTTTGATATTTCTTTTTCTTTTTGAGTCTCAAATATTTTCTTTTCCTTTTCTTCTCTCTCTTTATTATTTTTTTTAGAGCAGCAACTATGTTGCTTTTAGGCTCTTTTAAATCTCAATCCCATAAAAACTGTCAGATATGAAAAACTGGATCAAAACATCTCGAGATTCAAATTTAAGTCACGGCCAAAAGATAGATAAAACAATTAGGCTCAAGGATAAAGTGTATAGTGGGTAACAAATGAAAAGGCTAAGGCTCAAAATGGTTTCAAGGGATAAAGTGTTAAAAGTGAACACTTTTCAATTAAAGGCTAGGCAAATCAAATAACCTTAAGATGAGGTTATCTAACGAAGGCTAAAAGGTTTAGAAACGAAGACCTCTATCAGTGCAATGGTGACAAAAACTTCTCTTATGTGGTCTCGACAAGCATTCAAATGACAAGTTCTACCTTGGGTCAAAGTCGGTATTCCTCACGAAATAAATAACAATTAAGGCTCAATCTCTCAATGGAATTGGGTGAGGCACTCATGGTAATCAGTATTCCAAGGTATCCTTTTACTCAACTAATCCTATTCAGTGTTCTCCTATACAAGCAACTCAGTCTCAAAAACAATCTCAGATTTCGAAAAAAATTGGGGTCAAATCTCAAAGCTTTCAAAATTTTGAAAAACGACAATCCATAAGCAAAAAGTGAACCCATTTAAACAGATAAGTCTACATAACCCCCTCCCCACACTTAAAATTTGCAATGTCCTCAATGCAACAATTAACACAATTAAGGAGTAATTGGGAAAAAGAGAAACTTCCCGGGTTATGTGACGAAATCTGTTCTGATCTGAGAGAGTGGTCCAAAAATTCGTGCTCGATCATAGATCATAGACCGCAGTATCTACCAAAAAGAAAAAGAAAAAGTAAAAACGAACTAGCAAAAATAAAATCAAACCAAACTATTAATAGCTACTTAAAAATCCTAAACAAACCAAACAAAATAAAATTGTTCAACAAACCAAACCACAACCACGCAGTTCAAAAGAAAAATAAAATTGTTTACGACAACCATATCGAATAAAGGAGATAAAAGAGAGAAAGATATAAGGGCCACGAGGTTGGTTTTGCCAATCCTCGTAAGTCGGATAACCGGGCGGAGCATCCTCGGAGTATGGCCAATATGGAGATGGAGCATAAGCGGTATTCGGTTGAATACCGAAGTGGGAAGCCATCTGGTTCATCACTCCACTTTGCCAGTTGGCTTGGTGAAGAGCCTCCACTGTGTTGTACTCCATGTGCTGTTGATGCCGACCATAAGAAAGTGACATCTCCGAGAGTTGGTTACTCAAGTCTTGGTAACCCGAATATGCCGTCCAATCCGCCGGTTGTTGACCCACATTTGCCCCACTCGTTCCGCCGGTTTCATGCATGCTCCTCGGTGCTTGACTTCTCGGTTGACTCCTATAAGCTTGAGGATTATGGATCCATGCATTGTAGTCTCTTCCAATCATGTGCTCAACTCTCACCACGCCCATGCCTCGGAGTTGGTCCATGTCGATCAATCCCATCTCCCCAAGGTTCGTCATCGAAGCAATAGCGACGTCGGTTAGGATACCGAAGTGTTTGGCGAGGCGTGTGATATATTGGCCCCCGACCAAACGGCTTCCATCCCGATAGCCGCTCGCTTTGGTGAGTTGCACGGCGATAAGATACGGAGCATTCGGATATTTATCATCCGTAGAGAGCTGCTCAAGAAGCCACAAGTCATGCACGGTCGCTTTCTCCTCACTCGAAGAACGAGCATTTACCGCTTGAATGAGCATGCGGTGTAGAAGTCTATCCGACGAAGCAAGAAAACCTTTAACTTTGAGATTGCCATGATAATCACCATCACCCAAGATCGACCAAGCCAAACGCGGATCAAAATCATCGGGTCTCTTTGAAGTCGCCCACATGTACTCCTCGAATCCGGGAGCATCAACATCCGATTGGGTATAAATCCCCAAGGCAAGAGCAAAGTCGACCAAAGATAGAGATCTCCAAACGCCACCGAGTCGGAAAGTCATGCACGATTGATGAAATTCCGCAAGTTCTTTGATTGCGTCGAAATGAAATGTGGCCACAAACTCCACGATAAGCTCTTGGTAGAGGGTCTCGGCAATATCGAAAACTCGTTCCCATGCATGGCATATGTATTACTCATTGCCATCCTCGTCATACGCGTGTTTCTCAAGAATTGCCTTTATGTTGTTTTCGACACTCATTGATCGAAGAAGATCCCAATCAACTCTCTTTGGCATAAGAACTTGGCGGGGAAGAAGTCGGTTAACGATGTCCCGATACTCCTCCCTCTTTCGAGCATTCAAAGTCGGGTCGTTCGCAAACGAGGTGAAAATATGACTTCCATCCGGTGCATGGAAGTTAGTTGCGGCGGTCGTAGACGAGCGGGTTCTTTGTCTCTACAAAATCCAATTACCATTGTCTTAGATGATTTTTATCCAATAAATGCAAGACAAGGTTTATTCATGTCAAGACCAAACGAGAAAAATACTATACGACTAACAAGTTCAAGCATTACAATCGTATACGAATCGAAGGACAAAGGGGATGTGGAACATCCCCACACTTGAACTTTTAGTTCAACCACAATTACAAACCAATCTAGCTAATCAAGAAGGAATGGGGATTTTGGTGTTCTCAAAATCCTCACACTTATCATTTAACCACAATCACTAGATTAAACAATCAAATAGCATGCTAGAAACAAGATTTCAATCACAATATAAGGCATGCATCCACCTATAAGCTCTAAACAATCAATGGTGCATCAAGAATAATGTTAATTCCATTTAATCAAACAAACACCATTGATGCCCAAAACAAGATCTCCATTTACCAAATTAAGCAATCCTTACGAAATTAAAGTTAGGAAACGTACCTTGTTCATGTTGGAAGATGAAATTGAAGCTCAAGAAGGTCGAATTTCGCAAGAACGTGAGAGAGTTTGGCGGCGCCTAAGAGAAATTAGGTTTGTGTGTTTGTGAAAAGTGAGAAAAAGAGGTTTAAAACCCGTCAGTCCCGACTTCGCGTCGCGAAACCCAGGGTTTCGCGTCACCAAACAGGCGGTTTACAAAATACCCTAATTTTTAAAAGTTTAGCGTCGCCAAACGGCTCTCTTCGCGTCGCGAGGTTCGAAATTTTTACCTGTTACCGTGGCTTACCAACTTCGCGTCGCCAGATTTGGAATCTGGCGATCGCGAAGTGCTCCCTGTTTCCAACTTTTGAAAATCTGCATCGCACTCCGAATTTGCTCGAATTTGGTTTCTATCTCCTCCGTATGGTTACCTAAGCAATATCAAATGAAAACATTAATAAAAACACACACGAAAATCACTAAAAACGAAAGAAAACGAAAAAGCTCGGGTGGCCTCCCGAGAAGCGCTTCATTTTTGGACGGGTCTAGAGCTCGACCCCACTTTCGGCTCATTTCTTGGCACGTCGGGCTGACGAGCCCTTCTTCTTTCTGTGATCTTTCTTGGAGGATCCCGGTTCCTTGAGTTTTTGACCCTTTTTATGCATCGGGTTCGAATAATTCTCCGTTTTCTTTCCAAGCTCATGCGGGAGTAACGGACGGTTCTTGCTCTTGTTGTAGGCCAGAGAAGGATCCTCGTATGGTTCATCGAGGTGTCTAACCGGCTCTCCGTTAGGATCAAAGTAAATCCGATTGTCTCCATAGCCTAATCTCTTCACTTGGTTGCGCATATCGGTATTCACTTGAGCGGTGTGTAAGAAAGATCTCCCGAGGATTATCAGGATTTCCGTGTTCTTTGGGAGATTAGCTATAATGAAGTCCGTGTAATAAACAAACTTCCCAATGCGAATCGGGACTCCTTCTGCTATTCCCAATGGCTTTGTCATGTAATCGTTCACGCCTCGGTATTGATAGTCCGTTGGAAGGATCTGTGTAATTCCGATTTTCCTGCAAAAACCAACGGGCATCATATTAAGTGCGGCACCTGAATCCACTAAAGCAAGACCTTTAAATTTATGACAAGGAATAGGTAAGTTGTAACTCCCTAGATCATGTCGGACAGGTGCAATGTAAACGAGGTCGTCCTCCGGTGCTTTTTCCTTCTCTTTCTCCTTGCCTTTGTCTTCTTTCTTCGGGATCACGAATTCCGCGTATCCGCCTTGCTTTCCATCTTCTTCTTCATCATCATCACTTGAAGCTTTGGGCACTTTGAGTCTTAGGTGTTCGAATGACACGGTGAACCCCTCCGAATCGTAGTCCGTGGCATAATCGGGCTCACTTTCACTCTCAGTTTCCACGTACTTCTTGTTGTAGATGTCCGTCCATTTCTTCTTTGATGGTTCTCCGGTCATCATGAGCATCGGCTTCACATTCTCCACCTTCGGGTTGACTTGTGTTTGCGTCGGTAACTCGCCTTGAGTTCTTTCACTTAGCATTTGCGAAACACATCCAACCTGCAATTCCAAATTCTGGATGGTGCTTTGGTGATTACGTAAGTATGAACCTACTTCATCGTTTAGCTTCTTTTGCGCATCCATGAATTGGACAATCCGATCTTCGATGGAAACACGCGGCTCTCCATCCGGTCTTTGATTCTGTTGAGTCGGTGCAAAGAAACTGGGAGGTCTCGGAATGAAGTTTCGATTGTTGTTCCACCTCCCTTGGTAATCGCCTCGGTTGATATAGTTCACCTCCTCGGGTGTCATCATTGGTCTGTTCAGGCAATCCTTGGTCAAATGTGGTCCACTGCACTCCTCGCATCCAACCTGCAAAGCATGAACAGATTTAATTAGTTCTTCTATTTTGTGTTCAAACTTTACCTGTTGATTTTTCATAGCGGCTAGTTCATCGGATGGATCAAAGTCGGTTGATATCTTTCCGGCCATCCTCGGGATTTGCAATCGCTTGTCCGTCCTCCAATCTATGTTATGTATGAGCATGTCCTCGAGGAGTTTGTAACCCTCCGTGGGCGTTTTGTACATGAAGACACCACCTGCAGATGAATCCAAAGTAGCTCGTGAAGAATAAGCAAGTCCACTATAGAAAGTTTGAACCTGTTCACTCTTATTCAACTCGTGACTCGGGCACGAGTTTAAGAGGTGCTTGAAACGTTCCCACGCTTCGGATATAGTCTCCCCGTCTTGTTGTTGGAAAGATCGGATCTCGGCTCTCAGTTTGTCGATTTTGGATGGTGGAAAGAATCGGGAAAGGAACTTTTAGCGAAGTCCTTCCCATGTAGTGATTGAACTTGGCTCTAAGGATCTTAACCAAGCTCTAGCTTCTCCGGTAAGCGTTAGAGGGAAGACCCGAAGACGAATTGCATCATCCCGGTCTGCCTCTTTTTTGAACAGATCACAAATATCCACGAAGTTCTCCATGTGAACGATAGGATTGCTATCGTTTTTCCCGTCGAAGGTAAGATCCTTGATCACGTGTAGGAGCTTCCCCGGGATTTCTTTGTTCAGGTTCGGCTTCGTGATTGGATTGGTGGGTACTGTTGGAGCGGCTCTCCTGGCAGTCCACATCGGTGCCTCGTCTCCCATCTCAAAAATCAAAGCTCTTGGGCGAACTTTGTTGGCTTTTGACTTCTTTTTGTTTCTTTTTCTGAATTCCCTCTCCGGCTCCTCAAATGGCTCTAACAAGTCTGCCGTGACTGAAATCACAACAAACGGTTACGGGCAACTTGCGGGAAACAAGGAGGTAAAATAAAAACAAAGATAAAACTAACTAATTAAACTAGAAAACAAAAAACTTGCAAGGGACAGAATCCCTCACAAGGATCGATTAACAAAACTAATCAAGACTAAAATCTAACAACTACCGTTCCCCGGCAACGGCGCCAAAAACTTGATGCGGTAATTATCGTATATAAAAAGCGTAACAAGTTTTAACCTCTAATGCCTAGCCACCGTCTTACCACATATACAGGCAAGCGTACCTGATCGTGAGTAATATAGTGTAGGAAAGTCCAGCTATCGTATCTACCACTGGGAACGGTCAAGTTATCGTAGATTATTAGTCTAGATCGGTTTAATTAACCTAAAGGGGGGGTTTTATATGAAAAAGGTTTGAATACTTAAAAGACAACTAACTAAGTAAAAACTAAGAAAGCAATTAAAATAATGATTTAAGATTATATTAAGAAAAAAACAGCAGTACTTATCATGGTGAAGTGAATCCCCAAAATAAATGATATGAATAGGTCGAAGGTTTGGTTGTTTTGACTATTGTAGGAATTTAAGTCTGGGACACCCTAACATGCGAGGATTATGGTTAATGACTAGGACACGATCCTCCTAATCCCAATCCTAAATCGTTTGGTCCACAATCTAGAATCGGTAAACCCTTCCTAATCAATATTGCAATGGCTCTTTTACTATCCGGTCACTCTTGGTCCAAGTAACCCCTTAACACAACTTCTTGGTCCAAAGTCAGGCTAAGGTAGGTTGATTATCCTTTCGGAGTCTATCTGTTTTGGTCCAACAAATACACCCAACCAATTGAATTCAAATTGCCAAAACACTATCAATCAAAAAAGAACCATAACACACATTCAATTAATCAAAACAAACCAGTAAACATTAATCACAAACTTATCATCCATAAAGGTTCATCGACCATGACAAGCACTACTACTAAAAACTACTCACTACGCATAATGAAAAAGAAAACAAAAGTAGACATCGACATGGTACCGACAGTACAACGACAAATGATCGGAGATCGACTCCCGCAGCGTATCAGCACCTTTCGTACTCCCACTCTCGTTGCTCCTCGTATCCCGTAATTCTCTCGTGTATCGAACATGTCTTGAACTGAAGGAGGAGGCTGATATTTAAAGGAAAACGTCCAGGGGCCATCTGGCGATCGCCAGACTGCTGGTTTGGCGACGCTAAACACTTAAGTCAACCCTAATCTTCAATTCAGTCGAATCTGGCGGCGCCAGATTTGGAATCTCGCGATCGCCAAACAGCTACTGTGTTGACTTTGTGCATTTTTCACGTTTTCTCGCCTTTTTTGTACTTTTCCGTTCCACGGCCTCCAAATCCTTCACAAACAATAATAAGCTCATTTAGTGCATGAAATGATCAGAAATGGGTGAGAAATGGGGTAAAGTCATGCAATTACGTTCGACCAAAACATGTATAATTTTGGTGTTATCAGGGTTGTCCTTCAAACCCCCTTAATCCATCTTCTATACCCCAAATCCTTTATCCTTTCTATATTCTTCTAAGTTCTTCCTTACTACTCTATACTTGCTTTGTGCATAAGCAAAGGCTTGGTGTCTCTAACTTAAGATTGTTTTAGATCTTGACATAGTCTTGATCTTATTCAACAAACAATCTATTTTATTCTATACAAAAACTCCATAGAAGTCATAGATTGAATTAAGTGGTAGAAACTGTGTTGATTGTATTCAACCCCCCTTCTACAATACAATATACTATAAACATCGTTATTGGCCATCCCATAGGGACCAACAAGTGGTATCAGAGCGGTTGAAAATTTCTTTTAACCGTTCACAAAAGAAAAATATTTTCTAGATCCACAGATGGCCATTCCTCCTAAAGACACCTACTTCGAGTCTGGCTCCTTGGCAAAGCCACCCAGATTCAACATTGATAACTTCCCTCTATGGAAGTCAAGAATCGAACTCTTCCTTTCTGGTGCTGATCCTCAAATCCCCTATTTTCTAGAACATGGACCATATGTTCCACCTCTATAATTTCTTCCGTTGCTGCTACTACTACCTCTCCTGCTGTTCTAGAGAGAAGCTTTGTCAAGCTTGTGTCCAACTGGACTGATGAAGACAAACGCTTGGTGAACGTTGACACCAAAGCAAGATCTGTGATAGGAATTTCTCTTCCTGATGAAGTCTTCCATTCCATCAGCAAGCTTAAGACTGCTAAAGAAATTTGGGACACTCTCTATGTTCAATATGAGGGCGCTGATGCTCTCATAGAATCAAGGAAGATCCCCCTCATACGTCAGTATGAGAGGTTCATCAAAGGTGAGTCAATATGAGGGCGCTGCTAAAGGTGAATCTCTCTCTCAGACTCATCAAAGGTTTAAGTGCCTCTTGATTGATCTGGAATCCTATGATATTGCTTACTCTAACTCTCAGATTGTTACCAAATTCATGGAAGCTCTTCCTGAATATTGGGAAACCTATACCATGTGTCTGAAAATGTCCAAGGACATAAAGACTATAACTCTCAGCAAGTTATATGGTATGATGCTCAATCATGAGCAAACCAAGACTCTAACGTTAAATCTCATAAGAGATACCAATACCACTTGTTGGTCCCTATGGGATGGCCAATAAGGATGTTTATAGTATATTGTATTGTAGAATGGGGGGTTGAATACAATCAACACAGTTTCTTCCACTTAATTCAATCTATGACTCCTATGGAGTCTTTGTATAGATTAAAAAAGATTGTTTGTTGAATAAGATCAAGACTATGTCAAGATCTAAAACAATCTTAAGTTAGAGACACCAAGCCTTTGCTTATGCACAAAACAAGTATAGAGTAGTAAGAAAGAACTTAGAAAAATATAGAAAGGAGAAAGGATTTATCGCTAATAGGGGATACACCGCTACTGGCACCACGTGAGACAGGTTGCTAGACCACCGAGGATTAATTGGAAAACGACTCCGGTCGTTTGTGCGTGTGTATTCGGCCGGCGATTGAGAGAGAGGAAAGAGAGAGATAATTTTCTTAGGAATAAAGTTATCAGTCAATTGGTTAATCAGCTTAAGCCCTTATTTATATGGATAAATAAGGCAGTGATTGTTGCCAACTATAATACCTTTATATTTATCCTTTAATTAAATTAATTATATTATTCCTATATAATTATCTATAATTAATCAAACTGATTAATTATATTATTATAAATAATTTAACTAATTATTCATTTCTTTCTCCTTTTAATAATTAATTATTTCTCTCACACACATAATCCAAAACATTCTCAATTTAGTGTGCAGCGGTGTGACCTACTAGTGTCTTATAACATTGGACACGGTAACCCTGTTACTGTCTTGCACATAATCCTAACAGACTCCCACTTGTGCTAGACATGTAACTGAACTGTCACCATTAGCCTAAGGAGGTCCCTAGCCAGACACTTAGGTTAACCAGGTTATAAGATCTCTTATATCCAGAGATACAATTCACGCTTGAATTTGTACACAGGTTCATTCCTTTTGCACGCGATATTTCTAAAATGAATTTGAGACATGGAGTGGAGGATTCATTTCTCAAAAACAAGTATTTCTTGACTCTGATTCAGATTGCTTGCAGTAACGGATATTACTAAATAACAACTGTTATTCTATCCGAGCGTGGCCACGCATTTTCTGCAAATCTTAATCGTCAAGGGGCCCGGAAATATCTCTCTTTTGAAAGAGGTGCAAATCCCTTCTTGACTATCTGCATTTGGATCCACGGCTTCTGCTGCATCTAGTCACGTCCCGTATGGCCGCCCTGTTACGATGCAGCGTTAGAACGCGCTAAGAGTACAGCAGTCCTCATGTTCTCAAACCAAATATCTCAGGTCTAAGGACAACTTATCATCAAGTCAATGCTTATGACTGGGGCTCCATGAATCAGACTTGAAACTGGCCACTTCCAATACTCAAACACTCTGATGAGTATCTATAAATACTTGGTCACATCACTTGTGCTTTTACTCTCTACTTTGAATAAATCATCAAGTATTTATAATAGCGTTAAACTCCCTATTGAAATTCCCATTTCAATAAGTGGCTACGGAAATTTAGATTTCATTGCAAAACTTTGCATAAATCATGGATTTGTAAAATATGCGAAAAATAGTTAATTTAAAACAATCACGTACTAAAAACCTCCATTTATTTCCATCACACTGTGAAATAAAACTTTACATGATTATATTGTTCAAAACTAAACTATAGTAATAATTAATAAACTAAAACTAGCTACTGGTGTCCAGGTACTGCATCCCTATGGAATTTGCATGAGCCTCATGCTTCACTCTTGCTAGCGGCTTTGTCAGCGGATCTACGACATTGTCTTCCGTCGGAACCTTGCATATCCTTACATCTCCTCTTCCAATGATCTCTCGGATGAGGTGATATTTTATGAGCACGTGTCTTGACTTTTGATGCTCTCTAGGTTCCTTTGCTTGCGCCACGGCTCCCGAGTTATCACAGAATATATCAATCGGTCTAGAGACACTAGCAAAGACTCTTAGATCCGATAGAAAATTCCTTAGCCAGACAGCTTCCTTTGCCGCATCAGATGCTGCAATGTACTCTGCTTCTATAGTTGAATCTGCAATCGTATCCTGCTTCGAGCTCTTCCACGAGATCGCGCCTCCGTTTAGGGTAAAGACGTACCCTGACTGTGATCTGAAATCATCTCTGTCGGTCTGGAAACTAGCGTCAGAATATCCGATGACACTAATTTCATCATCAGAACCTCCAAAGACCAAGAACATATCTTTCGTACTTCTCAGGTACTTGAGAATGTTCTTGACAGCCACCCAATGAGGTTCTCCTGGATTCTGTTGATATCTGCTCGTAACACTTACTGAGTAAGCAACATCGGGCCTAGTACATAACATGGCATACATAATCGATCCAATTGCTGATGCATATGGTACCGATTTCATCTTGTCCTGATCTTGACTAGAAACAGGACATTGTGTTTTGCTTAACACTATGCCATGTTGCATCGGGATGAATCCTTTCTTGGATTCATCCATCCTGAATTTCTTCAGGATTTTGTCAATGTACGTACTTTGGCTAAGTCCGATAAGCCGCTTAGATCTATTTCTGTAGATTTTTATGCCTAGTATATAAGCGGCTTCTCCAAGGTCTTTCATCTGGAAACATTTGCTTAGCCAACTTTTAACAATCTGTAAAGTTGGTACATCGTTTCCTATGAGTAGAATGTCGTCTACGTACAAGACCAAGAAGGTTACTATGCTCCCACTGAACTTAGTGTAAACACACGGTTCGAACTCACTTTTCGCGAAACCAAACTCTTTGATTCGCTCATCAAAGTGTAAGTTCCAACTTCGAGATGCTTGCTTTAATCCATAAATGGATTTTAGAAGTTTACACACTTTATTAGGATTCTTAGGATCTTCAAATCCCTCTGGTTGTTCCATATATACGTCTTCTGTTAACTTTCCATTCAGAAAGGCTGTCTTGACGTCCATTTGCCAGATCTCGTAGTTAAAGTACGCTGAAATGGCCGTTAGAATCCTAATTGATTTTAACATGGCTACTGGCGAAAAGGTTTCATCATAGTCGATACCATGAGTTTGCGTGAATCCTTTTGCGACCAGTCTGGCCTTGAAAGTGTGTACATTCCCGTCCATGTCGGTTTTCTTCTTAAAAACCCATTTACGTCCAACAGCTCTACAGTGCTGGGGTAAATCTGTCAACTCCCATACTTGGTTGTCGTACATGGACTGCATCTCGGCCTTCATGGCTTCTTGCCATTGTTGGTTCATTCAAGTCTCCACCATCCTGAGAGACTAGAAACCCAAGATACCAATCTGGTTCTTGTCTTACCCTATTGGATCTGCGAAGGTCCTGTGTTTGCACTTCCTCAATCGGCTCTGATTGAGGTTCAACATTTTCATGTTGAATTTCTGGCTCAACATTCGGTGTAGTGTTTTCTTCGTCTACTACCTGTAGATCTACATCCTCTCTGGTGTTCCCGGAACTGAGAAACTTTTCTTCCAGAAATTTTCCATTTCGAGCAACAAAAACTTTGTTCTCTTCAGGGTTGTAGAAGTAATATCCCACGGTGGTTTTGGGATATCCCACGAAGAAACACTTGTCGGATTTGGGCTTGAGTTTTTTCTGAGATAGGTCGCTTGACGTAAACCTCACAACCCTAAATTTTTAGGAAAGACATTTTGTGTTTCTTACCCTTCCACAACTCGTATGGTGTCTTTTCCACCGACTTAGTTGGCGCTCTGTTCAGTATATGTGCTGCTGTTTCGAGCGCATGTCCCCAGAATGACACTGGTAGTGTAGAGTGACACATCATCGATCGTACCATGTCTAGCAATGTACGATTCCTCCTTTCTGACACACCATTCATCTGAGGTGTATACGGAGGTGTGAGTTGTGATACAATCCCACATTCTATCAGATGATTGCCAAACTCTTGACTAAGATATTCGCCTCCTCGATCTGACCGTAAAAACTTGATCTTCCTGTCAAGTTGATTCTGTACTTCATTCTGATATTCTCTGAATTTCTCAAAGCTTTCAGATTTATGTCTCATCAAGTAGACATAACCATATCTACTGAAATCGTCAGTAAATGTGATGAAGTACCAGTATCCTCCTCTTGCTTCATGACTAAATGGTCCACACACATCTGTGTGAACTATTTCTAACAAGTCAGAAGCCCTTTCATTATCCTTATTGAAAGGTTCTTTTGTCATTTTGCCAGATAAACATGATTCGCAGTTGTCAAAAGGTTTGAAATCGAAAGTGCCAAGAAAACCTCCTTTTAGGAGTAGTTCAACGCGTTTCTTGTTTATGTGGCCTAAACGACAATGCCAGAGGTAAGTCTGATCCTCAATATCTTTGGATCGTTTACTTATATGATAGATTTCTTTATTATCGTCTTGCAGATTTACTGTGTATAGACCATTCACATGTGTAGCTTTAAAATAGAAAATAGTATTTTTAAAGACAGAAAGCATTTTATAATCATATTTATAATAAAATCCTTGGTCTACCAATAGATCAAAAGACATAACATTCTTAATCATTTTTGGAACATAATAACAATTTTCCAGTTCCAAAACTAGACCCGAGGGCAAACTAAGACTATAAGATCCTACAGCTTCAGCTATCAGCGGAGTGCGTTCGCCAACTCGTAGGTTCGAACGGTCCTTCCTCAAAGTCTCTCTTCTAGTGAATCCCTGTAAATGATTACAAATGTGGTTACCACTGCCTGTATCAATTACCCATGATTCATAAGAAGTGATTAAGCAATCTATCATAAAGATACCTGGAGCATCGGGTAAACCGATCTCTATCTGGTCGATATTCATCGAGTGCTCGCAAATATCCTGGCTACCGCATTCTGGGCAACTCAGATCTCCCAGCTCATCAATCCAATCAGTGTCCATGAGATCAGCAGGTGCTGGTTTCAGCTCTAGACTGGCCAAAATGTCTTCATGTAACATTGCTACGTCCTTCCTTGGTTCCTTCATGTAGGCACTAGCTGTGTCACATATCTCCTTCGGGAGTGAGTACCACATGAGATGCATTAACTCTTCCTGAGCCATCTTGTATCCCAGACGTGTCAAGCATTTAAAGAGTCTTCTCATTTCGATAAGATGATCTTTAACTGATTGGTTCTTTCTTAGCTTCAGTGAAAGTATCTCTTTCATGATCAGAAGCTTACATGTATGCTTATAGAAACCTAACTGGTTTTCTATGTCTTTCACGACATCGTGACAGGATTTATCCTTTAAATCTCCCGAAAACTCGGGTGATGTAGAGAAAATCAGAATCGACATAACATCAGATTCATCTGCCAGATATTTAAAGTACTGAGCAAATTCCTCTTCGGGAGAATTGCTCTTGAGTCGTGAAACAGGTTTCTCCAAAATGTACAGCTTACCCTGTGCATCCAAGACGTTGTCAAGGTGCATTTTCCAAACTGGAAAATTTTGTCCTGTAAGCTTCCATTTACCGTTGATGAGGCGGAGCGATTCCTCAGGTGTATAAAACGGGACTACAGATTTAGACATCTACATAAGAATAAAATTCCGATTTAGTTTAAAATTATAAAACTTCTAATAAATTACAACCCTTAAATTAATTTATTAGACTAGAATCCATATCTCACATGTGTCGGCAAGCATGTGATCATGTCATGGCCGACTCATGTGATTTACGGTAGGTAAAAACTTATACCAATCGCATTTTAATACGAAAACACGACTTCTAGATCGTCGGGACATCGGATATTCAATCCGTGCATATTTAGTCCCTCTAGTGCATTTTGACCCGGTACCACCCGGTGAATATACAATTACCAAAAGAGATCGCACCACCCGGGGCCTGGACATACTCTGGCCGGTACCACCCGGAGATAATTCGCAGAGTTTTTATCCCCTCCAATTTCGGTTTGAACGCGGGCGATTGAAGTGTGATCACTCGCAATGCCCTGCGTACCTTACACCGGAGGTGTCCCTAAAGTGGGTTGCACTTACTGATCTATGATTTTTAACAAGGGTTTCAAAAAGATGCCAGTTTTCAAAAACTTGGATCCAAACACAAACTGTATTTGTATCCATCCTTTTTTTTTAAAACATTCGGTTTATATTTAATTTTCAAAAACGTTATCGGACAACTACGCAATTAAATATAAACAACCACGCAATTAAAAAACATGTCATAGTCTAAAACCCTCAAAACTATTGTCGTTTTGTGAGCCAACACAAAAACGACGGTCTCAACCCTAAGTGACAGCAACACACAAGGCATGAACTTCTCGGCGCTCCCACTGGCTCCAAGATCCATCGTTGACTTCGTGCTCCATCTTCGGTTTCTTGATTCTTCGGTTATTTTATTTATTAAAAAATTACATAATAAAATCGGGTTGTAAATGGCACGCAGGCCTCCCGTAACCAACAATAAATAAAATAAAACATACGCACAATTATCAAAACACAACCACGGGTCAAAGGGTTTGACTATGACATCAACAAATAAAATCTTAACTAGATTCTATTTTATTTTTTAAAAATAATTAAACTTAATAAAACAAAATTCAATCCCTAGGGTTTCAAACCTATCTGGTTCAAACCCTTACCAAAACAAAACTTAACCATACTGATCGCGAACCGAAAAATAGCAACCAACAACTGTCAGTCACCGATCACGGCGCGAAGCTTCTGCTCGCGGTGCGAGGTCTCTACTCGCGGCGCGAGACCTCTACTCGCGGCGCGAGCTGGTTATCGATTGATTGACGACGACAGCAGCCCAAAAGCCACCGTCGCCGCCCTCTTTTCGACCGGAAACCTAAAAACGGCAGTGGCCGACACCCCTTTGCGGCGGTTGTCGACCACCGCCACCACCACAAACATCGTCGCCACCAATCCACCGGCGACAGCAGTAGCTTGACGCCACCACCATCGCCGTGGTTGGCGATCAACGAAACTAACACCATCGCCGCCACCACCAAAAACGGTGGTGTGGCGGTCGATCAATTATCAATCGGTGGGAGTACGACGACGGCAGCAGCAATCGCCACCACCACCGCCGCCTCCCGGTGAAATCGACAAACTACCACCACCGTCGACGACAGTGGCGATAGCCACCGCCGCCGATCGGCGGTTTGATCCTCAATCGGTCGCCGCCACCACTCGTCGCTGTGGTGCGGCTTCCGATCGTCACCACCACCTATGCCGTCGCCGGCCTTGGTGATCGAATCAAATACCACCACCACCACAATCGGTGGTGTGGTGGTTGGTTTGTACCGTAACCCCGTCGCCACCACACGGCTATGTGGTGGTTGTCTACACAACAGCCGCCGCTACCACCAATCGGTGGTGCGGTGAGCTTCGGTGCGACGGCCGGCGACCACCACTAGCTGTGGTGAGCCGTCGGTGACTTGGTGGTTGGCCTGGTGTTTCGGTTGGCTAACTGCCGCCGTTCCACCGCTCTCTTTTCCGATTAGTTAGGTTTTTCAAAAAATCCAATTTTTACAAACTTAAAAACATATGAAATCAAAATTTTTTAATAAACCTAAAGAATATGTTAAACCTGATCTGTAGGTTTTAGGAAGTGGCTCTAATACCACTGTTGGGAACCAGAGACACAAACATACGCAGCGGATAATAAAAAATCCGATTCCCAATTGAGGATCCAATCCTAAACGATACAGACACAATACAAGGATGTTTTAGTGTATTTTCCTTTTGCGAAAACCTCTGGATCGCTAATAGGGGATACACCGCTACTGGCACCACGTGAGACAGGTTGCTAGACCAGCGAGGATTAATTGGAAAACGACTCCGGTCGTTTGTGTGTGTGTATTCGGCCGGCGATTGAGAGAGAGGAAAGAGAGAGATAATTTTCTTAGGAATAAAGTTATCAGTCAATTGGTTAATCAGCTTAAGCCCTTATTTATATGGATAAATAAGGCAGTGATTGTTACCAACTATAATACCTTTATATTTATCCTTTAATTAATCAAACTGATTAATTATATTATTCCTATATAATTATCTATAATTAATCAAACTGATTAATTATATTATATAAATAATTTAACTAATTATTCATTTCTTTCTCCTTTTAATAATTAATTATTTCTCTCACACACATAATCCAAAACGTTCTCAATTTAGTGTGCAGCGGTGTGACCTACTAGTGTCTTATAACATTGGACACGGTAACCCTGTTACTGTCTTGCACAAAATCCTAACACACCAACACCATCTTCACCCACAACCACCACCAACAGCACCCACAACCAACACCACCAATCGTCGCCTCCCACCTCCATCAGCATCACCGCCCCGACCTTTGGATCTGACCGCCGGCGGAGATGGTGTTGGTCGGTGTAACAACCAGTTTCATTTTTCAACATAATTTGACAGAAATAGTAACCAACATAGCGGAAGCACTTTAAACCATTAAAAAGTAATATGTTTTTCCCAAACGGGTCCAAAGTTAACAACATTTAAAAGAGATAATAAGTCACATTAAATCCGGGTTGCAACCAAAACATTTTTAATAATAGTTCAACATCCTTTATTTTCAAATATCTTAAACATGTCCTGAACTGAGTCCTTCCGTGCATCAAGCAGGTGCCTTCCCCTTATCCTTGGATGAGGTACCTGCCACTAAACCACATAAACCACAACGGGTTAAGCATAACGCTTAGTGAGCACAAACCTAGGTCCTATGCATGCATGTAAATAATCATAATCATATAACTGGAAAACTGAACATGTATCATGAACATTACTCAAGGTGTATCCACCAAAAGCATCATACTGACTCTGGTACCAGGCCTCATAATCACAACTTCCCTAGGGGTGAAACACCTCCGTAGGTACTATCATAACCTTACATGCCAGTTTACACATCAACATATAGACACATGATCACAAGGCATAGCAATATCGAACGCAAGTTAATGTACTCACCTTAGTTCGCTTCACAGACAACACAATCAATCACCTCACACGCCTGAGTATTAAACACCTATACATTACATCATCGTATGGCACACATAAATATCATCTTAAGACTCATAACCGTAACTCTTAGTCTAGGGCTGATTTAGACCTTCTAAGAGGGTAGGTAATTCAATTACGAACCCAACGGTCCTTTCGGAATCAAAATCGGAGTTAGGATGCAAAAGTTATGGCCAAAACAAGTTTTCCAACTCAAAACAGGGGCTAGCGATCGCGAGCCTGATAGCTAGCGATCGCTAGCTATCCTTCCCAACTTTCTGTTCTAGCTCGCGATCACTTCACGATCGAGAGCCCATTTTTGTTCATGGCTAGCGATCGCTAGCTTCACCACCTAGCGATCGCTAGGTGCTGAATTTTCAGCACGAACCCAAAATCGCATTTTCTTGTTTTTGGCATAACTTCCACATCCGAACCCCAATTCGTCCGATTCAAAAAGCCACGTTTTTGTCATTCCAGGCTCTACCATACTACTATAATGAAAATAGGACCAACCTAACACAAAATACTCAATTGGTGATCCAAAGATCACCAATTATCACAACATACGACCAAAACCCTAACTTTGATCCAAACTTGATATTTAACAACACAAAAGGGAAATTGATGATTACCTGAAGTTAAGAACTTAGTTCTAACGATAAAGCAACAAACGATTGCACGTAGACACGATTTCTTCCCAAACACCAAAACCCCTTCCCTTTCTCTCAAGATTGACAAATGATCAAATGGAAGGGTTTGATCATCCAATCCCTATATATATACACTTACACATAACACCCTCCACTTTCTACATTTACAAGCAAGTCCCCTTACCTGAAATTACATAAATGACACCAAACCTTACTAACTTAACGAAAGAAAAGTTAAAACTTAACTGAATGGAAACGGGGTGTTACAACTCTCCCCCACTTACCAAGATTTCGTCCCCGAAATCGCTTAGTCTTGGAACAGCTCCGGATAATTGGATCTCATCTCCGCTTCCGGCTCCCACGTCCACTCTGACCCCTTTCGATGCTCCCATTGAACCTTCACCAGACCGATTTCCTTGTTACGTAAAGATTTTGTCTTTCGCTCCAAGATAGCTATTGGCCTCTCGATGTAGTTCAGTCGCTCGTCAACTTGAATGTCATCAATCGGCACATGAGATGCCTCGTCAGCCAAACATTTTCTCAACTGGGAAACATGGAACGTGTCATGAATCTGATTCAATTCTGGTGGCAGTTCAAGTCTATAAGCCACCTTCCCAACTCTAGCTATCACCTTGAAGGGTCCAATGAATCTGGGGCCTAACTTGCCCCTCTTTCGGAACCGGATCACCCCCTTCCAAGGTGACACTTTTAACAACACCTTGTCACCCACTTGAAACTCTAAATCTGATCTTCTCCGATCAGCATAGCTTTTCTGACGACTCTGGGCGGTTCGTAGCCGCTCGCGTATCATCTCTATGCTCTCGGTCGTCTTTTGTACTATTTCGGTGCTACCTAGCTCCCGTTGTCCCACTTCTCCCCAACAGATAGGAGTCCGACACCTTCTCCCGTACAACATTTCATACGGGGGCATGCCGATACTAGCGTGAAAACTATTGTTATAAGAGAATTCCGCCAACGGCAAATAGGTGTCCCAACTGCCTCCAAAATCCAAAACACAAGCACGTAACATGTCTTCGAGAGTCTGAATAGTTCTCTCACTTTGGCCATCTGTCTGCGGATGAAAAGCTGTACTGAACTGCAGCCTCGTGCCCAAATCCTCATGAAACTTTCCCCAAAATCGTGACGTAAACCGAACATCCCGGTCAGAAATGATGGTAACCGGAACACCGTGTCTAGCCACGATCTCCTTGACATAGATGTCCGCCAATGCTTCAGCAGATGAACTCTCCCGGATGGCTATAAAGTGAGCACTCTTTGTCAAACGGTCCACGATAACCCAAATTGCGTCGTAACTTCGAGACGTCCGAGGCAATTTGGTAATCAGGTCCATCGTGATGTGCTCCCACTTCCATACCGGAATATCTAACGGCTGCAACTTCCCATGCGGTCGCTGATGCTCAGCTTTGACCCTCAAACAGGTTAAGCACCTCTCCACGTAACGAGCTACGTCCCGCTTCATTCCTGGCCACCAATAATCAGTCTTCAAGTCTCTATACATCTTTGTGGCACCTGGATGTATCGAGAACTTAGACTTGTGTGCTTCATCTAACAAGGTCTGCCTCGCCTCGCCTGTTACTGGTACCCAGACCCGCCCAAAACGGGTCAATAACCCTCGACTATCCGTTACCAACTGCGGTATCTGGCCCTTGATCCGTTCCTTCTTTTGGTTCTCTTCCTTGATTGCGTCGGCTTGAGACTGCCGAATCAAATCAAAGAGAGAAGTCGTCACAGTTAGCCTCATCAACGGTACTCGCAATAGCCCGTGATGAGTCTTTCTACTCAATGCATCTGCTACCACGTTCGCCTTTCCTGGATGATAAAGGATTTCACAATCATAATCCTTCACCACATCCAACCATCTCCTCTGTCGCATATTCAAATTTGGCTGGTCTAGAAAGTAACGGAGACTCTTATGATCGGTGTAAATCGTGCACTTCACACCGTACAAGTAGTGTCTCCACAACTTAAGCGCAAATACAACTGCAGCTAACTCCAAATCATGAGTCGGGTAATTTATCTCATGCGTCTTTAACTGACGTGACGCATAGGAAATTACCTTGCCACGCTGCATGAGAACACAGCCTAGCCCATGATACGAAGCATCGCAATAGACCGTCATGTCCTCCACCCCTTCAGGTAGCGTCAATACTGGCGCCTCACACAACTTTTGCCGCAAAGTTTCAAATGCTGATTGCTGTTCTTCTCCCCAAACGAAACTTACGTTCTTCCTGGTGAGTTTAGTCAATGGAACCGCCACTTTGGAGAAATCTTGGATGAACCGGCGGTAGTACCCGGCTAACCCAAGGAAGCTCCGTATCTCTGTTGACGACTTAGGAGTTTCCCACTTCATAACCGCCTCGACTTTCGCGGGGTCCACTTTGATCCCTTCTCGGTTT
Organism: Centaurea solstitialis; assembly: GCA_030169165.1. NCBI lineage: Eukaryota > Viridiplantae > Streptophyta > Magnoliopsida > Asterales > Asteraceae > Centaurea > Centaurea solstitialis. The sequence continues at coordinate 47,108,282 of CM058041.1, read as the reverse complement.
AGAAGATGTCCCAAAAACTGGACCTCTTGCAACCAGAAGTCGCACTTCGAAAACTTTGCATACAGCTGCTCCTTCCGTAAAATTTCCAACACTTCCCGCAAACGCTCAACATGATCCTCCTTCGTCTTGGAGTAGATCAGAATATCGTCGATGAACACGATAACTGACCTATCCAATAAAGGTCTACACACTCGGTTCATGAGATCCATGAATGCCGCGGGTGCGTTCGTCAACCCAAAAGGCATAACCACGAACTCATAGTGCCCGTATCTGGTCCTGAACGCTGTTTTGTGAACGTCCTCCTCCTTAACCTTTAACTGATGGTACCCCGATCGAAGATCTATCTTCGAGAACCAAGCGGCTCCCTGAAGTTGATCAAAAAGATCATCGATCCTCGGCAGTGGGTATCGGTTCTTCACCGTAAGCTTGTTGAGCTCACGATAATCAATGCACATTCTCAACGTCCCATCCTTCTTTTGACAAACAAGATCGGAGCTCCCCACGGTGAACTGCTTGGCCGAATAAAGCCTTTCTCTAACAGCTCCTCTAACTGGTTTGATAGCTCTTGCATTTCCGGAGGTGCCAAGCGATAAGGGGTTTTCGCTACGGGCGCCGCCCCCGGAATCAAGTCTATCCTGAACTCCACTTGTCTTTCTGGGGGAATCCCCGGCAAGTCTTCCGGGAAGACATCCGGGAACTCACAAACTACGGGTACATCTCTCACGGTCTTTTTCTTACTTTCTCCTTGGTCACTGATCAAGTACACAAGATAACTAGTACCCCCACGCGACACATAGCTCCGAGCTTTGGCCATTGAGCACACCTTCGGAAGACGTTTACTTGCATCCCCCAAGATAGTTAGTTCTCCCCCACTTGGGTTTCGAACCACTACCCGACAGTTCTCACAATCAACATTAGCCCCATTCCTTCTAAGCCAATCCATTCCCGCCACTACCTGAATCTCCCTCATAGGAATAGGGATAAGGTCTATACTAAACTTGACACCTTCTACCTCTAATACATTTTTCCTATAGATAAACTTACATAAACGAAACTCCTCATCCGCTATTTCTACTTCTAACGGGCTTTCTAGTTTACTTTTTACATTCATAAAATCTTTACAAAAAGACAAGGAAACAAAAGACTTGCTAGCACCCGTATCGAACAAAACTAGAGCAGGCATCGAATTAACTAGAAAGATACCTGTCACCACGTCCGGCTCGGCCTTCGCCTCATTGGCAGTCAACTGGAAGACTCTAGCTCGAGTCCTAGGGGCTTCCACCTTCTTACTCGGTCCACCCTCTATAGCCTTGACGGGTGCGGAACCAGAGATCTCAGTTGATACAGCCGCTGTGGGGCACTCGTTGGCAAAGTGACCCGGTCTAAAACATTTGAAGCACATTTTGGGCTCCACTTTACAGTCACGGCTGATATGTCCCGGTTTCCCGCACTTGTAGCAAGTTCCCGAGCCCATTCTGCACTCACCCAAGTGATTCTTTCCGCACCTTGAGCAACGAGGGTAATCCTTCTTAGCATCTCCTTTCTGAATCCCGGTTTTGAATTTCTTGACCACTTGCTGCTGTGGCTGAACCCGCTCTGCCCTTTTCTTCTTACCCTGACGTTCGAGTTCCAACTCTCTTGTTCGAGCTTTTTCAAACATCTGCTGAAAACTATCGCAGTGTGCCATTACCACAAACTCTCGGATATCCGACCTCAGAATGTTTCGGTACCGATACATCTTCATCCTTTCATTCTGAACATATTCGCGGCAAAACAACGCCCGCTCCAAGAACTTGTTAGTGATTTCAGTCACCGACTCCGTAGTCTGCTCCATCTCCAGAAACTCGGTAGTGAGTCTCTCCACCTCAATCTGGGGCACAAACTCTGCTCGGAACATTTCGAGGAACGCCTCCCAAGTAAGGGCCCCAATCTGTTCCTGAGTCCTGGAACTATTCACTACGCCCCACCAGTCTTTCGCCGGCCCTCTCAGAAGATTAGCAGCATATCTCACCTTTACCTCAGCCGGGCAGAAACTAGTGAGAAAGGCTCCCTCTACCTTAGAGATCCACCTCGAGGCAACAATCGGATCCTTGTCTCCACTAAAATGAGGCGGCTGGCAAGCAGCAAAATCCTTGAACCCAACCGCCCGATTCTGGCCAGTACTCGAGCTTCCTGCTACACTCCCCCGACCAGCCATGGCGGAGTTGACTTGTTGAGTGACCACCTGGGTCAACTCCCTTTTCATCTGCTCAAAAAGGCCCGGAAGCAGGTCATGCAAAACCTCTCCGACCTCAGCGGCAATAATCCCCCTTAGATCAGGGATTTCATGCTCATCGCCATCATTCGGACGCTCTCCAGTTCCAGTTCTTCTTGTGGTCACCATACTGATGCAAGTACATAATTGTTTAGCTAACAATGGAAATAAGTGACCTTACTAGAGAGTAACTCTCACTACCCTTCCTGATAAGCCACAATTGCTTTCATGCTTCTACTTCCCAATCCCATGACTTCGGTCAGTACGTAACGATCCCCATAACTTAGTCAAGCCTCAACAGTACAATGTAATTGCAATGATATGGGCCCTTATATCATTATAATTACACCCTACCCGTTCAGCTTTTCCTCATCATAAGAAAGGTTACTTTCTAGACTTGGTCATACACAAAACACATAATCATATGGTACCACTAGCACTCTTAGTAGTACCACCTATAACTACCGTGCCATTAGTTTCTCTATGTCATTATACATTTATACTTACCCTGCCATCTACACAATCCTGTCATAGCATTCATACATCCGCATACCTAAGCAAATATTACTCAAACATACACAAAAGTGATATAAGGGTTTCATCACCCATCATAAGCATCATTAATTCAACTACAAGTCTGTTACATTTTAACAACTAAGCATAACAATATCATGATATTCATACGTAAATTGACATGGCATGCTTACTAACAACCCAATAGAGTCTAGGGTGCTCACTCCCGTCTTGATGCTCCGGATCTCAGTTCAGTTCAACCTCATGTTCTTAAAGCAAAATTTTCTCTTTTGTTAGTTACTTTGTTTTGAAAATACGAGCTCCGGGTTTGAGTTCAAGTATTCACTACCCGTGAACACCTGAATCCCTCAAACCTAGGCTCTGATACCAATTGTAACAACCAGTTTCATTTTTCAACATAATTTGACAGAAATAGTAACCAACATAGCGGAAGCACTTTAAACCATTAAAAAGTAATATGTTTTTCCCAAACGGGTCCAAAGTTAACAACATTTAAAAGAGATAATAAGTCACATTAAATCCGGGTTGCAACCAAAACATTTTTAATAATAGTTCAACATCCTTTATTTTCAAATATCTTAAACATGTCCTGAACTGAGTCCTTCCGTGCATCAAGCAGGTGCCTTCCCCTTATCCTTGGATGAGGTACCTGCCACTAAACCACATAAACCACAACGGGTTAAGCATAACGCTTAGTGAGCACAAACCTAGGTCCTATGCATGCATGTAAATAATCATAATCATATAACTGGAAAACTGAACATGTATCATGAACATTACTCAAGGTGTATCCACCAAAAGCATCATACTGACTCTGGTACCAGGCCTCATAATCACAACTTCCCTAGGGGTGAAACACCTCCGTAGGTACTATCATAACCTTACATGCCAGTTTACACATCAACATATAGACACATGATCACAAGGCATAGCAATATCGAACGCAAGTTAATGTACTCACCTTAGTTCGCTTCACAGACAACACAATCAATCACCTCACACGCCTGAGTATTAAACACCTATACATTACATCATCGTATGGCACACATAAATATCATCTTAAGACTCATAACCGTAACTCTTAGTCTAGGGCTGATTTAGACCTTCTAAGAGGGTAGGTAATTCAATTACGAACCCAACGGTCCTTTCGGAATCAAAATCGGAGTTAGGATGCAAAAGTTATGGCCAAAACAAGTTTTCCAACTCAAAACAGGGGCTAGCGATCGCGAGCCTGATAGCTAGCGATCGCTAGCTATCCTTCCCAACTTTCTGTTCTAGCTCGCGATCACTTCACGATCGAGAGCCCATTTTTGTTCATGGCTAGCGATCGCTAGCTTCACCACCTAGCGATCGCTAGGTGCTGAATTTTCAGCACGAACCCAAAATCGCATTTTCTTGTTTTTGGCATAACTTCCACATCCGAACCCCAATTCGTCCGATTCAAAAAGCCACGTTTTTGTCATTCCAGGCTCTACCATACTACTATAATGAAAATAGGACCAACCTAACACAAAATACTCAATTGGTGATCCAAAGATCACCAATTATCACAACATACGACCAAAACCCTAACTTTGATCCAAACTTGATATTTAACAACACAAAAGGGAAATTGATGATTACCTGAAGTTAAGAACTTAGTTCTAACGATAAAGCAACAAACAATTGCACGTAGACACGATTTCTTCCCAAACACCAAAACCCCTTCCCTTTCTCTCAAGATTGACAAATGATCAAATGGAAGGGTTTGATCATCCAATCCCTATATATATACACTTACACATAACACCCTCCACTTTCTACATTTACAAGCAAGTCCCCTTACCTGAAATTACATAAATGACACCAAACCTTACTAACTTAACGAAAGAAAAGTTAAAACTTAACTGAATGGAAACGGGGTGTTACAGTCGGAGATGGCGACGGGAGGCGTGCGGCGGGAATGACGGGAACGACGGGATCTGAGCCGGAACGACGGGAACGAAGGGATCTGAGCCGGAACGACGGGAACGACGGGATCTGCGATGGCGGCGGGAGGTGTTGGTTGGAGACGTGCGTGGTCACAGATCTGAGCCGGAGCGACGGGAACGACAAGAACAACGTGTGTGGTCACAGATTTGAGCCGGAACGACACATTTGGTCACAGATCTGCAATGACGGGACGCCGGAGGCGTGCGGCGGCTGGCAATAGCAATGGGTGGTGGTGGTGCCAGTAGCAGGTGGAGGTAGCCGGCGGTGGAGAGAGGCTGCATCTTATTTAGGGTTTGGGGTTGGGGAAGAAGGGAAGGGAAAGGGAAAGGGTTCTATTTATATAGGGGTAATTTCGTCTTTTACCTAGTTTTTAACATCTGTTTTTAACGGACGTTATTGCAAGGGACCACGATCGTAACAAAATACAAACCACATGGACCGTATGCATGAAAATTAGGGTTTAGGGACCTCCATCGTAATTTGACCCAAACCACAGGAACCAAATCTGTAAGTTACTCAAAATTCTATTATTAACTAATAATAAAAAGTCAATAATCTTCTAATAAAAATAATAAAAATAGTTACTTATATTAAAATATGATAGAAATTATATGTAATGGTTAAACATGCAAGCCTAATTTGATGGTTTAGCTTAAGAGAAAGGTTCAAACAAGAACAAAATTAATTTACAAGAACAAAGGAACAATTCTGGATCACATGTGATGTGGGTCTTACATAATAAAAAATCATATATGATTCAGGTGGGTTCCACCACTAAATCATATATGATTTTTTATTATGTGGGACCTACATGGGCCCACATTAATGTGTGGCTCAAAATGGGTTCCTTTGTTCTTGCAAATACCCTTGTTCTTGTATGATCCTCCCTCTTAGCTTAAACCCCCCAATATATATATATATATATATATATATATATATATATTATAGTTTAAAAGTAAGATTAAAAATTTTTCCTTATTGACTAGAGATTGTTTAATTCAAAATTTTAACTTTTTAATTTCAATATATAGATGCAATTAATAAAAATTTATTTTAGTTTCTGTTAGGAATTTTTTGGATAGTTGATTACGTGATTTTTAGTTAAGTTTATAGAGCTTAAAGTTCTTTAACTATGTGCTGTAATTACTTGTGAATAAGTTTAAGGAATTAAATTACTAGACAATATTTAATGTTTAATAAGTTGTTTTTATTTTTTGAGACTCTCACCTAATGTTTTATAGTATAATATAGATATTTAAATTAGAGTAAATTTTACTTTTCATCCCTGACGTTTGACCATTTTAACGGTTTTCGTCACTCATCTTTATTTTAATAGATTCATCCCTCATGTTTGACACCTTGTAACGATTTTCGTCCCTCATCCTAACGGTCGTTAACTTTTTTCGTTAAGTTCAATTTAAGGAGGGGTATTTTAGTCATTTTACCAGTATTTAAGTTTTGTTGCTTTTACAAAAAATATCAAACTTTAGGGACTTATACGAAATTAACTCTAACATATTATATATGTATATATCTATGTGTGTGTACATTTACACACAACCAAAACCGTCCCCCACCTCATCGCCGTCGATGATGTACATCGCTCACCCCCTTCATCGTCGATGACGTCAGTCAGGACCGCCACCCACCATTTTCTTCGACGATGACCCCGATGTGACTCCATTCTCGAAGAAACCATCGAATTGACACCTACTTTCCCGACGACCTCGGTTTGTCCCTGAATCCTTTTTTTTTGTAAATGGAGCCTCTTCTTCAACAACCCAACCTTTCCTGATCGATTTTATGTGGTTATGGAGTTCACATATTTGCAGCTGCCAACAGGGGTTGTTTTGATTTAGATTTAGGTTTTTATTTTTTATATTTAGATTTTGACTTAAAAAAGTTAGTTTTGGTCACTAGTTGGTGTTATTTGGATGTACATAAACATCTAATTTGGGGTTTTGTTCATCGATTGGTGTTAATTACTGGTGTAATGTAAGGATGAATGAGATGGAATTGAGCATCGGATTTGAAAGTTTAGCCGAAAAAAACGGCGACCCGCCGGATTTGAGAGGGAAGAGCAGGTATTAAGGAGTAGGCCACCGAATTTAGGAGTTTGGTCGGAAACAATGGTGATCCATTGGATTTGGTGCTCGCTGATTTGGTCCTCGTCGATTTGGTCTCCGGCGATATTTGGTTTGCTTCATCCATGTCACTGTGAGGGACGAAAACCGTTAAAATGATCAAACGTCAGGGACGAAAGTAAAATTTACTCTTTAAATTATCTAAACAAATAAATAAAAATATCTAAAATAATTTATTAGAGGAGAGTTATTTTGTTAACCACTAAATTTGTGTTAACCGTGTTAACTCATAGTTGCATACGTAAATCAATGAAATTTTTTTAGATATTTGATATCTTTTTAGATATTTGGTCTGTTAAAATAAAGGTGAGGGACGAAAACCGTTAAAATGATCAAACGTAAGGGACGAAAGTAAAATTTACTCTTTAAATGATTTGGTCAAATAAATAAAAATAATTGGTTTGTTAAAATGATTTGGTCTCCGGCGATATTTGATATCTTTTTAGATATTTGGTTTGTTAAAATAAAGGTGAGGGACGAAAACCGTTAAAATGATCAAACGTCAGGGACGAAAGTAAAATTTACTCTTTAAATTATCTAAACAAATAAATAAAAATATCTAAAATAATTTATTAGAGGAGAGTTATTTTGTTAACCACTAAATTTGTGTTAACCGTGTTAACTCATAGTTGCATACGTAAATCAATGAAATTTTTTTGTGGAGTTGTTTAAGATGATGAAAATGTTTCATAAACTTCAGTTTTTGATGAAATTGTTTCATATTTCGGTGTTTTTATTCCTATGAAATTTTTTCTTATTCATGTGAACTTTTTTCATTTCTATGTAAAAAACACCTTCATATAAAACAATATCATCAAAAATTTAGTTTATGAAACCTTTTTATCATATTAAACAACTCCACACAAAAAAATTTATTGATTTACGTGTGCAACTATAAGTTAACACGGTTAATACAAATTCAGTGATTAACAAAATAACTTTCCCCTAATTTATTATATTGATATTAATACTAAAAGTTTAAATAATTTAATTTTTGATTTTGGTTTTTCCTTCCAGATGGTCAGCAGTACACAACTTTCCACACGCTTTCGTGTGCAAGCATAAAAAGATATCAAATGACTCAAACATTTGTTTTATTGCGGTTTTAAGATATAGTCCATGGAATGTTATAACTTTCATTTTTAAATTAATGGTTTTATCAGAAAACGATAAAGGTCTAAAATAAAACTTTGTGGGGTTGTTTCTTTTCACTAAAACTACAAAGTTTTAAAACAATGCTTTTATCATAAAATATGTTGTTTTCATTTAATGAGTACGTTTATATAAGTTATGTTTTACATGAATCATATTATATATAGGTAAAACTCATATTGAAATAAAAAATTTAGGAGGTGTTTGCTTTCCCGAATAGAATTTGATAATATTGGAATTCATTGAATAAATTTCACTTTGAATGAAATAGAATGAAATTTTGATGGAATTTGACCATGCGTTTCATTGCTCGGAATTCAAATTTTTCACTAAGCCAAATAATGATAAGTACCTTAAATTGTGGAATTCAATAGAATTTAAATGATTCCATCAAGTTTATACTTCACGAATAAAACATCACTAAAGAATTTAATCAAAGAAATTTGTCATTCTGAATCTGTTAGATTGGTTTTGATTAATATCACATTGATTCCTTAGAAGTGACTAGTGCTTGATTTGGAAGCATAAATTAGTTGGCGGTAAAAGAATGTGATTCGCCATTGTTGTCATCAAAATTATGTTTCATGACTACTAGACCCCTTACTGAAACAAAAAGTGATCGTCTTTTATATTTATTTTCCAACAAAGGAATTCAGATCATATGGTAAAAAATAGTTACTTCCAATCATCACAAAATTTAAACATTTGAATCTCCAAATTAAAATTTTACAGATGTTTGATTAGAGGAATTCAAATGAATTTGATAGAATTAAAATAAAATTTTACTTTTATCATAAAAATTAATTGATATTTGATTCGTAAAATGAACCTAATGGAATCTTTCGAATTCCACAATTTTAGTAATTCGTTTTTCTTTGTCTTAAGTGAAAGAACCAAATTCCTACCAACTCGTGAGTACCACATGAAACTTTGATTTCAACCATTCACTACCACATCAGTGCCACACTATTTCACTCTCAAACCATCATCAACCTTTCAAATCTCGTAGCCTAACCTTTCATAACCTCTACATTTATTTAAGAGTAAACTAGTTAATGACCCGTATATTATACGGACATTTGAAACATGTTATTTTAATTTTTAATAAGAATAGACATTTACATGACAATTGTCATTACCATTTAAATACTTATGTAAATTATATGTTATACGACAATTGCCATTATAATTGCTTATTACAATAGATATTTTAGTTATCTAATAGCTGTTAAAATTTTAAAAATTGAAAATTTATTATTTATTTGTCAAAAGATTTGAATTTCGTGAATGATTTTAAAACTGAAGGGATTCAGAAATAAAATATGTATAGTGTTTTGATTTGTAGGGTTTTAAATAAAATAAAATATAATTATTTATAAATAATCTACAAAAATAGTTAGATTAAAAAGATGGAATCTTTAAATTTCAAGAATATTAGCAATTGAGTTTTAATAAAATAATATTTCATTATTTATAAATAATATATAAAAATAATTAGGTTAAAAAGATGAAATCTTTAAGTTTCAAGAATATGAAGAATAAAATTGTAATAAAATCTAAACAAATTAATTTATATCTATTTTTATAACGGGAGGGATTCAAAAATAAAATATGTAGTGTTTTTTATTTGTAGAATTTTAAATAAAAAATTAATTACTTATAAATAATCTATAAAAATAGTTAGACTAAAAAGATATAATCATTGCTAAGTAGTAATAAAAATACACCTCTATATATTAATTTTCTCTTTACAAAAATTAACATCATGACTTTGTGTTTATATTTTTCATTATGATTTAATCTTATTTTGACCTTAAGAGGAGTGAATATAGCAATCCTTTTTTTAAAATTAACTAGTTAATAACCCGTATATTATACGGGCATTTGAAACATGTTATTTTAATTTTTAATAAGAATAGACATTTACATGACAATTGTCATTACCATTTAAATACTTATATAAATTATATGTTATACGACAATTGCCGTAATAAAATCTAAACAAATTAATTTATATCTATTTTTATAACTGGATGGATTCAAAAATAAAATATGTAGTGTTTTTTATTTGTAGAATTTTAAATAAAAAATTAATTACTTATAAATAATCTATAAAAATAGTTAGATTAAAAAGATATAATCTTTAAATTTCAAAAATATCAACAATGGAGTTTTAAATAAAATAAATTTTAATTACTTATAAATAATCTATTAAAATACTTAGGTTAAAAAGATAAAATCTTTAAATTTCAAGAATATCAAGAATAGAATTGTAATAAAATCTAAACAAATTAATTTATATCTAATTTTAATAATATAGTTAAATTAAAAAAATATTCAATATTAAACTCATTTTGAAGGTATTGTCGAGACGATTATAATGATATAATTTATTAAAAACAAAAAACAAAAATTTTAATACATTTTAATTAATATATATTATTATCTTAAAATGATAAGGATGTAAAGTGAAAGAAAAAGTAATTTAATCAAATAATTCTAAGGATAAAAAATGTAAATTATAAAGATAATTATGGTATTAAAATAATAAGAATAATTGATGACATCATCATTTGATGATTCTTTTTTAATTGGCCAATCAAATGGCTCAATTTCATAATCATGACATCAGCAAAAACCTTTCTTTAATATATATATATATATAGATTACGGATTTGGTCTCGTGGTTTGGTGATTTTTACAGATTTCATCCCTAAACTTCATTAATTATTGATTTGGTCCCCGTGGTTTGCAATTTCTATTAAATTTGGTCCTTTGAAGTAACGACTGTTTCCTTGATCTGTTAAAGTCAAGGGCATAAGCTGAATGAAAGGCATGATGCTGGAGAATTTGTAGATCCTCAACTTCCTCCTTAATTCAATTGTCTTTTGAATTTATTTTTAAGTACTTATCCCTGCTCTTTGTACTCTTGATTTTCCTTGTATTTCCTCTATTCAAGTATAATGAAAAGTTAACATAAGTACTTTACTTTATTCAGTACTGAAAAAGATCCCTCATAAAATAGTAAATGGGACATGTACCTTTATGAACTCCTATTCTCTTCTATTTATCTAGACTTAGAAATTTTTTTCTTTGCTTCTAGTATATAGGCAAATTCTTTGTTGTCTATGTCATCATCATTTAGGGTAGATTGTTAATCCAGCTCTCCTAAGATTTGATGAAATAATGATGATTCCGATCTTACTTAGTGTAGATAATTCATTTTAACTCAAGCTTGAGGAATATCATTGAGCATGTTCAATGTAATTTCTTATGTTCTCAAGCCTTGCTTTATCACTTATATATCGAAATTAGGGACTCGCTGAGTCTGTTCAGTATCCCTAATAAAAGACATCAAGAAGTGAAATATCATCTCCTGAAGACAAAGAAGTCAAGCATACAGAACCATCAACGATGTCAAAGAAGTAGCTGATGATAGAGTCAACGCCGCTCGTAATCTAAAGATAGATTCAGTTATAGCTGCCTGACTACACCTGCCAGACGATCTGAAGAATGCAAGCCTCAACGACCGCTAACTTTTCAAGGGACCAACGACCTCTACCCGTTGTTCAGAGACTTGTTTTTGAAGATTTCCTTAATTAAATGCACAAAAAGGACAACCATGCTTTTCTAACATAGTACAAAATGGACGTTCTCCTCACTGTTCCCTCCATATTTATCAACCCCCGTAAGCAACTCTTAGCTTTATGCGCATAGGTGTATTTTAAATAGAAAAAAGTCTAATAAGACCACTAGATACACAACGCGTGTAAAAGTGAACTTACCATGACTTTAATGCATGCAATATAAATAGAGAGGTTGAACGTGTTCTTCAAACACATCAGTTCATCTCTATTCTCTTCTATTATCTTACTCACTTAGTGCATAAGTGAAGGTTATCTGTCAAACTGAAGATTATTTAGATTATATTTAATCATTTTCTATTTCCGTAACAGCCTTGTAAATTTTGTATTTGAGTTATAAATATAAATAGAATTTAAAAGTGAAAATTTTGTGTAATTGTATTCAACCCCCTTCTACATTTCCTTGTTAACTTGAAGGTCACCACCTAGGGACCAACAGAAATCTTTAGAAGCAAGTCTCTGATCAACGAGTAGAGGTCGCTGGTCCTTTGAGAGGTCAGCGGTCGCTAAGGCTTGCATACTTTAGATCTTTAAGCAGGTGTAGTCAGACAGCTATCACTGAATCTGTCTTCAGATCACGAGCGGTGTAAACTCTATCATCATCTACTTCTTTGGCATCAATGATGGATTTGTATGATTGACTTATTTGTCTTCAGGGAGCGATACTTGATTTTTGATGTCTTTTATCAGGGACGCTAAACAGACGTAGCGAGTCCATGACTTTGGTACATGAGTTACAATGCAAAACTTGAGACTATAAGAACTATCACAGAATATACTCAATGATAATTACTCAAGCTTGAGTTGAAGTAAGTATCTACAGTAAGTAAGATCAGAGTCATTATTATTTCACCAGTCTTAGGAGAGCTGGATCAACAGAGAAAAAGGGAGAGAAGGGGTACGGTATTTAGTGGGTGGGGGTGGATTAGGTGGTAACACTTATTAGGAAAATAATAAAAAAGTAAAGAAAGACTAAAATACCTCTTTACTTAACAAGGTTAACAAAATCTTTTTGATTATGTTAAATAGAGGGATTTAAAGCATGCACTTTTGCATAACAAAGGGACACCCACTATAACAAATATGTTTTAAGGATTATATCCAAAATATCAATAAACTATAGGAATCGAGAATGTAATTTACTCTAAAAAAATTTAAAAAATTATGTTCCTTGACTTCATTATAAGTCTATGTCAATAATTTTAAAATAAGTTTCGATATAATATAAGTACTTTTAAATTTAATTATATTATAAATATTATAAATAAGTTAATGTTTTACAAGTTATCTATAAATTACATTTCATATCATTGTATTTATTTATTTAATCTGTATTATAAGCTTACTTTTTGTTTATGCTCTTTATCTTTTTAACATACATATTCACATGGACAAATTTGTTGTTGGCATACGGTAGCACATTTCCATCTTTTTATTTCTTTATCGTAGTGTAGAAATACATGGTTGTAAAAAGTGTAACTGTATCAATTAGTTATTTGTTATCATATATATTTTAAAACTGTAATGAGAATATGATTTTTTTTATTGGTAGAGTTGGTTAGTTTTGCTTTTCATATGTAAGGTCTTGTATTTAAATCATGTTAGAGTCATTTTCACCATATTTTAGCTTTAATTTTAAATGTATCGTGTTTATAAAAATTTTGCAGTAACAAATTTTAAACTTGAGATCTTAGGCTATGCGCAGCGCTCCTTCAGGCTGGCAAGCGGCTGGGCAGGGGGTCTCACCCCAACCCGCCGGGCTCAATGGGTTGGGTGCACAGCCTTGGTAGCCGGCGGGATAGAGTTGTTGCGGCATGGTGAAGCCGCTATTTGTGTGTGTCTCTTGTGTGTGTCTCTTGTGTGTGTTGTGTGTGTGTTGTGCGTGAGAGGGTTGAGAGGGTTGGGTAAGAGTTGTAGAGGGTTGCATAGGGCTTTGGGAGGGTTAAGAGAGGGTTGGGAAAAAGCTGATGTGTCAGCTGATGTGGCATTGAAAAGTGAGAGGGTTGGAAGGGTTGACTGCTGATAGCCTTAGAGCATCCACAATGTATGGGTTTTTATCCAAGCTTTTTCCCAACTTTTCTCTTAGACCATCTCCAATGGAGTCACCAAATATTACACTAAACACTAAATTTGGTGTAAATTTTACTACTCACATCTCCAATGGGGTCACTATTTTTCACACTAAATTTAGTGTGATGAATAGTATCACACTATATTTGGTGTAACACTATTTTTAACACTACTTTTCAATGTAAAAATGATTTGGTGTAAAAAATAGTGTTATCCATTGGAGAAGATTTACTAGTAACACCAAATCTTACACTATTTCTTACATTACTTTTGACATTTAGTGTAAAAAATAGTGTTACCCATTGGAGATGCTCTGCATCATTGTCATTTCAACAATTAAAAAACGTCTACATATTTTCACTATGTGAAAAACATCATCCAAGTTTTTTCAGAATTTTATATCATTTATATTATTATTATAAAAAAAATACATTAAAATTTATATATATATATATATATCGAGAAAATACAAATATGTAATTAATTTAATATTTTTATCAATATATACTAAAATTTAAATATGAAAACTTTATATAAAAAATATAACTGATTAATACGAGACTTTTATAAAGTTATAACGGATTAAATACGAAAAACCTCTGAAAAAACAGGTCGTGCAGTTACGAGCTACGACGCAAAACTTTACCCGAAAAACCTTTACACTATGTGAAAAACTTCAAAGTGAGGTTTTCTTTTTGAAAAAGCTTCCAAAAACCTTTGAAAAACTACAAAAAGTATACTGTGGATGCTCTTACATCGAAAAGTAAAGAACTAATCACCAAATCAATATCAATTTTGTAAAAAATATTTGTATATATGTTTTTGTTATAGTGAAATGCCATTTTGCAGAAATGGTATGAAAAAATGATAAGTCTTCTTGCATATTCATTTTATTATCTTATTTCTTTTATATGTCTATTTGTATATACTAGCTCTCTGTAAAGGATATAACAACAAAAAGAAAAAAATAAGACAAATTTAAAGAAAATGACATGTATGTTGTTTCGGTTCTTCTTTTCTAAGGGTTAATTTCATGTATATCCTTATTAAAACTCAAAATATCATATTTACCCAATCTAAACGATAAATATTATATATACTCTTTCTAAACTATCAAAATATCATATTTACCCAAGTATCAATTTTTAATAATTTTAAATCAAATTTTATTATAAAAAATAGTTAAATGACTATTATACCCCTTTTAAGTTTAATTCATAAATATCATATATATCCTTCCTAACCAATAAAAATATCACATTTACCCAAATAACCATTTTTATTTTTAACCAATTCAATCATTTTTCTAATCATTTTTGTGTTCAACACTCTTCACCTCATTTTTTTATTCCAAATAATATTTCTTAAAATTCAAAATGAATATCAATACCAAAAACCAAAAAGAAAAAAAACCAAAAATTACTCCAAAATCAAGAATACACCCAAAACCCAATAGTTCCCAATGCTGCACCTATAGAAGAAGAAATAATTATAGAAATCGATGTAGAAAAAGTCTCCAGATAGAAATCAATCTTCAAATTGATACCTTTATAGAAATCGATCTACAAATCGACGGTCACCAGTCACCGGAGAGAAGGTGGTTGGAAAGGAATGGTAGACAATCGCTGGAAGGGTCCACGATGAGGGCTGGTTCATCTGGGAAGGAGGCCGATGATGAGGGTTGGTTCATCTGAAAATGAAGTGAAGAGGTTAAAAATTTATAAAAATGTTTATTTAGGTAAATGTTGTATTTTTATAGGTTATGAAGGAAATATAAATGGTATTTTTGGATTAAACTTAAAAGAGGGTATAATAGTCAATTAAATATTTTTTATAATTTAATTTAATTTAAAGTGATTAAAAATTGATATTTGAGTAAATATGATATTATAATAGTTTAAAAAGGTTATATATAATATTTGTAGTTTAGGTTGGGTAAATATGATATTTTGAGTTTTAACAAGGATATACATAAAATTAACCCTTTAAGTAATATAACTTCAAATTAAATATTCATGTTAAAAATGGTAAGGTATCTCAAAAGTCAAATACTTATGAATTTATCTTTATTAATGGTATGTAAATACAATTTAGGATCCAAGTTTACCAAAGTGCCAAGTTGTACCCATTTTAAAGCTAAAATTAGTTATTGTAATTAAGCATGAGCCGGTTCAAGATAGTAGGTTCAATACATCAATTCTTGTTTGACTTTTCATATTTGGCAAAAGGTGATATCATGTTGTAATAACTACTAATGGATAAGTGCAGAAAAAAATCATTAATTGGATTTTATTTTATCATCTTGATTGCTCAATAATATTAAATGCTAATTTGTTCGAAATATCTCATAAAATTTGATTGAAAGTGATCCCATTTATTATCTAAAAGAATAGAATAAAATCTTTGATTCCAATCATCGGCATAGTTTGGTGTAGTTGTCAATAATTTATATAAATGATTCGAGATATGTGTGATAAAAATGAAACATTTTAACTCAGTTTTACATTGTTGATTTATGTTTAATTACTAACTTACAACCTTAGATCATCTCTAACTTAACCAAAAAAAAAAACACTTCAAATGGTAGATTTATTGAAAACTAATTAGGAAAATCAACTTCATTCACGTTTTCTAATAAATAAAGAGACATATGATCAAAGAGGTGTAGCTCAAGTGGCAAAAGCTTGGGGCTGATGAATGGTATTTATTGGTCTCAGGTTCTAACAATGGGAGTAGCACTTCTGCGATACCCATACTTTGGGCCGGCCTTTGGGTCGGTTCGGGTCCAGGTAACGAGCATGCCAGTCTATGGGTATGCGGGCTCGGCCATAGGTCGGACTTAGTCGTGTCTGGGCGGGTCCAGTCTATGTGCACTGGGCCGGGTCGCCGCGGATTAGTCGCTGCTGCCCAATTGGATGCCCGGATACCGCGGGTGCGTGTGTGAGTTTATTGCCGTAGAAAAAAAATAAAAATAAAAATAAAGAGACATATGTATATATAGAAGAAAGTTCAAATGAAAACTCATTTTTCATTGTGAACATGAGGTAGAGGTGGGCAAAACTTGGGCCTGGCCGGGCTTCGTAAAAACCGGTTTTTCGAGCCTTTGTTTGACCGGGCCAGGGCCGGGCCGGGCCTTGAGTTCCATACATGGATCCATTATATGTGGAAAAAGCCCAGGCCTTGAAGACCGGGCCTTGAGATACCGAATTTTTTTCTTTTCCTCTTTTTCTAACTTATAAAAACATTTATTTTATAATTTCAATAATAATAAAAATATACAACATAAACTAGATTTATTTTATAATTCTAAAGTTTAAACTATAAATATACTAAAAAATACATTTATTATAATTATAGTAATTTAAGATGCATCCAAATCAACATTAATAAATTTAAAAATATTTGAAAAAATTACGATTTTGCCATTGAACCGGGTCAGGCTTTCATATCGTCTAAAATAAGGAACGGGTTAGGATCGGGCGGAACTTTTCGTTGGGCTCGGGCCGGGCCCGATGCCCATCTTTAACATGAGGACCAGTAAAATCGACTCACGTGGCAATATTCACTCTGAATATCATGAATTATTCAGAGTGAATAAAGACGTCTAAGCTTAATTCACTCTGAATAATGCATGATGTTCAAAGTGAATATTGCCACGTGGCGCAATTTTAGTGGTTCTCACGTTCACAACCAAAATTAAGTTCACATTTGATCCTAACAAGTTCACACAAAAAATAAGTTCGTAAAAGAAAATACCTCTATATATATGTCTCTCTCTCTGTATATATATATATATATATTAATTATTTTATTAAAACTCAAATGGTTATAATATGTAATACTTTTTATAATTAATTAATATTTTTTATTTGATCATTAAAGTAAATAAATTTTCAATTTTAAAACAAAAATAAATAAACGTTAAACTTAATACAAAATATTAATCAATATATTAAGCTATAATACTTATGTAAAGATTTAATATACTATAAGGTAGTGTTTGGTACGCAGACTGAATGAGACGGGACAGGACTGGACAGGACGGGACATAACTAATTGTCTGTTCTGCGTTTGGTACGACTAAAAATGGGCTGGACTATTTGTCTGTTTTGCGTTTGATAAGCTGGACAGGACGAGACTAAACTGTTAAAATGACCAAACTACGTACCCCTAAATATATTATTTAATAATATAAATCATATTTTTATACTTTTATAAATGTAAACTTATTTAAAAGATTTTTATACCCAATATAAATAACTTAACAATGGATTGAATTAAAAAAGCTCATCGAGGCCAACTCGGTGTGTTTTCTTCATAACCCAACCAAGCACCAGCCATATGCTTTCCATTCCACCACTACCCATTTCTGATTATAATGTCATCCATTTCAATGGTTCAATCATTTTCAATGGAAAAACTGATTTCAATGTTTACAATAAAATCAGAGTCGATATAGATTTCGAAGTCCATATAGAGGTTCCCGGTACAATGAAAATCGAGTTCAAATATAGAGATTTTCCGGTACAATGAAGTTGATATAGAAGCTTTTTGGTCATGGATTTAAATCAATTTCAGTGAAAATATCGATTTCAAAGTCAATATAGTGGTTTTATGGTATGACGTCGAAATCACTAGAGTAGAGAAATCGATTTCATGTATGAATGAAGTATGGAGATTTCAATGGCCCGAAGAAATCGATGATTTTGAAGTTAGAGGAGATGAAGTTAGACCAATAATGAGATGGGTAGAAGAGTCGATGAAGTTGGGGGAAAATGATTTAGTATCAGATTGTGAATGAAAAGGGTACATATGTAATTTCTTAGTTTAGTCTCATGTTGTTCTACCTATTTTGGTGGAACAAAAATTTGTAAGTTTTGTCCCATGAAATTGATTTTTTGTCCGACCTTGTCCCATATGATTTTTGTCCCATGGCTCACTAAACATTGGACTATTATTTTTTGTCCCGTCCCGTTCTATAGAATCTGCGTACCAAACGCATCTTAAGCGGACATTCTCATCTATAAATAGAAACACCAAGCTATAGTTTAATCTTACTCTTATCTTTTTGGTGTTGTAGACTTATTATAGTGGTGGGTAGAAAAAATTAGGGGGAATTACACTCCTGTCCTTACAAACTTTTAATATTACTTCAATATCCTTGTAAACTTTAAAACTACTTATACATCCTTCTAAAACTTAAAAAATTACATCTATATCCAAACTCATATTTAAATGAAGATTAAATCAATTTAATGTTAGTTAACTTATCGAAAAATCAAAAGACCATATTAAATTACCAAACTACCCTTTTACCTATAAACACATATCCAAATAAAAAACATCATCATCTACCTGCAAACCCAAACCAAATTCACACCCTTCTCGAATTCTTTTAGCTTCTTCCTCAATACAAGTCTACAACCCTTTTGCCTACTAAAATTTTAAACAAGGTAATCAATCTCCTCTTGTCATTATTGTTACTACTACTCCTGAAAAAACCGTAACCCTTATTGACAATTCACCTGATAACGAAAAGGGTTTCAAATATTCATCTAATTTTCTTGATGTTGTTGGTATTGAACAAGTGATTGGGAAATTGGGGATACGGTCGGCATGCATACGGTGAGTTAGGGGCTGTTTGTTTTTTCACTTTCAGTACTTAATCAGCCCTGAAGTCTCCATCGACCCATCACCTTCATTGATCTGGTTCTCTTCATCATCTTCATTGCCTCTATCACCTTCAAGGTATGTCGAGCTCCATCATCTCCATCGACCCATCACATCCATCGCACCTGGGTCTTTGTTCACAGACTGATTGATATGGCAAAAATCTCGTCATTAAGAACCTGCAGATTGAAGAAACCCTATAACCCTAATATCTCAATTTAAGAATTGGAATTCGAAATTGCATAAACCCTAGAACTCTGATATCCCAAATTAAGGTTGGAATTATAAATTTGTGTTGAATTGATGAAATCCTAAAACCCTGATATCTCAAATTAAGAATTGGAAATGGAATTCCAAATGGTTTTCGTCCCTATTTGCTCGAATGGTTTTCCTCCATGTTTGCTCAAATGAGGCTCCTCAACTTTTTTATATTGGAATGATTTTTTTATTTTTATTTTTGAATTAATCGAGAAACTTGATGAATAAAATTGAGAACTATAAATGTTCAAATGTGGTTTGACTTCTTCGATAATGGATTGCACACTTGCAGTGGGAAATGTTGTCGCCGGTGACTCTAAGATCAGACAATTTACAACGTCATAGCTGTTTTCTTTTACAACAATTTAGTAGAAAATGGGTTGTAGACTTGTAGTGGGGAAGAAGCTAAAAGAATTAAAAAGGGTGGGAACTTGGTTTGGGTTTGTAGGTAGATGATAATGTGTTTTGTTTAGATATGTGTTTATAGGTAAAAGGGTAGTTTGGTAATTTAATATGGTCTTTTGATTTTCATATAAGTTAACTAACATTAAATTAATTTAATTCTTATTAAAATATGACTTTGGATATAAATGTAATTTTTTAAGTTTTAGAAGGATATATAAGTAGTTTTAAAGTTTACAAGGATATTAAAGTAATATTAAAAGTTTGTAAGGACATAAGTGTAATTCCCCCAAAAAAATTAGACGTCAGTTATAATTCGTCAAAATTCTGAACTTTCGATAAACAATTAGGTAATTTTTAAGAAAGTATTTATTAATTACCTTATAGCGTTGGATTGTTCGTTTCACATAAAGAAACAAAGTGCTAGAATCTATGATTTTGGACGCCTTTGGTGATGGATATAGCCGTCGGTTCTGTTAGCAAATCATTGTGGACTCGTGGGCAATGCAGATTTCTCGATTTGAATTATTGCTGATGGACCACCGATGATCTTTACTACTACGGTCCAACAATAAGGGGCACGGTCATCCACAGTTTAGCCACGGCTAGTCACCGACAGATTCTTTTTGGTGACTTCTTCTAATTATTCTAAAACATTAACTAAATATCATTATTTCTTGTATAAAGGGGCCGACTTTACTTATTTGTCGCCCGTGCAGCAACATAGGAATCATAAGATCAAGAGGCATCAAATTATCATATATTATTAATTAGGGGAGAGTTATTTTGTTAACCACTCAAATTGTGTTAACTATTTCAACTCATGGTTGCATACGGTAAATCAATGAAATTTTTTTTTGTGGAGTTGTCTAATATGATAAAAATGTTTCATAAACTAAATTTTTTGATGAAATTGTTTCATATGAATGTGTTTTTTACATAGAAATGAAAAAAGTTTCACATGAATAAGAAAAAGTTTCATAGAAAAAAAACACCGAAATATGAAACAATTTCATCAAAAATTGAAGTTTATGAAACATTTTCATCATCTTAAACAACTCCACAAAAATAATTTCATTGATTTACGTATGCAACTATGAGTTAACACGGTTAACACAATTTGAGTGGTTAACAAAATAACTCTCCTCTTATTAATTATACTTTTAATACTAGGCTATAAATAATTGGTTCATGTAAAAGCTTCCAAGATAATCAACTAAACGCTTATCGTTATTTGGTCTATTAATTAGAATGAATAGGGTATGACATCGTGAATGTTCAAACAAATCTATTCGAGTTTGACTTTTTTGATTTTCAAGGCATAAAAGACGTTCGATTTCCAGCCAATTTAATTTGTTCTTTATCTATGATCTAAAAATTGTTTCGTCATTCTCCACATTGACGCCCACTTTTCTTTTTTAATGTTTATTATTTCAAAGTTCATAGATCATTTTATAATTTTCTCCTTCTATTTAAAATCATATTTGTAAAAAAACACTCACATATTTTTCATAAATACTTTTGAAGGCTTCAAATTTGATACATTTAGAAATCATCATTCTTGTTAGGTACGAATTGGGTAATGTTCATATGTAATTGATAGGCATGACACAGTTATGTTCACATATCCAAATAATGAAATTGATTTGTTGTTCACGAACTTACACAAAAGTATGATGTCCTTGTATTGTAAATGAGTCATAGTTTGATTTTTGTTGACAATTGATTTGCAATTGCTTTAATGTTTGCATCTATACATGCTGACATTTTAATTTTTGATTCTTATAGATTGGTAGGGTATTGCACATATTATTTTCAACTTGTGTGGCAATAGCTAAATGTAACCCTACTATTTTAGTTAAAACAAACCTATGTTATTTTATTCTGATTCAAGTTTTTCATATTGAAGTGAACACAATTGTTTGGGTAAAAACTTAAGTTGTACGACATTGACCTTGAATCGCAAGATATCATATGGGATAATAATCATGTATTAAGATAAGGTCCTGAGATAGGTCAAAGGTACCCTCGAACCAAATCATCGAACGATCGAACGATTGTCGCATTTATATCGTACGATATCCTATTATAACGTACGACATCCTACGTCATTTCACTAACGGTAACATTATCTTTAGTTGCTTCGTTGATTACAGGTTCCTATCAGTTACCAAAGATCAAACCAGCATTAAAGACCGAGATTCTCGCACGGTAAAAGACTCAACCGTTACAAACCATGATTTATGCTACCGTTACGACCGTTGTATTAAACGAGCATTCATGAGGTGACAGTTATAAAGAAAGCAACTATAAGAAGGAAGGGAGACAACAAATCAAGGATACAGAACACTCTCTTTGCTACATTGAATTCCATATTCTTTCTCAAACATTTTATTTACGATCACTTGTAATCTACATTCAAGCAATCCGTTCATTTCATTGTATCGTACGAAATCCATTGTAATCTTCGAGGATATTACCCCTAATTGGTGATACTTATTGCAACGTCGGCTATCCTTCAGTCGGCCGCAGGTTTTTTCCTCGATCTTGAGGTTTTTCCTGTGTCATCAATTGTCCTGTCTATTTTTATTTACTTCATCGCACGTTTTATCGAATTGGATTCTTTCTTTTGACGGTTTAGCTCCACAACATCTTACGATAACAATTTGTGTAGTTTTTTACATAAACAGTTTGGCGCCCACCGTGGGGCCCCGTTCTGAGAAAAATCTTATTGATAAAGCGCCTGTTTACTAACTATTCTCTTCGAGATTCTTTGAGCATTTTTTCAGGACTATGGATAACAACTTCTAGCATCCATACAACAACAGTTGGCATCGGCCCAGCAGCAAATTCAGCAGTTGACACATCAAACCATGCAAGCAAACGAAGAAATCACACGACTTCGAGCTTTGCATGTATCAACTATGACAACCGTATGTATGCCAACCATATCTATCCATCCCATGTATCCACCCCAACATTTAAGACCACCGCCCCGTCCCCAATTCAACATACCAACATCCCCATATGTTAGTAATATTCAACAAAGTCACATACGACCATCTATGCCTCAACGCCCACCTACGTTCACGTATAATATACCGGGACTAAATCATATACCTACCATGACCAGTTCCACCGTCCATGCTACCATACAACCAAACAATGATTTCGTAAACCCAACAACAGCGAATGACCCAACAAACATATGATTGAAAATGCTAGAAGAGCAAAATGAAAAATGCTCGCATTACTTGCGAAACTTCCTGGAGCTGCTGACCTGTAGACGTCGAGCCCAAAACAGGGTTCCAAGCCTCACCGTACGTTGATGAAATCGCCCTCGTAGACATCCCAAAGAAGTATAATATCCCAGCTTTTACGACAAAGTATTCAGTGATCACAGATCCAGTGGAACATGTTGCACAATACAAACAGCTCAGGAAGTTTGCATGTGCAAAAGCTTCGGATCTACTCTAACGGGAGTAGCACTACAATGGCTTATCAATTTGAAACCCAAAAGCATCAGATCATTCGCTGAGTTGGTGAACCAATTCACACGACAGTTCGCAAGCAGTTGCAAGATGGAAAAGCAAACGAGTGATCTGTACTATGTCGTACAAAAAACTGGTGAGACTATTCATGATTATTTTAACAGGTTTAATGCAGAAATGATCGAAATGAAGAACTACGACGTAAAGACGGCGATCGAAGCATACAAACGTGGGCTGGACGATTCTTCAGGGGCTATACATAGATCTTACAAAATATCCTCCAGAGAACTTCGATGATGTACGAGCACGGACTCTGGCCCACTCGAGCGAAAAGAAGACCTTAGGCGTACAAAAGCATGATTTCAAACCAAAAAGAGTAAACAAAATTGGAAATTCTCGACAAGAATCCAACAATCGCTCGAACAAAAGTTCAGGTAGAACCAGGTATCTAGAATTGTCCACTTACAATTTTGCAGGTACGACCAAAGAACTAGTGGAATCTCTACGCAAAATCGATGCCAACGTGCGATGGCCTAAGAAACCCGAGAGCCCCAAGAAGGATAGGTGTCAAACCAAATGGTGCGAGTTCCATGGAGACCATGGACACATGACGGATGAATGCATAAGCCTAAAGAAGGAAGTTGGATATTTAAAGTCGAAGGGACACCTTAAAGACATTATCCCCGATGAAATTAAAAGACCAACATCACCAGTTCATACCAAAGTCGTAAACTATATTATTGGAGGATCGGAAGTTTGTGGTCTAACGTACTCAGCAGCAAAAGGACACGTATGTGAAGGACCATAAGGGCATCCCATCCCAGATGAATTCAGATCAGCAACTGAGAAAGAACTCGACGCAACGAAGATCACGTTCGATCAAGATGATCTCCGAGAAACGCACCAAAAATATCACGATGCCTTAGTCATCCAATTAACTATTGGAAATTGTTTGACTAAAAAAATATTGATCGACGGTGGCAGCTCGGCCAATGTCATTTTTGCAGATACTCTTAAAATCATGGGCAACGAACGATCTGATATCGTACGACGAACCACCACCTTGATTGGATTCAATGGAGACACAAACAAACACTCTCGGAGAAATCGTTTTGCCAGTCTTCGCCATGGGCATCAACAAACAGACGAAGTTCAATGTTATAGACTGTCAATCTTCCTACAACGCCATATTGGGAAGACCGTGGATCCACGATATGAAAGTAGTGCCCTCAACATATCATCAGAAAGTCAAATTTCCATCCCCCTGGGGCATCCAAGAGATCGTTAGTGAAAAGAAGATCGCACGAGAATGCTACAAAATCACGATGAAAGCGAAACCCCAGGACATCTAGCAATTACAGAGTCAGGATGGATCGCGATCGTACGATGATCTTCAATTAGAAGAAGTCGTGCTCGATCAAAAACATCCTGATCGAAAAGTCTTCATAGGTGCGACATTACCTACTGACATAAAAAATATTATAACATCTTTTTTGCAGGAACATTCAGATTGCTTCGCATGGTCGCACGAGGATATGGTCGGGATCAATCCTGATGTCATATCGCAAAAACTGAACATGGATCCATCCTTCAAACCCATAAAACAAAAACGTCGCAAATTCGCGCCTGAACGCAACAAAGTGATCAACGATGAGGTGGACAACCTGCTTAAAACTGGGAAAATCAGAGAAGTAAAATATCTAGACTGGTTAGCGAACGTGGTCGTCGTACAAAAGAAAAATGGAAAATGGCGAGTCTGCATCGACTTTACAGATCTAAACAAAGCTTGCCCGAAAGATCCGTTTCCTTTACCTCACATTGACGCGATGGTAGACGCGACAGCAGGCCACGAGCTACTTACATTCATGGACGCATACTCAGGATATAATCAAATCTTGATGCATATAGACGATCAAGAAAATACAGCCTTTATGACGGATAAAGGCATCTACTGCTACAAAGTAATGCCCTTTGGTCTTAAAAATGCATGTTCGACTTATCAAAGGCTGGTGAACATGATGTTCAAAGAACATTTGGGACGTACGATGGAAGTCTGTATCGATGATATGCTCGTAAAATCAGAGCAATCGAATGATCACGTACAACATTTGTGGCAATCGTTCGATATCCTATGACAATACAAGATGAAGCTCAATCCAACCAAGTGTTCCTTCGGAGTACGAGCTAGAAAGTTCTTGGGATACATGGTCACACAACGAGGAATAGAAGCTAGCCCCGAGCAAATAAAAGCCATCATAGAGCTACAATCCCCAAGGAATGTGAAAGAAGTCCAAAAACTTACGGGACGAGTGGCTGCTTTAAGCCGATTCATCTCACGATCGTCATATAAGTGTCATCTGTTTTACAATGTTTTATGTAAAAACCAAGGCTTCAACTGGACGGATACACATGAAAAAGCACTACAAGATCAAAAACAATACATGGTCTCTCCACCATTACTAGCAAAACCAGTCACAGGCGAAAGCTTGCAGTTATATTTAGTTGTAAGCAATAGCGTGGTAAGTGCAGTACTCGTACGAGAAGAGGATCAGCAGCAACGCCTGATCTATTACGTAAGTAAATCCTTTCTCGACGCTGAAACCAGGTACTCATCTATGGAAAAACTTCTTTTAGGTCTCATAACTGCTGCAAAAAAGTTAAGACATTATTTTGAGTCTCATCATATAATTGTCGTGACTAACTATCCCCTTAAGATCGTATTATGTAAGCCAGAACTTACAGGACGACTAGCCAAATGGAGTATATACCTCAGTGGCTTCGATATCGAATACAAGCCCAAAACAGCAATAAAGTCGCAAGCACTTGCAGATTTTGTAGCTGAATTCAGCCCTTGAGCCGAACCAGCATCTCATGACGAAGTCAATAATGTGATGATTCAAGACAACAAGCCTTGGATTTTACACGTTGACGGATCCTCTAACATACGAGGATCAGGACTAGGAGTTGTCTTGAAATCATCACAAGGGGGCAATATGGTGTACTCCATAAGATGCGAATTCAAGACTACCAACAACGAAGTAGAATATGAAGCCTTGATCGTTGGGATGGATATGGCTCATAACCTGGGAGAAAAACATTTGCACGTACAAAGCGATTCATTGCTGATAGTAAATCAAGTAAACGGAGATTTTCAAGCCAAAGATTCAAAAATGATGACATATCTCAAAGTCGTTAAAGAAAGAATCGTACGATTCATTCTTTCTCGATAGAACAAATTCCACGAGATCTGAACGTACAAGCCGACGCTTTATCTAATCTGGGATGAGCGTTTAATGAACCAACTATGGAAAGTGTTGATCCAGCTCTCCTAAGACCTGATGAAATGATAATGATCCTGAATCTTTACTTAGTGAATAGGTTTTTACTCCTGTTATAGCTTGAGGAATTATCACTGAGTCTGTTCAGTGTTATTCCATGTTACTTATGCTGTAACTTATTTTTATAATTATCAGGATCAGGATCAGGAGACGAACGAGTCTGTTCTGCAGTCTACTGATCCTATCCACTGAAGTGAAGACCTCCTGAAGACATCAAGATCATACTCAAAGAACCATCAGCGACGTCAAAGAATTAGCTGATGACAGGAACAGCATGCTCGTGATCTGAAGACGGAACTCAGTGATAGCAGGCTGCTCAATTTCGTATGACATCCTGAAGATTCATCAGGATACAAGTGACCCTGAACAACATCAGTTTCAGGACTCTACTCACTGATCAGTATCCTGATCCTGAAGGATTAGTGTAATGTCTTAGTCTAATGCACAAAAGGATTATCCGCCTTTACTGACACAAAAGTACATAAGGACAGTCACTTTACTGTTCCCTCCGTACTTATCAGACCTCAAGGCAACTGTTTACACACTCCCTCTTTTGCATACCATGCAAAGAGTAATTGTTTATAGTAAATAGTACAAATGACCACTTACATTGTGACACGTACACAAAAGTGAGTCTGCATGCATTTAATGCATTGGGTATAAATAGGACTTGAAGAGATGTTCTCCATACTTCTTCTTCAACCTAAAAATACCCTAATCCTTTCTTTCTTATTCCCTCTATCTTCTTTCTTTTCTTATCTTCTCACTTTAGTGCATAGTGAAAGAAAGCTTAGATTGTTTAGTTTAGACTTATTGTCTTTTCTATTTCCGCAACAATCTGTAAATTCATATTGTTAATACAACAAGAATTTAAAAGTGAAATTTTGTGTGATTATATTCAACTCCCCCCTTTTATAATCCCATACACTATCCTTACTTGAAGGTCACCTCATTGGGACCAACAAGTGGTATCAGAGCAGATACAAGCTCTCATTTTCTTCCCTAAGAAAAATCTTGTGATCCTCTCCTCTTAATCCATGGCTCTTCAAGCTAAGGATAACTACTTTGATACCGGCTCTTCTGGAAAACCTCCTAGGTTTAACAAAGACAACTTTGCTCTTTGGAAAACCAGGATGGAACTCTTTTTATCTGGTTCTGATCCCCAGATTCCATTCTTTCTGGAAAATGGACCACATGTGCCTACACAGCCTGTCCATGCTATTCCTGCTGCTGACGGTCAACCTGCTATACCTGCCAGGGAACTGGTGAAGCCAGTGACTGACTGGAATGAGGAAGATAGACGCCTTGTCAACATTCACACTAAGGCTAGATCTCTCATTGCCATGTCACTCCCTGATGACGTCTTCCACTCTGTCTGTCACCTTCGCTCTGCCAAAGAGATTTGGGACACTCTCTGTGTTCAATACGAAGGTACTGATGTTCTCATGGAATCAAGAAAGATTTTCTTGGTTCGCCAGTATGAAAGCTTTATTCATCAGAAGGATGAAACTCTCTCCTAGCTACATCAGAGATCCAACTGTCTCCTGATTGACCTGAAGACTATCGGTACTGTCTATCCCAACTCTGAGGTGGTTACCAAGGTCATGGAAGCCCTTCCTGAACATTGGGAAGTTTACACCTCCTGCTTAACTATGTCCAAAGACATAAAGACACTCACTTTAAGTGAGCTGTACGGTATTCTTCTAAACCGCGAACAACAGAAGAAACTGAAAAAGAATCTCATAAGAGATACTAAAGAGCCCAAAAGTAACACTGTTGCACTGGTCTCTGATTCAGTTACTCCTGTTGCCACTTCTTCTGTAACTATTACTGAATTAGAATCCTCTGACTCTGACATGTCAGAAGATCCTGAATTCAATGAATCTCTTGCTTTATTAACTAAATCTTTTAAAAAGTTTGCCAAAAAGGGAAACTTCCATAAAAAGAAACCTCTCTCTATAACTGACAAGCCTAAATCAGATCCTGTTGATAAGGCAACTGCCATCTGCTACAACTGTCAGGGCAAAGGACACTTTGCTAATGATTGCAGGTATAGGAAAAGTCAGTTTGCTCCCTCTTCTGCCAAATCTTCCTCTAAGAACCCCAAATACCAGCGCCTGAAAGAAAAATACAAGAAAATGAAATTTCAGCGCAAAGGTAAAGGTCTTATCGCAGAAGACTGCGATTGGGATGACGTCTCCTCTGATGAGTCATCTGATGAGAAAGACTCTACTCCAGTGGCACTGATGGCCATTGTTGAAGAACCTACCTTAGCTCTTATGGCTAAGATAGAAGAGGTTCCTGAAGAGGTTTCCACTGAAGCTCCTGAAGCTTCCACCTCTGCGACTGATTCTTCCAGTCAAGTAAAAATTCCTATTGTCCCTCTTGAAAGCTTAACTCAGCTTGACCTTGTAACCCTTGATCTCTATAAAGCCCTGAATGGTAAAACCTCTGCTGAGAAAATGAACATTGATCTTCGTGATCAACTCAGAGAGTGTCAA
Organism: Centaurea solstitialis; assembly: GCA_030169165.1. Lineage (NCBI taxonomy): Eukaryota > Viridiplantae > Streptophyta > Magnoliopsida > Asterales > Asteraceae > Centaurea > Centaurea solstitialis. The sequence continues at coordinate 47,078,853 of CM058041.1, read as the reverse complement.
GAAAAGATAAAACAACTTACCATTCTAGAAGAAAGTTATAAGGATCAGGTCACTGTTAATCAGACTCTCTGTATCGAGAGAGAAAAGGCTCTAGCTGCCAAAGAAAGAGCCCTGGCTGAGCTTAATGCTGAAAAAGTCACCATCAAAGGATGGAGTGACGCCTCTGAGAAGGTTGATGACATATTAGCCTCAGGAAGAAATGTTAAAAACAAGAAAGGTCTGGGATTCACTAGTGGATGTACTAGACCTGATCGTTCCATGCTTAAGTTTGGAATGTTTGTTTCTTCAATCCCTGATCCTAATGCCCCTGAAAACATCCCTTATTCTTCTTCTAACACACACACTGAAGGTGCTCCTAAGAGCAAAAATAATACAGGCAAAGAAAAAGCCAAGAATGTTACACCTTCAAAGACCAAGAATCCTAAACCCAAGAACAAAGTTCTAGGTGGTGGTCCTTCAGTCTCAGGATCAAAATCTTTTTCTCAGAATCCTACTCCTAGACTGAAGATTGACCTAAAGCAAAGGACCATGGAGAAGAAACCAATTCCTCCTCTGTCCAATGCTAAAGGCATACTTGGTACTGGTCCTGCTCATCTGAAGTTCAAAGACTTCAAGGACTCCACTAAACGCTTTCAATATCGCAAATGTTATCACTGTGGATTAAATGACCATATTGCGAGTAAGTGTCTTGATGCTACCAAAGTTGAAAAATCAGCTAAGGTAAAGAAAATTCCTAAGACTGATAATTCAGTCAAAGGAAAGAAGGTTGTCAAGACTGTCTCTGCAGTCAAGACTCCAGCCTCTGGTACTGATAATTCAGTAAAGGCTGCCACTAACTCCACCAGTCCTACTGATACTTCTGGATCCATAGTCCTATGGGTACCAAGAAAAACTTAAACTCTAAATTTTACAGGATAAGGGCATCTGGTATCTGGACAGTGGATGCTCTCGACATATGATTGGTTCTAAATCTGTCCTCTCTAACTACCGTGAAGAAAGAGGTCCTGCAGTGACCTTTGGTGGAAACGGTAAAGGCCAAACCAGAGGTTATGGCACCCTGACCAACGGAGTAACTACCTTCAAAAGAGTTGCTTATGTTGAAGGCCTGATGCACAATCTTCTTAGCATCAGTCAACTGTGTGATATGAATCACAAAGTCTCCTTCTTGAAGAAAAAGTGCAAAGTCAAGAACAGACGTAAGGAAGTTATTCTCACTGGTGTTAGACAAGCTGATATTTACATCATCAACATGAATACTTCCACTGATAACTTCTGTTTCGTATCACGTGCTTCTACTGATACAAATTGGCTTTGGCACAAACGTCTCTCTCATCTCAACTTCAAGACGCTGAATCAACTCTGCATCAACAATCTTGTTGTTGGTCTTCCTGACTTTCGCTATACAAAGGTGTTTCTTTGTTCTGCATGCGAAAAGGGAAAGCAGACCAGGGCAAGTTTCAAGTCCAAGCAGATCTCCTCCATCAGCTCTCCTCTACAACTTCTCCATATGGATCTCTTTGGACCTGTCAATGTCCAATCCATTGGTGGAAAGAAATACACTCTGGTAATTGTTGACGAATATTCCAGATATACTTGGGTATTCTTCCTACGATCCAAGAGTGATGCTCCTGAAGAAATCATCCTGTTCGTCAGGAAGATGGAAAAGCTCAACAACCTTTCCGTTCGTTCTATCAGAAGTGACCATGGTACTGAGTTCAAAAATAGTACTCTGGAAACCTTCTTTGATATGAAAGGTATCTCCCAGAACTTCTCTTCTGTTAGAACGCCTCAGCAAAACGGTGTTGCTGAACGTCGTAACAGAACCCTGATCGAAGCTGCAAGATCTATGTTGAGTGAAGCCAACCTTGCCACTCAATTCTGGGCTGAAGCTGTTAACACTGCTTGCTATACCCAGAATAGATCTCTGATAGTCAAACGCTTCAGAAGGACTCCTTACGAACTCTTTCGTAACAGGAAACCCTCAATCGAACATTTACATATCTTTGGTTGTGTCTGTTACATCTTGAACAACAAAGATAATCTTGGAAAGTTCGATTCCAAGTCAGATGATGGAATCTTTCTTGGATACTCCTCTATCTCCAAAACTTACCGTGTGTTCAACAAATGAAGACAAGCCATAGAGGAAACGATCCATGTTAGATTTGATGAATCGGGTCCTACCTTTCCTTACCCTCATGATAACTCTGAAACAAATCAGTGGGCTGACTCCTTCTTTCAAGTCCCTGATATTCCCATTGCTGATCCAACTCCTCAAGACCTTCCTGATGGTTTTGAAGAAGATCCTCCTACTCCACCCTCTCAAATATCCATACCTCCTATAATAAATGCCACCCCCATTACCCAAGTCACACCACCTGAACCTGATCAACCCACTAACAGTGAAGACTTTTCTCAAACCACTGTTAGTGAGCCTACTCCTACTAATCTTCTCCCTGATCCATCAGTAAATGAAGCTTCCACTTCAGGACAGGTGTATCAACCACCTGCTCTTCGATGGACAAAGGATGATCCTATTGATCAAGTTCTTGGTAACCCTTCCTCTGGTGTTAAGACTCGACGTCAATCTGGTAACATCTGTCTTTATGTTAATTTCATCTCTGAAAATGAACCTAAAGAAATAGATGATGCTTTGCGTGATCTTGCCTGGGTCTCAGCCATGCAGGAAGAGCTAGCAGAGTTCATCAGAAACAATGTCTGGCTTCTCGTCCCTAGGCCTCGAAAACGTACTATCATTGGTTCCAAGTGGATATTTCGAAATAAACTTGATGAGATTGGTACGATCATTCGAAACAAGGCTCGCCTTGTGGCTCAGGGATACAGGCAGGAAGAGGGCATTGATTACGATGAAACCTTTGCTCCTGTGGCTAGGCTCGAAGCAATTCAACTTTTCCTAGCCTTCGCAGCACATATGAACTTCAAGGTTTATCAGATGGACATCAAAAATGCCTTTCTGAATGGAAAACTTAATGAAGAAGTCTATGTGGCTCAGCCTTCTGGCTTTGTAGATCCTAAGTTCCCTGATCACGTCTACAAGTTAAACAAGGCTCTCTATGGGTTAAAACAGGCTCCTCGTGCCTGGTATGATACCCTTTCAACCTTTCTTCTCTCCAAAGGTTTTGTTCATGGTAAGATCGATAGCACTTTATTTCTAAAGAAATATCCTAAGCATATCCTTCTTGTCCAGATATATGTCGATGACATTATCTTTGGATCCACCAATCCCAAACTCTGCGAAAAGTTTGAGTTGTTCATGAAATCTGAATATAAAATGTCTATGATGGGTGAACTAACATTCTTTTTAGGACTTCAGATCAAGCAATCTGAAAAGGAATCTTTATCAATCAAAGAAAATATGTACATGAGATGCTGAAGAAATTTGATCTCACATCATGTACACCGATGAAGACTCCAATGGCTCCTCCTCTATCACTTGACAAGGATTCCAAAGGGAAACCTGTTGATGTGACTCTCTACAGAGGAATGATCGGCTCTCTGCTGTATCTTACAGCTAGTCGCCCTGATATCATGTATTCTACATGTTTATGTGCTCGTTATCAGGCTGAACCCAAAGAATCCCATCTGACCGCTGTAAAGCGGATCTTCAGATATCTGAAGGGAACACCTAATCTGGGTCTTTGGTACTCCAAGGACTCAGGGTTCGATCTAACAGCTTATTCTGATAGTGACTTTGCAGGATGTAAGATCGACAGGAAAAGCACCACTGGTGGGTGTCACCTACTTGGTGGCAAGTTGGTGAGTTGGACAAGCAAGAAACAGAACTCTGTGTCCACATCAACTGCTGAAGCTGAATATGTTGCAGCAGGAATCTGTTGTGCTCAAGTCCTGTGGCCGAGAAATCAACTTCAGGACTATGACATACAACTTTCTAAAATTCCTATCTACTGTGACAATACTTCAGCGATAGCCATCGCTAACAATCCTGTCTTACACTCCAAGACAAAGCACATTGAAGTGAGATATCACTTCATCAGGGATCATGTGATGAATGGTGATATTGAACTCCATTTTGTCCCTACTGAATATCAGCTTGCTGACCTCTTTACCAAACCACTGGATGTAACGCGTTTTAATATGCTCATCAGTGAACTTGGGATGTTAAATCCTGATGATTGAAGTTTATCAGGACAAACAGTTGTTAAATCCTAAAGAATAACTTTTCTCAGGACTCTTTCTTTAACAACTCCTGAATGAAACTCTCATCAGAAGATAACTCTATTCAGTACCTACAAAATCATTGTTCAAAATCCGAATACTGATGATTCTCAGGTAAGTACCTCTGCTCCTGAAACCTTATCGCATTAAATGTGATAAGAGGATTTTCCCAAAACAGTACTTATCTGATAAGTACTCTAATTCCAATAAAACAATTCTTTCATCAAAATGGAATTATCCCCTGAAAAGGTGGTCTTTAGCTTTTCAAATAAAACAAACTTTTCATCTGCACTGACACGTAATGGGACGTTTGCTGTTCCCCACGACGTGTGTCAGGCGCGTGAACGCGCGTAGAACTTCTTTTTTTCATCATTACGTTTGAAATTAGCCGCTCTTTTCTCTCTCATCCATTTTCTCTCTCCTACCACGAGGTATAAAAACCTCACTCGTAACCCATTTCACTCTTTACGCTCACTATTCTCTCTCAAAGAATTCAAAGCAAGAAAAGCAATTGTCTCTCGAATCTGCATTCTCAAGAACACCAAGAACACACACTTACCACTTTCTTAACAAGATCAACGTAAGTATCTTTATGTTCTTTGTTCTTTCCACAATCTAAGTTGACTTTCTTCCCTAAAAACAACTTATTTTGATAAACGTTTTTTCAAAAACCCTAAGATCACTTCGTTTGATCTTAGGTTTCCCAAAATCTTCTAAGATTTTTGTTAAAACTGTTTAAAATGATTTTTCTTATTTCTTTTAAGAACAATCATAAACTACTATTTTGATATTTCTTCATCAAAATAGAAGTTCTTTTTAATACCAAAACACATTCCTTTTGTGTATTTTGGTATCTAATCCATTCCAAGTATAAAGGATTTCACCACTTTTATGAACATATTCTGTGTTCATTGAAAAGTGAAGAAAAATGCATATTTTGGATTCTTAATCATCCACATATGTTATTTTTTGTTTTTGACAGGATGGCTGCTACTACGTCCACATCTCTTGACGCTCAGCTCTCCTCTGAGGCCACCACTCTGCTAACGGCTACTGGAAGCCTGCCCATCGTCATTCCCCAGCACGATCTTCAGTTTAAGGCCAACAACCTTATTGGCCTATTTGACATCCCTGCCAGCAAGGACTACCTGAAACCAGCCAGGGACTTTCTTCTCAATAGTCCCCTGAAAACGGCGTTCACTCTCAACACGGCGCCCAACAAACCTCTGCTTCTACAATTGTGGTCCACTGCTACTGCTGCCCAAGAAAGGAACTCAAAGGGCAAGATGCACGAAGTGATCAAGTTCCAAATAAAGGACGACATCATTTCCTTTGGCATTGGGACCCTGAGGAACGTCCTCAAATTCCCAAAGAAGGAGAAATTTCCTCCTCCTCCATCCTCTGACGAAATCATTGAGTTTCTGGACGCCATAGGCTACAACTGGCCTGTGAAGGAAGGCGCCCCCTTGATCAAGACTGCTGCCACTGTCCACAAGACGGGGCAGAACGCTACGTTCTATTATATATGGAACACGTTCGGTCTCTGTCTGACAGGGAAGACGGGAAACACAGAGCAACTCCCCACGGTCATCCAAAACATGGTCTACTCTGCGATCAAAAATCGCAAGTTTGACTATGTTCGCTGCATTTGGGATGACATGGTCAAGAAGATCAAGAACAGAACCAGGGTGGTCAACGTCCCCTACACCAGGTTCTTCTCCGCCGTCCTGGCGCTGCACATGGGTGACAACTACCTAACAGAGGGAAACTTCAACAACTACGCTTTAGGTGTGAAGTTTCTGGATCAGGTGTCTCCCAAACCTGATGATGTTCCTCTCTCTACTGTTCTGGTTGTTCCTGAACCACAACCAGAGGTAGACGCGCAACCCACCTCTCCTCCTGTCCAAGGTATGATTTCTTCCCTCTCATCCAAACCATCTTCTTCTCTTTCTCTGCATGCTATGTCAGTAGCTAACCCTATACTGACTTCCCCAGCTGCAACTACTTCATCCGCGCTCCTGAAGCGCCCACCTCCCTCTGGTTCCTCTCCTCCTCCCCAACCTAAACGCGCCAAGTCTAAGGCGCGGAAGAAAAAGAAGCAGGTTGCTGGTAAGAAGTATTACCTCACTCTCCCTGCAATTTTTAACAAACCCTCTCCTTTATCTAAAACTTCTTTACCTGCAGACACTCCTGCTACTGCTCCTGTCCAACAAGAACCTGAGGTTGTTCATCTCGAACACTCAGAGAATGTGGAGGGTAATCGCTCTGATACCCTCCTAGCCTAAGGTAATACTTTTAAGTACTTATTGCCATTTCTTCTTTTATGAAAGCTTCTGAGACCTCTAGTGCTCACTTAGCTACTGATATTACAGGTTCTTTAGGAGCAGTAATTGAAGGGCATCCTCAACTACACCAGGATGACCCCTTCAATGATTTCGTCTTCACGGACTCCGAACGACAGCTGAGTGCAGCTGAACTTCGTCGTCAGTCCGCTGAACGACAGTTACAGGAGGCCCGCGCAGCACTCCAACAGCAGGAGGATGCGCACAAGGCACGTCTCCAGGCTTTGGAGCTGGAGCTTGCCTCAGCCAAGGCCGCTGCGACTGCCGCTGAAGCCGCCGCCGCCACTGCCACTGCTGCTGCTGCCGCCGCCACTCCGCCACCAACGGCCGTAACTCTCACGATTCCTTGTCTGGATACCATCCACGACAAGGTTTCCCAAGTGGCCACCTCCTCCAACACCCTTCAGGCGTCTGTTGATGACCTGAAGGCCACTGCTCTGCCTGCTCTCTCCACCACCATCACCAACAACACCAACTCTCTCACCACTTTCCAAACAACAGTGGTTCAGAGATTGGATGCCCAAGAGGCAGGGCTCCGCGCTCTCCTGGAGCAGGTGACTGGCCTCACCAACGCTGTCAACGCCATCACCTCTGCTCCTCTACCCCCTCCATCGTTCACCAGCGCAGACATGGATATTCTGCAATCCCTGATCTCCTCTTCCTTCATCTCTCGCAAACTACAAAACGATATGGCCTCTCTCCTTCAGAGGTATGTTTCAACAGCCGCCTTAACTCAGGCACCTGTTGAGGGGGAGAGACAGCCTCAGCGAGACCATTCCGTTTATTCCCCCTCCACCAACTGGAGAACAAATGAACAGGGGGGAACGAATGAGGATGAGGATGAAGATGATGATGATGATGAAGACGACGACTTGTTCGTCGAGAAGGTTCCTACGTCAACGCCCACTCCAGGGCCTGCACACTCTCATGGGGAGAACCTCGGTGCACCTGGTACGTTATTCCTACCATCCTCTCCCTCATCTTCTGATAACCAACCCATCTCCACTCTTATAAACCTACCCCTGAAACCATCACCCTCGACACCTCCTCTGAAGACTCACCCACAAATAACCTACAAATGGTTATCTACCAACCACCTAAACAACCTACCCCTGAACCAACACCTCAATCTACTCCTGAACCAACTCCTGAACCTAAAAACCAAACAGACTCTGAATTTCAGGATGTGAACTTTGGTTCTGTCACTGGTGAGATTGTTCGCCTTATGGAAAACAGTCCATCAGAACAGACACGAGCCGAACTGAGCAGAATGACATTCAGAGTAACTCCCCTAAACCCTGAATCCATTCCTTCAAAACCAACCTTCTTTAACTCTGAAGCATCTTCCTCCAGAACCCCTGAAATCCGAGCCCCTCCTGAAACCATATGCCTATCATCAGATGATGAATTCATCTCTGATGACTTCTCTACCCCTGCTTCTTCCCCGAGATCTCCTCCTTCTAATTCTCCTAGATCTGAAGGTGAGAATTACCCTGACACTTCTGCTACTATCAACAGGGATGGGCGTTTAGACGCCGTGATAGAGCGACTCGAGAGTACAAGGGTAAAAATTCCTCTTCGTACCTCTTGGGACTCCGAGTTCGCCTATCTATCACAGGAGGAGTACGACCTCGCGTTGCAAGCTCAGGAGGAGCATAATAAAAAGTAGAAGGAAGCTTTCCTTTCTGCCCAAGCCACAAGGCGTCTCGCGTCTGACTTCGTAGAAGAAGACGACGAAATAAGTGCTGATCCTCTACTAGCACAGAAGGCCGCGCTGAAGGTCTTCAACAGATATGCAGAGGAACAGACTGAAGAAGTGAACTCAGAGCTTGACTGGTGCCGAGATCGTCTACACCTTAGGAAACATGGTGCTGCTATCTCTGGAATCCATCTCAGCCGAACGCGCGGCAAGAAAGCGAAAACCTGGATCACCGTCAAACGCTCAGGAGTTAAGGATGTGCAACACACTCTTGACAAGTTGGACAGATACAACTTGTCAGAGTGGAACGAAATTAGAAGCCTACTTCCAAAAGCCAACAGAAACTACAGGGCTGAAGTAGAGGAAGTCATAAATGGACTTATAGCACGCATCAGAAGAACAACTGAAATTCCTGATGACTTACTCCAGCCTTCTTCAGCACTACCTCAGCATCCTGTTCGAAGATCAGCAGGCTCTTCAACAAGGAGACCCACTCCTTGCATGCCCAGGACTGTTATCAAGCCACTGGACCTCTCGATGCTTGATCTTTCCTTCCCTGCTGGAGTCTCTCTCTCTGAAGGACAAGTTATCAGAGAACCTGTTCATGGTATTTGTGTAAGCGACAACTCCAAGATCCTTCGCTTTCAGCGCTTCAGCGAGCTACACAAAGCACCATATGAACACTTGGTATCAGTTCTCTTCATCGCTCAGAAGGATAAGAAAAACCAAGATAATAAAGAGATCATTCGCACTGTCAGAGCTATCCTCGATCATAGAATTGCCTTCAGTGACACTCCTTTCCAATCAAAGTTAAGACTGCAGAACTTAGCGAAGACTCTGATAGTTAGAATTTTTGTAATTTTTCTTTCAGTACTTCATTTATGTACTCATGTATTTTCCTTACTCTTGTAACCTTATTGAGATTAATGAAAATGCAATTCAGTGTATTGTACTTTACTCCATCATAGTACTGAAAAAGATCCCTCAAAACAGTAAATGGGACATGTACCTTTATGAGTTCTATTTCCTACTGTTTCATCTAGACTTAGAAATTTTTTTTCTTTCTAGACTTAGACAATTTCTCCATTGTCTTATCATTATCATTTAGGGGGAGATTGTTGATCCAGCTCTCCTAAGACCTGATGAAATGATAATGATCCTGAATCTTTACTTAGTGAATAGGTTTTTACTCCTGTTATAGCTTGAGGAATTATCACTGAGTCTATTCAGTGTTATTCCATGTTACTTATGCTGTAACTTATTTTTATAATTATCAGGATCAGGAGACGAACGAGTCTGTTCTGCAGTCTACTGATCCTATCCACTGAAGTGAAGACCTCCTGAAGACATCAAGATCATACTCAATGAACCATCAGCGACGTCGAAGAATTAGCTGATGACAGGAACAGCATGCTCGTGATCTGAAGACGGAACTCAGTGATACAGGCTGCTCAATTTCGTATGACATCCTGAAGATTCATCAGGATACAAGTGACCCTGAACAACATCAGTTTCAGGACTCTACTCACTGATCAGTATCCTGATCCTGAAGGATTAGTGTAATGTCTTAGTCTAATGCACAAAAGGATTATCCGCCTTTACTGACACAAAAGTACATAAGGACAGTCACTTTACTGTTCCCTCCGTACTTATCAGACCTCAAGGCAACTGTTTACACACTTCCTCTTTTGCACACCATGCAAAGAGTAATTGTTTATAGTAAATAGTACAAAGGACCACTTACATTGTGACACGTACACAAAAGTGAGTCTGCATGCATTTAATGCATTGGGTATAAATAGGACTTGAAGAGATGTTCTCCATACTTCTTCTTCAACCTAAAAATACCCTAATCCTTCTTTCTTATTCCCTCTATCTTCTTTCTTTTCTTATCTTCTCACTTTAGTGCATAGTGAAAGAAAGCTTAGATTGTTTAGTTTAGACTTATTGTCTTTTCTATTTCCGCAACAATCTGTAAATTCATATTGTTAATACAACAAGAATTTAAAAGTGAAATTTTGTGTGATTATATTCAATCCCCCCCCCTTCTATAATCCCATACACTATCCTTACTTGAAGGTCACCTCATTGGGACCAACAGAAAGCATCCCAATAATTAATCTCACCACGCCAACGATTGAGATGAAAGAAGTACATACTGATAACTCCAAAATTATACATATTTTGGTAGTTCTGGTTTGAATGATTTATCCCGTTTTGACCCATTTCTCGTACAAATAACTCTCAAAAGCTACTGATTCTGAGTTTTGTAGGTTTTGGAAGCCTTTGGACGGAAAAGTATGAAAAGAGTCGGAAAAGCATGAAAAATGATCAAAAGTGGACAGAAAGGCCTTCGCGAATGCGAAGCTTATAGTCTCGCGCCGCCAAGTGAGCAACTTCTAGAAGATTCCTGCTTTTCACTCGTTTTGCGTTGGAGATCAAATGTTTAGCGCCGCGAAGAAGGAGTAGACGCCCTTTGGAAGATTCCAGATTGAGCAAAAAAGGAAAGAAGGGTTCGTTTAAGTGTTTTGCGCTGCGAAGAGGCCATTTAGCGAACGGGAAGTGAGCCGATTTCAGTATTATGAATACAGGCTTCACCCCATTGTTTGAAATAAGAGCGATCAGAGTCGAAAATAGTCAGAAAAATAAACAGTCAGTAGTTAGAATAGTCGTAGAGAGTCTTGTATGAGCCATCAGCGCGATACGATCCTAACCCGGAGACGTTTAGCCGGTACCCAATCATCCCTCGCTGTATGGTCCGTATAATGTCTTTCTTTATAGTTTTATTTTCTGTTTTAGTCATGTCTAGTGAGTAGTTTAATTAAGTGCTTATTATGGTTTGATGAATCTTGTTGGATGATTTGGTTTTGCTTTTAATAAATATTAGTTTTGTTTGGTTTATTGAGTGTTTATCTTTGGCTCCTATTTCAATGTTTAAACTGTGGCTACTTGAAGTCGTTGATTGGGTGTGTTTGTTTTCAAAATATACAGACTCCGATAGGTTAATCAATCTCCCTTACCTTTCATTCCGGTGACGCGGAAAGTTTGGGTAAGTAGTCCACTCAGACCGAGAGTAGACTGGATTTTAGGGTCCCACAACTTAGCATTGAATAGGATGACTTTTACTAGACTGCTTGACAACCAGTCCTTGTAATTGGGCCAGGAGACCAACCTGGTTGATAGTCTTAGATATACATGCTAGGGTGCTTCGGCTTAAATTCTTACAATAACCAACTAAACTATACCATTTTGATATTATTCATGAATAATCCACAAGAGGAATCTCCATAACCATAATAAGTACTAGCTTGTCTTTATAAGTTTTAATTCGATTTTAGTTGTTAACTATTTTTCTTTCAGTACTTTAGTTTAATCAAACTGCTTTTGCAAAATCCCCCTTTTTCTAGATTAATTAGACTTAAAAGATTTTCATCGAATTACTTGACCGTTCCCAGTGGTAAGAACGATACCTGGACTTTCCTAGACTATATTACTCGCGATCAGGTACGCTTGCCTGTGAATGTGGTAATCATAGTTGGGCATTTTAAGGGTTAAACTTGGTTCTGTTTTTATATATAGTATTTACCGCATCACATACGAACGAAGAAGTGAACAATTGGTCACTTGATATTTGGAACTATCTTAAGCACGACCAACTCCCTCATGACAAGATGCAGGCTCGAAAAACAAAGTTTAAAGCTTCACGATATACGCTCTTCGAAGATCAACTATATCGATGATCCACCTCTGGACTTATCTTACGATGCTTAACAAGCAAAGATCAGATGAATCAAATTCTCCAAGAAATGCATGATGACGAATGTGGAAACCACTCAGGGGGTAGAAGCCTCGCAAATAGAATCTCATGAAAAGGTTACTATTGGCTGACCCTACGAGAAGATGCGATATAGTACGTACAAAGTTGCGATGCTTGCCAATGACATTCAGGTATGACACACCAACCACCTAAACCTTTACATTCTGTCTTAATCCCATGGCCATTCATGCGATGGAAAATGGATATCGTAGGTAAACTACCTACCGCTCCGGGCAAAAAGTATTTACTTGTTCTCACTGATTATTTTTCAAAATGGATCGAAGCTGTTGCTTTATCGCAGGTAAGAGACAAAGAGGTCATATCCTTTATCCAAACTAACATTATATACAGGTTTGGCATACCATCAGAGATCATGTACGATAACGGCACACAATTCATAAATGGGAAAACTCGGAAGTTCTGTGAGGAACGTGGGATCAAATTGATAACTTTCATACCAAGGTATCCTCAATAGAATGGTCTTGCCGAATCTAGCAACAAAGTTATTATCAATTCAATCCGAAAAAGACTAAAAGGGGCGAAGGGAAAATGGGTAGAAGAATTGCCTTCCGTTCTATGGGCAAATCGTACGACTCCTAGAACATCAACATGACAGACTCCCTTCTCTATAGTCTACGGATGTGAAGCAGTACTACCTATTGAATCTCAACTGCCAATTGCTAGACATCGTATGATCGAACAAAATACAATAGATCTATCTTACGATTTGGATGCCTTGGAAGAACTTAGAGAAGCTTTATTCCGAAAAATGGCCTCGCAGAAAGCTACGATCGAAAGATACTTTAACAAAAAAGTAAAGGCTATAGTGTTTCAAGTAGGAGACTACGTCCTACGACACGTGTTTCAAAACAAACAAGAGTTGAACGATAGAAAACTTTCCATCAAATGGGAAGGACCTTACAGAATTTCCAAACTCATTGGGAATGGTGCATATAAACTTATGACAATGGATGGCAAAGAGATCCCACAAAACTGGAATGCAACTCACTTAAAGAGGTATTATTTCTAATCCTTTTTCATAGTTTATCTTTCTACGATCGATTACTAACTTGAGCGTCGGAGCGCCATTGGTCAAACCAACGGCCACCTCATAGTCATTTTTTATCGCAGGAATCACAAGACTATCGCAAGAATCGCACGACTATCGCAAGAATCGCACGAATATCGCAAGAATCGCACGACTATCATAAGCATCGTATGATTATCGTAATGCTGAAACGCACAATTATTTCGCATGAGCGGAAGAAAATACGCCAGTTGCAAGATTACTCTATCGAGTACAAACAAAAACGTTTCTAAAAAGTTATTCTAAAGCCTTAGCTACACGGCAAACAAAACATACGATCAAGTTAAAAGTAAATTGCTTAAAACGCACGATTTAAGACAAAAGAAATTCATTCATCAAAAAAGCAAAGTCATAAACATCAAAATTAAAGCATCGTACGATTACAAAAGAAATTAAACTAAACAGGGGGAGGAACGACAGGTCCTACGCCTTGCGTAGGATTTTCTTCAACAACAACCTCAGTAGTAGGACTGGATCCAGAGACTGCTTCCTTGGCAATATCCTCCTCGGTGCCCTTAACCCTGGGTTCTTTAAGCTCATCCTCTTTCTCCTCCTCTGCATCTTTGAGGTCATCAGCGTCCAGAAGATCTTCCGACCCCAACAAGGCTCGGAAAGAGGCCACCTCCTCCTCCTCCATCTCAATCGAGACTTGACCAGCCGCGACCTGAAGGGATTATGTGCAAGACAGTAATAAGGTTTACCGTGTCTAATGTTATAAGACACTAGTGGGCCACATTGCTACACACCCAATTAGAGATAACTTGAATCTACCAGTTGTGTGGGAATAACTAATTATTAAAGAGAGAAATAAATAATAAATAGTTATTTATTATTTATTAGAAAAATATTTGATTAATATTTATGGATAATTAATTATAGTTAATTAATTTATTTAATGGGTTATTATTTAATTAATAGTTTATTAATTAAATAAATGGTTTTTAGTTTGATTAAAAAGCATGCGGGCTTTATTAATTAAACGGGCTTTATCCATTGGGTAATACCATAATTAGTTCTATAAATATGGTAAACCTATGAAGATTATTCCATTCCAATTCATTAGTAACTTAGACAAAAAGAAAAGCCAGAAAAACCCTCTCATTCTCCCTCTCTCTATTTTCGATAAACACACACACACATATACAAATCAGGTCGAGTTGTGTATTGAGGTAATCCTCCAGGCGGTCTAGCAGCTGATCTCACGGTGGTGCAGTAGTGGTGTACTCCCGTTAAGCCTCGCTAGATTGTATCTGTATTCGTTTAGGTTGGATCTCTCTATTGGGAATTGGTTTTTATTCCGTTGTGCATGTTTTGTATTCGCCAATTCCTAACAGTGGTATCAGAGCCAGTTATGGCCAAGCCAACCTAAGCCGCCGGCTGCCTTACGACCGAGACCAACCACCAGGCCGCCGGCTGCCTGACGGCCAAGCCAGGCGGCGGCGGTGGTTTTTGTGTTGATTAACGCCGCGCACCGCGACAACCACGGTAGCCAATTGCTGCTGTGGTCGCGACGGCGGTGTTCCTTCAATCAATCGCCACCAATGGCTTTGTGGCGGTGGTTACGGTCGATGGCCGCCGAACGGCGGCAATTGACTGCTGTTGTTATTCGGTCACTATGGGAGGTGGCGGCAGTGGCAATCGCGCTGCTGTCGTCGCCGATGGCCGATTCCCACCGATCGACAGCCGTGTAAGGCGGATCGGTGGCGGCTGGGTGGTGTTGACCGCTGAGGGTGGTGGTGGTTTTGATCGGACGCCGCAGATCACCGCGGCGATGGCGGCGACTTGCTGCTGTCGTTGCGGTAGCGGTGGTTGGTAGTTGCTGTCGTTGCCGCCGGTCGGTGGCGACGCCAATGTGGTGGTTGTCTTCGGTGATGATAGCTTATTCGTTTAGGTTGGAGCTCTCTATTGGGAATTGGTTTTTATTCCGCTGTGCATGTTTTGTATTCGCCAATTCCCAACAGTGGTATCAGAGCCACTTCCTAAACCTATAGATCAGGTTTTCGATTGTATGTTTTATTTTAGGTTTATAAAAATTTGATTTTTGTTTTATATAACCCTAAAGGTCGAATTTTTATCGCAAACCTAACGATCGCGATTAACGGTGGTGGAACGACGACAGTTTGCCACCGGACTGTTCACCGGCAACGGCCGGACCACCCAGCCACTTGCGGCGATGGTGGTGGAGTTATTTAAGAGGCGCGCCATCGACGGCAGCGGTGCTGCTGTTCGTCGATGTGGCAGTGGCTCCTAGATGCGATCGGCCGACCGAGACCAGCCACCAGGCCACCGGCTACCTTACGGCTAAGCGAGGCGGCGGCGGTGGTCGTTGTGTTGATTAACGCCACAGACCGCGGCAACCACGATAGCCGATTGCTATTGTGGTCGCGAAGGCGGTGGCGGTGATCCTTCAATCAATCACCAGCAATGGCGTTTGTGGCGGTGGTTGTGGTCAATAGCCGCCGAACAGCGGCAATTGGCTGCTGTTGTTATTCGATCACCGTGGGAGGTGGCGACGGTGGCGATCGCGCTACTGTCGTTGCCGATGGCCGATCGCCGATGGCCGATGCCCACCGATCGACAGCCGCGTAAGGCGGATCGATGGCGGTTTGTGTGGTGTCGATCGTCGAGGGCGGTGGTGGTTTTGATCGGATGCCTCAGATCACCACGGCGATGGCAGCGACCTGCTGCTGTCACTGCGGTAGCGGTGGTTAGTAGTTGCTGTCGTTGCCAACGGTCGGTGGCGACAACAATGTGCTGGTTGTCTTCAGTGGTGGTGGCTTTGGCTATCATCATCGTAGGCCGCCGGTGACGACGGTGGTGACCGGTTGTTGTCATCGTTGGCGCCGACAGTAATAGTTATCCTGTAAATACCGTAACTGATAGCCACTCGTATGGGATAATGATCCCAGATAGGCTTTGCCTGGATATGGTTTGTTTTAAATCAGATAGGTTTAAGACCTTTTAATGAACTGTTTTATTTGGTGTTTTTATTTACCTTATAAAATTAATTGTGTTTATAAAATTCAAATTAATTTATGAGTTTTAATAGTCTTATTTTTACACTGTCTTATGGGTGTCATAGCCAAGCCCCAGATCCATGGTTGTCCTTTTATCATTTATGTTTTATTCCGGTTTCGGTAAGGGAGGCTTGCGTGCCATTTACAACCCTCTTGTACTTTTAATAAATTAGAATAGTTAGAATAATTAAATATTTCATGACGGAGGAAAGCTGAAGACGGAGTTTGGAGACACAACCAAGGATGTCGGAGCCAGTGGGAGCACCTGTTTTTCATGCCTTGTGTGTTGATAGTCACATAGGTTTAAGACCGTCAGTTTTGTGTTGGCTCACAAAACTGACATTAGTTGAGGGCAAAGCTATGACACAGTGTTTTATGCTTTATCTTGCGTGGTTTGATATAATTGCGTGGTTGTGATAAAACATAGTTTTAAAATCTAATGAATTGGTTTCCAAAAACTAAAGATTAGATTACAACGTGTTTTTCGAATCAGTTTTAAAGAGTTTAAAAAAGAAAAAATTAAAACCGGCTGAAATCCCTTAGGATAAAAATCTTAGATCAAGTTAGTGCGACTCACTTAGGGACCCTTTTGGCGTAAGGTACGCGGGTGTTGGAAGTGATCAAGCCTTGAGCACCCGCGTTCAAACTCCAAGCTGAAAGGGGTGCGAAAAGTACACCCAGTCCCAAGTGGTGCGATCTATTTTGGTTTTGTTACAATTCACCGGGTGGTATCGGGCCAAAGCGCACTAGAGGGTCTAAATATGCACGAATTTGATATTCGATGTCCCGACGATCTAGAGTCGCGTTTTCGTTTAAAATGCGATTGGTATAAGTCGTTACCTACCAGAAATAGCATGGGTCGGCTTGTGTGCCCAAACCGCTTGCCGACACATGTGAAATATGGATTCTAGTCTAATAAATTTATTTTTCAAGGGTAATAATTTAATTAGAATTTTTATACTCAAATAACTAAATCGAGTTTTATTCTTTCTGTAGATGTCTTATACTACTATTCCGTTTTTTCATCTGATGAATCACTTCGCCTAATCATGGGCAAGTGGAAGCTTACAGGCCAAAATTTTCTAGTTTGGAAAATGCATCTAGATAATGTCTTGAGTACACAGGGTAAGCGTTATGTGATTGAGAAACCCGTTTCACGACCTGCATGCAATGCTTCTGAAAAGGACTTTGCTGAATATTTTAAATTTATGGCTGATGAGTCGGACGTGATGTCGATTCTTTCTTTCTCTACCTCGCCCGAGTTCAGGGTCGATTTGAGAGTCAAGTATTGCCATGAGGTCATGAAAGATATAGAGAACCAGGTTGGTTTCTACAGGAACTGTGGGAAGTATCTAATCATGCAAGAAATCTTTTCACTAAAGCTGAAAAGTGGTCAATCCGTTAAAGATCATCTCCTAGAAATGAGGAGGCTCTTTAAAAGTTTGTCACGGATGGGGTACAAGATGGTTCAGGAGGAACTAGTGTATCTCATGTGGTTCTCACTCACGAAAGAGATACGTGTCACAGCTAGTGTGTACATGGGAGAACCAAAGATGGACGTGGCAAAGATCCATGAAGATATTTTGGCCAGCCTGGAGCCAAAACCTGTAGCAACAACTGAGCTCATTGACAGTAGTTGGATTGACGAGCTGGGAGATCTGAGTTGCCCAGAATGCGGTAGCAAGGATATTTGTCCTCACTCGATGGACATCGACCAGTTAGACATTGGTCCACCCAATGCACCAGGTATCTTTATGATAGATTGTTTGATCACTTCTTATGAATCATGGCTACTTGATACAAGCAGTGGTAACCACATTTGTAATCATTTACAGGGATTCAAAAGAAGGGAGACTTTGAGGAAGGATCGTTCGAACCTACGAGTCGGTGAAGGCACGATGCTTGTAGCTGAAGCTGTGGGATCTTACAGTCTTAGTTTAGCCTCGGGTCTAGTTTTGGAACTTGAAAATTGTTACTATGTTCCTAGAATGATAAAAAACATTATTTCTTTCGATTTATTAGTAGACCATGGTTTTTATTATAAATTGATTTCTTGCTTTAAAAATGATATTTTTTTTTTCAAAGCAACTCCCACTAATGGTCTATATGTATTAAATCTGCAAGAAAATAATAAGGAAATCTATCATATAAGTAAACGATCCAAGGAAATTGAGGATCAGACTTACCTCTGGCATTGTCGGCTTGGACACATAAACAAGAAACTCATAGAACAACTCCAGAAGAGAGGACTTCTAGAATCTTTTGATTTTAAATCATTTGACAATTGCGAATCTTGTCTGTCCGGTAAAATGATAAAGCAACCTTTCAACAAGGACAATGAAAGGGCGAAAGAACTATTAGAGATCATACACACAGATGTGTGCAGACCTTTCAGTCACGAGGCAAGAGGAGGATACCGGTACTTCATTACCTTTACTGACGACTTTAGTAGGTATGGTTATGTCTACCTGATAAGACATAAGTCTGAAGCCTTTGAGAAATTCAAAGAGTTTCAGAATGAGGTACAGAATCAACTTGATAGGAAGATCAAGTTTTTGAGGTCGGACCATGGAGGAGAATATCTTAGTCAGGAATTTGACAATCATTTGATGGAATGTGGGATTGTTTCACAACTCACACCTCCGTATACACCTCAGATGAATGGTGTGTCAGAAAGGAGGAACCGTACACTGCTTGACATCGTACGATCAATGATGTGTCGTTCCACACTACCAATGTCATTCTGGGGACACGCGCTCGAAACATTAGCTCATATACTGAACAAGGTGCCAACAAAATGGGTAGAAAAGACCCCATACGAGATGTGGACAGGCAAGAAGCCTAAGTTGTCTTTTCTAAAGATTTGGGGTTGTGAGGTATACGTCAAATGTACAATCTTAGAAAAACTAAAACCCAAATCAGATAAGTGTATCTTCGTAGGTTATCCCAAGAACACAGTGGGATACTACTTCTACAGTCCTAATGAGAACAAATTATTTGTGGCTCGAAATGGAGAATTTTTGGAGGACAAGTTTCTCAATCTTGAGAATACCAGAAATGATGTAGATCTACAAGAGGTAGAGGAAGATACTACTTCACCGATCATTGAGCCAGACACTCAACAAGAACATGTTGAGACTCAACCGGAAATGATTGAGGAAGTGCAAACACAGGACCTTCGCAGATCCACGAGGATAAGGCAAGAACCAGATAGGTATCTTGGATTTCTAGTCTCCTAGGATAGTGGAGATTTGAATGAACCTTTATCCTATGGAGAGGATGTATCACGCAATGAGTTTGAACAATGACTCGAAGCCATGAAGGCAGAGATGCAGTCCATGTATGACAACCTAGTTTGGGAGTTGACAGATTTACCCCAACACTGTAAGGTTGTAGGACACAAATGGGTTTTCAAGAAGAAAACGGACATAGACGGAAATGTGCACACTTTTAATGCTAGATTGGTCGCAAAAGGTTTCACACAAACTCATGGTATCGACTATGATGAAACTTTTTCTCCAATAGCAATGTTAAAGTCAATTAGGATTTTGGTGGCCATCTAAGCGTATTTTAACTATGAGATTTGGCATATGGATGTTTAAACAGCCTTCCTTAATGGGAAGTTAACATAAGATGTCTACATGCAACCACTTGAAGGTTTTGTAGATCCTAAGAATCCTAATAAAGTGTGTAAATTGCTAAAATCCATCTATGGATTGAAGCAAGCATCTAGAAGCTGGAACTTACACTTTGATGAACAAATCAAAGAGTTCGGTTTTTCCAAAAGTGAGTTTGAGCCATGTGTTTACAGTAAATTCAGTGGGAGCGTAGTAACCATCTTGGTCTTTGTAGACGATATTCTACTGATTGGAAATGATGTACCAACTTTACAGAGTGTGAAAGCTTGGTTGAGCAAATGTTTCCAAATGAAAGACCTTGGAGAAGCCGCTTATATACTTGGTATAAAGATCTATAGGAATAGATCTAGACGGCTTAGTGGACTTAGTTAAAGTACATACATTGACAAAATTTTGAAACGATTCAGGATGGATGAATCCAAGAAAGGATTTATCCCGATGCAACATGGAATAGTGCTAAGTAAAGCACAATATCCTGTATCTAGTCAAGATCAGGACAAGATGAAATCGATTCCATATGCTTCTGCAATTGGATTGATCATGTGTGCGATGTTATGTACCAGTCCCGATGTTGCTTACTCGGTAAGTGTTACGAGCAGATACCAGCAGAACCCGGGTGAAGCCCATTGGGTGGCCGTCAAGAACATTCTCAAATATTTGAGACGGACCAAAGAAATGTTCTTGGTCTTTAGAGGTTCTGAGAACGAAATTAGTGTCACCAGTTATATAGACGCTAGTTTTCAGACCGACATAGATGATTTTAGATCACAGTCAGGATACGTCTTTACCCTAAACGGAGGTGCGATCTTGTGGAAGAGCTCAAAGCAAGACACGATAGCAGATTCTACTACAGAGGCAGAGTACATTGCAGCTTCAGAAGCAGCAAAGGAAGCGGTCTGGCTCAGGAACTTTATCACAGATCTGAGAGTTGTTGCCAGTATCTCCAGACCTGTGGATATTTACTGTGATAACTCTGGAGCAGTGGCGCAAGCTAAAGAGCCTAGAGAGCATCACAAATCAAGACATGTACTCAGAAAGTATCACCTCGTCCGGGAGATTATTGGAAGAGGAGATGTAAGAATATGCAAAATTCCGACGGAAGAGAATGTCGCAGATCCGCTGACAAAGCCGCTAGCTAGAGTAAAGCATGAGGTCCATGCTAATTCCATAGGGATGCAGTACCTGGATATTAGTAGCTAGTTTATGTTTTTGATTATTACCGTGGATTAATTTTGAAACATTATATCATGTAAAGTTTATTATTTCATTGAGTGTTTGAAATAAGGAGGTTTTATTATGTTCATGATTGTTTCAAATTAACCATTTTTAGCATATTTAAGTATCCATGATTTTTATATACAAAGTTATGTGAGAAAAATAAAAAATTCCGTAGCTACTTGTTGTGGTGGGAACTCCAACAGGGTTGTAAAGCTATTATGGGTGCTGCGGTAAATATTATATATAAAAAGCGAAACAAGTTTTAATCTCTAATGCCTAACCACAATTACCACATTCACAGGCAAGCGTACCTGATCGCGAGTAATATAGTGTAGGAAAGTCCAGGTATCGTTCTTACCACTGGGAACAGTCAAGTTATGTAGACTAATAATCCTAACTAGTTTAATTAATCTAGAATTATGGGGGGTTTTTAGGAAAATGATTTAATTAACTAAAAGACAAATAAACAACTAATTGACTATGAAGCAAAAAGAAGATGATATAAACTTTATAAAAGTAAAAGTAGCACTTATCATGGTAATAACGACTCCCCAAGTGGATGATTTAACTTTGCCAAAGGTATGCTTGTATTGGTTATTGTAAGAATTTAAGTCTAGGACACCCTAACATGCGATGATTATGGTTGTCAACTAGGTTGGTCTTCCTAGTCGTAATACATAAAATGATTGTCAGGCAGTCTAGTACCAGTCACCCAATTCTATCACTATTGCACGGAATTCTACTATCTAGCTGCTCTCGGTCTGAGCTAACCACCTAACACAACTCTTCGCGTTACCGAAGTGAAGGTCAAGAAAGGTTGATTAACCTAACGGAGTCTATCTATCTAGGTCAAACAGATACACCCAACCAACGAGTTCAAATAACCATACAATAAGAATCAAATTGGAACCATAAAATCACACTCAATAAACCAATAACAAACCATTAATCAATCAATTTATAAAAACATCATCCACAAGGTTCATCTACCACAATAAGTACCAGTAAATAAAACTACTCACTAAACATAATGAAAACATCAAACATAGTATAAAAGACAGACATTATACCGACCGTACAGCAACACATGATCGAGAACCGGAGAACAAACTCTGAATAGATCGTATCACTCGTATCGGCACAATCAAACTAAGAAAATATGAAAAGATGTAATTGCTAGATGATTGGTGATGATTTCTGGACTGAAGGAGGAGGCTGGTATTCAAAAGGCATTCGGAGGCTCGTTTCGCGATCGCGAGGCGGCAGCTTCGCGGTGCAAGGCACTTATTTAACCCTACTTTTCCTTTTTTAGCAAGTTCTGGAATCTTCCGTCGAGGGTCTTTGCCTACTTCGCGGCGCGAGACTCTTCAGAATCAACGCGAAGTCAGTGAAAAGCATGAACATTCTAGAAATTGCTCACTTCGCGGCGCCATGCTTAAAACTTCACGGACGCGAAAAGCTCTCTGAGTTGACTTTGTCCAATTTCCATGCTTTTCCGCCTTTTTTCGTACTTTTCCGTTCCAAGGCCTCCGAAACCTACAAAAGTGTGAATTAGCCCAAAACGTGAGTAATCAGATCAGAAATGGGCGAGAAACGAAGTAAATTCAAGCAATTAAGTACGACCAAAACATGTATAATTTTGGAGTTATCAAAATCCCCACACTTAAGCTTTGATTGTCCTCAATCAAAAGACTGAAAGATAAGAAAAATAACGCCAAAATTATCTCCACCCAAGATCATCCAAGAGAACATAGAATACTCACACAGTCGAACACAAGAACAAGATATACCAAGCAATCGAACACCAAGATCAACCTTTTACCCTCACAAAGTATGAATGATAATTTAAAGTGTATCTCTCAGGGGTAAAAGTGTATGTATAATTAGTGATCACACCAATACTTGACTAATCCCCGCATGCATAAGCTTGTCACCAAATCTAATCTCCACCACTGAGAAGTTGTCAACCGTCAAGAGGACTTAAGGGTTGTAATGTTAGGCTAAGGGTAAAGAATAGGATAAAGGATATATAAGTGACTAAGATTGCAACAAAAACTCGAGAAACTCAATCAGTAATGATCCAAACACTTTTAATAAAAATCTGAATTTTGGAATTATGCATTTTTTTCGGGATGAGCTTTTTCTCTCTTTCTTTTTGAATCGGCCTAAGCATATTGCTTATTTGTGGCTCGAATTTTTCTTTCTTTTCTTTTGCTCATTTTCTTTCTTTGACTCTTTTCTTTCTTTTGATGTTTCTTTTCTTTCTTTTCTTTTCTTTGGAGTCATCACTTTCTTTTTCTTTTCTTTTTGCTCAAAATCAATCCCTCTTTATTTGTCAGATATGAAAAATATGGATCACAACATCTCAAGTTCTCAAATTTAAGTCACGGCCAAAAGATAGATAAAATATAGGCTAAAGGGATATAAGGTGATATGGGTAAAGAAATGAAAGGCTAAGGCTCAAAATGGTTTCAAGGGTTAAAGTGTTAAAGTTGAACACTTTCAAAATTTTGGCTAGACAAATTAAATAACCTTGAAATGAGGTTATCTAACGAAGGCTAAAAGGGTAAGAAACGAAGACCTCTATCAGTGCAATGGTGATAAATACTTCTCTCATGTGGTCTCGACAAGCATTCAAAGCGACAAGTTCTACCTTGGGTCAAAGTGGGTATTCCTCACGAAATGAATAAACCATTAGGCTCAATCTCTCAAAGGAATAGGGTGAGGCACTCATGGTAATTGGTATTTCAAGGTATCCTTTTACTCAAATAATCTCATTAGTGTTCTCCTATACAAGCAACTAAGTACCAAAAACAATCTCAGATTTCGAAAAAAATTTGGGGTCAAGTCTTAAAGCTTTCAAAAATTTGAAAAACGACAATTCCAAAAGCAAAAAGTGAACCCATTTAAACAGTTAAGTCTACATAACCCCCTCCCCACACTTAAAATTTGCAGTGTCCTCAATGCAACAATTAAAACAGGTAAGGAGTAATTGGGAAAAAGAGAAACTTCCCGGGTTATGTGACTTGATCTGATCTGAGAGAGAATATTCCGGAATCGTGCGCGGTGCAAGATCATAAACTGCTGTATCTATTACCAAAAAGAAAAAGAAAAAGTAAAAGGAACAAAATAAAACAAACTAAAGCAAACTAAAAATTAACCTAAACAATCCAAACGAAATAAAAGAAGTTCAAACAAACAAACCAAACAAAAGCAGAAATAAAATTGTTTAGACAACCATATCGAATAAAGGATAAAAGAGATAAAGATCAATAAGGGCCACGAGGTTGGTTGCGCCAATCCTCGAAAGTTGGGAAACCGGGCGGTGTGTCCTCGGAGAACGGCCAAAACGGCGATGGAGCATAAGCGGTGTTCGGCTCAATACCAAAGTGGGAGGCCATTTGGTTCATCACTCCACTTTGCCAATTTGCTTGGTGTAGAGCCTCCGTAGTGTTGTACTCCATCCGTTGATGATGCCGGCCGTAAGATAAAGACATCTCCGAGAGGCGGTTACTCAAATCTTGATACCCCGAGTATGCCGTCCAATCCGCCGGTTGTTCTCCGTCATTCACCCTACTCGTGCTACCGGCCTCTTGCGTGCTTTGAGTTGCTCTCCTCGTCCCATAAGATTGTGGATTTGAAATCCACATGTTCCGATCTCCACTGAGCAAGTGGTCCACCATCGCTATCCCCATCCCACGGAGTTGGTCCATATCAATCAAACCCATCTCACTGAGGCTAGTCATCGAAGAAATAGCACCCGCGGTTAAGATACCGAAGTGCTTGGCGAGGAGGGTGACGTATTGTCCGCCAACCATTCGACTTCCCTCAAGATAACCACCCCCTTTAGCGAGTTGCACGAGAATGATGTAAGGGGTGTTCGGATATTTGTCTTCCATGGAGAGTCGCTCAAGAAGCCAAAGGTCATAAGTTGAGACCTTTTCCTCACTCGAGGAACGAGCGTTCACCGCGTGAACAAGCATACGATGTAGAAGTCGGTCCAAAGAAGAGAGAAAACCCTTAACCTTGAGGTTGTTACCATAATCACCATCACCAAGAATCGCCCAAGCCAAACGAGGATCAAAACCGTCTTGCCTCTTCTCGCTAGCCGACATATACTCCACAAAACCGGGGGCGTCCACCTCGGCTTGGGTATAGATCCCCAAAGCCACGGCAAACTCGGTCAAGGAAAGCGATCGCCAAACTCCACCAAGCCTAAATGACATGCACGGTTGGTAGAACTCCTCGAGGGCCTTTAAGGCGTCGAACCTGAAAGTAGCCACGAACTCGGTGATGAGCTCGCGATAGAGGGTCTCGGCAATGTCAAAGACACGCTCCCAAGAATGGCAAATGTAGTACTCGGTGCCATCTTCATCGTAGGCGTGCTTCTCAAGTATCGCCCGAATGTCATTCTCAACACCCATGGATCGGAGAAGATTCCAATCAACTCTCCTTGGCATGAAAATTTGACGGGGTGCAAGCCGATCTACTATGTCCCGGTACTCCTTACGCTTTTGAGCGTTCAACGTGGGATCGTTCATGAAGTGGGTGATTGCATGGCTCCCATCCGGTGCATGGAAAGTGGGAGCGGAGGAGGTCGAAGAACGGGTCTTTTGTCTCTACAAAAATTCAAAAAGAAATTGTCTTAGCTAAATGTGATCGATAAGTGCAAGACAAAATCTAAACTAGCTTATTCCAAAAAGACAAAACCTCAACGACTAACAAGTTCAATCTATACGAACGCATGCGTGAAAATACAAAACAAAGGGCGTGTGTAACATCCCCACACTTGAACTTTTAGTCAAGTTCCCAACAAAAACAAATCTAGAGAGTTCAAACAAAGGTGTACCAAAATCCCCACACTTATCATTAAAGCATATTCAAACTAGATTCATTAACCAAATCACATGCTAAAACGAAATTGCAATCAAAGCTCATAGCATGCATCAAATAATAGCAAAAACCAAACAATGGAGTTTCATGAGTAAGCTTAAATCTATCAAGAGCATGAAAACACCATTGTTGCCCAAATAGAAGGTCAAATCTCACCAAAGCAATCTAATCCGACGAAATCAAGTTAGGATTCATACCTTTGAAGCCATGGATGATGAAATTGAAGCTCAAGAATTTCGATTTTCGCAAGTTCGTGAAAGGGTATCGCGGCGCCTAGAGAGAATTTAGGGTTTTGTACTTTGAAAAAGTGAAGAAGAAAGGTTTAAAAACCCGTCTGCATCGATTTTGCGCCGCTAAGCAAAGGACTTTGCGTCGCAAAACGAGTGGTTTCTGAGAAAATTTACCCTAATTTTAAATTTCACGCCGCGAAACGGAACACTCACGCTGCGAAGATCGAAATTTTTACCTGATGAAAGGGAAAGCCATCTTCGCGTCGCTAAACTAAAAAGTTCGCGATCGCGAAATTGCCTCTGAATCCGATTTTCAAAATTTTCGTTCCGCGTCGGATTTGCTCGTTTTTGGTTTCTATCCCCTCCGTATGGTTACCTAAGCAATAACAAGCAAAAATATCAGTAAAAACACACACGAAAATGCTCGGGTTGCCTCCCGAGAAGCGCTTCATTTTTTAATGGGTCTAGAGCTCGACCCCGCTTTTGGCTCATTTATTGGCTTGTCGGGCTGACGAGCCCTTCTTTTTCCTATGCTCCTTCTTGGAGGGTCCCGACCCGTTGGGTGATTCATTCTTTTGGTGTATCAGGGTTGGATAGTCCTCCGTTTTCTTCATGTGCTCGTGAGGTAGTAGTGGGCGGCCAGTGTTCCTCTTATAGGCTTGAGAAGGGTCCTCATAAGGTATATCGAGATGGGTGACTGGCTCTCCATCGGGATTGAAGTAGATCCTCTTATCTCCATATCCCAAACTCGACACTTGGTTGCACATGCCGAAGTTCACTTTGGCAGTATGTAGAAAAGCTCTCCCGAGAATAATTGGGATCTCCGTATCCTTAGGGAGGCTGGCTATGATGAAGTCTGTATAGTAGATGAAATTCCCGATGCATATCGGGACTCCTTCTGCTATCCCCAACGGTGTAGTCATGTATCTGTTTATTCCTCGGTACTGGTAATCCGTTGGTGGAGCTTCTTAATCCCAAATTTCCTACAATAAGAAACAAGCATCATGTTAAGTGCAGCACCCGTATCTAACGAAGCAAGACCTTTAATTTCAGAAGATGAAATAGGTATACTGTAACTTCCCGGGTCATGCTTGATAGGGGCAATGTAGGTGAGCTCGTCTTTCTCCGCTTTCTCTTTCTCCTTCTCTTTACCTTTGTTCTTCTTTGGAATCATGAACTCCGCATATCCACCTTGTTTGCCATCTTCCTCCTCGTCATTGCTCAAATGAATGGGCCCTTTGAGTCCTAGATGCTCGAATGATATCGTGAACCCCTCCGAATCATAGTCCGTGGCATAGTCGGCTTCGCTTCCGATATCGCTCTCCACGTACTTTTTCGTGTAGATGTCGGTCCACGTCTTCTTAGATGTTGCTCCGGCCACCATAAGCATTGGCTTTGCGTTATCCACCTTTGGGTTGACTTGGGTTTGCGTTGGTAGCTCTCCTTGAGTCCTCTCCCTTAGCAATTGTGAGATACGCCCAACTTGCATTTCCATGTTCTGTATTGTACTTTGATGGTTATGTAAATATGAGCATACCTCATCATTGATCTTCTTTTGAGCGTCCATGAATTGGATGAGTCGGTCCTCGATGGAAACACGCGGTTCTCCCTCCGTTCGTTGATTTTGTTGGTTCGGTGCAAAGAAACCGGGAGGTCTTGGGTTAAAGTTACGGTTGTTGTGCCACCTCCCTTGGTAGTCGCCTCGATTGAGATAGTGTACCTCCTCGGGTGTCATCATCGGACGGTTCGGAAAATCCTTTGTTAAGCGTGGTCCTTTGCACTCCTCGCATCCAACCTGCAAAGCATGAACAGATTTTATTAGCTCCTCAATTTTACGTTCAAACTTAACCTGTTGGTTTTTCATTGCGGCTAGTTCATCGGATGGGTCGAAGTCGGTTGAGATTTTCCTGGCCATTATCTGAATTTGCAAGCGCTTATCCATCCTCCAATCTATGTTGTGTATTAGCATGTCCTCAAGAAGCTTATACCCTTCCGTGGGAGTTTTGTACATGAATACACCCCCGGCGGATGAATCCAATGTAGCTCGAGAAGAATAACCAAGCCCACTATAAAAAGTTTGGACTTGCTCACTCTTACTTAATCCATGACTCGGGTACGAATTTAGAGGGTGTTTGAATCGCTCCCACGATTCAGATATCGTCTCCTCGTCATTTTGTCGGAAAGATCGGATTTTGGCTCGTAGCTTATCAATTTTGGATGGTGGGAAAAATTAGGAAAGGAAATTTGAGTGAAGTCCTTCCCAAGTGGTGATCGAACTTGGTTCCAAGGATCGTAACCAAGCTTTTGCTTCTCCGGCGAGCGTAAGAGGAAAAACTCGAAGACGAATCGCATCATCTCGGCTTTCCTCGGTTTTGAACAAATCACAAATATCCTCGAAGTTCTCCAAATTCATGATAGGATTGCTATCGTTTTTCCCGTCGAAGGTAAGATCCTTAATCACGTGAAGAAGCTTCCCCGGGATCTCCTTGTCTAAATTTGGCTTCGTGATCGGATTGGTGGGTACGGTCGGAGCGATCCTCCGGGCGGTCCACATTGGTGCATCGTCTCCCATTTCGAAATTCAAAGCTCACGGTCGAACTTTGTTGGCTTTTGACTTCTTTTTGTTTCTTTTTCTGAACTCCCTCTCCGGTTCCTCAAATGCCTCTAACAGTTCCGTCGTGACTGAAACCACAACAAACGATTACGGGCAACTTGCGGGAAACAAAGAGATAAAACAATTAACTAAAAACTAAAAAGCGAAAAACTTGCAAGGGATGGAATCCCTCACAAGGATCGATTAACAAAACTAATAAAGACTAAAAATCTAACAACTACCGTTCCCCGGCAACGGCGCCAAAAACTTGATGCGGTAAATATTATATATAAAAAGCGAAACAAGTTTTAATCCTAACCACAATTACCACATTCACAGGCAAGCGTACCTGATCGCGAGTAATATAGTGTAGGAAAGTCCAGGTATCGTTCTTACCACTGGGAACAGTCAAGTTATGTAGACTAATAATCCTAACTAGTTTAATTAATCTAGAATTATGGGGGGTTTTTAGGAAAATGATTTAATTAACTAAAAGGCAAATAAACAACTAATTGACTAAGAAGCAAAAAAAGATGATTTAAACTTTATAAAAGAAAACAGTAGTACTTATCATGGTAATAACGACTCCCCAAGTGGATGATTTAACTTTGCCAAAGGTATGGTTGTATTGGTTATTGTAAGAATTTAAGTCTAGGACACCCTAACATGCGATGATTATGGTTGTCAACTAGGTTGGTCTTCCTAGTCGTAATACATAAACTGATTGTCAGGCAGTCTAGTACCAGTCACCCAATTCTATCACTATTGCACGGAATTCTACTATCTAGCTGCTCTCGGTCTGAGCTAACCACCTAACACAACTCTCCGTGTTACCGAAGTGAAGGTCAAGAAAGGTTGATTAACCTAACGGAGTCTATCTATCTAGGTCAAACAGATACACCCAACCAACGAGTTCATATAACCATACAATACGAATCAAATTAGAACCATAAAATCGCACTCAATAAACCAATAACAAACCATTAATCAATCAATTTATAAAAACATCATCCACAAGGTTCATCTACCATAATAAGTACCACTAAATAAAACTACTCACTAAACATAATGAAAACAACAAACATAGTATAAAAGACAGACATTATACCGACCGTACAGCAACAGATGATCGAGAACTGGAGAACAAACTCCGAATATATCGTATCACTCGTATCGGCACAACTCTCTCTATCACTAATCAAACTAAGAAAATATGAAAAGATGTAACTGCTAGATGATTGGTGATGATTTCTGGACTGAAGGAGGAGGCTGGTATTTAAAAGGCATTCGGAGGCTCGTTTCGTGATTGCGAGGTGGCAGCTTCGCGGCGCAAGGCACTTATTTAACCCTATTTTTCTTTTTTTAGCAAGTTCTGGAATCTTCCTTCGAGGGTCTTTGACTACTTCGTGGCGCGAGAATCTTCAGAATCAACGCGAAGTCAGTGAAAAGCATGAACATTCTAGAAATTGCTCACTTCGCGGCGCCAAGCTTAAAACTTCACGGACGCGAAAAGCTCTCTGAGTTGACTTTGTCCAATTTCCACGCTTTTCCGCCTTTTTCGTACTTTTATGTTCCAAGGCCTCCAAAACCTACAAAAGTGTGAATTAGCCCAAAACGTGAGTAATCAGATCAGAAATGGGTGAGAAACGGGGAAAATTCAAGCAATTAAGTACGACCAAAACATGTATAATTTTGGAGTTATCAATGGGTGTTTGATGATTTATTCAACGTAGAGAGTAAAAGCACAAGTGATGTGACCAAACATTCATAGATACCCATCAGAGTGTTTGAGTATTGGAAATGACCAGTTTTCAAGTCTGCTCCATGGAGCCTATGTCATGAGCATTGACTTGATGATAGGTTGTCCTTAGACCTGAGATATTTGGTCTGGAAATGTGAGGACTATTGTACTTTTAGCGTGTTCTAATGCTACGCCATAACAGTTGGCCATACGGAGCGTGACTAGATGCAGCGGAAGCCATGTGACCAGATGCAGATAGTCAAGAGGGGATTTACACCTCTTTTTCAAAGAGAGATATTTCCGGGCCCCTTGACGATTAAGATTGGCAGAAACGCGAGGCCACGCTCGGATACAATAACAGTGGTTATTTGATAAGTTTCGTAACTGCAGGCAGTCGAACTCAGAGTCAAGAAACACTTGAGTTTAAGATTAAAATCCTCCGCTCCATGTCTAAAACTCATTTTAGAAATATCGCGTGTAAAAGGAATGAACCTGTATACAATTCAATGATGAATCATATCTTTGGATATAAGAGATCTTATAACCTGGTTAACCTAAGTGTCTGGCCTGGGACCTCCTTAGGCTAATGGTAACAGTTGAGTTACTTTTCTGGCACAAGTGGGAGTCTAAAGGGATTATGTGCAAGACAGTAACAAGGGTTACCGTGTCCAATGTTATAAGACACTAGTGGGTCACACTGCTACACACCCAATTAGAGATAACTTGGATCTACCAGTTGTGTGAGAATAATTGTTTGGGTAAAAACTTACGATCGCACGACGACTGATTTGAATCGTAAGATATCTTTTAGGATGATAATCCTGTATTAAGATAAGGTCCTGAGATAAGATGCGTGTACCCTCGAACGATAGCAGCTAATCATTAAACAATCTTTGTATAAGATATCGTACGATATGATCAGAAAACATACGATATCACACGATATTACACTAACGGTTAAATATATCTTGAGTTTATTCTTTTGTAACAAAATGTATGACGGTTATCAAGAATCATTCAACCAATAAAAGCCAAGATACGCTCTTCATAAAAATACAACCGTTACGACCAAGATTCTAGCGATAGTTACAACCAATCCATTAATGAGCAATTATTCGTTGAACGGTTATAAATAGAACAACTATAAATAGAGACGAAGACAACAGTTGAAGAACAATTCTCTCTCCCGTATACCCCGAGCTCTACATTTCCATTCAATCATCTTGTTTACGATTCTCTATAATTTACATTCTACTAAGTTCTTTATTTCATTGTAATCGTACGATCAAGGCTGTAAACATCAAAGACATCACCCCTTCTTGGTGATATATAGTATAACGTCGACTATCCTTAGTCGGCCGCAGGTTTTTTCCTCGATCCTGAGGTTTTTCCTGCGTCATCAATTGCTTTGTTCATTTTATTTACTTTATCGCGCATTTTATCAAGTTAGATTCTTTCTCTCGACGGATTTGCCTCACACCATCTTATGATATTAAATTGTGTAATTTTTTACATAAACGATTTGGCGCCCACCGTGCGGCCCCGTTTTGAGAAAATCTCATTTGATAAAGCGCCTGTCTACTAATTGTTTTCCTTGAGGTTCTTTAAGAACTTTTTGCAGGATTATGGATAACAACTTCCTAACATCCCTACAACAACAGTTAATGTCAGCTCAGCAACAGATTCAACAATTGACTAACCAAAATATGCAAGCAAACGAAGAAATCTCACGACTTCGAGCTTCGCATGTGCCAACTATGCCCGTCGTATCCATTAATCCTATATATCCGCCTCAACATCTAAGACCACCACAGCGTCCTCAATTTCATATGCCAATACCCCCACATGTTACCAATATCCAACAAGATTACGTACGACCATCTGTGCCACAAAGCACACCCATGTTCACATATGGCCCATTCAACAACATACCGTGACCAAACCATATTCCCGGATTAAATCACATACCTACTGTGACTAGTTCCACCATCCACACCACTATCCAGCCAAACAATGGAACCACTAATGGTTTCGTCCCTTTAACCCAAACAACGATAGATGACCCGATGAACGTACGATTGAAGATGCTCGAGGAGCAAAATGAAAAAAATGCTCGCATTACTTGCAAAACTTCCTGGAGCCGCTGTACCTATCGAAGTTGAACCAAAAACAGGGTTCCAAGCTTCGCCTTATGTTGATGAGATTGCCCTCATGGACACGCCAAAGAAGTATAACATTCCAGCTTTCACGACGAAGTATTCAGGAATCACCGACCCAGTCGAGCTTGTGGCGCTGTATAAGCAACTCATGTGGACTGCTTCCATACCTTCACAATATCAAGAAGCTTGCATGTGTAAAAGTTTCGGGTCTACGCTTACAGGAGCAGCTTTGCAATGGCTCATCAATCTCAAGCCAAAAAGCATCGGATCGTTCGCTGAACTGGTAAATCAGTTCACTCGACAATTCGCAAGGAGTGGCAAAATGGAGAAACAAACCAGTGATCTATACTACGTCGTACAAAAAACTGGTGAGACTATTAGAGATTATTTTAACAGATTTAATGCAGAAATGATCGAAGTAAAGAATTGCGACGTGAAGACTGCAATCGAAGCATATAAGCGTGGGCTGGAGAATTCCTCGGAATTATACATGGATCTTCCGAAGTATCCCCCGGAGAATTTCGATGACGTACGAGCTCGAACGTTAGCCCACATGAGGATAGAAGATGATGCCATCTTTCGACGCAAACACTCGAACGAAAGAAAAACCATTGGTGCCCAAAAACATGATTTCAAACCAAAAAGAGTGAACAAAATTGGAAACTCTCGACAAGAGTCCAATAATCGTTCGAACCGGGGTTCAGGTAAAATTAGAAATCCAGAATTATCTACTTACAATTTTGCAGGTACAACCAAAGAAATGGTAGATTCTTTGCGCAAGATCGATGCCAATGTACGATGGCCAAAGAAGCTGGAGATCCCCAGCAAAGATAACGATCAGACCAAATGGCGTGATTTCCATAGCGATCATGGACATAAGACAGACGAATGCATTAGCTTGAAGAAGGAGATCGCATATCTTAAATCGAACGGGAATCTTAAAGATATCATCCCCGACGAAACGAAAAGACTAGCGTCACCAATTCATACCAAAGTCGTAAATTATATTACTGGAGGATCGGAAGTATGTGGTCTAACATACTCAGTAGCAAAGAGACACGCACGAGAAGGACTCGAAGGACATCCCATCCCAGATGAATCCAGAACAACAACCAAAAAAGAACTCGACGCAGCAAGAGTCACGTTCGATCAAGACGATCCCTTAGGGATCTACCAAAAGCATCATGATGCTCTAGTCATTCAGTTAACTATCGGGAACTGTCTGACCAAAAGAGTATTAGTTGATGCTGGCAGTTCAGCAAATGTGATTTTTGCAGATACTCTTAAGATCATGGGAATCGAGCGACCGAATATCGTACGATGGACTACCATGCTAATTGGAGAAATCGTGTTACCTGTTTTCACCAAAGACATCAACAAACAGACAAAGTTCAACATTATAGACTGCCCATCTGCTTACAATGCAATACTCGGAAGACCTTGGATCCACGACATGAAAGCAGTACCATCGACTTTATCACCAAAAGATCAAGGTCCCATCCCCTTGGGGTGTGCAAGAAATCGTTAGTGAAAAGAAGATCGCCCGAGAATGTTACAAGATCACGATGAAAGCAAAACCCAGGACATCTAGCAATTACAGAGCCAGGATGGAGTACGATCATATGATGATCTTCAATTAGAAGAAGTCGTCTTCGATCACAAACATCCTGATCGAAAATTCGTCGTAGGCGCGACACTAACTCCTGACATAAAAAACAATATAATATCTTTTTTGCAGGAACACTCGGATTGCTTCGCATGGTCGCACGAAGATATGATCGGGATTGATCCCCATATCATATCGCACAAGCTGAACGTGGATCCATCCTTTAAACCTATAAAGCAGAAACGACGCAAATTCGCACCCGAGCGCAGTAAGGTAATCAACGACGAAGTTGATAACCTACTCAAGACAGGAAAGATCATAGAAGTAAAATTTCCCGATTGGTTGGCAAACGTAGTCGTCGTACAAAAGAAGAATGGGAAATGGCAAGTCTGTATCGACTTTACAGACCTAAACAAGGCTTGCCCAAAATATCCATTTCTGTTACCCCACATCGATGCAATGGTAGATGCGATGGCAGGTCATGAATTACTAACATTCATGGAAGCATATTCAAGATACAATCAGATCTTGATGCACACGGATGATCAAGAAAAAACGGCGTTCATGACGGACAAAGGGATCTATTGTTACAAAGTAATGCCCTTTGGTCTTAAGAATGCAGGTTCGACTTATCAAAGATTGGTGAACATGATGTTCAAAGAACATTTGGGATGCATGATGGAAGTCTATATAGACGATATGCTCGTAAAGTCAGAACGATCGCACGATCACATACAACATCTAAAACAATCGTTTGATATCTTAAGGTAATATAAGATGAAGCTCAATCCAACTAAGTGTTCTTTCAGAGTACGTGCCGGAAAATTCCTAGGATATATGGTCGCTCGACGAGGTATAGAAGCTAGCCCCAAGCATGTAAAAGCCATCATGGAATTACAATCCCCGAGGAACGTGAAAGAAGTCCAGAAACTCACTGGTCGAGTGGCAGCTTTAAATAGATTTATTTTGCGATCGTCCGATAAATGCCACTTGTTTTACAACGTCCTACGCAAGAACCAAGGTTTCAACTGGACAGATGCACATGAAAAAGCGCTACAAGACTTAAAGCAGTACATGGTCTCCCCACCATTATTAACAAAACCAGTTGAAGGCGAAAGTTTACAACTGTATCTAGCTGTCAGCCATAGCGCAGTAAGTGCAGTACTCGTACGAGAAGAGGATCAACAACAACGCCCGATTTATTATGTGTGTAAATCCTTTCTCGACGCTGAAACCAGGTACACATCTATGGAAAAACTACTTTTAGGCCTCGTAATAGCTACGAAAAAGTTAAGGCATTATTTTGAATCTCATCATATAATTGTTGTAACTAATTACCCTCTTAAGACCTTACTTCGGAAGCCAGAACTCACAGGACGATTAGCCAAATGGAGTAATTACCTCAGTGGGTTCTACCTTGAGTACAAACCCAAGACGGCGATAAAATCACAAGTGCTGGCAGACTTTATAGCCGAATTCAGCCTAGGAACAGAACCGCCATCTCACGATGAAGTTAATAATGTGACGATTCAAGACAACAAACCTTGGATTCTGCACGTTGATGGATCATCTAACGTACGAGGATCAGGATTAGGAGTTGTCCTGAAATTATCACATGGGGGCAATATGGTGTATTCCATACGATGTGAATACAAAACCACCAACAACGAAGCAGAATATGAAGCCTTAATCGCTGGATTGGACATAGCCTACAACCTAGGGTCAAAACAGTTGCACATACGAAGTGATTCATTACTGGTGTTAAATCAAATAAATGGCAATTTCACGCAAAAGATTCAAAAATGATGACATATCTCAAGATTGCTAAGGAAACGATCGCACGATTCGAGTCTTTCTCGATAGAACAAATCCCACGAGACTTGAATGTACAAGCTGATGCTCTAGCCAATCTGGGATCTGCATTTAACGAACCTGTAAGTGCAAGAAACAATGGATCAAACAATCAAATCTTCATTCCATGATTGAATCTTTACAATATGAACATTCTCTCTCTAGATTCTCTCTCTAGAACACACACATATGAATATTACAAATGAGCTCCTACTATCAAGTCTATCTACTATCTCCTTCTAACACACTATATATACCCTTGACCTCAACATACACATACATTGACTTTACTAATTACATCTTTGACTTTTCTATTAAATGCTTTGACTTTGACTTTGATGCTTGACTTTCTTCTTTGACTTCCATCCTTTGACAATGTTTGACTTGAATATTATTTCCTTATCTTGAGATCTCGGATACAATAATATTTGCTCTAACAATCTCCCCCTTTGTATTCGAGATCACTCTTCAAAATGAGCTTCAGCTTTAACGATCTTCTGTCTTCAAGTCAAACAAACTTTCTCCAATTACAAAAGCCATACAACAAACAATCTCCCCATTTATGCAAGCATCATCTTCAAAGCAAAGTCTTCAAACATGAACTCGTCTTTTAGAAAAGCATAATTCTTCTCTTGAATCAATCCACTACACTGTCAAGCTTCTTAACCAACTTTGATATCTTTGACCAATCCAACATTCTCATCAATCATCACAACTTGATATCAACCTTTAAATCCAAGGCTTTTAAACCTCAGATTCAAAAGATTCAAATTCAGAATTCTCTTTAGCTCCCCCTTAACTCTTGCTTTCTTCTTTCAAACTCTTTATCAATTATTCCTCTTCATTCATATTTCCTCTCAATCCACCATCAGAATGTTCTTCAAATGTTTTCATCTTCAACTCTTGACACTATCATCTTTTTCTTCATGAAATATCAACACTTGTATCACGATCAACATTGATACTTGATTTACCCAAACATCTTGAAATCTTCAATCAACCATACTTGATATCTTGAACTTTTCAACATATATCATTTTGAACTCTTACACATAGTTCCCATACCTTCATTGTGTCTTCGCATATGTCTTTGATGAAACTTCTCCCCCTCATGATGATTAGGAGAATCCTGAGCATCATGAATAATCAAAGACAGCATCATCAAAAATCTCATTCACAGGAACTTCTCCCCTCAAAAGTTGGTTTACCATTCAAAGAACCATATGTCCCCCTCAATCAAACATCTCATCCATATCAGAGTGCTCCCCCTCAAATCCAGCTCAAGTTGCTCCCCCTCAAATGATGGGTAATCGGCTAACATAGAAGCACATTTAGCAACTATTGACACAACAACTCATAGAATTGTGTGGCCTATTTTCAGTGTTGGCAACAGGGTAGCACTGATAGGACTTCCAGTCATCACTGAATCAAAGTTATAAAACTAAGTTCTCAGACTGTTCCGGCAATATCACAAAGATATGCAATTGGAATCACAAAGATTCGTGCAAGTGTCAAAGAAATATCATCATATCAATTAGGCTCAAATATTGATTCAACCTGGGACGCAGATTGAAAATCAATGACTCTTGTGCATAGAATATGAAGTTCGGAGACCGGAGATGATGTCTTCCTTGTTTCAATATCTAAATCTTCCGAGTGAAGATTAGATAGATGATATGCTAATTCTCCGTGAGAATTGAAACAAACATCTTTTAAGAGATATTTGAGTAGCTTGGTGGGGTGACACAAGTTATTGACACTGGGTCCATGTCTTGTTTCAATATTCATCTCCAAAGAATCGAGAATGAATAGATGATGTGGTTACCCGGATAACTGTATAGGTTTGGGAAGGATCTTCTTTTATTCTTTTTGATCCTGTCTCACACTCACTATTTTCTTTTAGCTCCCCCTACACTCAAGCTCTCGCCATTTTACCTCATGTACACCCTCACAAACTAGGTCTAACCTAGGGATGTGTTTCTTGGGTAGATCCTCCGGCTCTGGATTGATCATAGAAACTTCTATATCCTATCACACATAAGTTGATATCATGAAATGATATTCTTTGAAACATTGAGTATATTCATACCAGAACGTGATATGATGGTGATTCATATGTGATACAATATGTATATGGGGAACATATGTTGAACAGAAATGGGGAACATTTGTTGATGAGATCATATGTTGAAGAAATTCATTCAAATGCTCTAACAAGTGATGATTGATTGTAGGAATCAAAAATCTTGATCGTGAATTCCAAAGAACAAAATTCAAACGCTAAACAGATAGACTTAGTAAGCACAGTGTATTCAAGAAATGAATCAATGATTAGAAAGTTTAATTGTGAAGAACAATTCACAATTAATAATCTGAATAAGAATTGAATCATTGAAATGAAATAACGTGCATTGAAGTCAAATTGGAATTCAAGCGAGTGTATTTCCACCGAATAATTTCAACGAATATACGAGATGTGGAAATAACTATGTGAAGAAAATTATAACACGTGGTAATTCTAGAAACGATTCATAATCAAAAAGAAACTAACACAAGTAAGTTCCTTATGATGAATACCACGGTTAAATACAGGTAAGCGCAAGTTCTATACTAAGGGTTTAGAAGGATACTTACATTAAAGCTCAGGCATTGAAGACCGGGTCCTAAACCGAATTGTTTAGAAGCCACTAATCATTGAAGACCGGGTCCTGAACTGAATTATTCAGGAGCCACTAACCTGCAAAATCAAACAGATTTTGGTATCCACTTGGATGTGGATCCTCTTTTGTTAGAGAAATTTGGGTTATAAGATGAAATCTTGTAAATCCCAAATCGTTCATCTATATAATCGTCACTTACAAAATCATTTCTTTGAAAGTAAGAACCAGATGATTTTCTTTTGGATAGACTAAGAAGTTTATTTGTAGAATAAACTAACTGAGACTTACCAAAATACGTGTCATGGAAAAATTTGTTCTTTTGAACTTTCGGTTCCGAAGCAAATGATTTTGTATGATTTACCTTTGCATTAGATCCCTTGACTTGCCAAACAAACTTACTATTTGAGAAACGATGATTACCTGAATAATCAACACGACGATCATAGAAGAGATTTGAAGTACGAATCTGACCACTTGAGTTGATGTTACTCTGTGTAGTACTATCCACATTGCTTGAATCATGAGCTTTGAAAATTGTCTTCTCAAGTTCCTTCACTTTGGAAGAAAACTTGTTTCTCTCTTCAAGAAGATCATTAAGCTTCTTCTGCTGATCAGATCGCATTCGCTGCTCATTCATGATATTAGTCGATAATTCAGATAACTTGCTTGTAAGCTTTCTTATTTCAGCCTTAAACGCTGCCTTTTGATTCTCAAAATCTGCTTCCACAAGACTTGGCTTCTTAGGTTCAGCGATTATCTGTTCTAAGACACTCTTTTCATGTCGAAGAACCTTCTCTTTTTGTTTAAATTGATGTCTTACATCAGATAACTGATTCTG
The DNA here is from genome assembly GCA_030169165.1 of Centaurea solstitialis. Classification (NCBI taxonomy): domain Eukaryota; kingdom Viridiplantae; phylum Streptophyta; class Magnoliopsida; order Asterales; family Asteraceae; genus Centaurea; species Centaurea solstitialis. The sequence continues at coordinate 47,039,270 of CM058041.1, read as the reverse complement.
TAAGTCAACAATTTGTTTTTGAAGCTCAATACGTTTCTTGTCATCAACTTTCCTCACTGAATGGACAACTTGGATTTCTTCTTCAAATTCATGCATCATATTCTGATATTTCCCGGCACGAAGACTCGGTTTCTTCAAAGAGTTCTTCAGCTGCCTCTCAAACTGCTTCCTCTCTAGGACAAGCTTCATTTCTAACTCAGATATTTTCTTTGAAAGTGTTTCACTTTTCAAATCAAATACCTTTCTTTCGTCTGTTAAAGTATGTTGAAGATCAGAAACAGTCTTTGTGAGCTGCTCAATTTCTGTTTCAAACTTGTGTCTTTCATTTTCAAACTCTAAGTCCACATTTTGCTTCTCCTGTCCACCTTTGTCTTCTAACAATTTATGTAGATTAGCCACTGTCCTTTGAAGCTCTAAAATCTCTTGAACATATTCTTCTCTGTCTTTTGCAAACCTGTTTCTTTCATTCACCAGATCATGTTCACTTTCATACACAACTTGTTGTAGAGTCTGAATTTGCTCAAGAAGCATCTCTCTTTCAGCATTGTTCTCATTCTGCTCTTTGAATTTGAGAGATTCATACTCAGATTGAGTCGTTTTGAGAAGATTTTCAAGATCCACAATCTTCTCTTCTAAAACCAATGTAGGAACATAAGGTTTAGCTTCGACATCTGATTCTTGAGACGAATTAATATCAGGATAAACCAGAAAATCAGAAGAATTAGACGAGTCTTTTGATTTGATTCTCAGAGTGTCTGAATTATAGACAAACTTGACCCTATGATATTTAGGTTCATAATATACAGGATCATGTTTTTCAATCTCTTGCATATCTGAGAAGTCTTCCTTCATTTCAAAACCTTTTAAAGAAGGAAATCTGGTGCTCATTAACATACTTGAAAAATCATAAAATGCAGATTTCTCCTTAAGAGCGTTTTTCAACACATTTGGATTCTCATAACCTAAACCCCATTTAACATCAAGAAAATCTCTAAGTGCACTGGGTTTGTTTAGAAAAATTGTCCGTTCAGAAACACCTATTTTGTGAAGCTTCTCATCTAAAAATTGAATTATCTTGCTTGATTCCTTAATTTGCTTTTTACATTGAAGCTTTGTCTCTGCAATTTGTTTTTCAAAATCAAGCTCTTTTTCTTTGATCTGATTTTTCATTTGAAGCTCTTTCTCTTTAATCTGATTTTTCATTTGAAGCTCTTGTTCTTTGATATGATTTTTCAAATGAAGCTCTTTTTCTTTAAATTGAGCAACTGCTTTTGCAAGCTGTGTTGTAAGACTAGCCTTCTCACGTTCAAGTCTCTTTGTTGTATCCCAATCTCGTTCATACTGAATTTCATCATCAGAATCCATTGATATCTGCACAAAAGAAATAATAAGGATCGTCAACAGAAACTTCGATTAGAAGTGTGAGTAGTGCACAAATGATTTATGTCAAACAAATCAAAAATACTGAAGAAAAAGGGGTAAAAATAAACTTGAAAGATGAAAAATGACAAAACAAGAAATATAAACGACTCAACAACTTGAAAACACTAGAACACAGACTAAAAATGTAACAGACAAGAAAAAATACAAGACAACTATTTAATAAAAGAAAAAGAAATAAAGAAAAGAAAAACAATCACACTTGCAAGTACACTAGCTCAAAAATAGCTCAAACACATTAAAAAACACACTCAAAAATAAGCACAAGACTCGAGATACACCACATGGCTCGAGATAGGGAAGAAAATGGCTCGAAATACGAAAAAAATGACTCGAATTCCATCATTCACGCGCTCCCACGCGCTGATCACGCGCTCCCACGCGCTTCACGCGCTCACACGCGCTGGACACGCGCTGGACACGCGCTGGACACGCGCAGGACACGCGCCTCACGCGCCTGATGTCTCGAGCAGGTGACGTCAGCGCTTACGTCAGCAAGCGGTCAGATGCGCTGACCGAGCGCTGACCGGGCTCTGACTAGGCGCTTACCGCTGACTGATGCTTCTGACCGACTAAAAAGGTTCTGACCGAGCGTCTGACTAGGATTTTGAGTGCTGACCGACGAGAATTTTGCTGACTGAGCCTATTTTGAGTGCTGACCCACTATTTACTTCTGACCAGACTCAAACAAAATACAACATGACTCGAGAAACTAAAAATAGGCTCGAAATATGCAAAAGAAGCTCAAAAAATTCATATAAACCACTCGAGACAACATATTTTGACTTACAAACAACTTTTTGCCTTAAATTTTAAAAGTTTTGGATCAAACATTCAAAAATATCACCTTCTTCCCCAAGAAAAACTCAAGAACATGAAGAACACATTCAACTAAAAAATTTTAAAAACACACAATTAACCTCTAAAATCAAAAACAAAAGGTAGATTTATGTCCAAAAACACTTTCTAGAAACAAATCCACTAAAAAACAAATCAAAAACACACTAAATCTCACAATCACTCATGACCTCCATTGATGAACTTTGAAGAACTTCAAAAATCAAAACTCAAATTTTTGAAGCAAATTTGATCTATAATGATTAGAGATGATTAAAAGAAACACTAGAAACACAAAAACACACACAAATCTACAAGATCTACAACAAAAATCTACAAATCTACACAAAAATCTATAAAACCCATTTCTTCAAAAAATCTTCAATTCTTCATCAAATTTCTTCAAATCTTCAATCCAATTGTGCACAAATCTTCTGCCATAGCTCTGATACCACTTGTAAGTGAAAGAAACAATGGATCAAACAATCAAATCTTCATTCCATGATTGAATCTTTACAATATGAACATTCTCTCTCTAGATTCTCTCTCTAGAACACACACATATGAATATTACAAATGAGCTCCTACTATCAAGTCTATCTACTATCTCCTTCTAACACACTATATATACCCTTGACCTCAACATACACATACATTGACTTTACTAATTACATCTTTGACTTTTCTATTAAATGCTTTGACTTTGACTTTGATGCTTGACTTTCTTCTTTGACTTCCATCCTTTGACAATGTTTGACTTGAATATTATTTCCTTATCTTGAGATCTCGGATACAATAATATTTGCTCTAACAGAACCAACTCTGGAAAGCATCCCAATAATCCATCTTGCAACACCAACGATCAAAATGAAAGAAGAGGTACAAATGAATAAGGAAGTTTACAATTGGTCGCTTGACATATGGAATTCTCTTAAGCACAACCAACTCCCTGATGACAAGATGGATGCTCGAAAGACAAGATCTAAAGCTTCGCGATATACGATCTTCGAAGATCGACTATATTGAAGATCTACGTCAGGACTTATCTTACGATGTGTAATGAGCAAGGAACAGATGAATCAAATTCTCCAAGAAATGCACGACAGGGAATGTGGAAATCATTCTGGGGGTAGAAGCCACGCTAATAGAATCTCACGACAAGGTTACTATTGGCCAACCCTTCGAGAAGATGCCATAAGAAACGTACAAAGCTACGATGTTTGTCAAAGACACTCAGGTATGTCATGTCTACCATCGGAAATCATTCTGTCTTGATCCCATGGCCATTCATGCGATGGAGAATGGACATTGTAGAAAAATTACCTCCTGCTCTAGGGCAAAAAGTCTTCTTACTTGTTCTTACTGATTACTTTTCAAAATGGATCGAAACTGCTGCCTTTTCATAGGTAAGAGATAAAGAGGTCATCTCCTTTAACTAGACTAACATTATATATAGGATTGGAGTACCATCAGAGATTATGTGCGATAATGGTTCACAATTCATAAGTGAAAAAACTCGCAAGTTCTGCGATGAACGTGGGATTAAGCTGATCACTTCCACTCCAAGATATCCCAGTCCAACGGTCTCGCCGAATCCAGTAACAAAGTCATAATCAATTCAATTCGTAAAAGACTGAAGGATGCAAAAGGAAAATGGGTCGAAGAATTGCCTTCTAGTTTATGGGCAAATCGCACGACACCATGAACCTCGACAGGGCAAACTCCCTTCTCTCTAGTTTACGGGTGTGAAGCAGTGTTACCAATCGAGTCTGGACTTCCGATTGCAAGACATCGTACAATCGAACGGAATGCGATAGACCTATTCTATGATGTAGATTCCATAGAAGAACTCAGAGACAAAGCATTTCAAAAAATGGCATCACAAAAAGCCATGATCGAGCGACACTTTAACAGAAAGGTGAAAGCTAAAATGTTTCAAGTAGGAAACTATGTCCTACGACATGTATTTCAGAACACACAGGAGTTGAATGCTGGAAAACTTTCTATCAGATGGGAAGGACCTTATAGAATCTCAAAAATCGTTGGAAATGGTGCGTACAAACTTACGACCATGGAAGGTAAGGAAATCCCACGTAGCTGGAATGCAAATCACTTGAAAAGGTACTACTTCTAAACCCTTTTTTAATTATTTATCTTTTTTACAAACAATTACTGACTTGGGCGTCGGAGCACCGTTGGTCAAACCAACGGCCACCCCATAGCCATCTTTTATCGCAGGTATCGCACGATTATCGCAAGCATCGCATGACAAATTCAAATAACGAACGACTATTGCACATATTGCACAATTGCCGCATGTATCGCATGATAATTGCTATAACGCAAGGTCAATCCGCACGCGCGCAAGACAATACACCAGCCGTACGAATACTCTACTGAGTAAAAACATAAACGTTTCTATATTAACTCTACGACCTTAGTCGCATGACAATCGCAATACGGAATCAAATTGTAAAATGCTTAAAACGCACGATATAAGACAATCCAAATTCATTCATCTTTACTATTATATAATGCAGATTTGATAAAATTCGTAATTACATCATTTTAAAGCTTAAAACTCTTAAACTCTTAAAAATGTACAACTTGCCAATGCTGTGTTGTGTAGGAATTTGGAAGCGGGTATTTTGCAGCTAAAGTTCCTCTTCCCGAGGCCTACCTTTTCCTTTTCCCAATCAATCCAGTCATGCAGACTTACATTCTCAATTTCAATTTGAATTTCAAAATTCAAATTGCATAATACTCTCTCCTCACGCCCTAATCTTCTTTGGTAATGGATCAGTCGAATCGTCAAGTCTTCCTTCGATGATCTCTTCGATATCTCGCTCTCCTCCTCCATCATTATACCTTCTCATTCCGATCTGGTAAACTTGTGTTTATGCTCTTCTTCTTTCGCTTCTATGCTTCTGTTCTATGAATTGTTCTTCCCCATTTATTTGTTGTTTTCTGTTGCTTTAAGGCATTCTCGATCTCTCCATCAGGTAGGGTATATTTGGTTTGCTTCATTCTCCATCTCTTCATCGTGCTCGATTTTTCCATCTCTGCTGATACTTCAAGGTAAAAATTGTTTGATGAAACATTTCTAGCTTGGATTTTATTAGCTTTTTTTCTGCTTCTTGTACTTGTACTTTCAATTATTGTTTGGTGTTTTTCTTATGGTTATTTTTTTTCTCTTCTCTCATCGTTTGATTGATTCTTTTTAACCTAAAAACTATTATTTAGTTTCCACAAAGAATATCGAATATTTGTTTCCGCTCTAGCGTCTCAGGAAGTGGAAGTGGAAGTTGATTTTGCGTTTTTCATTTTGATACAGACTATAAAAGATAATTTTTTGTTTGCTTGCTCATTTCTGGATTGGTTATTTGTTTTTTGTAGTTATATTCTATGTTATTTTTGGATATGTGTTGGTCCCAAGGGGTGACCTTCAAGTAAGGATAGTGTATGGGATTATAGAAGGGGGGGGGGGGGTTGAATATAATCACACAAATTTCACTTTTAAATTCTTTGTTGTATTAACAATATGAATTTACAGATTGTTGCGGAAATAGAAAAGACTACAAGTCTAAACTAAACAATCTAAGTTCTTTCACTATGCACTAGAGTGAGAAGATAAGAAAAGATAGAAGATAGAGGAAATAAGAAAGAAAGGATTAGGGTATTTTTAGGATGAAGAAGTGGTTTGGAGAACATCTCTTCACGTCCTATTTATACCCAATGCATTAAATGCATGCAGACTCACTTTTGTGTACGTGTCACACTTCAAGTGGTCTATTGTACTATTTACTATAAACAAATACCCTTTGCATGTTGTGCAAAAGAGGGTTTGTGTAAACAGTTGCCTTGAGGTCTGATAAGTACGGAGGGAACAGAAAAGAGACTGTCCTTATGTACTTTTGTGTCAGTAAAGGCGGATAATCCTTTTGTGCATTAGATTAAGACATTACACTAATCCTTCAGGATCAGGATACTGATCAGTGAGGAGAGTCCTGATACTGATGTAGATCAGGAGTCACTGTATCCTGTTGAGTCTTCAGGATATCATACGAATTTGAGCAGCCTGCTATCACTGAGTTCCGTCTTCAGATCACGAGCATGCTGTTCCTGTCATCAGCTAATTCTTCGACTTCGCTGATGGTTCTTGAGTATGATCTTAATGTCTTCAGGAGGTCTTCACTTTGGTGGTCAGGATCAGTAGACTGCAGAACAGACTCGTTCATCTCCTGATCCTGATCCTGATGATTTAAAACTACAAGTTACAACATAATTAATAAGGAATAACACTGAACAAACTCAGTGATAATTCCTCAAGCTATAACTGAAAGTAAAGACCTATTCACTAAGTGAAGTTACAGGATCATTATCATTTCATCAGGTCTTAGGAGAGCTGGATCAACAATATGTTATATCAAAGAGTTCCTTTTGTTATTTGAGTGTTCGAACTCTACAACTAAGTCGATTTCTATTCTTGGCGTTTTAGGCCATGAATGTCGACCGTCCTTAATCACCCGTTTTCATTCTCTCTGATTAACATTTTCCGGGAGTTTTGTTTAACAAAAGTTGGAGAGAAAAGGTACCCATAGACAAATTTACCCTGTTTTCCACTTGTCTAAAATCACACTTTTAGTTTTTATTTGCAACTGCAGAAACCACAGCCTTTACAGGGAACTTCAAAACTACTTGCAAGATCACGTAGAATTAAGTAAATAATGAAGAAGATAATTTTGTAATTAGCATCTTTACCTTTTATATGTATTAGAGTACTCTTTTGCTTCGAAGGGAGGGACACCAATTCTGACGGATTTAATGGTTATTTTGTAACAGTTAAACAGAAAGAAGATAGGAGACAAATAATCATCTTAATTTTGGTTATCTCAACTAATTTCTTCACATTGTGGAAAGCTCAATTAAAAGTTGTAGGTAAGCCAACGCGTAGACGGGTTGCAAAGGTACAAATTGTATTATGATTATGAGAGTACTTTCCATTAACTCTACTGGCAAAGCCAACAATACACTTTTTAAACGGTGCAGAGGTATAAATCTCTAGATGGTATTTGATTAAGAAAAAGTCATTTCTCTTTATTGTAGATAACCCTTTCTATCATTAAAAAGCGGTGCAGATCAGCCGGTGAAGCAATACACTTTTTAAACGGCAGTGGATGATTAAGTTTCTTTCCCATTTTTTCATATTCTCCGACGTTGCCTTTTTTATATCTTCAAACCTGTTTATGATTGTTTATTTTTCTTTTCACTAAAAAACTTCGTCTTTGCTATTATGGCTTTTGGGTTAGTTGAAAAGATGCAACATTTATTTTAGATCATCTTTTGTGTTTCTTGCCAAGGTTTTTAACTGCATTGTGTGTTTCTGTGTTTGAATTTAGTTTTTGTATGTGTTTGATTGTAAGTGGTTTGTCACATATTGATTTTCATACAATCTTTAGTTATTTCACTCTGTGGTCATGTTCTTTCTATCGTTTTCCATAATCTTTTTTTCCTTCATGGAAACTATTCAAATACCCATGGTTTATATAGATAACCAATTACATCTTATTTACATTGTTATATGATATTCTGATAAGCCAATTACATCTTATCCATGGTTTACATTGTTGTATGATATTCTAATAAGTCAATTACATCTTACCCATGGTTTACATTGTCGTACGATATTTTGATATTCTGATAATCAATTACATCTTATTTACAATTTCGTAAGATATTCTGATAAGCGTTCATATGCAAAAGCTGATCTTCCTCAATTTGTGTCCATCGAAGATGAGATGTGTGTTTCTAAGTTTCTGTTTTCTTGAAGGCAGTGGGTTAATGTTGTCCCAAAATAACTAGAAATGAGGAGAAATGGAGGAAAGATTGATGAACACAAAGCTTCAAAATGATCAACAATGGTGAAAAGTGAATATTGCAATAAAGAGTAAATTTTCCAAGTTGATTAAGCATTCATCTTAGAAACCCTAAACATCTCTTTCCTTATATAGGAAAGAGGTAAAATCAAAGATGTTCACAAATGGCCCCCGAGGTTCCAAACCTCTAAACAAGGGCTTACATACATCAAATGTTCACAACTAACGGAATTAAACTAATAAAGCAATAAAGATAGGTTTTCTGACTCTTCCCAACAAAGAGGTCTAACAATCTCCCCCTTTGGGAAGAAGTCAGAAAGGTGGTGGAAGCTCCAGCGCCGGCTCCCACTTTGACATCTGCAAGAATTCCTCCCATTCTCCAATGATCCTCGCTCTCATCTGCATCGCCGCTTCAACACGTCTGTACATCAGCCTCTCCTTGAGCTTTCTCTCGATCAAGTTCATGCCCTCCAGTATCTTTCCCTTCCCGTAAATGATCTTCTGCCCTGGTATCTGATCAGCCAAAAGTCTACTTTGCATCCCATTGTAGACATAGAGAAGGGTCCCGTCGCAGAACTTAGCGAGCTCCCTAAAACGCATAAACCTGCGTTCCTTCTTCTTCCTAGTCACATAGAGGACCCCATGCTCCGGTATCCTGGTTGGCATATACGGAAGGTAAGCATCAATACCAGGTACGAACAGGTTCGGTCTGAGCAGGTTGACCTTCGGCTGGCGGCTCTCGATCGCTAGCTGGTAGTCCGTCACCCGCGCAAGAGTGATCGCGTGGCGAACGTACTTCTTCAGAATCTCGGTGCCGTCTCGGTAGTGTTCGGGTCGGAGAATTGGACCCTGGAGGTACTTGATGAGCGTCAGGAGGTCTTCTAAGTGCACCCGATCCAGATCTGCTTCTGTGAATGACCAGTTCTGCAACTCTCCTCGAGGAATGCCGATCCCGTACATGCGGACGTCGTACTCAAGGAATACCTGATGTCCATGTTTGTAAGGGCGCATCGCAGTTACCTTGATGAAACGACGTCGGATTTTTTGGCGTCCGTGGGTGGCCCAGTTGCACATCCTCTGGTGCACATAAGCAGTCCTTCTCCTCTTCGTCTTGATGTGAGAGATCCCGAAGTAGACCTTTCGGGACCAAACGTGTAGCCTCTCCTGCTGGAAGATGCGGGTGAAAGACTCCTCAAGGAACGGCCTGAAGATGACCGAGTGGTTCCAGTTTAACTGGATGACTGTTGGAGCGGAGGAATCTGGATTCGTCGAGTGGATGGTCCGAGGACCTTTTGGAGTGGGGAACTCGAACGCTGAGAGGAAGCTGTTGTAGTCTGAATCCCGGACAATGTCGTCCCCCTTCTGAAATATCCTAAGGCTCTGAGCAAGCGACCGAAGGATTTTCCGGGCTTCCTCCGGAATCTGTACATCTGAAAGATCTGTCGGTGCTGCTTCCGGGGGAACGACGTCAATCTGTGCTGTATCGGTCAGATGAGGAAACTGAACTGCCTCACCTTCCGGGATCGGCTCGTAGTGCCAACTCCCCATGTCAGGAATCTCCTCCGTGTCTGAATCAACATAGGGAGTGTCGGCGGCAGCAGATTCTGATGGGGCACTCGAGCGAGCAGCCGTTGATGCTGGAGCAGATGTAGAACCAGAACCGGAGGCTGAATGGAGGTCGGTGCGAAGCCTTTTGGATGAAGCTTGCACCTCCCCCTCATGAGGACCCGGTGCCGAGTCATCAGGGTCATCATGCCTCCGTTTGGAAGGCTGAGCCTGAGACCGACACATGGCCTCCAGTTCCCGGATGCGCTGCTGGAGAAGCTCGATCTGGGCGTCTCTCTCTCTGACCTGGGCTGAGAGGCGGTCGTTCTGGGTGGTGTAGGAAGTGTTCCACCTCAGTAACGTACACCGGAATGTCTGGCAGGTTGCCCTAGGTAGGAGGAGCAAGGCGGAGGACGTCTTCAGACTGACGAGGAATCGGTGCTTCAGTTGATGGGGCAGCTTCCGAGTGTTTGCCCTTCATTCGCCGTTTGAGCTCGTAAAGCTCCGCATCCCTGTCATCTTGAAGCTTTCGCGACGCCTCAAGATCCGCCAATCTCTTTCGCTCGGTCTCGGCCAAGGCTTTCTCCAACACCTCGACCGGGTGCATCTCTAGCCCGGTTGGCTTCCTCCATCGCAAGTAGTCGTGAGTGGACGACTTTTAGGATGTCGTCCGAATCCGTCGGACCTAAAACTCCCGTTGGTACTGGGGTGGATTTAGGGATTCCACCCGAATTCGTCAGGCCTAAAAGCCCCGGTGTTGCGTGAGCGTCTTTAGAGACTTCGCTCGAGTCTGTCGGACCCGGTCCCAGTAGTACTAAGCCCGGTGCCACTTGGGCTCCAATTGTCGAGTAGAGTCCTATTGAGGTGCTCTCTCGGCCTGACGTCACCGCTGGTATGATGTTGACGGTGTCAGGGCTTCCGGCGGATCCTCGAAGGGCGTCTCCTGACACACCAACTCTCCCCGTTCCGGCGGAGTCCCGTGGGATCTCCGCTTGTGGTACCATAGATCGTGGCCTAATGATGGAAGGGATCGTAAGCGTCCCGGGAAGTGGCTCTACGACTCTACGTGCATCAAACGAAGTCGAGAGGTGGGGCAGATCCTCTCTTATCTCAACACCGGCAGACTCCGATTGAGTGGCCGGTGGAAGTTGTGCTACATCCCCGTGACTGACTGAAACGACCATCTGTTGAGAGATGGTCGAGTGGCTGGTTGAGGTGTGCAAATGCGCTAGTTGGTTGCTAGCGTCTTGACCAGACACCATAAGGTGCCCGGTCTCGGTTTGGGTAGCCTCTGTGTTGGATGGACTCAAGGTAAGGGGAACTTCCGGTTCTAACCTATGCGGCTCTCCTTCTCCGCCTCCCTCCTGAATCTGAGCCCAAGGCTCGTCTAAATGGACCTCTACATCTTCGGTCTCTTTTTCTCTCCTCTCTCTCTCTTCTTCCTCGCTATCTTCTCTTCCCCAGCCGGTAGCAACCTCGGCCACACCTTCTTCCTGACGACCGACGGTCCGGTCATCTGAAGCTAGATCACCTGCAAGTACGGGATCCCCGGAAATCCTGTCGTCGTTGAAGGAAGAGGTGGCTTCATCAACATCTATCACTTGGGCTTTTCCGCCCTTTGCCGGTTCTGTCTCCTGGAACTCTGAGTCAGATCCATAACCCACCATCTCTGAATCAGTGGCCTCGTCATCGGGCTCACGACGGTCCGAAGGAGTATGCTCGGAGGATTCGTGACCGTCGGAGTCATCGCCGGAGGGATCGCCTGCTTGAGTAGCAACGGCCGCCGCGTGTGGTGGTGAAGGCAAGTGTGCTTGTTCTTGTGGGGAAGCTTCCACTTCCTCACCAGTCTGTTCGGGTTGTTGCGGCGGTGATGGCGATCGGCGCTCTTCCGATGACGAGTGTGCCGGGGATTGTTGGAGAATCCCGGTGTACTGCTTCACCCGGTAGCCACGCATGATGTCTCGCTCGATGTCAACGGGGGATGTCTCTTCGACGTAAGTTTGCGTTCGAGCTCTACGGGTGCGGTTTCGGACCATCATCTGGTAGGCCTCGGCTCGTGACATGTGCGGTGTGGCGGACGAGCTAACAACTCTACCCACTTCACCCCTAATGACCACACTCATCACTCCCGAGCCTGGAGCTCCCCCACTGGAGCTTTGGCCTGCCGTGCCAGAGGCACGGCTCCTAGGAAGGACGGGTCGCGCGTCCGGGGTAGGGCTCCTCGGTTCTGAGGAGTCCGTGGACGCGTCTTCTAATCCTATGGACGCTCGGTACAATCTAACGCTCTCCGCCCTACGGTCCGCCATACCAAGCACATTATCAGGGATAGGCATTTCTACCTGACCTGGTCGCAGATTTCTTCGGTTCATCCTGCCGATCTGTTGGCTGTCGAAGCGCTGGTGGCCGGATCTACGTCTGACGGCCGGATGGTGATCCATGTGATCACAGATGATCAAGCTGAAGAACCGCATCCAAGGGATGGATGTGTGACGAGTTCTTGCAGGCCCTTCTCTGACGTAGGTGACCATGTCCGCCCAAAGTTGTTGAGCAAAGTCGATTCGCCTTCCGTAGGCGACTGCATGAACGACGTGCCAGAATTGGGTGGAAGCACGGTCCACTCCGTGAGTCTTTGATGACAGAGTTCTGTTGAGGATGTTGAAGAAGGAGAACCAAATCGGCGGCAGCATCCCCTGAGTGATTTGGGAGATCCCGTTCGGTCGCTGATTCCGAGTGAAGTGGACCCCAAGCGCGAGTATCTCGCTGAAAAGTTCGGGGCCGGTGACTAGTGGCTCGAACGGGGCCTCGGGAGTGGTAGCAGGCAGATGGAGGATTCGCCGTAGGTCATCCACAGTGATAGTAAGCTTAGTGTGGTCAACACGACCCACGATGGTCTGAACGCCATCTCGAGTCTCCACGTGAGAGGTCCTCCAGAATTGCTGAAGATAAAGAACGGGAATGTCGGCCGTGGACTGCATCGCATACGCTAGTGGATGCGCCCTAAGTATCTCGAGAACCACCTCGTCCTGAACAGTGAAGTTAGTCAGGTCGACATACTCATTGTTCTGGTGGATTGGCCGGATGTCAGTCGGATCAATGAGGGCTCGGTCAGCAGCGTTGTTGACCGGGGAAGGAGGAGCCGGAGCATTCGGTTGACGAGCCATTTCTGTCAAGTCACAATCATAAAATAGCTTAAGTGTTTTGAAAGATGCTACGTGAAAAAGACTATACCCTCGACTAGGCGCGAGTCGGAAAACCTCGAAAACCCAAAAATGAGTATTTCGTATTTTCCGAGTCGAAAAACGACAAGTTTTCCGATTCGGAAAACGTGGTTTTCCGAATCGGAGAACTTCAACACTTAGAAAAATTTAACATGTATAACAGATGGGTTTTCCGATTCGGAAAACATTGTTTTCCGATTCGGAAAACGAAACACTTAGGAAAATTTTGGCAAAAACTTGGCCTCACACGCGATTCAGAAAACCTCGGAAACCCATAAGGGTAATTCCATGTTTTCCGAATCGGAAAAGATACACATGAAAAACTAGGCACAGGTTGGATTCGGAAAACCTGATAATCCGAATCGGATTTATCTGGTTTTCCGAATCGGAAAACATTATGAATACTCATCGGCTTTGGATGCGGAAAACATGAACACTCATGTTTTCCGATTCGGAAAACCGAGACCGTTCGGTTTACAAACCCAAAAACTGTCCACAATACGTCGATTTAAAGCTCTAAACTATTAACATGCATCCTAAATCAGTTAAGAACAAGTATAGAAGCCTTTTTGGATCGATTTAACGCCCCGAAATCCCATTCCAAGAAGTTTGGGTTTCGGGTAAGTTTGAAAAGTTTAGGCTTCGATTCAGACCTTAAAACGAATAGAGAGTTCAGAGAGAAAAAGATGAATTTTTGAAATTGTGAACAGTAATTCTTCAAAGTAGGTATTTATATTTTTACCAAGTTTACACTGTGTTTGGCTCTCCTGTTTGGCTCTCTTAACCCGACTTTCACCTATTGGCAAAAACCACCCCTGGACATGAAGTTTCAAGAAACTTACAAACAAGTCCCTGAACTTGTAGTTTTAGAAAGTTTCAAAACAGACCCTGGACTACAAGTTTCACAAAAGTGCAAAACGAGTCCCTGAACTTTAAGAATCAGATAGTGGCAAAGTTAGTCCCCGAACTTGTAAGTTCAAGACATGTACTCTACCGCCCCCTAAACTTTCAAGTTCACAAAAATTTACAAGTTCAGCCCTCGACTCCCGAGAAAAGAGACTTATCTGGTACGTCTTAACGGGTTTTGTGCGAGTTCTGATCTGAAGTAACCAGAAGTCGTCGTGGGGATCCACACCTACGAAATAAAGTATAAAATGGTATCCAAAGTGTTGTGGATCCGAGAACGTTAGCAAAAACAACAATAATCAAAGCAAGACTTAGTACTCCCCCTCAATACATGCAATCTCTCAAAGACTCCCCCTACACTCATGCATGCATAAAATGAACTCCCGACTCCCCCTAGACCTCAGGCAGGGAGGTCTAGCATTCCTAACTTGCTTAGGAGAAAGAAGTGACGTTTCTCATCAAACGGCTTTATGAACAAATCAGCAAGCAGATAGTCACTCTCAACAAAGTAAAGTTCAACATTACCTTTCTCGACGTGGTCTTTGATGAAATGATATCGGATATCGATATGCTTCGTCTGAGAATGTTGAACCGGATTTGCCGTGATCTGAATCGCACTCTTGGAGTCGCAATAGATGGGAATCCGTTGCATAGTGTATCCGAAGTCAGCAAGTTGGGTTTTCATCCACAGAACTTGCGAGCAGCAACAGGCTGCGGCAACATATTCTGCCTCCGCGGTGGATAAGGATACACAATTCTGCTTCCGGGATGACCAACTCACCAGCTTGTCTCCGAGAAACTGGCAAGCACCAGATGTGCTTTTCCTGTTGAGCTTACAACCTGCATGGTCTGAGTCTGTATATGCAATTAGTTCAAACCCAGAATCCTTTGGGTACCAAAGGCCAAAATCCGGTGTGCCCTTCAGATACCTAAGAATTCTTTTGACTGCAGACAGGTGTGAATCGCGTGGATCACATTGAAAACGAGCGCAGACACCCGTGGAGAAGACAATGTCGGGTCTACTAGCCGTGAGATACAAGAGAGAACCAATGATTGCCCGATAAGTTTTCTGGTCAACCGGTTTACCAGAAGTATCAGCATTTAGTTGAAAATTTCTAGACATTGGTGTTGCCGCAGAGTTTGAACCACCGAATCAAAGCGTTTTAAAAGATCTTGAACATATTTGGCTTGATTTATAAAGATGCCATTAGGGCGTTGTCGAACTTGAAGTCCTAAAAAGAACGTTAACTCGCCCATCATGCTCATTTTAAATTGGGATTTCATGGTGTTTTCAAACTCTTGGCACATCTCATGCTTTGTAGATGCAAAGATAATATCATCCACGTATATCTGGACTATAATTAAGTCTTTACCTGATCTCTTAAGAAACAAGGTGGGATCGATTGTACCTTTCTTGTAGCCAACTCCTAGCAAGTAATCAGTGAGAGTTTCGTACCATGCCCTAGGAGCTTGCTTGAGACCGTAGAGCGCCTTGTCCAACACGTACACGTGGTCTGGAAATCTGGGATCGACGAATCCTTCCGGTTGTTCGACGTACACCTTGTTTGTGTAAAAATTTACTTAAGTTATTATCGTAAGATGTCGTGAGGCAGAATCGTCAAAAGAAAGAATTCTCGTTCGATAAAACGTGCGATAAAGAAAGATAAAATGACAGAAAGATTGATGACGCAGGAAAAACCTCTGAATCGAGGAAAAAACCTGCGGCCGACTAAACAAGATAGTCGACGTTGCACTACTGATCACCAATAAGGGGTGATATCCTCGATGTTACAATGGTATCGTACGATTACAATAAAGAAATGAATGCTATCGAACGTAAATACAGAGAATAATATTGTTATTGCTATTTCTCTTTTTGAATCAGTTGTCTCGAGTGTAGGATCTTGAATCTTTTTTATAGCTGCTTGGATTGTAACCGTTTGTTCATTATTGAGCCATAAATGCAACGGTTATAACTGAGGCTGACTTTTCGATAGTAACGTCTGAGTTATTGATGAGGTATGCATCTTGCTCAAACGGTCGGATTTAAGCTCGATGGACGATAGTTGTGCTTCGAGGTTATCTTGGATAAGCTTTCCTGCAATAAGAGTAAACATGGATATGTATATCGTTAGTTTAATCGTACGATCATATGATGATATCGCACGATTATCTTCGATGACCACTTGTCTTTGTTTGATGGTAGTTATATCTTTATTTCAGGACCTTATCTTAATACAGGAATATCATCCTGAAAGATATCTTACGATTCTAATCGTTCGATCGTTCGATGATAAAATTTCTCCCAAACAGTTTGCCCCCAAGATTTAGAAAATATGTTATAGATTTTCTGAATCTTACACCTGTGAAATCAAATCGTTAATACATCAATTTTATCGTGATTAATTTGTCGAATATGAACAGTTTTATATATTAACGGCGTCATAACTTGGTTATCTGCTAGCTGTCAACACAACGGTTATAAAGGACAGGTGTCGATGCTCGATTCGACCTCAATTTCTTGGGAAGGAGTTTAATTTCATATAAAGATAAGATTTCATCCATAATTATCACAAATCTTTTCCAATTTCGAATTCAAATTCTACTCCACCCGAATCCTTCCAATCTTTAAGAAGATTTAGTTTCAATTCGCCTATAAGGTATCTTTCTACCCTTTGTTTCAATTTCAGTTCATGCGTTTAAAAACTAAGGCTGATAAGAATCCTAGAAACTTCGATTTGCTGCGTTTCGATCGGTTGCATAGAAGTTTAGATCGTTTAAGCTTTAGAGAAACAATGGAGGTTAGAAGCACAATCCAGGGAGAAATCGACTTAGTTCACCTTAGGAAACTTGCCAGGATGCCTAAGGAGGCTGTGATCAAATCACCTGGTGAGGTTAGACCCGCTGAAGCTCCGGCAGGTTTTTTCGCCTTGTTCGAATACCCATTTAAGATAGGATTCACTTGGCCTTACAGTCCTCTATCTCGTGCCTTCATGACACGTTTTAGCCTTTCCCCTGGACAGCTTATGCCCCAATTCTGGAGGGTCGTGAGTGTCATCGAACGTGTAACCGAAAACTGGGGTAGAGCACCTTTCACTGTCGATGACCTTCTCACGGCGTATACCGTGAAGGTCTCTGATTATGATAGATATGGGATTTATCCCAAGGGTAGGGGTGATGCCATGTTAGTACATGGTACTCAGGCGTTCGATCTAGGGTGGAAGGCTCGATATGCGTTCGTACGATCTTCATTGGTCTTGGAAGAAGGTGGATGGGTAGCCCCAGAATGGAATTCACTAGGTATAGGTTGCTTTATGTATTTTGTTTTGCTTTGATGTTATCGTATATTTTTTTATCGTGCGTTTCTTTTTGCAGAGATCGAATTTGCTTTCGAGGAATCCACCGAGGCTGTTAATCGCTTCTTGGAGTACGGAGTTCAGGAAAGATCGTACGCCAGGTCAAAGGGAAAAAGCCTAAAGGAGGATAGCGACGAGGAGCTTGAAGTGCAGGTGCTAAGTGAAGGAGAAGAAGAAAAAGAAGAGGAAGAAGAAGAGATGGAAGGTAAATCGTACGATAGTTTTATCCTCTTTCTTATCTTATGTTTTCTTGCATCGTGCGTTAGTTTTTAACGTACGTTATCCTTGTTTATTTTAGGTCAAAGAAAACCTGCGAAGAAGTTGGCCAACTTAGCAGCGGCCAAGAGGGCTTTGGAGAAGAAGAAGGGTATAAGCGGCATGGAGCCTCAACCTAAGAAGACAAGGTCTTCTTCGGGTGCTTCGATTGCATCAAAGGAAGCCGTACGACAGGCGGATGATGTGGTCGATGCGACCCCGATTCACACTGCTCCTCCTCCTACGATGCCAAAGGAGAAAAGGACCTCAACCAAGCCTCCAAAGGGGAAGGAGGGTGAGACGTCAATCCATATTTCTCTACCCTCAAACTTTCTGGATGGCGATGTCATCAACCAGGATGATCTTTTCCCTGCCATCGAACAATACCTGCTTCCATCGCAGAAGGCCCACATGGACACTCGTCGTATTGGCGAGCTTGATGCCGGTGCTGTTGGATACTCCTTCATGCTAAGTTATCGTACGAGTGAATAAATCTTACGATATATTTAAAATTAAGTGTTCTAATCATCTTGTGTTATGCAGGCTTTCCAGGCGTGTCTTGGTCTTCATCAAAGGTTGGAGACCGTTCAGAGGGACATGAAGGCGAAGATGTCCAGTGAGAGGGCTGCGGTGAACGAGGCGAAGAAGGCTCAGGAAAAGGCATCGAAGATGGCTGCTGTCCTAGAGGCCAAACGGGTTGAGGTGGACGATCTGACAGCTAAACTGGATGAGGCTGAGCACGTTCGATCAGAACAACGTGCAAGGCTGACAGCGGCAAACAATCGTATTGCCAAATTGGAGGAGGAACTGGCTGCATCGCGTGTGGAGATGGCAGATCGTGAGAAGGCCCTCTCATCTGAGATCTTGGATCTCAAAGATGAGATGGTGTTATCCAGGATGGTGGCCTGTGCAGCCGTAATACGCCAATTTATTGGTGGCACATACACCATCGAGGCTGCCAAGGGTGAGCTGGGGGCTTTCCGCGATGTGATGGGATATGATGAGCTCCTGGATGCTGATGACGCCAAGGATGCTGATGAAGAGGAGGAAGGTGCTGAGAAGAGCAAAGAGGTCGAAGTTACGATGATCGAGGAGGAGGATAAGAATGAAAATGCCTCTGGATCCATCATCGTGGACAAGGCTGCTGAAGATGTTCCTCTTCCTATCGTTGGAGCTAGTGTAGGAGAGGGTGCTGGCGTAGAGGCCACCCCTGAAGTTTAATTTATCGAACGATGTAATTTGAGTACTTTAAGTACTTCTTTAATGAAATTATCTATTTTTGCAATCGTGCGATGTTTCAATACTTGTTTTTTTTTGTTCTAAGTATTTTTGGTAAATAGATAATCGTGCGCTTTAGCTGATTTAGTGTTTAAGGCCTTAACTAATCGTGCGTTTTAGCTTGCGATGTTTATCATGAGTTTAAGGCACTTAAAAATTTTAGAAACGTTTCTGTTAATCATGCGTCTGGCGTTTTAACTTGCGCTCTTGCGATTTAAAATTGATGCATCTTTTAAGTTTTATGCGATTTGAGCATGTTGTTTTATCAGGCGATGTTTGCCATAGATCGTGCGATGTCTGCGGTAGTCGTGCGATATCCTGCGATAATCATGCGATGTCTTGCGATAATTGTGCGTTACCTGCGAGTAAAATTGGCTAAGGGGTGGCCGTTGGATTGACCAACGGCGCTCCGATGCCTAAGTCAGTAATCATTCGATGAAATAATAATAAAATGAAAAGGGTTTTAGAAGTAGTACCTTTTTAGATGAGTTGCATTCCAACTACGTGGGATTTCATTACCTTCGATGGTTGAAATCTTATAGGCACCTTTCCCCACGATCTTGGTAATGATGTAAGGTCCTTCCCATTTGATGGAAAGTTTTCCAGCGTTCGATTCTTGTGTATTCGGAAAGATACGTCGCAGGACATGATCTCCAAGTTGAAATACCTTGACTTTTATCTTTTTATTGAAATAGCGTTCAACCATTGTGACAACCGTCAGTTCCGACCTCCAGGTTAATTTACGCGTTCAGTCACTTTACAGCATTTCCGTAGGTTAGAAGTTAGTTAAATAAGTTTTAAGATGAAAATAGATTAGTTTGCGAGAAAAAGTTAGGTTAAAATCCTAAGAGTTCTGAAAACTGCCCGGAAAAGCCCGAACCGGCCCGAAATCACCCGATAATCCTAAAATGCCAGAATTAAGATAATTTTTGGAAAATTAAGTTATAATGTATAAATTATATGTAAAGTAACTTAATTAACCTAAAACCACTTTCGAAAAGTTAGAAATTGCGAAAAAACGACAAAAACCCGGTACCGCGTCAAATTAGCAGTGTCAAATGTACACTGTTTTATTTTTAAAAAAAAATAAAAATAAAGGGAGAGTGGGTGGGACCCACTAGGGGCCGGCCACACCACCCCCAAGGTGGCTCTTCCCCTCTTTGATATAAAAGCCATCATTTGTTCATTTTTCCCAACAAAATCTCTTTTTCAATTTCAAATCTTCATCTCTCTCTCTCTAATTCTCTCTACTCTCTCACTAAAAATCAGCCAAGAACACAACTTAAATCCAGATTTTTGAAGGTTTAAAAACCTATTTTGAGATAAAGATTGGGTGTTCATCAAAGGTAAGCATAGTTTAGATGATTTCTACTTCGATTTGTAACTCATTTGTGAGTTTTTCTCCTTCTTTTTCAAGGGTTTTAACCCCTTTTGATTCAAGTAAAAGAAACTTGTGTTTGGAAAGAGATTTAACCTTAGAATATGTGATATCACAATCTATGAAGGTGAAAATCAATGATTTCCCCATAAGAACACAAGAAATGAATCAAAAATCGTTTAGATGATGTTTTTGACCACCAAACTTGTGCTAAACTTCATCAATAGTTCATGCATGGGTTTGGATGGTATGAAAGCATATTTTAGTTATATTACATTTGAATAATCTGAGTTATGGGTGGAATAGCAAGAAAAACCCCGAAATGGTATGATTTTATGTGTTTTGGTAGCATATTGGATGTTAAAATGTTGGACAGATTCTGTCAAAATAGTTGCATGCAATTTACACGACCCAAAAAGGGCTTTCTTGAACTTATTTCTTCATGAACTTATGGGATGATATTTAATGTGTTAGGGTTCAAACCCCACTGGAATGGTGCAAAAACACCAAGATTTGAACCCAAACCACCATAAAACATTTTTGTGTGCAACAGTGTTTTGGTCAGAAACTTTGGTCAACTTCAAACTAGCATAACTCCTTGATTATTTATCTAAAATACGATTTTCTTGACCCTAAACTCAAGTACTTTGAGTTAGCTTTCTAAAAAGTCCAAGATCATGTCATTTAGAGGAGTTTTGGGACTTCAACCAATGAGTTTAAGTTGGTGGTGTAGGCTGTCCTCTTATGGCAGATTACACATGCACCACTTGAAAAGGTCATATCTCCCTCAAAAATCATCCTTATGACATGAAACTTGTCTCAAAAGTTTGGTTTATGTTTTAGCTAGAAAATCTCTTTGGAAATTCGTGATAAAGTGGTGTATAGAATTATTTATGAATAAAACAAGGACTAAAGGTATTCTGGAATTTCAGCCCTTACCACTGATTTTGTAAAAATGTTTAAAAATAGTAAAAATTCTCTAAAAATCATGAAACTTGGTGAAATTGTTCCTAACATTCCCTAAAACAAGGGGTAAAAATTTAAAGACTCAATATTTAGAGGACCTAAGTTCAAAATGGCAATTTTTACAACTCAAAAATTTTGACAGATTCTGAAAATTTCTTAAAAGCCCAATTTTATAAAATTTGAACTTCTAAAATGTTTGGAAGACTTTCATTTGTGACAAAATGAATTTTTATTGGATTAGGCTATAAAATTAATATAATGGCATTATATGGATATCGATGTGATTATGACTTAGGGACCGTTAAGCTTAGAACTTACGATAAACCTATTGTGTCTTTTAGGGTGAATAGCATCGGACCGGGACTTTACCGCATATCATCACTTACCGACCCGCACCAAACGCTCGAGGTGAGTATTCACAGCCCCACTTTTACCGTTTTATACGTTTTGGGGTGAAAAGCATGATATGAATGAATGTATTTATGAAAATGTTATGAAATGAACTGTTTCGAAATGAGCAAAATGGATTTAAATGAATCGAATTGAAATGAAACGTAAGTGAGTTAAATTTGATATGTTTATAGCTTGATATAGTGAGATAAAAGGAAAAATATGAATAAGTCCCCGAAGACTACTATTAACTCATAACAATGGGCCTAAAATACATGTGGATAGCGCTATTTGGATTGACATACCCACCTAGAACTGACGAGTGATAGGTGCACTGTATTGAACAAAACGTTCTACGCAAGTGGGATTTACTTCCACCTCTGGGGTAGATAGGGGCAAAGCATGTCATGAATTGGAAAGGATTGTAGTAACTCACTAATTATCTTGCGATTTACAAATCATCCGGAAAATTTACTCACTGTTGGTAGTGAATGAACGGATTCACTCTAACTGTATACGATAACTTAAGCGAATGAACGGATTTGCTTAGTTAAATTTTTGAAAAGAGTAGTGAATAAAAGATTCACTGAAATGTCGTTGCATTTAAAATATTTGTGCATTTGAAAACCTGTGAACTCACCAACTCTTGTAGTTGACACTTGTTTATCATGCTTTTCAGGAAATCCGAAGGTTTGATAAGATTATTAAGGGGACTTTTGTATAACACCAGTCATGTCAATTCATATTTTGTTTAAATTTGTAAACCTGAATGATGGTTGGATTGTAATACTTGAAATACTGTGTAAACTCTTTTAAACTTTTGATATGAATGATTGGTGTGTTTTATTTCCTATCGCGATGAAATCTTGACTGTGGCACCTCGTGGTTCCGCTTTAGCGGGGTGTTACAGATTTGGTATCAGAGCCCTAGGTTATAGAGAACATCGGTTTTTCATAAAAACCAAGTACTATAACCAACCTTTTCAAAAGAAATTAAAACCTTTAATTAAAAAGATTTCTAGGCATAGGAAAATTTAAAAATTCGTATGATTAGAATAGGTACTGTTCTGGTATATCATAGAAATGCGGAGCCTGATCACCTACGCATAGCCATGATATAAGTAGAATAAGACTTGTGGACTAACCATGCTGTTAAAAATTTAAAAGTCGAAACTTTCTGAGAATTTCCTGCAGAACATTTTTATTTTTGTGAGTTCGCATTAATATGTACAAGTTTTGAAAATATTTCTAAATTGATAACTTAAAATTTTTCTATCGCAGTTACCATGTCTCAGGAGACTGACCCGTCTGAGCACCAGTCCTTGGGGTCCCACGGACCCTCTAGGAGTCGGAGTGTCGCCTCGCGTTCCCAGACCATCGACCGGGAACGTGACCCGTATAGCGACAGTGACGCTGACTCCCATCAGGTCCCCGTCCGGCCCGCCAGTCCGGTGCGACCTTACGGGCCTGAGACCCATTATGGCCTTAGGGGCAGGCGCACCGCTCGAAAGAGCGTGCCACTGCCTACCCGGATGACCTTCCGCATTCCCTCTGGGGATGGGGCGGGGCCATCACGGGTAAGGGGCCAGGGTGGGTCGTCGTCGTCGTCGTCCTCGTCCTCTACATCATCTGGATCTCCGCCGCCCTACCGTCCGTCGTCGCCGATACCTAGAGTTGCCCGACCATCACCCGATGCCCGACCACCGCCTGTCGTCCAACCACCGCCGATAGCACCGGTTCCTAGGCACCCACCAGTGGCCCGTGCCCCTGTCCTATGCCTGAGAGGCATGACCCCGCTCGAGCGTCAGGAGGTCGAGCGCTTAGCCCGGGGTCAGGACATCCACGAGCACATGATCGATCATCATGACCACATGATCGATTTCCTGATAGGTGTAGCCGGAGCGGATAGCCAGCAGCTATCCAGAGTCGTGGCCCTCCTAGGTCACACTATGGACTCGCTCAGTCACCTATACACCTTGGTGTATGTGGTGATTGCTCTGGCTATCATCTTGTTCGTCTGGGCTATGTGGGGGGCTGGCTACTAGGAGATGGGATCTTATGCTGATTTATGTTTTGGGGCATGATGCCCAGTTATTGAACACTTATGGCTTTTGGTATTTTGGATGACTGTAAAACCGTATGATCGTTTGGATATTTTTTTTGGAAAATGATATGGATATTATGATGGTATGATTTGATATGAGTTGCATGTTATATTTGCATTTTTTTCGTATGAATGGAATGTTTAAATTATTATACATCTAATGACCTCGTTAGTTGGTATAATAAGTTTAATATGTTGCGTAGACACTATGGCTTGAATGAGTGGGTAGTTAGTAAATTGCAAGAACTTAGATTTGCTAGCTCATCACTAAATGCCTTTATTATGGTTATGTTTTAGAAACATGCCTCCAAGAAGGGAAGATCCGGAACTTGCAAGACTCGTTTCGGAGCAAGTCATAGCCTCTCTTCCTAATATAGTTAGCCAAGTGGCAGCTGGATTCAATACTAATCAAAACCAAAATCACGAGCATAGAGAAAGGGAATGTACGTACAAATCCTTCCGTAGCTGTAATCCTAAAGAATTCCATGGAACCGAAGGAGCGGTTGGCCTGTTAACTTGGATAGAGGGCATGGAATCTGTCCTCCATATCAGCAAGTGTACGGAGGGAAATAAGGTACAGTATGCTGCCTGCTTGTTACAAGGACGAGCTCTAACTTGGTGGAACACTCAAATTCAGACCCGTGGACGTGAGGCAACCAATCAAATATCTTGGGAGGATTTCAAGAAGATGCTTAAGGATGAGTTTTGCCCGCGAAGTGAGATGCAGAAACTAGAAGCGGAATTGTGGCACCATGAGATGAAGGGAAATGATGTCACCACTTACACTACCCGATTCCATGAATTGGCTAAACTAGTACCGCACCTGGTAACACCTGAACAGAACCGTGTAGATCGATACGTCTGGGGATTATCGCCAGTAATCCGGGGGAATGTAACCGCAGCAGACCCGAAAACTCTGCAAGAGGCAGTGAATTTGGCAAATCGACTCACCAACAATGCAGTTCGATCAGGAACCTTTCTGAGTGATGGGGCGAAAGGAAAGAGGAAGATAGAAGAGTCTACCAAACCACAATTCAGGGGAAAGATGGGCAAGGATAGAAGAGTAACCAGGAGCTACGGATTGCAGACTCAGATGGCAGAAAGAGAGAGAGGAACAAATCAGAAGTGTGGCAAGTGCGGGAACCTTCATGGTGGGAGGTGTATTGTCTGTTCTAGATGTGGCAGGGGAGGCCATACTGACAAGGGCTGTAAGAAGGGAACTTGTTTTGAGTGTGGGAGCTTAAATCATTACCGGAATGATTGTCCCAAGTTGAATCAGAGACCCTACGCAAATCGAGTGCAGCCGGCAAACCAAGCAACCCAAGCAAACCAAGCAAACCAAGGAAACCGAGGAGGACTAGCTCGAGGGAGAGCATTTGTGATTGGGGCAGAGGAAGCAAAGCAAAACCCCGACGTGGTTACAGGTACGTTTCTTCTCAACAACTATCCTGCTACTGTGCTTTTTGATTCCGGAGCAGATAGGAGCTTTGTATCGTTAGAATTCAGGCCTAAGATAAATAAAAAGTCACAGAATCTGAAAGAGGATCATATAATCGAATACTCCAACGGAGAATTAGTTAAGGCTGATAAGATAATCAGAAAATGCACACTAGGATTGTCTGGAAATGATTTTAGCATAGACTTGATCCCGATTAAGATAGGAAGTTTTGACATAATTGTTGGTATGGACTGGATGTCCAAGCATCGAGCAACAATATGTTGTGCTGAGAAGATAGTCACGATAGCATTACCTGATGGAAGATTTCTTGAAGTGTATGGAGACAAGCCAAAGAGAGACATTAAGATCGTGTCTTTTATGAAAATGCGAAACCATCTACGAAAGGAGTGTGTAGCATTTATGGCGCACGTGGTAGATAAGAGTGCAAAAGAAAAGCAAATCCAGGATATTCCAATCGTGCGAGATTTTCCTGAGGTTTTCCCAGAAGAGTTACCAGGATTACCCCCGCAGCGACAAGTAGAGTTCCACATCGATATAATCCCTGGAGCAGGCCCTGTAGCAAGATCACCTTATCGTCTAGCACCATCCGAGATGCAGGAGCTGTCAAACCAACTTCAAGAACTGTTAGATAAGGGATTCATCCGACCCAGCTCTTCACCCTGGGGAGCCCCTGTGCTGTTCGTCAAAAAGAAGGATGGATCATTTCGCATGTGCATTGACTATAGGGAACTGAACAAGATCACCATCAAGAACCGATACCCTCTTCCACGCATCGATGACCTATTCGATCAACTGCAAGGAGCAACGTACTTCTCCAAGATCGATCTTCGATCAGGATACCATCAAATGCGAGTTCGTGAGGAAGACGTCGCAAAGACAGCGTTCAGAACTCGATATGGTCACTATGAGTTCTTAGTCATGCCTTTTGGATTGACGAACGCTCCAGCAGTGTTTATGGATCTAATGAACCGAGTGTGCCGACCTTACTTAGACAAGTTCGTAATTGTCTTCATAGACGATATCCCGATTTATTCGCAGAGCAAGGAGGATCATGAGCAACATCTGAGGCTGGTATTGAAATTGCTAAAGGCCGAAAAGCTTTACGCCAAATTTTCGAAGTGCGAATTTTGGATCCGAGAAGTTCACTTCTTAGGTCACGTAGTGAACAAAGAAGGAATACACGTCGACCCAGCCAAGATCGAGGCCGTAAAGAAGTGGGAAGCCCCAAAGACCCCAACCGAAATTCGACAATTTCTCGGTTTGGCAGGTTATTACCGAAGATTCATCGCAAATTTTTCTAAGATTGCGCAGCCGTTGACAACCTTGACGCAAAAAGACAAGAAGTTCGTCTGGGGAGAGAAACAAGAGGAAGCATTCCAATTACTCAAGCATAAGTTGTTCAATGCGCCCATTCTAGCGTTACCCGAAGGAACGGATAACTTTGTAGTGTATTGCGATGCTTCACATCAAGGCTTAGGATGTGTCTTGATGCAGAACGAGAAGGTCATTGCCTATGCATCCAGACAGTTGAAGGTCCACGAGAAGAACTACACCACTCACGACTTGGAACTCGGAGCAGTGGTGTTTGCCCTCAAGATCTGGAGACATTATCTGTACGGCACCAAATGCACTATCTTTACGGATCATAAGAGTCTTCAGCATATTCTGGACCAAAAGATGTTAAACATGAGGCAGAGAAGATGGGTGGAGTTGCTCAGTGACTATGATTGTGAGATCAAATACCACCCAGGGAAGGCGAACGTAGTAGCTGATGCGCTGAGCAGAAAAGAAAGAGTGAAGCCTACAAGAGCACGAGCCATGGGAGTTTTGGTCCAGACCAGCTTGAAAAGCCAGATATTGGAAGCTCAAAGGGAAGCCCTAATGACTGACAACATAAAGAAAGAAACCCTTCATGGCGTAGAAAAGGAATTCGAGAAGAAAGGGGATGGAGTATGTTATTTCAAGGGAAGAATTTGGATTCCAAGTGTGGAGCAGTTGAGGAAAATGATCATGGATGAAGCTCATCAATCAAAGTACTCGATACATCCAGGATCCGACAAAATGTACAAAGGACTGAAGGAGCATTACTGGTGGCCCGGTATGAAAAGAGATATCGCCACTTACGTGAGTAAATGCTTGACTTGCGCGAAGGTTAAAGCAGAGCATCAGAAACCGTCAGGACTTCTTCAGCAACCAGAAATCCCAGAGTGGAAATGGGAGCAGATATCGATGGACTTCGTGACTAAATTACCCAAGACCAAAAAGGGGCATGATACGATTTGGGTAATCGTTGATCGACTCACGAAATCAGCGCATTTCTTGCCAATAAAGGAGACTTATAGCATCGATAAGCTTGCACGGTTGTATGTCGATGAGGTCGTTATGCGACATGGAGTCCCGATATCAATCATCTCTGATAGGGATAGTAGATTCACCTCGCGATTTTGGCAATCGCTTCAAGCAGCTTTGGGTACTCGTGTGGATCTAAGCACGGCTTATCATCCTCAAACCGATGGACAAACTGAGAGAACCATTCAGACATTAGAGGATATGCTACGTACTTGCGTGATTGAATTTGGAGGTAGTTGGGACGATCATCTACCTTTAGTCGAGTTCTCCTACAACAACAGCTATCATGCCAGCATTCAGTGTGCGCCATACGAGGCACTCTATGGACGCCAGTGTAGATCCCCACTTAATTGGTTGGAAGTGGGAGAGAATAAATTGTTTAGGCCGGATGTCGTGCAGGAGACCACCGACAAAATCAAAATGGTTCAAGAAAAGCTGAAAACGGCCAGAGATCGCCAGAAAAGTTATGCCGATAATCGGCGAAAGCCGTTGGAATTTCAAGTTGGTGACAAAGTGTTACTGAAGGTATCACCATGGAAAGGGCTAATAAGATTCGGAAAGAAAGGGAAGCTGAGCCCTCGTTTTGTTGGACCGTTTGAGGTCGTAGAAAGAATCGGACCCGTTGCCTATAGGTTGAACTTGCCTATAGAGCTGAGCTCTATTCATGACACGTTTCACGTGTCCAATCTGAAGAAATGTCCGTCAGAGGAGACAGTAATTCTGCCTTTGGATGAGATTCAAATTGATGAAAAACTGCGCGCCTCGGAAGAACCAGTCGAGATTCTTGATCAAGAAACCAAACAACTTCGGCGCAGCAAAATACCAATCGTCAAGGTACGATGGAACTCTCGTCACGGACCTGAGTTCACTTGGGAACGGAAGGATTTCATGAAAGACAAATACCCGCACCTCTTCACGAAAGATCGCTTCGGTACCAGCGAGAATTAAATTTCGGGACGAAATTTCTTTCAACCGGGGGTAAATGTGACAACCGTCAGTTCCGACCTCCAGGTTAATTTACGCGTTCAGTCACTTTACAGCATTTCCGTAGGTTAGAAGTTAGTTAAATAAGTTTTAAGATGAAAATAGATTAGTTTGCGAGAAAAAGTTAGGTTAAAATCCTAAGAGTTCTGAAAACTGCCCGGAAAAGCCCGAACCGGCCCGAAATCACCCGATAATCCTAAAATGCCAGAATTAAGATAATTTTTGGAAAATTAAGTTATAATGTATAAATTATATGTAAAGTAACTTAATTAACCTAAAACCACTTTCGAAAAGTTAGAAATTGCGAAAAAACGACAAAAACCCGGTACCGCGTCAAATTAGCAGTGTCAAATGTACACTGTTTTATTTTTAAAAAAAAATAAAAATAAAGGGAGAGTGGGTGGGACCCACTAGGGGCCGGCCACACCACCCCCAAGGTGGCTCTTCCCCTCTTTGATATAAAAGCCATCATTTGTTCATTTTTCCCAACAAAATCTCTTTTTCAATTTCAAATCTTCATCTCTCTCTCTCTAATTCTCTCTACTCTCTCACTAAAAATCAGCCAAGAACACAACTTAAATCCAGATTTTTGAAGGTTTAAAAACCTATTTTGAGATAAAGATTGGGTGTTCATCAAAGGTAAGCATAGTTTAGATGATTTCTACTTCGATTTGTAACTCATTTGTGAGTTTTTCTCCTTCTTTTTCAAGGGTTTTAACCCCTTTTGATTCAAGTAAAAGAAACTTGTGTTTGGAAAGAGATTTAACCTTAGAATATGTGATATCACAATCTATGAAGGTGAAAATCAATGATTTCCCCATAAGAACACAAGAAATGAATCAAAAATCGTTTAGATGATGTTTTTGACCACCAAACTTGTGCTAAACTTCATCAATAGTTCATGCATGGGTTTGGATGGTATGAAAGCATATTTTAGTTATATTACATTTGAATAATCTGAGTTATGGGTGGAATAGCAAGAAAAACCCCGAAATGGTATGATTTTATGTGTTTTGGTAGCATATTGGATGTTAAAATGTTGGACAGATTCTGTCAAAATAGTTGCATGCACTTTACACGACCCAAAAAGGGCTTTCTTGAACTTATTTCTTCATGAAAATTTTATGGGATGATATTTAATGTGTTAGGGTTCAAACCCCACTGGAATGGTGCAAAAACACCAAGATTTGAACCCAAACCACCATAAAACATTTTTGTGTGCAACAGTGTTTTGGTCAGAAACTTTGGTCAACTTCAAACTAGCATAACTCCTTGATTATTTATCTAAAATACGATTTTCTTGACCCTAAACTCAAGTACTTTGAGTTAGCTTTCTAAAAAGTCCAAGATCATGTCATTTAGAGGAGTTTTGGGACTTCAACCAATGAGTTTAAGTTGGTGGTGTAGGCTGTCCTCTTATGGCAGATTACACATGCACCACTTGAAAAGGTCATATCTCCCTCAAAAATCATCCTTATGACATGAAACTTGTCTCAAAAGTTTGGTTTATGTTTTAGCTAGAAAATCTCTTTGGAAATTCGTGATAAAGTGGTGTATAGATTTATTTATGAATAAAACAAGGACTAAAGGTATTCTGGAATTTCAGCCCTTACCACTGATTTTGTAAAAATGTTTAAAAATAGTAAAAATTCTCTAAAAATCATGAAACTTGGTGAAATTGTTCCTAACATTCCCTAAAACAAGGGGTAAAAATTTAAAGACTCAATATTTAGAGGACCTAAGTTCAAAATGGCAATTTTTACAACTCAAAAATTTTGACAGATTCTGAAAATTTCTTAAAAGCCCAATTTTATAAAATTTGAACTTCTAAAATGTTTGGAAGACTTTCATTTGTGACAAAATGAATTTTTATTGGATTAGGCTATAAAATTAATATAATGGCATTATATGGATATCGATGTGATTATGACTTAGGGACCGTTAAGCTTAGAACTTACGATAAACCTATTGTGTCTTTTAGGGTGAATAGCATCGGACCGGGACTTTACCGCATATCATCACTTACCGACCCGCACCAAACGCTCGAGGTGAGTATTCACAGCCCCACTTTTACCGTTTTATACGTTTTGGGGTGAAAAGCATGATATGAATGAATGTATTTATGAAAATGTTATGAAATGAACTGTTTCGAAATGAGCAAAATGGATTTAAATGAATCGAATTGAAATGAAACGTAAGTGAGTTAAATTTGATATGTTTATAGCTTGATATAGTGAGATAAAAGGAAAAATATGAATAAGTCCCCGAAGACTACTATTAACTCATAACAATGGGCCTAAAATACATGTGGATAGCGCTATTTGGATTGACATACCCACCTAGAACTGACGAGTGATAGGTGCACTGTATTGAACAAAACGTTCTACGCAAGTGGGATTTACTTCCACCTCTGGGGTAGATAGGGGCAAAGCATGTCATGAATTGGAAAGGATTGTAGTAACTCACTAATTATCTTGCGATTTACAAATCATCCGGAAAATTTACTCACTGTTGGTAGTGAATGAACGGATTCACTCTAACTGTATACGATAACTTAAGCGAATGAACGGATTTGCTTAGTTAAATTTTTGAAAAGAGTAGTGAATAAAAGATTCACTGAAATGTCGTTGCATTTAAAATATTTGTGCATATGAAAACCTGTGAACTCACCAACTCTTGTAGTTGACACTTGTTTATCATGCTTTTTAGGAAATCCGAAGGTTTGATAAGATTATTAAGGGGACTTTTGTATAACACCAGTCATGTCAATTCATATTTTGTTTAAATTTGTAAACCTGAATGATGGTTGGATTGTAATACTTGAAATACTGTGTAAACTCTTTTAAACTTTTGATATGAATGATTGGTGTGTTTTATTTCCTATCGCGATGAAATCTTGACTGTGGCACCTCGTGGTTCCGCTTTAGCGGGGTGTTACAACCATGGCTTTCTGCGATGCCATTTTTTGAAAGGCTTTCTCTCTTAGTTCTTCCAAAGCATCGATATCGTAACACAAGTCTATCGAGTTTTGTTCAATCGTACGATGTCGAGCAACAGGAACCTGTGATTCGATTGGAAGGACTGCTTCACATCCATATACCAGGGAAAAAGGAGTTTGCCCAGTTGCAGTTCTAGGTGTCGTGCGATTTGCCCATAAAACAGATGGTAATTCTTCGACCCATCGACCCTTTGCAGCTTTCAACCTCTTTCGAATAGAATTAATAATGGTCTTGTTGCTGGATTTAGCCAAGCCATTAGATTGTGGATATCTTGGGGTCGATGTAATGAGTTTTATCCTACGTTCATCGCAGAACTTTCGAGTTCTTTCACTTATAAATTGGGATCCATTATCGCACGTTATTTCGGATGGTACTCCAAACCTGTAAATAATGTTAGTTTGGATAAAGGAGATAACTTCTTTATCCCTAACCTGTGAGAAAGCTGCGGCTTCAATCCATTTAGAGAAATAACCAATAAGAACAAGTAAAAATACTTTCTGACCTGGAGCAGGTGGTAATTTTCCTACGATGTCCATCCCCCATCGCATGAATGGCCATGGGATTAAGACAGAGTGTAGGGGTTCAGAAGGTAGATGTGACGTACCTGAGTGTCTTTGACAAGCATCGCACCTTTGTACATACCTTATCGAGTCTTCTCGAAGAGTAGGCCAATAATATCCTTGCCTCGATATTCTGTTAGCAAGGCTTCTGCCCCCAGAATGGTTTCCACATTCTCCATCATGCATCTCTTGAAGGATTCGATCGACTTGTTGCTTATTTACCACGCATCGTAAGATTAGACCCGTTGTGGATCTTCGATACAGTTGGTCATTGAAAATCGTGTATCGAGAGCTTTTAAGTCTGACTTTCCGGGCTTCTAACTTGTCTTCTGGAAGTTGGTCATTTTTGAGGTAATTCCAAATATCAAGCGACCAATCGTGGTTTTCTTCGATCATTTGAACTTCTTCGATTGTTGATGACGTGAGATGTATTATTGGAATGCTTTCCAATGTTGGTTCATTGAACGCGGATCCCAAGTTAGCTAAAGCATCGGCTTGCATGTTCAGATCTCTTGGGATTTGCTCTATCGAGAACTTATCGAATCGTGCGATCTTATCTTTTGCGATCTTGAGGTATGATATCATCTTTGAATCTTTTGCTTGAAATTCGCCATTGATTTGGTTCACTACTAGTAGTGAATCACTTCGTACGTGTAGCCATCGTGCTCCCAAGTTATACGCCATATCCAATCCAGCGATCAAGGCTTCGTATTCTACTTCATTATTGGTAGTTTTGAACTCGCATCGTATCGAATACACCATATTGCCCCCATGTGATGATTTCAGGACAACTCCCAATCCTGATCCTCGTGCGTTGGAAGCTCCGTCAACATGCATGGTCCATGGTTCGTTGTCGTGAATCATCACATTACTGATTTCATCGTACGATGGTTCTTCGATCCCAGGACTGAATTCAGCTACGAAATCTGCTAACGCCTGAGATTTTATCGCTGTTCTTGGTTGATACGTTAGATCGAAGCTGCTAAGATAAATGCTCCACTTTGCTAACCGTCCTGTAAGTTCAGGCTTACGAAGTACGATCTTAAGTGGATAGTTAGTAACAACGATTATATGATGCGATTCGAAATAGTGTCTTAATTTTTTAGCTGCAGTTACGAGGCCAAGTAAGAGCTTTTCCATAGACGTGTACCTTGTTTCAGCATCGAGGAAAGACTTACTTATATAATAGATAGGTTGCTGATGTTGGTCACCTTCTCGTACGAGCACTGCGCTAACAGCGTTGTTACTTACAGCGAGGTACAATTGTAAACTCTCTCCTTCGATTGGTTTCGTCAACAGTGGAGGATTGGACATGTACTTCTTTAAGCTTTGTAGTGCTTCCTCATGTGCATCTGTCCAATCGAAGCCTTTGTTCTTTCGAAGCACGTTATAGAACAAATGACACTTATCGGACGATCGTGAGATGAACCTGTTCAGGGCCGCTACTCGTCCAGTCAGCTTTTGTACCTCTTTTACATTCCTTGGTGACTGAATTTCCAGGATTGCTTTGATCTGCTCTGGACTTGCCTCGATCCCTCGTCGTGTAACCATGTATCCAAGAAACTTTCCCGCACGCACTCCGAAAGAGCACTTGGTTGGGTTGAGTTTCATTTTGTATTCTCGTAATATATCGAACGATTGTTTCAGATGCTGGATATGATCTTGTGATCGTTCTGATTTTACGAGCATATCGTCGATATATACTTCCATCGTACGTCTGAGGTGATCTTTGAACATCTTGTTTACGAGCCTTTGGTACGTCGATCCAGCATTCTTGAGCCCAAATGGCATTACTTTGTAACAGTAGATGCCCTTATCGGTCATAAACGCAGTCTTCTCTTGATCGTCTTTATGCATTAGGATCTGGTTATATCCAGAATAAGCGTCCATGAATGTTAGTAACTCGTGCCCCGCTGTCGCATCGACCATTGCATCGATGTGTGGCAAAGGAAAAGGATCCTTTGGACACGCTTTGTTTAGGTCCGTGAAGTCGATGCATACTCGCCACTTTCCATTCTTCTTTTGTACTACCACCACGTTGGCGAGCCAATCTGGATACTTTACTTCTCGAATTTTTCCTGTTTTGAGTAGGTTTTCTACCTCCTCGTTGATGACCTTGTTGCGTTCTGGAGCAAACTTGCGTCTTTTTTGCTTAACGGGTTTAAACGTAGGATCCACGTTCAACTTGTGCGATATGATGTTAGGATCTATCCCCACCATATCCTCGTGTGACCACGCAAAACAATCCGAGTGTTCCTGCAAAAAAGAAATTATACTATTTTTTATATCGGGGGTTAGAGTTGCACCTACGAAGACCTTGCGATCAGGATGTTTGTGATCCAACACGACTTCTTCTAATTGAAGATCATCGTACGATCGTACTCCATCCTGGCTCTGTAATTGCTAGATATCGTGCGGTTTGGCCTTCATCGTAATCTTGTAGCACTCCCTTGCGATTTTCTTCTCGCAGACTATCTCTTGCACGCCCCATGGAGATGGGAACTTGATCTTCTGATGATACGTCGATGGTACAGCTTTCATATCGTGAATCCAAGGTCTTCCAAGTATGGCATTATAAGCAGAAGGACAATCGATGACGTTGAATTTTGTTTGCTTATTTATGCCTTTAGCGAAGACTGGTAGTATGATCTCTCCAAGAGTACTAGTTGCATCTCCGTTGAATCCAATTAATGTTGTTGTTCGTCGTACGATGTTGGATCGATCAATACCCATGATCTTGAGTGTTTCTGCGAATATCACGTTGGCTGAGCTGCCTCCGTCGATTAGTACTCTCTTGGTTAGACAGTTACCAATTGTCAACTGAATAACCAGTGCATCATGGTGTTTCTGGTGAGTGTCTGACATATCTTCGATATCGAATGATATCTTCGTAGCATCGAGCTCTTTTTCTTCCGCAGTTCTGGATTCATTTGGGATGGGATGTCCTTCAGGTCCTTCTCGTCCGTGCCTTTTTGCTGCAGAATAGGTAAGGCCACACACTTCTGATCCTCCTGTAATGCAGTTTACAACCTTCGTTGGAACGGGTGACGTTGGTCTTTTCGAATCATCGCCTAGCAGGTTCTTAAGATGTCCGTTCGATTTGAGGTATGCGATCTCCTTCTTCAAGCTGATACAATCATCTGTATTGTGTCCGTGATCGTTGTGGAAGTCGCACCATTTTGTTTGGTCTTTGTCCTTGCTAGGATTCTCTGGTTTTTTGGGCCATCGTACGTTGACTTCCAAGTTCCGTAGAGAATCCACCAAGTCTTTCGTTGTACCTGCAAAATGGTAAGTTGACAAATCTGGATATCTTGCCTTACCTTTACCTTGGTTCGAACGTTTATTCTGATCACGTCGGGAACTATCAATCTTGTTTACTCGTTTAGGTTTGAAATCATGTTTCTGCGCTCCAAGATTTTTCTTATCGTTCGAGTGTTTACGCCGGAAAAGGGCGTCATCTTCGATCCTCATGTGTGCCAACGTACGAGCTCGTACATCATCGAAGTTTTCTGGTGGATACTTTGTTAAATCTGTGTATAACTCCGAGGATGTATCTAATCCACGTTTGTATGCTTCGATCGCCGTCCGCACATCGCAGTTCTTAACTTCGATCATCTCTGCATTGAACCTGTTAAAATATTCACGGATGGTTTCACCTGTTTTTTGCACGACATAGTAGAGATCGCTTGTTTGTTTCTCCATCTTGTGACTGCTTGCAAACTGTCGAGTAAACTGGTTTACTAACTCAGACCACGATGCAATGCTCTTGGGTTTCAAATTGATTAACCACTGCAACGCAGCTCCGGTAAGTGTTGATCCAAAGCCCTTGCGCATACATATTTCTTGAAACTGGGTTGGAATAGGAACTGTCCACACTAGTTGCTTGTATTGTGCGATGTGTTCCACAGGATCGAAGATTCCAGAATATTTTGGTGTGAAAGCTGGGATGTTATATTTTTTGGGAATATCAACGAGAGCAATCTCATCGATATAGGGTGAGGCTTGGAATCCAGTTTTAGGTTCAACTTCGATGGGTACAGCAGCTCCAGGAAGTTTGGTTAACAATGCGAGCATTGCTTTGTTTTGTTCTTCTAGCATTTTTAGTCGAATATCCACGATATCATTGGGCGGTGGGTTACCAGAGGTTCCTGAAACGTTCGATAAGTTCGGAATATGAGTTATGGTGGTAGCTGCGGTGGGAACGTGCGATATAGGTTCTGGAATAGGTATAAAGGGACGAGGCCCTGTTTGAGGTTGGTTGTAAGTAAACGTGGTTGCTCCTGGGTAAGGACCTGATGGTAACGGAGGGAAGATAGGACGTGAATTGTTGACTGGAGGTGGTGGTGGTAGGCTAACTTGTGTCACTTG